>CP124718.1:63320625-64571250 GCA_031232105.1 Capsicum rhomboideum
TTTTACTTCCTGTTAAGTAACTAATTACTGTCTTGCAAACTTGTAATGTAATTAGACTTTAATGTTAGCTCCGTTACGTACTTGTGTTGTAGAGTAACACATAAGGAAGGATCTGAATTGTTGTAGTCACGTGGTGGGAAGATAAAGTATGTAAGGTTACTCTTTTTCATATCCTTTGACAGCATATAATATCCACGTAGTTAACGACCTTGTTTTCATTCTGAAATGTCTTAATGCACCTCAATATATATTTATTGTCAAGTTGGCATGTCTACCTTCACTAACCAATTTCTGGTATTTCCATCTTAGTCAACTAAGATCTATCTATTAGTTTGGCTACTAAGAATTTCAATTGTGTACAAGTATTCTTTACTTTATGGCAATTACATCAAATGCTTATTCGCGTGTTCTTTTTTTTACTCGAGCACTGTTATTCCAAAAATTCCATAATGTTATAACCACCAATATAGCAATCTCAAAGACTAAATAAAGTAAGAAATTTAAGGTTGGTTATGTGCTGGTGGCAGCTCAGGGGTGAAAGCGTAGCATGGGCCTATCCCGATTGATTTGTGTGGGTGGCAGCTCAGGTGTATAAGCATAGCATGGACCTATCCCAATTTGTATACCACTGATCAGTTGGTCATTTGTACTACATGGCTTATTAAAGATTATAAAGGAAAGAAGGAGAAAGGAAAGTAAAGAATGTAATGTACGTGGTTTGTCAGATACTAGCTAAAGTGGGTTATTAACATTATCTATACACTTGTACTTGCTGTCACTTAAACTTTTGGATTATGTACCATTGCTTTTAGCCTTATATACTCAGTACATTCTTTCGTACTAATGTCCTTTTGGGGGACCTACCTCTCATGCTGCAGGCACAGGAGCTAGTAGATCTCTCCAGTAGGAGTACAGGACATCTAAAGGCTATTGGTGATCTCTAGGTTGATTCGGGGCTTTCCGAGTTAGTTGTATATACTTTTGGTATTGTGTAACAGTTATGTGTAAGGCGGGGAATCTATCCCATCCTTAACTAAGTCTTTGTATCTTTTAGAGGCTTTGTAGACATTGTAAAGTTAAGCATGGTAGTGTCTTGTCTTTTAGAAGTTGTGGCCCCAACGGCCAAGTCTTGTATATTTATTTTGTATCTACCTACCTGGTTTACTTTATCGATACATCATGTCCATACACTGTAGCACATTTGTTAGCTTTACATGCATAAGAAGTATATGATCGTAGGTTGGTTCTCTCGGGCCTTTACGGCTACGGGTGCCTGTCCGCCCCAATGGGATTTGAGGCATGACAAAAGTGGTATCAGAGCGGGTCGTACTAGGGAGTCTACAAAGTCGTGTATATGTAGAGTCTTTCTTATGGATATGTTGTGCACTACATCTATAGACAAGAGGCTACGGGACATTTAGGAGTTGTCTTTTTTTTTCATATCTTAGAGCGTGCAGTAGAGCCAAGATTGTAGGTGGCGTCCTATTTAACCATTGAATTTGTTTTTTACCTCATGATAGTAAACATGTTGTTTGCAAGAAGAACTAAGAAGGTGGACTTGGCTACCGGAGAAGGAACCAGTAAATCACCACCTAAACAAGCCAATCAAGGTGGGGATGAAACGAGTTTGCATCGCGGCAGGTTATAAATTTAGAAAGACAAGAGAGACATTTAGGAGGAGAGTCAAAGTTTTAAAATGAAGAGAAGTAATTTGAAATATGTAAAAGCAATTCTGAGAAAAACAAATAAAATGAATGGTTGCGATTTAATGAATAGGAGATAGGGAGGAGATGTGTCAAATTGATAGAAGAGATGAAGACTGATATTCTTTCTGACATTCAAACTTTACTAATAGGTGGGAATAGACATGACTGATATGGCAGTATTTTTTTTTTAATTTCAAAAATACCTAAGGTAAAGAAAGTAGGACTAACCTTAGGGAAACCAGGTCCCTCCATGAAGTCTCCATTTATGTCTTTCATTCTTCTTATCCATCCATCACTTAGATGTCGATTCTTTTCTACCATTGGAGTATACCCCAGGTTTTTAAGACTGAGTTAAACTTGATCAAATATACTTCTACTTGGGTATCTGAACCCATTTTTCTAGCCAAAATAGGAAACATTCAAGTAATAAAGATAATTAGTTGAACATCATCTAGGTTGGGACACTTCTTTTGGAATTGATCCCTGCTTAGTTTCTCAATGAGACTGCTGGTACCTTTATTTTTTGCGATGCACACTTTTATGCAACTAATCCTTTTCTCATCTTTTCTCCATACCCTTTTGAAGGTGACACCTGGTTCTATTATGCCAACTGTTGATTTTACTTTAGTATTAGATTTCAGTGTCACATAACCTAGATACATTTACCAACTAGATTCCAGCCATTAACAAAGAACACATTTTGTTAATTCCATGAGCCAATATTTTGCCAATCTTTCCATTTCCAAGTGAGACATTTCTCCCTTGAAATGTCATGAGTGAGAGAGAAAAAAAATAATTTATATGCCTTGAGTAGCTACTATTCCATAACATGTTTTGGATGCCTTCTCTCACTCCTTCCTCTTTGGTATTTCAAGTGAAGTTCAAGAACCCATTTTAACTTGGGTTCCCAAAGGGCGGACAGAGGAATACTCATACTTTTCTTTGTCTATATTGGCAACCTGACCCTTTTTAAGATGAGACTAGGTCCTTTAGTTTTTGCCTTTGAATCCTTCCACTCGTGATTTTTTCTCTTTCCATGATTTTGCTGCACCTGCACCTTTACAGTGGTCATACTTTCCATGACACTCATAGATCCAATTTGTTAAATTAGATGCCCTATTTTTATTGAAGTCATAAGGAACTTTCTTTTTATTTTCTTTCTTTTTTAGAAAACCATGACTTCCATAATCAGTGAGTCTCTTATCAGCTGAATCATGCAGATCTTGTAAGGGCTCTAACCATTTATGATATTTCTCAAGATCTGCCTTCATCTGGACCAGGTCTCTTTCCAACTCTCTGTTATTCTTAAGAGAAACTAAGAGATTCATTTGGGCCTTCTTAGTTTCTCCTTAATTTCATGTTGAAGATAGCTCCTTTCATCCTTTCCTTCAATATCAAGCTCAGCTACATCTTTTTGATTCTTAATTTAAAGAACATTTTCAGCTAACACAATATCACGCTTGTCTTTTATAGGATCACTGAGGGCATCTATCAGCTCATTAGCTAGACATCTCAGTTTCCTTAGTGAGTAACATTTATGATACCTTTTCATATCCACAAGAGTTACCTCTTCAACATTTTCACTTTTCAATTCAGCAACAAGTCCTAACTCTTCTTTGTTGTCTGCTCTAATGGAGATACTCATTTCAGCTTGTTCTTCATCTAAGTCACTTGAGGAGTCCCCCAATACAGCTACTACTAACTTTATTGCATTGCTAGTTATTTTGGCTTGCACTTATGGGAGGACCCAGTTATCATCATTAGGTCCCTGAACTGAGTGCTCTTGATTAAGCTTTCCAGCTTCACTTTTACCTTGATTTGCGTAGTCACTTCTGATACGCTTGCTTGAATTCTCATCCATAAAAGGTCTAACACTTTTTCTCCTCAGTATTTGTAATCTTTTGACTATGTAGGTTATATCTGCATCCTCTTTACTTAAGTCATCATTCGTTGTTTCTTGAGCTGAATCTCTCTTCTCGCTAGATTCTTTGCCTCATGGATAGACTTCAATGCTTCCCAAATCTCATTTGCAGTTTTATAGGACACAACCCGACTTTATTCGTTGGGAAATCTGTAATCCATGATAATTCTTTTAGCTTTGAGATTTTTCTCTACTATCCCTCTATCAATGTCAATTTTGGGAATATCTATGGTAATGCCTCCTGCTCTTGCTTTCTTTGTTGGAACACTGGGACCATTATAGATAATGTACCAAAATTCACAATCAATAGATATTATGAAATCTTGAATTCTTATTTTCCATACTAGATAGTGTTGACCATTGAACATTAGCGGCATTGTAATTGATTGTCCTTCCACGAGACATGATGGACCAGTCATTAAGACAGGATCCCTCCTAGGTGATAGCCTTGAAGGAGGAACTACTCTGATACCAAATGAAGAATTACTACAATCCATCACAACTTAGGGGACCTGATAGGGTACCAGGTTCTAGCATTCCCAAGAATAGATAACTTTGAACGTAAAGTAAAATGCAGTAAGGTAAAATACACATGGATTTTATGTGGAAACCTCCTTTTTCAAAAGAGTAAAATCACGACCTACCCCAATTGGATTTCACAAACACTTCACTAAACTCCGAGCAACCTTCAATTACAACCTAAGAATTAATCTCCTAATTCCTACAATCTTGCAAAACTCTATTGCAACACACACTCACAATACCTCTACTGTGAGATCTCCATTAGCTACCTCTAGCTACATAACACTCACTTCTGAACAAAAACTACTCACTGGAATCTCTAAAATGAGATGGGAGTTTACAATTGTAAGACCATAACAAGAAACTCAATCAACCTAGAAATGAAAACATGTATCATTATGAGTAAGGAATCTCTAAGTTGTTGAATCTTGGAATATCAGCTGAGGTAAAGCTTTTGCTTGAGAAAAAATCCTTTTGATTTGTGCAAAAGCTTGAGCTTCATTCCTCAAGGATGTTGTAAATATATTATGAGCATTGGAGAGAATCTTCCTCGTTGGTGGATGCTTGAAGGACGACTGAAAATTCATCCTACTAATGTGTTGACATTGTCTAGAAAAGTATTAGACAGCTGGTATATAAGACAAATATGTGCAGCTGCAAAACCGCATACTGAGACACCAGTTCACGTAATTGGTCCTTCCACTAGGTTAATCAATCATTGGAATAATAAAAATGATCATACATTCATGGACCAGGTTCCAGTGATGAGGTTTCTCAATCATCAAAACATAATCATGATAATCATAATAAGAACAAGCCTGGAACCCAACACTTTGTACTATCAAAGAAATTATGAACTACGACTGTCATCACCAGGTTTGTCTTGAAACCTAATCTTTAGATGTTAATAAATTTTAAACTCAAGTAGTTCTATCTAGGGTTTTTTTTTGTCTTCCACTGCATAATATAAACAGCCCGTAATCCTACAGTAGTATCATAGCCACAACTCTTTGTGTTTAGAATTTATTAGTGAATACGTCTTACGTATTATATTTGAAGAGTTCAATTCTATTAATTTTGTATTGATATATTTTTTATCATGAATAAAAGTATATATAGATACATACGATGAATTAATAATAAAGTTCATGACTTGAATGTATAATTATGTAGTAGATACAATGTTAATTCATTCATGGCTATTGAACTTTACCATTATTTTTATTATTATTGATTCATGAGATGTTAATTAGTAATATTAATATTGTATGAATGTATTCATATGTGATATAAACTATGATATATGAGATATATATATATGTATGTATATAGAATATACAAGTTAATAGCATATTGAATTTTATTTATGTGTTTCATGCTTGTTCTTTATATAATTTTGAATTATTTGTTACATGTGATGTAAGTGAAATTAGGACTATACATGTAAACAACTTAAACTAAATTCACATGCTATGAGTGATTTGATCACCATGATTATTAAAAGTTGTTTTAATAACGATTTCCTCCCACTAAAATATTGAGTCCTTCAATAATAAAATATAAGATATTTTACTATATAGCTATCCATCAAAATAAATGCTTTTATTTATTTCTTAATTACAAGGAACGGCCTGCCAACCAGGAGACTTGTAGTTCAAGAATAAATTAAAATTAGTTATTGCATTAAATGAGTGAACAACAGGAATTAGTTAATTTTTATGATATCGTCTGGCCAACCCGGGGAGTATGAAATTTAATTTATTCTTTGTTGTAATGATGGTTAAACTCAACTATATAAATAGAAATGACTTGCTAATCAGGGGGCTATTTGACATAGAGCTATGTAAGGAAATTGTATAGATATACAATTAATAAGAGTACCTACCTTTAAAATATGTGTGAGAAATGACCTGCCAACCAAGGGGCTCATATATATTGTTGAAGGATTCCTTTAATCACTAAAGGGAATAGAGATTTCTCCACCATAATGAGGGTATATGGTAATTAGTGAAAATATTATTTAGATAAAATTCCATGTCTTTATGATACATGAAAATATGTTCTTGCACTATTGCTTTTATTTTTGTACTTTTTATTCATCAATATGCCTGCTATATTATTTCATGGAATACTTGATGCAAATAAATTGTATGACCAAACTTTGATGACTGGTATATAAACTTGAAAATTGTTCTCATACATGAAAAGCTAATTGATGTCATCAATAAGTTTCACAAAATAATCTCACTTGAGGATGATGCTAGGACATAAAAATTTATCAGAAATACTTGGAAGAATGTCTTCTAGCCATATGCATCATTTTTTGCCACTATGAGTTCTGAACTCCAGGGAAAATATTAGGATTTGAATTCAAGAAAAATTGTTGAGCGTGTTGAGAAGATGTTTAATTAGTGTAAAGTACACAAAGTAAAATAGTTAGACACTAGTTATCTAAGACTTTATTTGAATCCAAGATGACTGTGAATTCTTCAATTGAGCACGTGTCAATTATATGAATGATATTATTGAACAATTTTAGAAGTTGAGGTGCAAATTGAAAATAGAATTTCTCAAGATTTGATCTTTCATTCACTATCCAAATTTGATGTAGAATGTTTTCACTGAAAGAAGGAAGGACATTAGAAGAGAAATTGCAAGTCTAAAGGACAAGAAATAAGGTAAGACTTTAATGAAAATTATTTTCATATTTTATTTAACCATTATTGATTCTTCACTTTGGGCATTAGATATCAATAGTAAGTATAAGATCTACAATATGTTGAAAGAGTTCAAGATAAATAGAAGGTTAAATAAAAAAGAAGTTAATATACAAGTAAAATACTTATGTTGAATGATTGTTATTGTCTTTGTAAATTTGTTTCGAATATAATTTCAATGTTGTGTTAGATAAGCAAGGTTGTTGCATTATTTTTAATTAGTATATTCAGTATTTTTCATAATGATGAATTATATGTGAACAACTATTTCCAGCATGGTATTATGTCTTACCTAATGTGAATGCTAATTTGATTATGCATGTTTCAAGTCTTAAGAGAAAAAGAAATAAACAAGTAAATCATATAAACCTTGGCATGGTAAGCTTGGTCATATTTTAGAGAAGAGATTTAAGTTGTACAAAGAAATTTACCTTGAAAAATATGATATCCAACTTATAAATCTTAGCTCAAAATCAAAATGACCAAATCTCTATTTACAAAAATTAGAGATAAAGCTTCTGAATTATTGGAACTAATTCATATAGATGTATTTTGGGTTCATGAGAATTCAAGATAAAGGTAAATATTCTTAATCTATCACCTTCATTGATGATATATGAATTACGTATCTTACCAAACACAAATCTGAATATCTTGAAAACTTCAAAAAGTTTCATAGTGAAGTTGAAAGTAAACTTGCAAAAGTATCAAGATACTAAAGTTCAATAGATGTGAAGAATATACTATTGATGATTTACAAAAAATCTCAAAGAGAATGAGATTCTCTCACGATGAATACCTACAGCAACACCACAATAAAATGGTGTATCTGAGAGAAGGAATCAAACTATATTAGATATGATTAGATCCTTATGGAGATCACTGATCTTCCAATAAATTTATGGAAATATGATTTAGAAGCAGCAACGTACTTAAATAATAAAGTGTTCACTAAGTCAGTCTCTACAATACCATATGAGCTATGGAAGGAACAAAGCCTAACTTTAACAGGTTAAAGTATGGCATTGTACAACTTATGTTAAAAGATTGCAATCTAATAAACTTGGACTCAAGATTAGATTAGTGTGAATTGATTGGATATCCCAAAGACAATTTGGGATATGATTTCTATCACCCCTCTAATTATAAATTGTTTATGAAAAGTGGAACAATCCTTTTTGGAAAAGGAGTTTCTTTTAGAAGAAAATAAAGGTGCTGAAATAGAATTTGATGAAATTCAAGAAATTAATGAATCAACACATGATCAAAAACATGAGATACAAGTTGAGAAAACCTTTATTGGATTTTTTGAAATTGACAAGGAAGTTGTCATATTCAATGGTTGAAGTTCAAGAACTTAATGAAGTTCATAATAGGTTAATGAACCAGTTCTAAACCAAATCGAACAACAACCAAGTCCAATATAAAAGTGAGCAAAGTTGTACACAAACCTCTAAGAAAGTTGTGGACAATATCATACACCGAATAGATTGGATCTAATAATTAAGATAATTTCTTAGATGAGATTGATCATAATGATGCTAATACAAACCCTTATTAAGAGGTGATACAAAGTTCCATTTATGAAGTTTCTAAGTTACAAAATTCCATTTGTGAACTAAAGAAAACCTTTCAGAAGTTGAAATGTTCAGTTCAACAAGACAATTGAAAAGTTCAATAGTGCGAAGCTAAACTTTGTATGTACAAAAGGTTAGTGGGAGCACAATTATAATTTTAGTACCATATATTGATGATATATGGATCTTATATATTAATATACCAGCATTACCAAATTTGGCTATCTAAATAGTTTTTCATGAAAAACTTGAAAGAAGTGGCTTATTTATTGAGAACAAAGATCTATAGAGATAGATACAAGAAACCGCTCAAGTTTTCCTAGATGGCTCATTTACTAAAGCTATTGGTGCAAAGGAGTTTGACCATATATAAGTGAAAATTGAGAAGAAAGTACATTAACGATTAACTCTAGTGCAAGTGAGAGATTGTAACGGATATAGTGGATATGCCCTAGATCCAATCTCACATGTAATGACATATTTTATAAATATTATTTGATATAAATATATGGCATCTAATACTCTCTTTCATAGTTATATCAAATTGTTTGATTAATATGATAAGGTCTTTGATTAATATTTGGAACTTGACATCATGATGGAGATCATGATAATGAGATAGTTGTTTCTTATTACTTAATCTAAAATTGTTCTTGATCGTAGGATTACTAATTAGGACATTAGTGATCCGGTTAGATCAATATGTATGTGGTAGTCTTTATAAGATAAAGATTAGTTTATCTCATTAACTAAATCACATACATATATGATGCAAATGGAGAAATGATCATTGAGCAGACTCATTGGATAATTCCTAATGGTTAGAATTACCATAAACTGTCACTAGGATATTATCTTGAAGAATGTGATGCAAGAATTTCCTTTGACCTGAGATCGTCATAGTAATTAACAAGTTATTTACTATACTTTGATATTGGATACCCATGTTCATACGAAAATAGTTGAAAAGATGTTGGGTATGATTAAATTCTTGTAGAATTAATGATTGATGCAAGATGGAATTTGTCAACTCTTGATAATGCGTTTAAGCTCTATGTTGTCATGTATTATAAATGACTAATCAATACCTTGGATAGCGCAATAAAGAGTTCTTGGGTCACTCAATAGTCGATTATAATCTAACATGCACACATAGTTTATCACCATCACGACCCAACTAACTAAATTGTGCGGGCACCTACTCTAATTCACCTAGATAGGAGAACCCTTACCACCTAATTGAAAATATGTGGAAGACATTAAAGAAACCAATAAATTCTTCATTTATTACAACTTGTTTACAATTTTTTAAGTACAAACAAAAATATTTTACCCAAGGACCTAGTCTAAATAGGTACAAGAGCTACTACAAGAGAATTCAGAATAATACACATGACCCAGCTTCTACTGTAAGAGACAATGATATAAGTTGTCGGAGATCTCTACCGTATCAAGTATGAAACATCTATACATCTTACAACCAGACTATACCATAGAAAATGGTCTATCAAAAGTAGTATCAGTACAAACAACACGTACTAGTAAGTATCATCGGTCAATCCGAATTAAATCACATAAACATTACATAAATATCCAAAAAAAAAAAATACACCTTAAGAATTTTATTAGTTAGAATTTTTGTCCATTAATTTTTAACTCCCTTAACTTTTGCCAACATTACTAGACTGTAAATCAACCTCCATACCACATTCAACTCTAAGCACTACATCCCCATAACGTCTTTAAGTCATGCCTTAATATAATGACCTTCTAGGTCATTTATTACATTTTCATGCTTTTCCCATATTTAGAGCTTTTCTATAGCTGCCCTAGATCATTTAAGACTTACTGGGACTAAAAATTTAGTTACTGGGCAGGTCGTTTGCTTTTTAGAGCCATATCCCTCTTTTAGAGCTTTTGTTGTTAAGAATAGGGTCTTGGGCCTAAACTTCAAATACACAGTCGGATGCTAATTATTATAGTCTCATTAACTCTAGAACATTGATTTTAGGCTATGAGGACCATTGTTCTGGGTCCTACGGCTTCCAGACTAGTTTTGGGCTATTAGGTGGATTTTGGCTAAATGGCCCCATAGGTATGGGACCCAATTTTTATTGAAACAACCTCAGATGGAAATTTCAATTGTGTCGTTGATTCAGGAATACCCAATTATTTAGGGTAGCATAGTTTGTTTATATTCATGAGATTCCAAATAAATTTTGACGGCCCGATCGAGATAATTACAACTTGCCAAAGTTGTTAGTGCATCAGCATCTAGTGTAGGACCAGGTCCTTCATCGTTATCTCGATGAAAACCCCCACGATTGTAAGGGTCTATGACCTTAGTCATCACAATCACGAGATTTGAGGGCTCATGACCATGATGAAGAAGGTCGTGGGACTGAGCCAGCTTGCTCATCGCGATCGTATGGCTAGGCCACCATGATCTCTATTGTCCCATTAGTGGGGTGTTGTAACTGCGCCCAGGGGACCTTGCGACAACAAAGAGGAAACCCTTGGTAGTATATAAATGCTCCTATTCATTTTTCCAACCATTTATTCTAAGTGTAGACACCATTATAGACAACTGTGAGCTCTGAAATTGTGAGGGATCGAGTGTTTGGAGCTGGGATTAACTTAGGGGCAGATTCTCGAGCATCTTATCGTCGTTATTCCCATAAGATTCACTTAATTCTAGTTCAATTATCCAAATTAAATTCTTGATTTTTGAATATTGTTGGGGCTAATTATAGGCTGATTTGAGCTCAAATCATTCCTAATTTTAGGGCAAAATGATCCTTGAGCTAAGAGGGTTACTGTGACGATTTCAATTTTGTGATTCCATAAGTGGACCCTATGTGAGATTTTTAGTTTTATTTATGACCCAGAGTATTAATACACAATATGGGTATTGTTATTCTCATCTTAAGGCGTAGCTCATTATTTTGATAGCGTGGCAGTGTCAGAGGCTTCTTGGAAGGAAAAAGCCCTGGAGTAGAGGATCTTACAAGCTTTCGACAGTGCCCAGGTAGGCTAGGCTTACCTTGCTTCTATATTGTGCTTAATTATGGTATTATTATAGTATTTTCCTAGCTATGGGTGGGTATTTATGGATTGATTATCATTTTATGTTTTAGTGCTTTCTTTAGCCTGTTAGGGGACCTTTTCGATAGAATTCAGGTCTATTTTACCTTAGATTAGTATACTATCATCCTTTAGGATAGACTTAGTGCTTGTAGTGCCTTGGGATGGGACAGGGAAGCCTTAGCCTAGGTTTGGGTAGATTCTTGCCTTAGGATGGGTTTTTGGGGTTCAGTCGTGGGCATCACTGCCTTTTTTAGATAGACTGCTTATAATATTATCCTGTTAGACCCGATACTCAGTTAGATACTTTTTTAGGCTATTACTAAGGGTTTGGGGTTTACTTAGGCATTATTTTATGCTATTTATCTCATTTACCTTAGGTAATGTAGTATTTGACCTTAGACAGTGCCTTCGGCCTAAATAATCAAAATTCGGCATACCTTAAAAGATTTGACCGCTTAAAATTGGCCTATATTGACTAAATGATTTTGGAATAGGTTAAAACCTAGGATTGTTGGGATGCATCTTATACTATTCACCATTTGAGTTCGGTGATCTTTGTTTTACTATTGTGTATTAGTTCTAGTTCAAGTTTGGCATATGCTATATTATTTTCACTTATGAGTTCTGGTTTGAGTTCGGTATAATTTGTGATTAATGTTTGCTTGTTCTGGTTTGAGTTTGGCATGTACTATCATCTTTATTATTGATCTGGGCTTGGAAAATTGGTAAAAGTTGATAGAAAGGTAATTATTACTGGGAAAGGAGCATCAGGTACGCATGGACTAGATTCTGGATTATTTTATGCACGTTATTGCCATGTTTCATCTTTACTTTACTGTTATCCTTGTTTGTACCCTCCGAGTTTATGGGGGCTCGATTATTTTATATTCTAACTTATTTGTTCCTTCTGGGCTTATGGGGCTAGTTAGGTTATAGATAGACTTTATTTCCTCATTTGCACACTTGTTTTACCTTAACATCACTTCTGCTTTGTATGTTTTACTATTTCCATTTTTGCTCCTTTATTATTGACTTTAGTTACCTTCTTGTACTTTATCTATGATCAGTATTATACTTTAGCTCAGTCAGTCTATGATGCCTACTGAGTATCTATTGTTTTTGGTACTCAAACTGCACTTATGTATCTTTTCCCTATTGCAGATTCGAGTATGAGTCACTGCTGTTGACGTTGTCCTCAAGCCTGCTGCTGGTTTGGAGATATGGTTAGTTTTTACAATCTAATATTGATCATCCTCTTTCTGCTATTTTTGGATAGTCTTTTACACAATCTGAGACTATGTTGTATATATTGACACTGTTACTCTATTTTTTTTGGTTTAGTGGCTTTTATACCGACTTTACCAGGTCATGGGGATTTTATTTTATATAATTTTTCCTTCTCCCTCTGTTGTACAATACATTTGTATCTATTTACCATTGCTTTTAGTGGCTTCGTGTTCTCTTTGCATGTCTTTATCCTTTATTTTTCTTAGCTTCCCCTGGTTAACTTGTTACTTACCATTCCGGGCTATGGTTTGGCTTACCTACTGATGGGTTAAAGTAGGTGTCATCATGACTCGAGAAATTAGGTTATGACAGCTTGGTATAAGAGCCTAGGTTCACTAATATTGTTGGTGCAAGAGTAAGTGTCTAGTAGAGTCCCGCGGATTGGTACAATAACGTTTGTATCCTATCTTTTGGAGGCTATAGGACATTTTTTAGAAAAATTTTAGCTTTTGGGTTCATTTTCATGCGTTGAGTCAATATTGGTTTCTAGATTCTCATTTGTTTCATTCTTTCACATATGGCTATGATTTAAGGCTATGATAGCTAGGGATAGGGACCCCGAGCCTGCGGCCAGAGCATCCATAAGAGGATGAGGCCAGGATAGAGCTACAGCACCAGCTAAGGGTCAGGATAGAGATCCATTGCTAGATCCTACTATTTCTCTTGAGCCAAAGATAGCACCATATGTTCCTCCACCCCAGTAATAGGTGGGCTAGGGGACATCCCCTACCCTACTTGGGTTTATATCATCCTTAGTTCTCAAAGATACTTTGGTTCAGCTATTGGGATTAGTAGGTGGTCCACCAACAGATGGGGCTCAGTCAAAAGCCTAGGATGGTTTTGATTTAGGAGTGCATCCTACAGCTGTTGCTCCCAGAGTATAGGTCCCACCAGCACTGGTAGTTCCACAACTGGCAATAGCCCAGCCAATTATGACCATGGAGGAGCAGAAAAAATTGGGCCAATTTTTGAGATTGACTCTACCTAGGTTTACCAGGGCCCCAAAAGAAGATGCTTTTGAGTTTTTGATCAATTATAAGGAGAGGTTTCATAATTTAGGGTTGGTTTAGTCGCATAAAGTTATTACATAACATTTCAACTTGACAAAAAAGTGATACAATGATAGAGGTGTTGTCCTTATTCCAAGCTAGCTGGATCTCCTTATTTGACTTGGGCTCAGTTTTCCAAGGCTTTCTTAGAGAAGTACATGCCTCACAGTATGCACGACTACTCACCTGAGGGATGAGTTTTCTACTTTGAGACACGGTACTATGATGGTAGCTGACTATGAGGCATGGTCTCACGAGCTAGCTAGACATGCCACCATAATTTTGCCTATAGAGTATAAGAGGATTTGGTATTTTGTCAGAGGGTTGAATCTACCACTACGCATGGCTACTTAGAGTTTGGTGACTTTATGAAAGTCTTTTACTGATATTATTGATCCTACCTATACTACAGAGGAGATGGATCACGAGGCCCAAGGGGGCAGTGATAAGAGACCACATCAATAGGGTAGTTATAGCGGGAGCCGTAGTGGCCTATGGTTTAGAAATCGAGGATTTCAGGGTAGGTACCCCTAGTGTTAGTTTTATCAGCACCGCTGCTAGTCCAATAGACCTGTTCAGGTAGCATTCCAAGTTTTTGATGGGGGTCAGCCCAATTATAGTGACTACAATGGTCAGAGTAGTGGTGGTTAGACATCGAGGGGTGAATCATTGGGTCTTTAAGCTAAGGTGGCGATATTGGATCAGTCGAGCCTTTTTGACAGAGCAAAGCTCCCAAGGCATGTTATGATTATGGGATAGTGGGCTATTTCACCAGACAGTGTCCCCGTCATGGGATGATTGAGCCAGCAATACAAAGTTCCCAGCCGATTAGATCAGTACTGCCTCCAGCTAGAGGTGGTATCCAGGGTTATAGGAGTGGTTCCCAGTGTTCAAAAGGTGGTCATCTGGCAGGTAGGATAGGTGGTCGGTCAGGCACCCAGTTCGGAGGTAGACGGGGTCACTTATATGTTGTACTTAGTAGGATAGAGGCTGAGGCTTTCGAAGCAGTTATTACAGGTATGATTTTAGTATGCCATCAGCCAACTTCTATTTTATTTGATCTGGGCTCCATATTTTCATATGTTTCAGCTTATTATGCACCGTAATTAAGGTTGTCTTGGGTGCCTTTGTCTGTGCCCTTATATGTAGCTACTCCTGTGGGTGATTCATTAGTAGTGGATCAGGTATATAGATCGTGTTTGGTGACTGTTCAAGATTATGACACTCAGGTTGATCTTATTTTGTTATATATGGTGGAATTTAATGTGATTCTAGAAATACACTGGTTATCCCCCTACCATACGGTCTTGGATTGCTTTTCCAAGATCGTTACCTTAGCCATGCATGGAATACCCCTGGTTGTGTGGTAGGGCTCCTTTAGTCTTGTACCGATTGTACCGACAAGGATTATATCTTATATTCAGGCTAAGAGACTAGTAACTAAGGTTTGTGAGCTATTTCTTACTTATGTTTATGATATTAGTTCAGAGAGTCCTTCAGTTGATTCTGTTTCTATAGTCCATGACTTTCCTAATATCTTTCCTACCGACCTACCAGGCCTTCCTCCTGAGCATGATATAGATTTTTCTATTGACCTTAATCTAGGCGCCCGACCTATTTCTATGGCCCCTTATCGTATGGATCCTGCCGAGCTAAAGGAACAAAATATTTAGCTTCAGGATCTGCTAGGTAAGTGTTCTTTTAAGCGAGTATATCATCTTGGAGTGCTCCTGTTCTGTTCATGAAAAAAAAGGATAGTTCCATGCATATGTGTGTCGACTATAGGTAGTTGAATAAGGTGACAGTGAAGAATAAGTATCCTATGCCTCATATCGATAATTTGTTTGACCAGCTTTAGGGTGCGACAATATTCTCTATGATTGATTTGAGGTCTGGCTACCACCACTAAGGATTTGGGCAGAGAAAATCCTTAAGACATCCTTAGGTACTCGCTACAGCTATTACGAGTTCCTAGTGATGTCTTTTAGGTTGACTAATGCCCCAACAACATTTATAGACTTGATAAACCGTGTTTTCAGGCCTTATCTAGACTCTTTTGTGATAGTCTTCATTGATGATATTCTGGTATACTCAAGGAGCAGGGAGGAGCACGAACAACATTTGAGGACTCTGCTCCACACTTTGAGAGATCATAGGCTTTATGCCAAATACTCAAAGTGCAAGTTTTGGATTGAGTCTGTAGCTTTCTTGGGACACGTGATCTCCAAAGATGGTATTATGGTGGACCTAATAAAGATTGAGGCTATTCATGATTGGGCTAGGCCCACATCTCTGACTAAGGTTCACAGTTTTATTGGCTTGGTTGGCTCCTATAGGCGGTTAGTCGAAAGATTTGCTACTATTACAACCCCTATGACCAGGTTGACTAAGAAGGAGGTTCCATTTCAGTGGTCTAATGGTTGTTAGGTGAGCTTTCTTAAGCTCAAGGACTTGCTCACTTCCACTCTTATATTGACCCTTCCAGTTGAGGAAGGGGGATTTACTATTTATTGTGATGTTTCTGGTCTTGGTTTGGGGTATGGTATGATGCAGCTAGGACAAATTGTTGCATATGCTTTGAGACAACTGAAGGAGCATGAGCGCAACTACCCCACTCATGATTTAGAGTTGGCGGCAGTAGTTTTCTCTCTTAAGATTTGGGGACATTACTTGTATAGTGTTTGATGTGAGATCTTCACTGACCACCATAGTCTTTAGTATGTTATGACTCAGAGAGAGCTTAATTCAAGGTAGCACAGGTGAATTGAGTTGTTGAGGACTATGATATCTCTATTCTATACCATCCAAGCAAGGCGAATATAGTAGCGGATGCCTTGAGCCGGAAGGCGATAAGTATGGGTAGCTTAGCCTTCATTTCAGTTTTGGAGTGACCATTGGCCTTGGATATTCATTCCTTAGCCAACATGATGATTTAGCTTAATATTTCAAACCCTAGAAGCATTCTTGCTAGTGTTGAGGCTAGGGATACCTTATTTGAGCAGATTTGAGGCCGACGGTTTGAGGATAGCATACTATGTGGCATTTGAGATCAGGTGTTGAGAGGTATGTCCAGGAGAGATACCTTAGATTCTGTGGGCATTCTGAGATTTGATGATTACATTTGTGTTTCAAAGGTTGGGCATTTGATTCTATTGATTCTTAGGGAAGCTCATAGCTTCATATATTTTATTCAACCAGGGTAGCAAAGATGTATAGAGACTTGAGGCATCATTATTGGTGGAGGAGGTATGTGGAGAGATATAGCGGATTTTGTGGCTCAGTGCTTATGTTATAGTAGGTGAATGTTGAGCATCTGAGACCTGGCAGATTGCTTCAGAGGCTACCCATTCCTGAGTGGAAATGATAGGGAATTACTAAGAACTTCATAGGTTATTTGACCCATACTTCTCGTGGTTTTGATAGCATTTGGTTCATTATATATTGCTTAACCAAGTTTGCCCATTTCATCCCTATTCAGACTTCCTACAGCACTGAGAGGTTGGCTTGTCTCTATGTTTTAGAGG
Organism: Capsicum rhomboideum; assembly: GCA_031232105.1. Taxonomy (NCBI): domain Eukaryota; kingdom Viridiplantae; phylum Streptophyta; class Magnoliopsida; order Solanales; family Solanaceae; genus Capsicum; species Capsicum rhomboideum. Next base: position 63,338,016 of record CP124718.1, read on the forward strand.
TGGTTCACCTTCACGGGGTGCCCATGTCTATCATTTTGGATCGAGGCTCTCAGTTCACTTCTAGCTTCTAGAGGGTATTTCAGGAGAAGTTGGGTAACGAGGTTGACCTTAGCACTGCTTTTCATCCCCAGACTGACGGGAAGTTGGAGCGGACTATTCAAGTCTTGGAGGAGATGCTCCGCACTTGTATGATGGACTGTGGGGGTCAATAGGATTAGTTTTTTGCCTTAGCGGAGTTTTCCTATAATAACGGCTACCATTAGAGTATTCAGATGGCACCATATGAGGTGTTGTATGGTAGGCATTGTCGATCTCCAGTTGGTTGGTTTGAGACTTTATATGTTAGCCCGTGATACTGATTTACTTTGTAGCTCAGTGCAGACAGAAGAGTTATGCTGACCGTAGGCTTCATGCCTTGAGATTCAGAGTTAGTGATCGGGTCTTTCTTCGAGTATCGCCTATGAAGGGCGTGATGAGGTTCGGGAGAAGGGTCAAACTCAGCCCTAGGTAAATTAGGCCTTTTGAGATACTTCGGACAGTTGGGGAGGTAGCCTATGAGTTAGCTTTGCCCCAGCCTTTTTATCCATCCATCTAGTTTTTCTTATATCTATGCTACAATGTTATATTTCGAATGAGCCTCACATGCTTCGATGGGACTCAGTTCAGCTGGATGAGAGGTTGACCTTTGTTGAGGAGACAGTATCTATCTTGGCCAGAGATGTTAGACAGTTACATTCCAGAGACATTCCTATGGTTAAGGTTTTATGAAGACACCGTCCAATCAAGGAGGATACCTGGGAGACCGAGCATGAGATTCAGTCCCAGTATCCCTACATGTTCAAGTGCTCTGGTACTTGCTAATCCTTTACTTTCGCGGCTGAAAGTCCTCTTAGTAGTGGATGTTGTAATTGTCACGCCCCGAATCCCATCGAGACATGATTGGCACCCGTAGCCGATAAGGCCCGAGAGAACCAACCTTTGCCTATGTTCAATCATACGCATATAATAATCACCATTGCATCAAAACGTGAAAGACGAATAAAGGAGAACATGGGACATCTTTATACATACATATGAAACTTGGCCGTTGAGGCCATCCAGTCAAAACAATATATGTCCTTTACACTGATACACCCACATCTGTCTACAAAAGCCTCTAACAAAATGCATTTACCAAATGAAGTAACAATCGGGACAAGTTCCCGCTTGATACGACATGTACAACAGTGACTCGGAGAGGCCCCGAACTAACTGAAGCTCACCAAAGATCTGCAGCACTGACAATCTACTGTGGAGGCCTACTAGTGCCTGCACCTGCAACATGTAAGGTAAGTCCCCAAAAGGGGTCAGTACGAAGAATGTACTGAGTATGTAAGGCCATAAGAAAAACTGAGTCAGTGCATAAGAACTTCAATGGAAATAATTATAAGAGAAACTCAATATGTGGAATCCTGTACCTTTCCTTCATTATTATCATCTCCAATGATGCATACATAATAAAATAACCATGGAATCAACATAAGAGAAATAGCAAATGTAAACAAACTCTCTTTCTGTAGGTGGGATACCATGTACATTACGTTCTTTCTTTCACTTGCCTTTACTTTACTTTACTTTACTCATACACTGTGACACTGTTAGGGCCCTCATCATGCAGGTGATCTTGTCACCCCATGGATAAAATCATGTCATCATGCAGGTGTTCATTTCACCCCATGGATACATCATGCAGGTGTGTTCTTTCACCCCATGGATAAGATCATGTCATCATGCAGGTGTTCTTGCACCCCATGGATAAATGGCCATCATCATGCGGGTATTTTTACCCCATGGATAAATTAACATCGTCATGCAGGTGTTCGCTGCACCCCATGGATAAATTAACCAATATGCATAACTTCATTCTTACATCATTTCTTTACTTTTGAGATTGATACCTTACTTGTGAAAGATTGATACTTTTGATACTCATAACTTTACTTGAAACTTTGGATCAATGATCAATGAGTGAGAGACATATGTATAACTTCTATTGGAATTTTGGATCATGACACTAAAGCACACACTTATATTCACCTTTCACTTCACTCATTTAACTCTTGAGATTGATATCCTCACTTATGAGGAATCATTATACTAACTTGCTCATCACCTCTCTTATTACTCTTATGAGATTGGTAATTTTACTTATGAAGGATTGGTACCAAGAAATAATCATCACACTCTAGGACTCTGGAACATGACATGATTGGAACAATACTATTCAACTAAACAAGCCCTCTTGACCTCATTACTCGTGTTGAGATAGTTCTCTTAGATTTTTCAACACTATGACAGGTTAGGAACTTCAGTCAATAAATAAGAACTAAGTGGGTCATAATTCGTCTAGGAGTAAAACACATATGAATAATAATATGTATCAACCTTAGTTGGAATACTACAGAACCCCTTTGGAATAGTACACTTTTGGAACCTTAGGATAATGATCATTTGGAATTCTTGACATATTAGCCAATGAACGTGGGTCAACCAATGGACATGAGTCAATCAATGAACATAAGTCAACCAATGAACATGAGTCATATAATTCACCATTGACCAATGAATAGGTAACATGTGAGTAACATTAGCCAACTACCGAATATGGAATACCTTAGAGTATTTCGAAATCAAATGAGTGCTATGACATTGTGAACACCATATGTTGCAGAAAGATATAGAAAGTAACCTTACATACCTTATCTTCCCAAGGTGAGCACCCAATCAAATATGTGAGCACAACAATTTCGCTCCTTCTTTACGTTTCACTCTACATCACAATGACATAATGGAACCAACATTAACCACCAATTACTTTGCAAATGCATACCATGTCAATAAATTACATGTTTGCCTTTAAACATGTCATTTCCCCTTGACAAATCCATTGACAAAATTATTATTCCAAAAATTCCATAATATTCCCAACATTGACCAATACATGATAATTGATACATTTCACCACAACACTTCTCCTTTACACTTTCTTAGCCATCACACATCACAAATAACCCATCAAATGACCTTAATACAACTCATAACACATATCGGCAAAAATCCCACAATTTCCACTTATAGACAAGAACAAGTTTAATACCAAAAATGACACCATACATGTTCATATTTTGTCCATACCATGCTTTTTCATCAAGACCACAAGTCATAATCCAAGTTACAATCCCATGGATTTCACATCTTTTACCAAAACACAAAACACCATATTCAACACTTCCAAGCATAAACAACATGATATACATATTCTCTCATGCTCATAATATGTTAAAGTACAATAATAATCACTTACCCAAGCTTGGAAGATGGTGATCTTGCTCCAAAAGTGCCTTAGGGTTTGAAGAGCTAAAAGAGCTCTCTTGAAAATTCTAGAAAATGAGAGAAAGTGATGTGTGTGGCTAATGAATTAAATCTGATTTTTGGCCACCTTTTATAACCCCTTAAATTCATCCTTAGCTATTAATTTCCATCATTGACAAGTCAAAGCAAGAATGGGTCATTTTGACCCATTGGGCCTTTTATGCTTTGTTCATTCTTGGTCTCTAATTAGGCCCAATAACCCATATCATCTTGACCCACTAACATCAATGTATAATTCACCATATATCTCATGTTTAAATAATTCCTTAATGTCACGGCAATAGTCTCTTACGAAATTCTCATTCGTCGTCTCGATCGTAAAAATAGGAATTCTAGTCGCCCTTGGCTTCATTGAACATTTTGGCTCACTATTCACATTTCATGATTTGATCATGTCGGAGTATGTAGGAGTATATTGAAGTGTTTTAATCTTTAACAATGCTCAAATAAATCCAAAGAACCAAAAGAAACCACCTAGAAATCGTCGTAGAATTGCGTTATGAAACAACTCCGGAAAGGGCATAATGTTGTGCCTTGCGCCACACCCCCTGAAACAGGGTAGTGGCGCAAGAAGCTGGCCTTCTCTGAAGTTTCTGCAGGCTGGTGGCTTGCGCCACACCCCTGAAACAGGGTAGTGGCGCAAGTTTCAGCAAAATGCTGAAATTTCGGCCACTTATCCAATGTTTACGTATCGTCCAATCCCTTATCAAAACACTATAAAATACTTACTTAGTGACCTTAATCATCAAGTAAACATGACTCAAAGTCACCAAATGAGGTTAGAATGTATGCAAGGTATTACACAAATGCTCCATGAAATCACCAAACACTTCTTATGACAGGCTAGTAGCATGTACAAGGCCAAATTTCAATTTTTTTCTCATCTTGAACATTACCAAATACATAATTATAACTCTCGACACCTAAGTAAACATTATTCACTGTCATCAAGTAGGGTTGGGAAAACATGGGGTGTTACAGTAATGACCTTCCAGATTATTTATGAAGTTTTCATGCTTTTTCCCCATTTAGAGCTTTCCTATAGATTCCCTAAGTCATTTATGACTTGTTGGGACTAACAGTTTGGTTATCAGGCAGTACATTTGGTTTTTAGAGCCATTTCCTTATTTTAGGGTTTTTACTATTAAGAATAAGGTCTCGGGCCTAAACTTCATGTGAACGTCCTCAGATACCAATTCTGACAGTCTCATTAGCTTTAAAATATTGATTTTAGGCTAGGGGACCCTTGGTCTGAGTCTCTATGCTTCCAAACTATTTTGGGGCAATTAGGTGAATTTTGGCTAAAATGGACCCTTGAGTGTGGGACCCATTTTTTATCGAAACAACCTCGAATGGAAATTTTGATGGTGCCATTGATTCTGGAATGCCAAATTTATTAGGGAAGCATAGTTCATTTGTATTTATGGGATTTTGAACAAATATCGAGGGCTCGATTGGGATAATTACAACTTTCCAAAGTTGCTGGTGTATCAGCACCTGGTGCAGGCCCAGGTCCTTCATCCCTATCGCAATGAGAACCCTCGTGATCGCGAGGGTCTATGACCTAGGTCATTGCAATTATAAGGCTTGAGGGCTCATGACCGTGATGGAGGAGGTCATGGAATCAGGCCAGCTTGCTCATCGTGACCTTGTGGCTAGGCAACCGCGATCACGATGGTCCCGTTAGTGGGGTGTCGCGATCGTGACAAGGGGACCTCACGATAGTGATAAAGAAACCCCTGGCAGTATATAAATAATCCTCTTCACTTTTCCAACAATTTATTCTAAGTGTAGACACCATTATTGACCACTGTGAGCTCTGAAATTGTGAGAGAACGTGTGTTTAGAGCTAGGATTAGCTTAGGGGCGGATTCTCAAGCGTTTTACCATTGTTATTCCGGTAAGTTTTGCTTAAATTCTAGTTTAATTCTCTGATTTAAATACTTGATTTTTGAATACTGTTGGGGCTGATTATAGGTTGATTTGAGCTCGGATCTTGCCTAATTTTGGGATAAAATGATCCTTGAGCTAGGAGGGTCATTGTGACGGTTTTAATTCTGTGATTCCACAAGTGGGCCCAATGTGGGATTTTTAGTCTGATTTAACACCTGGAGCGTTAATACCCAACATGTGTATCGTTATTCTCGTCTTGATATATAGATCATTATTTTGACAACGCGACTGCAATTAGAGGCTTCTAGAAAGGAAAAAGCCCCGGAGTAGAGGATCTTGCTAGCTTTCGACAATTCCTAGGTTGGCTAGGCTTACCTTGATTCTAGAATGTACTTAATTATGGTATTAGTATAGTATTGTGCTATTTATGGGTGAGTATTTATGGATCAATTATCATTTTAGCTTTAAGTGCTTTATTTAGCCAGTTAGGGGACCTTTTTGGTACAATTCGGGCTTGTTTTCCCTAAGATTAGTATACTATCATCCTTTAGGATAGACTTAGTGCTTATAATTCCTTGGGATGGGATCAAGAATCCTAGGTTCCGGTAGATGTTGATGTGTCGTGAACATATGACACTTTCGATGCTTAAAACTATGAATATTTGCAAGTACGAGGCTATTTCTATGTGGATATAATGTGTTTTTGGGTATTTGTAGGTCAAACAGGTCTAAAAAAGTGGAGTGCTAGATTTTGGACAAAAAGTGCATTAGACGACCCCTTTCCATAACCATTGAATCTGATCACGGTCATACCAGGTCATCGAAGGAAGAATCAGAAGATGTCTCTCAGGGGTTGATTAGGCGGATGCTTTCTATGATTGTGCAATGATGTCACGATTGTACAATGTGAAGGGGATTAGATTAGTGACTCCCACGACCATACCTTAAAGTCACAATTGTACCAAGAGGTCGTGGGAGGAGGGTTTAGAGATGAAGTTTTCAGGAATTGAAGTATAGGAGGATCAGAAGACCACATGGTATGGTCGTAGTTAGAACGTACGAGGTCATACTGAGAACCATACCATTGAAGACCTGAAGATGAAAAAGTCCATGGACAAACCACTAGCGTCAAGGAGGATAGTGGGTTCTAACCAAGATCGTAACTTCCCTTCGTCCAAGATAACCAACTCAGCAATCCTGTTATGTTTAGGATAGGTTTTATTTTAGCTATAAATACTCTTATTCGTTCTTTTGTACAACTTTATTATCTATTACACATTATTACTACTGCCAAGACATATTATTGGTGTTGTGAGTATAAACATCGATTTTTAGGGTTTTTAATTCAAAGTGAGATCTTGGAGTTTATTAACTTATTATTATAAGTTCATAATTATTCTTTCTTATCAGAATTCTTCTTGAGTTCTTGCAATTATGAGTAGCTAAACACCACAACTAGGGTTGTGGGAACCATGATGGATTAATGAAGTAGGGTTCGCAGTAGAGAGTGATTTTCAATTGGTGTTCATACATGTATTGTTGTTTCCTTGGGTTTGATTGTTTTTTGGCAATGTAAAACGTTAAAACTCTCCTTATCTTTACTTTGGACGAAAGGATGAGTAACTGATGAAAGAAGGAAATAAACAATAGATACTTGGAGCTACCAACCTCTACTTAATAGCTTGAGTTGACAATCCGGGATAACTAATATGGGATCCAAGATAGGAGTTAGTAACGCGAACTCAGGAGAAGAGAAAAATGACATGAGGATATTACTTAGACAAAAGCGTAAAGTTTTTCTAAGTATACATAACCTACCAATTCTGCATATCGAATACCAGTAAAGATTGCAAAGTACGAATAACCTATAGAGTTATGAAGTTATTGGGGATCACAGTCCTAGTACCTCTCTCATACTGATTACAAATCCAACAAATCAACAACTATTGCTATTAAATTATTTTATTTACAAAATCCCTCTCTTTTAATGGAGATTGTTATTGATTGCCTCGACCACATATTGAATGATATTTTTACCTATTTCCTATGGGATCAACCCCAACCATAGTTGGGTTCTATATTTGACAGCGACTGCTTTATACTTTGTTTAGAGGCATAATTTGGGCGACATCAAATTTTAGTATCATTACTGGGGAATACGGTTATGAAATTAATTCATTGAGTGTGTTGGGTTATTGGTTTCTATTTCCTAATTTATTATTCTGTTGTTTCTAGGACACACACCGATGTATGCCCAATACACAAAGTCAAGGCAATCCCCTGATTCCAATTGATACGAAACTTGAGAGAACTCTGAGAGCTAATAGAAGGATGGTTAACTAAGGACTTCATAATCAAGGAGCCCTTCTTGAGGGCGTTCACGATGATGCAACAATCTTAAATCAGCCAGTACACCAGTATGATAGTCAAGAGACTACAGAACAGATCACTGCTCAGTTGATGACTGATGAGAATGCTAGACAAGAAGCTGCCAAGTGGGCAGCTAGGGAAGAAAGGGCTGGACAAAATAAAGCAAATCGTCTAGCTGCACTTGATGAGCGAGAGAGGCAGAGAAGGCATAGGGGAAAACAGCCTCTACAATAGTACCTTGCTCATTATGAGGATCCGGAGGAAGATTTGGATTATTTGGAGTTGTTTGAAACTGGTGATATTATTCCACCAGAGTTGCCTCCAGGAACTAAGTTTGATATCACTAGTGCTATAATTCACTTGCTGAACTTGAAAAGGGTTTTCTCAGGCCTTTCTACTGATGATGTAAACATGCATATAATGAAATTTGTAAGGATTTGAATATCTTATAATCTTCTTGGAGTGACCCAAGAGGCATTCAGACTGCGGGTCTTTCTCTTCTCTTTGATAAGAGAGGCCATATTATGGCTAGCAGAGCTACCACGTGGATCGATCACTACTTGGAATAAATTGAGGACTCAGTTCTTGGATAGATTTTTTCCATCTTCCAGAATATTGTAGTGTAAGGATGAGATTTACAATTTCAGATAGTTACATTTGTAGGCATTATATGATTCTTGGTTGAGGTTCAAGAAGAAGCTATAATATGTTTCAAATCATAGGATAACTAGTAGAAACTTTCTTGAGATCATCTATAGAGCTTTGAATTCTAACACCAAGGCTGCTGCAGACACTATTACTGGTAGGGTATTCATGAGTATACGTTGAGAGAACACTTCTGAGATCCTAGATTGGATCACAAAAACCAACCAAGGTTGGCATACTCAGGATGCGAACATACCCGTAGGTACTTATGCAATTGGAGCATCCATAGAATAGAGAGCATTAGATGAGATTGTAGATTAAGAGGTAGTACAATTGATGACTGAGATTGGGTTGCTTACTAAGCAATTTGCAGTAGCTGTAGATGAAAGGTTGAATGCAGTCGGTTCGCAAGGTAAGGCACCTAGGTATAAAACTCAAATTCTGAGGAGGAGGAAAAATATCTAGACAGAGAGGTGGCAAGTTTTCATGCCAATGGCCAAGGGTCTAACCAAGATACTGAAACTTGAGGTAAAGGAACCAAGGTCGGAACTACTATAACAATCACAATAAGCTCAAATATAGAGATAGGAGTAGGGATTGAGATAGTGACTGGAGGAGAAAAGATAACTAAAAGGATAAGAGTGGCCTTTATGTTCCACTTGGGAATCATGATGCTTATTCAAGCAATTCGAGGATGGATGACAACAAGTACAAGGAGGCCCCAAAAGTGTTGACTCCTATTCCACGACCTTCTTCTCCTTTCCTGTAAAGACTGAAGAAGAAAATTGAAGAGTCAAAGTACCAAAAGCTTATTTTTATACTGAAGGAGTTAAGGGTGAATATCCCTCTAGTTGAGTCCCTTGAACAAATGCAAGGTTAAGCAAATTTTATGAAGGACTTGGTGACTAAGAAGAGGATGGTGAGTTTTGAGCCCGTTGACAATGTGCACCATTGTAATGAAATTGCCTCTAGATCTTTGGTTGAGAAGAAAGAAGACCCTGGAGTGTTCATGATTCCATACACTATTAGGTGTTTTAACTTTGCAAAAGCTTTGTGTGATTTGGGTGATAGCATTAATTTAATGCCGCTAGCAATTTATAGATAGTTGGGGTTGAGGTCACCCAAACTGACTTCGATGAGACTTCTCATAGCAGACCGCACTGTGAAGTAGTCGGTGGGAATCTTGTGTGATGTTTTAGTAAGGGTTTCATCCTTCATCTTTCCAGCTAATTTTGTCATCCTTGACTGTGAGTTTAACTTTGAGGTTCCCATTATTTTGGATAGACTATTTCTTACAACTGGGCGTGCATTGGTTGATATAGAGACTGGAAAGATAAAGTTTCTATTGAATAACGTGCTGGTTACCTTAATGTATGCTAGTATATGAAGAATCCAAAGGATATACGTGTGATCTTTGTGATAAATACAGTCGACGAGAATAATTTGGTAGCTCCTATTGAGGAGAGGCTTGGAGTCGAGGCCCTCGCAACATCAATTATAAATTTTAAGGGTGATGATATTGATAGTTATGATGAAATGGTGAGCAGACTTGATGGTAGGGGTTTATACATTTATGCACCAAAGAAGTTAGATCTTGATTTGAAGAATAGAGTAACCCTACCAGCTCGGCCTTCTATTGATGAGCCTCTAGTCTTGGAGCTCAAAGCTTTTCTATCTCATCTTTGCTATGTATTTTAGGGAGCCAACAATACTTTACCAGTTATTATTGTAGTTGATTTGGTAGATTGGCAAGTTGAGGTGTTGGTATCCATTTTGAAGAGGTTCAAGAGGGCCATTGGATGGTCAATTGCTGATATCACTGGGATTCCTCCTGGAATTTGCATGCAAAAAATCCAACTTGAGTCAGATTGTGTGCATAGTATTGAGCATCAATAGAGATTGAATCTGTCTATGTAAAAGGTGGTGAAGAAAGAAATCATCAAGTGGTTGGATGCGGGTGTGGTTTATCTGATTGCAGACAGCAAGTGAGTGAGCCCAGTTCAATGTGTGGCGAAGAAAGGTGGAATCACTGTGGTTCCAAATGAGAAGAATGAGCCTATTCCTATGAGGCTAGTTACTGGTTGTTGTGTTTACATGGACTATAGAAAGTTGAACACATGGACTGAGAAGGATCACTTTTCGATGCCTTTTGTGGATCAGATATTAGACCATCTTGCTGGCAGAGGATGGTATTTTTTTCTTGATAGTTACTCGAGTTATAATTAGATTTCTATTGCTCCCTAAGACCAAGATAAGACCACTTTCACTTGTCCATATGGGAATTTCGCGTTCAAGAGGATGCCTTTGGGTCTGTGTAATGCACCCACAACCTTTTAGTGTTACATGATGGCTATTTTTTCTGACATGGTTGAGGACACTATTGATGTGTTCATGGATAAGGTTTCAGTTGTGGGTGATTCATTCAAAGATTGTTTGGTACATCTCGCTAATGTTTTGAGGAGATGCGAGGACTGTAAGATGGTCCTAAATTGGGAGAAGTGCCACTTTATGGTTAAAAAAAGAATAGTTCTTGATCATAAGATTTTGAAAAAGGGGATTGGAGTTGAAAAGGTGAAGATTGAGGTGATTGAAAAGTTGCCTCCACCAATTTCTGTGAAGGGTATTCTTAGCTTTTTGAGGCATCCAGGTTTCTATTAAAGATCCATCAAGGACTACTCTAAAATTGCAAATCCTTTGTGCAAGTTATTAGAGAAGGAGATGAAATTTGTGTTAGATGATGTATGTCTGAAGGCATTTGAGTGACTGAAAGAGAAGTTGATTTTAACCCTGATTATTGTGTCTCTTGATTGGTTCAAGCCATTTAAGGTTATGTGTGATGCTAGTGGCGTGGTACTAGGTGCATTCCTAGGCCAAAGGTGAGAGAAAATCTTACATCCCATCTATTATACTATCAAAGCACTTAATCCTACACAGAAAAATTATTGTGTGACTGAACAAGAGTTGCTTGCTATGGTGTTCGCATTTGAGAAATTTTGATGTTATTTGCTTAGAACAAAAGTGATTGTGCATACTGACCACGCAGCTCTTAGGTACCTTATGGAAAATAAGGATGGAAAACCAAGGTTGATTCAATGGGTACTTTTTTTGTAGGAATTTGACTTTGAGGTCAAGGACCAAAAGAGGGCTGAGAATCAACTGGATAACCACTTATCACACCTTGAAGAAGAGGCCATGCTGAAACTTAAGGATGAGCTTGAGATTGATGATACTTTTTCGGACGATCAGGTATTAGCCGCATCGCAAGATTTGATTCTGTGGTTTGCAGACATTGAAAATTATTTGGTGAGTGATGTGGTTCCTGAAGACTTATCATTTCTGCAACATAAGAATTTTATGCATAATGTGAGGAAGTTTTTTTAGGATGAGCCATACTTATTAGGAAGTTGTGTAGATGGAGTGATTCAGAGATGTGCTCCTGAAGTTGAGATGATGAGTATATTAGAGGCATGTCACTCGTCACTAGTGGGGGTCATCATGGTGGTGCATGGACTGTTCACAAGATCTTCCAATGTGGATACTATTGGCCCATCATTTACAAAGATGCACATGACTATGCCAAGGCTTGTGACCAACGTCAAAGGCAAGGAAACATCTCGCGAAGGCAAGAGCTTCTAATGACCGTTATTCTTGAGGTTGAGTTGTTTGATGTATGGGGTATTGACTTCATGGGCCCCTTTGTGAGCTCGCATAGTATAAAGTATATTCTGGTGGCCATTGACTATGTTTTAAAATGGGTGGAGGCAATTGCGCTTCTAAATAATGAAGGCAAGAGTGTCACAGCATTCTCGAGAAAGAACATATTTTCCAGATTCAGGACACTAAGGATCATCATTAGTGATGGAGGTCACACTTTAATCATCTATTGAAAGCCTTGCTTGAGAAATATGGTGTGAAAACATAAGGTGGCAACACCTTTACACCCTCAGATAAGCAGGCAAGTTAAGGTCTACAATCGTGAGATCAAGTCCATTTTGGCAAAGACTATGAATGCCAATAGGATTGATTGGGCTAGAAAGTTAGATGATGCATTATAGGCTTACCAAACAGCATTCAAGACCCCTATTGGTGCTTCCCCATATCATTTTGTGTATGGAAAAATGTGTCACTTGCCTATCAAACTTGAGCATAAGGTATTGTGGGTACTGAAAAGGATGAATCTGAAATGGAGTGATGCGGCTAAATAGAGACTAAAGTGGTTGAATGAAATAGATGAATTCCATCTCCATGCCTATGAAAGGTCATCATTGTACAAGGAGAAGATGAAACTATACTATGATCGCAAGATTGAGAAAAGAGACTTTACCACAAGTGATGTGGTATTGCTATTTGATTCTAAGCTGAAGTTGTTTCCGGGCAAGCTAAAGTCAAAATGGAGAGGATCATATAGAGTGGCTAGAGTGTTTCCCTATGGTGCAATTGAGCTCAAAAATAAAGAAGGACAGAAGTTTATGGTGAATGGACAAAGGGTGAAACACTACCTCGATGACATTGATGAAGTGAAAGTGATATGTGAAGTGAAACTAGAGAGTGCTTGAAGAATCAAGCACACCCTAGTCGTGCCACAACGTTAAATCAGGCTCTTTGTGGGAGGCAACCTATGGGCTAGTTGGTGAATTCTGAATAACCAACTTAGCCACATCGTATCGCGACGTTAAACAAAGCACTTCTTGGGAGGCAACCCATGATTTTGTACTTTCGGTTTTTGTCACACTCGAATCCCAACGGGGCGGACTGGCACCCGAAGTCGTTAAGGCCTGAGAGAACCAACCTTCATTCATGTACATTCATATGCATGTCTCTGAGTTAACAACATTCTATCTCATGTAAATGTAACACCCCGTATACTCCCAATCCAATGTGATGATGATAAACAATGGGTACTTCGGTGTCGAGAAGCCATAAGTATGTATTTGGTAATGTTAACAATGAGCAATTTGAAATTTGGCTTCGTACATGTGATTAGCCTTTCATAAGAGGTGTTTTGTGAGTTTTGTGGCACATTAGTGGGGTTCAAAATGAGGTTAATAGGACCTCTAAACAAAGTATATTAAGGTTAAGAAGTGAGTTAAATAATAGGACTTGAAGTATCTAACCGAACCCGCAAAGAAAAGTCGAAAACAAAAATTTTGGAAAAAAATAAGGAGGGGCGCGCCCAGGGGCGTGCCACGCCACTCTGGGCTGAAATTTTCAGTCCATAGGCAGCAAAGGGGCGCGCCAGGCAGCGTGCCACGCCGCCCCTGCGCACCTTTCAAAAGTTGGAAATTTTGTTTAAGTCCCAAGGGTGCCCGGGGACGTATCAAGCCGATTTTTGCCATGCGTCTTCTACAATCATGATCATATACATGAAATGAGTAAATTATCACATTGGTATGATAAAATTACTCGAGAACGAATTTGGGGTCAAAATGACGATTTTGCCCTTTTGGTCAAAATGGGCCATACGTGGCTAGAATCGCTTGCTTTTGGGATTGAGGCTACGAGTGTGGATAGCATGAGTGGGAATATTGTTGTAACACGCATGAGGTGATTTAAACACGAGAAATTATTGATTTTATTGGGTTAAGAGAATTGGGCCCAAAAAGGACCCAAAAATGAAAAGAAGACATGGCCCAAAAGTGGGTCAAAAGACCCATTCTTGTGTTGACTTGTCAATAATGGACTTAATGGATAAGGACAAATTTAAAAGGATATAAAAGGTGGCCAAAATCAGATTTTAATTCATTGTACACACACATGCTTTTCTCTCATTTTCTATAAAATTCCCAAGAACACTTCTTTGGCTCTCAAACCCTAAGTCACTTCTTGAAGCAAGATCATCATCTTCCAAGCTTGGGTAAGTGATTATTCTTGTACTTTAACATATTATAAGCATGAGAAAATATGTATATCATGTTGGTGATGGTTGAAAATGTTAGACATGGCACTTTTGGTTTTTGTGAAAGATGTGAAATCCATGGGATTGTAACTTGAATTATGACTTATGACTTTGATGAAAGTGCATGATATGGATGAAATAACAACATGTATGGTGTTATTATGGTCTTAAACATGTTCTTTTTCTATAAGTATAAATTATAGGATTTTGGCCGATTTGTTGTTATGAGGTGTATTGAAGTAATTTGATGGAAGAATTGTGATGTGGTGGTGATGGAAAAGGATAAAATATAAGCTTGGTGTAACATGCCATTGGTTATCATGTGTTGGTCAATGTATGGAATATTGTGGAATTCTTGATATGATGATTTTATAAATGGTGTTGTCAAGGGGGGAAATGACATGTTCGAGTTGAACATGTGACTTATTGTTGTTGTATGCCATTATAAGGTTATTGGTGGTTAATGTTGGTTCCTTCATGTATTTATGTTATAGAACAAAACATAAGGACGGAGTGGGACTATCGTATGCACGTCTAAGATTGTGTATTCGTAAGTATGAATACAAGGTATGTAAGGTTACTCTTTCTGTATCCTTCTGCAGCATATTGTTCATATTGTCACCGTACATGTTCCATCCCGAAATGTGCTAAGGTATCCCATATTCGGTTATCCATGGTCATGGTCATATATTTCCTATTCATTGATTATTGGTGAATCTCTTGTCCCGTATTCATGGTTAATGTTCCAAAAACAATAAGGTTATGTTCCCATGTTCCAATAGTGATTAAACTCATGTCCCTTGTTTTATGGATTATGGTCCAATGGTTTCAATCGTGGTATGTTTCTCATAATGGGATGTTTCTCACACTGTTTACTCATATATCTCTTACCCATTGGTTAATGATCCGAAGCTTCGAGGAAAGTTGTCATAACGTCGAAATCTTTAAAGGACCTAGTTCAAGAGAAAAAGAACATAAGAGAATCTATTCAATCTTGGAGGGCATTTTCCAATTATGCCTTGTTCCAAAGTCCTTTAATATGATGATTATCCTTGTACCAATCATTCATGAGTAGAAGTACCAATCTCATGACGCATAAGAGTAAGGTGAAGTGCTTGTGTTTTCAAGAGTATCACGATCCTCAATGTATCAATCTCTCAAATGAAATAAATTAGGTTATACATGTTGTTGGTTGCAAGAATGGAGGAAGATACTAGGGGGTGGACACAATTCCAAAGTTCCAATAATACTATGACTCCAAACTCCGATGATGTATGATCCAAGTTCTAATAATGTCACGACTTTCTTTGTACCAATCTCATAGGTTTCATAAGAGAGGTGTGTTTCTCATAAGTGAATGTGTTAATCTCTCATAAGTTGAAGTATCACTCTCATAAGACTAATACGAAGGTGAGGTGCAAGTTAATTGATTAATCCTCATAAGTGAAGGAGTGAAGTATAAGTATGTGCCTTAACATCATGACCCTTAATGTGTCATTTAATGTGTCATTCTCATAACCATAAGATTGTAAAGGAGTAATGTGCATGGTTGTTACATGTTTCATTGAGTAGGGGTCTCAATCTAAAGGGTATAAGTTCAATATAGGAAATCCCAATATTATGCTATGTTAGTTAGTGCATTCTACCAAAGGTGGAGGTCCGGTATCATAAGATCTCATAAGAGTAGTGAAGAGGTAATGGACGAGCTAATATCTATCCCTCACAAGGTAAGATGTTGATCTCATGAAGGCAATCTCTCATAAGTGAATACATAGACCCCTCATAAGGAAAGAATAAAGTAATGAATAGTCGAATAGACTAGGAGGCAATCATGACATGAGTCTAAGTACCGATAGAGCTAGATACACGTCTCATATTCATTCGTAATGTTCTAAAAGTCCAATGGGGTTATGTTTCCATAGAGGCTATGTGTCCATAATGTTTATTTACATGTTTCACTCATTGCTTATGCAAAAGTACCAATCTCTCACAAGTTAAAGTATCAATCTCAAAAGTAAAGAAATAAAGTAAGAGCGAAGTAATGATGATGAAGATGTTATGTTATCCATGGGGTGAAATGAACACCTGCATGACGGTTCTCTATACATTATCCATGGGGTGAAAAGAACACCCGCATGATGGTTTGTTATGACATTATCCATGTGGTGAAATGAACACCTGCATGAGGGTTCTTTATATATTATCCATGGGGTGAAATGAACACCTGCATGATGGTTCTCTATACATTATCCATGGGGTGCAATGTACACCTGCATGATGGGTCTATGAATTTCCCACTGATCAGTTGGGCCCGGGCAGTATATGATTACGAGGTGATTAAGTGAAGTAAGGTAAGGTAGAGAAGCATGTAGAGTGGATGCATGATACCCCACCCATAGAGTGGATGTAGGTTATATTATTAATCCACCAAGAGAGTGGGTGTGTGTGGATGAATGTTATTCTTTTGTAATGTACTAACCAAGTAGTAGAACAATAGTGGTAATGAGCATAGAATCAAGAAATAAATCTCTTGCATAGAGAAGAGTCTCATGAATAGAGAAGAAGAGTCTCTTGAGTGTAGATGTATATGAAAGATGTTCTATGAATAGTAAGGATACAAAATGAATGTCCTAAAATGTTCATAACGAAAGCAATAGACAAGTTTCCAATTAGAATGATGGTTTACCCGTATTGAACAATCTCTCATATTTATTTCATTGACATTCTCATGTAGGATGTAATATCTCTAGCCTTACATACTCAGTACATTTCTCGTACTGACCCCCTCGGGGGACTTACCTTACATGTTGCAGGTGCAGGTATTAGTAGACCTCCTCAGTAGACTGTGGATCAGTTGCAGAAGTTTTGGTGAGCTCCACTTGATTCGGAGCTTTCTGGTTCATAGTTGTATAGTCATTTTGATGCTGTAAAGGTGGTATAAATAGATGTATCTGTTAGAGGCTTTGTAGACATATGTGGGTATATGAATGGAAGATGTATGTTCAATTCGATGTAATGGCTCCAACGGCCAAGTTTGATATTTCTATTTATGGCATATGTTTCCATATTCATGTCTTTCGTATAGTTGCATGAGGTATACTAAGATTCATACGCAGATATACATACGAAGATTCATGAACAAAGATTGGTTCTCTCGGGCCATATCGACTTAGGGTGCCAATCACGCCTCGTTGGGATTCGGGGTGTGACAGTAAATACAAGATACCAATGGCGGAAGTCATGGAGAACATGTGATATATAGGAAACTTGGCCGTTAGGGCCATCAAGTCAAACTGGACACACATGCCTTCATTTGTCTCACAACATCTACAAAGCCTCTACAGATACATAGACATCGCCAACCTAAAGTCAGGACAAATCCCCGCTTTATACAACATGTACATAATACCAAAACAAGTGTACACATGTGACTCGAAAAACCCCAAACCAACTAGAGCTAACCAATATTTCGTAGATGACCCGCAGCCTACTGTGGAGGTCTACTAGCACATGAGCCTGCAGAAAGTAAGGAAATTCCCCCAAGGGACGTCAGTATAAAGAATGTACTGAGTATGTAAGGCCATAAGTAACTGCATAAGATATAAGGACTTCAATGAAATCAAGTACAAGTGGGTGGACAATATAGATTAGCCACCATAATATACATGTGTG
Organism: Capsicum rhomboideum; assembly: GCA_031232105.1. Taxonomy (NCBI): domain Eukaryota; kingdom Viridiplantae; phylum Streptophyta; class Magnoliopsida; order Solanales; family Solanaceae; genus Capsicum; species Capsicum rhomboideum. The sequence goes on from CP124718.1 coordinate 63,355,903, forward strand.
GAGTCTTGTACATTGCATTTATTTCTTTCATTTTTCGTTCATATCATTATCACAACCATTCATATAACATCGTTCATATAATATCATTCAAATAATCATTCGGGATCGCCTCTAGCTAGGCTTGCGCCCCTTTGAGTTGCCACCCGTTCAGGATCTCTTCAGCTAGGCTTATGCCCCTTCGAGTTGTCACCCATTCCCAATAATCCTTCGGGATCGCCTTTATCTAGGCTTATTCCCCTTTGAATTGCCACCCATACTCAACATTCATTCGGGATTGCCCCTAGCTAGGCTTTTGCCCCCTTGGGTTGCCACGTACTCAACAAGTATGCATTACTTCAATTCTTTTGTTATAAGAGTGATACGTTGGTGGTTGCCGCATTATGGAGCTTTGGAACATTATTCAATGAATAAGACACATGTGAATAACATTTGCTAACCAACCTGAAATGAGATACGTTAAAATATTTCAAAATGGAACAAGTACGATGACAATGTGAACAACAGGTGCTGCAGAAGGATACGGAATGGGTAACCTTACATACCTTATATTCCAAATATGAATACACAACCTTATATGTGAATACAACAATCCATCTCCTTCCTTACATGTTACTCTACAACACAAGTACATAACGGAGCTCACGTTAACAACTAACTACATTACAAGTGCATAAGACGATAATGAGCTACGTGACTGCTATATAGCGTCATTTCATCCTTCTACAATACAAATCACTACATTACCATACCAACAACACCACAACATTCCACACATTGACCAAGACATCATAAACCAACAGCATTTCACACCAAGTTTATACTTTACACTTCCTCAGTAACACCAATACTAGGAGTCAAGGCAATCCCCTGATTCCACTTGATCTTGAAATTGAAAGAACTCTGAGAGATAATCGAAGAATGGTAAATACTGATGAAATTCAGGAGCCGGCAGGTGCGAGAGACATTCATAACCAGCCAATTCATTCGGTTGTTCATGAAACAGCGGATCAAACTACTGCTCGATTAACTCGAGAAGAGCATGCTAGACAAACTGCTCTTAGGCAAGCAGAGAGGGATAATCGAGCTATGCAAGAGGCAGCTCAGCATCTGGCTGAGGCTGAAGAGAGACAAAGATGACTGAGAGAACAACCGAGACCATATGTTCCTGTTTATGATGATCCTGAAGAAGAAGATGTGGCCTACTTCGAGCCAATAGAGACTGGTGCCATCATTCCACCAGAGTTACCTCCGGGCACAAAGTTTGACATTACCAGTGCCATGATTCATTTGTTAAATTTGAAAGGTGTGTTCGTTGGTCTTCCTTCAGACGATCCAAACATGCACGTGATGAATTTTGTGGGGGTCTTCACTTCCTATAATCTGCCTGGAGTTAACCAAGAGGTGATTCGATTGAGATTGCTCCCATTCTCCCTAACAGGAGAAGCGACATTGTGGTTGGCAGAATTATCGCGAGGTTCCATCACTACTTGGCAAGACTTGAGGAATCAATTTCTAGAAAGATTTTTCCCACCTTCTAAGATGTTGCAGTTGAAGGATGAGATCTAAAATTTTAGACAACTACATTCTGAAGCACTTTATGAGACATGGCTCAGATTCAAGAAGAAGCTGCAGAATGTGCCAAATCATAGGATGAGTGGTAGAAATTTACTTGAAATTTTCTATAGGGCTTTGGATGCAAACACTAAGGCTGTAGCAGATACTATCACTGGTGGAGCATCCATGAGTCTGAGATGGGAGCAAGCTTCAGCGAACATAGATCGTATTACTAAGACCAACAGAGGATGGCATACTCGGGAGGCAGATACGCCTGCTAGTACATATGATATTGGAGCTTCAGCTACACAACGGGTATTGGACAAAATAGTGTCTCAAGATGTCGCTCATATAAGGACAGAAATTGGTTTACTAGCTAAACAAATTGCAGCTAGAGATGCTGAGAAGGTGCATGCTGTAGGTGCACAGGTTAAAACGCCTAGACATGATGAGAGTGAGTCTGATGAAGAGGCTAAGTACCAAGATCGAGAAGTGGCAGGTTTTCGAGCCAAGGTTCAAGGGTCTAATCAAGACTCTTGGAACTCGAGGCAAGGGAATCAAGGTCGGAACTACTATGGAGACAATTACAACAAATCAGGGTATAGATATAGAGAACGTGAGCATGATGGTGATTGGAGGCAAAACGATGATTATAGAGAGAAGAATGGTCTTTACGTACCACCAGGTAGCCGCGATACCGAGTCTAGAAATTCAAAGATTGAAGACCTTCTGAATAAACTGGTTATGAGGTCAGAAAGCCAAGAAAACTATCTTAAAGAGATTAGGGCAGACATTTCGGGAATAAGTCAGAAAGTGGATTCCCATTCGACTGTCATTAAATAGTTGGACCAGCAGTTTGGGCAGATATTTGTGGCATTGAACCAACGTAAGCCAGGTACACTTCCAAGCAATACCGTCCAGAATCCAAAAAATGAGGTTCATTGTATGGCTATCACAACAAGAAGTGGAATGACTCTCATTCAGGCACCCAATCAAGTTGAGGGTGTTCATGCTCCACTGGAAGAGCAGACTAAGGCCACGAAAAAAGTAAAGGAAGCTCTACAGAAGTATGTGCCATTTCCAAGACCTCCTCCACCTTTCCCTCAACATCTCAAGAAAAAGGTGGATGAAAACAAAAAGGTTAGAGGGGGGATCACGAATGAGGTGGAAAAGCCTCAAACTGATGAAAATAAGGTAAATGTTGAAACTGAGAAAAAAAAAAAAAAAAGCCCCACAAGGACTAACCCCCATTCCTAGGCCGCCACCTCCATTCCCTCAGCGATTGAAAAAGAAGAAGGAGGATGGAAAATTTTAAAAGTTCATGTCCATCTTGAAGCAACTATAAACATTCCTCTTGTTGAGGCACTGGACCAGATGCCAGGTTATGCGAAGTTCATGAAGGACTTGGTCACGAAGAAGAGAACCATCAGTTATGAGTCTGTTGATAATTTGCACCATTGTAGTGCAATTCCATCCCGTTCTCTTGTGCAAAAGAAAGATGATCCAGGTGCCTTCACAGTTCCATGCACAATTGGGTCAGTTCACTTCGCCAGAGCTTTGTGTGGCCTAGGTGCGAGCATTAACTTGATGTCGCTGGCAGTATTTGAGAAATTAGGTTTGGGAGCCCCCGAGCCAATAAAAATGCGGTTGTTGATGGCGGATCGTACGATCAAGAAGCCCGTGGGCATAACATGTGATGTTTTAGTCAAGGTTGAAAACTTCATCTTTCCTGCTGACTTATTGTCTTAGATTGTGAGGTCGATTTTGATATGCCCATAATTTTGGGGAGATTATTTTTGGCCACCGGCAGAGCATTGGTAGATATGAAGCGAGGTGAGCTGAAATTCAGGCTAGATAATAAGGAAGTCACATTCAATATTTGCAGAACTATGAAACAGCCAAAGGACATGAGGGTGGTTTCAAAAATAAATATTTTAGATGACCCTGGAGGCCAACCCAGGGGATATCTTGATAAAGTCTGAGTAATCAAGATACTCGCGTCATGCTGCGACGTTAAATCAAGCGCTGCTTGGGAGGCAACCCAAGGTGTCTTACTATTCCTACATTTGCTTTGAATTTTGATTTTGATCGACATTAGACCCATGCACCTAGGGTGCTACAGATATGTTCCTAACTCCCTTGTTTTGTTTTAATCTACTGCATTGGGGACAATGCATGCTTATTTAGTGGGGGCGGAGGTACTTGTGAGTCTATATGTCCTCTTGGGGGTTTTTGTTGTCGTGTTTCTTTTTCCTCAAGTGCTATCATAGTAGAACCGGCATATTTAGGGTGTTATTTATATTATTATGTGTTTATGTGTTGAATTAGGAGAAAAATAAGGGAACTGTAGTGCAGTCCAGTTTAGAAAAATTTTATGCTTTTTGAATGTTAAGGTTACCCCACTTGAAAATTTCTTATTTTAAAGTATGTGTGTGTAGCATGTTTATATGTGACAGTTGTTGGATCTTGTTATGGCACTAGGATTATAGGCAATTAACTGTAGACTAGCATTGCATGAATCGGATAGGTAGTAGATGACAATACAACCCTGTACTGTGTGAGAGGTCATTATTTAGTTCACTTTGTGTGTGCGATCCAGAACTTGCCCAGTTAGTCTTGCCTAGGTTAGAGGATAGTGATTAGGAAAGTATCATAGGTCGTTTTTGAATAAGTCCACTTTTAGCCTAAATGCCAGACTAAATGAATAAGTATCCCTTGATCCCGATTTTGAGCCTTAATTGACCTATTTCTTTCATTAACCTATGCACCTTCCCATTTTAATTACAATGAACATGTCTTGTCCCTAGTCCCTCCTTGGACACTGTGTACCTCAACTCAGGCAAATCGCCTAAGTTGAGGGTGGCTATTATAGGGGTGCATAGATTGAGTTGGGTATGAAGAAGAGGTTAGTAAAAGAAAAAAGAGAAAACGGGTTTGGGTGTGAAGAAAAAGAAAAAAAAATAGAGTGAAAAGAATAAAAATTGCAAAGAAAAAAAAGAGAAGAGAAAATTTTGTTTTGAAAGTAAAGAATCACACCCAAAAGCTGAAAATAAAAGAAAGGAGAAAAAGGGAGAATGAAAATGAGAAAGGTTGGAAGTTGGAGCCAAAAATAGTGTAGTGTCAAGGAGGGTTGAGTCACCATATCTATATGTACCACACCTGTCCCCAAGCCTACATTACAAGCCGAGTAAAGTCCTATAGTGATCCTAGTCCAACTGTCCGAAAACTTAAGACGTAGAAAATAAGGGCAAGCCTATGGTATTTCATGCATACTGTTTGAACTTCTTTGTGAGAGTAAGTGTTTTGACCTAGTCCCTACTGTGATATTCATTAGTATACTGTGAGTGTAGGGGGCTTCTTTGTTGTGAGAGTATATGGGTTGCATTGTTAGCTGCTATTTGTTCAAATTATGTCGTTTGCATAAATGCTTAGTTGTTTGTTCGTAATATAGTGCCATCACTTGATCCCTTCTGTGTCATGATAATATGCTGCCTGTATACATATTTTGGCTTTGATTTGCAAATAGGAGGGGTCGAAAAAGTTTTGTGCCAAAGGCAATAAGTCGACTGCCATAGGTCCCTTAGGTTTCTCTTAATCAAGCATCGTATATGTGTGTTTTTGTTTTGTTCGCCTGAGGACATGCAAACATTCTAAGTTGAGGGTGTTGATACGCCATGGTTACATGGCACTTTCGATGCTTAAAACAAGGAAATTATGCAATAACTTGGGTGTATTTGGTTGGTATAATATGGTTTCTGTCCTACTTTGCAGGAAAACAGGTTTGAAGGCAAAATTATCAAAAAGGAAGAATCAAACCCGAGAACAAAGTGTCTGAAGATGGAAGAAAAAGAATCTGCACCAGAGAGGGACTTACGACACCACTCACATGACGTGAGTGGATGGCGTGAGTCCACTTCAGAGATCAAGAAAGGTTCTGATTTCCAAAACACCAACCTACATGGCGTGACTTAGTTCCACTACACCAAGTCACGATACTGTGGAAGTTTCCGACTCTATTCTTCTATTTTAATTTGGATAGGATTAGCTTTGTATCTATAAATACCCATGTATAGTCCTATGTGTGGGAGGGAGTTATTACATTGTTTTGAGAGCTATTTCATATTGTCTTTGAGAGTATAAACATATTCTTGGTTTTGTAATTAAAACCCTAATTAGAGTTTTATTGATAATTGAGATTTCAGTTCTTCTTCATTATTGTGAGTGTGCAATTATTTTTTCAAATTTGAATTCTTCTTGTGTTCTTGCAATTATGAGTAGCTAAACTCATCAACTAGGGTTGTGTGAATCATGAGGAATTAACAAAACCGGTTAAGTGCAAAGCAACTCTGAACCGCTGTGAATGCATGAATTATTTTTTTCCTTCGTTTTGATTGCTTTCTAACGGTTGCAAACGTTAGAAACTCGCCTGTATTCTAGACTTGCTTGAGAGAGAGGTAGATATTGGGAAAAGGAGATAACAACAGAGATTTGAAGCTATCAACCTTCATCTAATAACTTGAGCCTTAGCAGGAATAGTTATCTGTGATTCAGGATAAGGGTTAGTAGTGCAAACTCAGAGACCGAGAGGAGAAGAGTGAAATTCGTATAACAAAGGTCGAGAGACATTTAGGTGAACATATCTTGTCAGACTTTGCATGCAACATAGCGGGACGGTTTTGTTAGCACAAGTAACCGGTGAAGTTAAGGAATCATGGGGGATCACGGTCCTAGTGTATTTCTCTTATTGTCTACAAACTCAATACAACCAGCAATCGTTATTGTTACTATTCATTCATAAAAAACCCCAGTTTTACTTACTTTCCAATTATTTCGTCTAGTATTCTAAACAGCTTTGTCCTATTCCCTGTGGGATCGACCCCAACCTAGTTGGGTTCTATATTTGATTCAACGACCGCATTATACTTTTTTGGAGGTATATTTTGGGCGACATCAGAAAGCTCCAAAGTTCTACCACCGGTTGCAGGAGTTTAGGTGGGGCCCATTAGTAGAGGTTCCTCCGATGGGGTTGCGACCTAGATACGGGAGTTCTTTGCCATCCTCGCCACCGTGCATTTGGGATTTCCCCATCACCACCATCCCCATTCGGGGAGTGAAAGTCCCCATAGATTACCGTACCATTAATGAGGTGCTTGGCGTCCCCCATATCTCTAATGCTGACTACTTGGCCAAGTCACGGGAGATGGACATGGGATGGCTGAGGGACACGCAGATAACAGAGGAGTTTTGGGACAGGGTATACTGGCCTACTACTGAGGGTGTCACCCACACCTATTTTTTGGCCAACGCTAGGAGGTGGCTGAACCTGGTGACTCGGAGGATCTGTTCGTCCAACAATACCACGGACGTGACTTACCCTCAGGCCTTGGTGGTGGCCTACGCTATCAGAGGGATTCAGCTGAACTTGTGGGATCAGATGGTGATGGAGTGGAAGGACTTCCACCGGGGTATTAAGAAGGGTCCCTTCCTCCCCGAGCTAGTGTCGGAGCTATGCAGACAGGCGGGGGTACCGAAGGAGCCTAATGACATAGTGGCGAAGATGGACATCCCCTTTCACCCTCTCTTGGTGAGAGTGCCCTCTTTCCATAAGAAGAATAAGAGAAAGGATGGTGAGGGGGATAGTAATAGGGCCACTCAAGAGGTCCTTGGTGCCGACGAGGACAATGATGGTGATACCGTTCCCTCCCAGTCCCAGCCCCCGATCCCTGGTATCCAGTTGGAGGCAGACCTGGCCGCTGTTAGGAGGTACATGGTTCTATGTCAGTTAATGAGGAGAAGTAAATAAACCCCGTCTTTTACCCTATACTGGTCATGTCACACCGCTACAGCGGTTGGTCTACCACTATAGTGGTACTGCTATAGCAGAATAAATACCACTATAGTGGAATGACTTCAGCCTAGCCTCCAACTGTTTTTAAGTCTCCACATTTAAAAAGTCGTGGCCCCGCATACATTTTTAAATATCATTCTAATAATTTTTGGACCCGCACTAACCCCAAGGTGATTTCCAATAACGACAGATTAGGTCGTTACAAATTCTCCAAGATAAGAGCCAAAGAGCATTAGGTATTGGACATCATGGTGGAAGTAAAGTTATTGATACTACTACATTGATGACTAGTTGTCCTGGTAACTCTACTTTCAGAGGTTCAAACTCCATAGGAAGGGGAGGAAGAGGATTTGAGAACCTTTAAAGACAACAAAGAGGTCCATATTGTGATTGCTGTGAAATGAAATATCACACCCCACAAGAAAGCAATAAGTTGAAGCATTGTACACATTATAATATGCAAGGTCACACTTAAGAGATTTGTCATCAATTGATGGGCTATCCACTTGATTGGAAGGGAAAGAAAAAGGTTAATATGGTGCAAGCTTCAAATGGTTAGCAATTGGACAACATGAGGTACAACACTATGTATGAGGTTCCACCACAAGTGGAGTCTGCAAGATATCAAAAATATGGAAATGAGTAGTATTACTATTCCCAACCTAGAATCGTGGTGGGATGAGGTTTGTTCCTCGCTTTACACCTACTCAATATAATTAGATAATATAGATGCTAAACAAGCCACAGACTAGTAAATCCAATGCAAATGTAGCAGGTATATTTATAGGCACCTCATTTTGTGATATTATAGATAATTATAGTTCAGATTGGATAGTAGACAGTGGTGCAACTAATCATATGATTGGTAGTACAAACCTACTAAATCATGCGCTCACAGTAAATACTCCAGGAAAAGTGCAACTGGCTACAGGTGAATCTGCAACTATTACTCACACTGGAAATTCTCAATTAACAGGAGGTGATGTAATCACAGATGTATTTTGTGTGCCAGAGTTTAAGTTCAATCTTCTATTAGTCTCTAAACTGACTAGAGAATTGAATTATTGTGCTTTGTTTTTCCCTGATTTCTTCCTCCTCCGAGATTTTTTCACTAGAAAAGTGAAGAGGATTGGTGAAGAGGAAGAAGGGTTGTATATACTGAGCATAAAACAGCAATATCAACTACAGGGAACAAGGTCTCTGATGGCAGCTAAAAGATGTGCTAGTGCTGATATATGGCATAAAAAATTAGGGTATGTACCCATGAGTGTGATTAGGAAAGTAGGCATGTTTAACACTAATAAGAGTCTTGAGTTACCTCATTGTGATGTATGTCCTTTATCCAGACAAGTTAGACTTTCTTTTGCTACTAGTAATAACAGAATTAATAGTTTCTTTAACTTGATTCATATGGATGTATGGGGACAATATAAGGCTGTTACACATAATAACATGAAGTTTTTTCTTACTCTTGTTGATGATCATTCTAGATGGACATTGATCTTTTTAATGCATCTCAAATTTGATGTTTCAACTATACTAAAACAATTTGTTTTGATGATTAAGACTCAGTTTGGACTAATTGTAAAAGCTTTCAGATCAGACAATGAAGGAGAATTTTTCAACTCTCAATGTAATGAGTTGTTCCAAACACATGGAATACTGCATCAAATCTCTTGTCCACATACTCATCAGCAGAATGGTATGGTGGAAAGAAAACATAGGCATATTCTAGAGACAGCTAGAGCAATCAAGTTTCAGGGTCATTTACCAATAAGATTCTGGGGAGAATGCATACTAGCAGCAGTACATATCATTAATAGAGTCCCTTTGACTGTTCTACATGATGTGCCTCCTTTTGAAGTGTTGTTTGGGAAGCTACCAGATATATCATCTATGAGTGTTATAAGGTGCTTATGCCATGCCACAACTCTTCTTAAACCTGACAAGTTTGTTCCTAGAGCTACAAAATCATTCTTGATGGGTTATGGGACCATACAAAAGGGATACAAGTTGTATGATCTTGAGCATAATACATTCTTTATCAGTAGAGATGTGGTTTTCACTGAAAATATTTTTCCCCTTTCAAACTAATCTTATATGTGATTTGTGGGATAATGGAGGGATGAGTACAGTATCTATGGTTTCAGACTTGGACAATGAACCTGATGTCCTATCTGTGAAGGAAAATGTAGTTACTCAGTCTATTTCACATACAAATCATGGTGATTTGTCAAATAATACTCAATTTGCTGCAACTCTTGATTCTGGAATAGTTGTACCAGAAATTACATGTGGAAATGAGGTTTCTCAGCCAGTTCAAAGAAGATCAACTAGAGAAAGTAAATCCCCACTTTGGCAAAAGGATTTTGTGATCTCCAAGCAGGCCAAACAATCTAGCAGCTTGTATTCTATTGCAGACAATATTGATTATAGTTGTCTATCAAAGAATTATTAATGCTACATTTTTTATTCTTCCACAGAAGTTGAACCTACTACATATTATCAGCTTTTGCATGATGATAGATGGGTGCAAGCTATGTAGGAAGAGATCCATTCTCTAAAAGACAACAAGACATGGGAACTTGTTGAATTGCCACCTGGAAAGAGAGTTATTGGTTTTAAATAGGTGTACAAGATAAAGTACAAAGCTGATAGCCAAGTTGAAAGGTTCAAGACTAAGTTAGTAGCAAAAGGCTACAACCAGAAAGAGGGATAAGATTACCAGGAAACCTTCTCTCCTGTTGTAAAAATGATGACAGTAAGAACTATATTGACAATTATTGCTACAGAGGGATGGAATGTTCAACAGATAGATGTTTCTATTGCTTTTTTGCAAGGAGATTTAACAGAAGAAGTTTACATGAATTACCTCAAGGTTTTCAATCTGATAGTGCAGGAACAACTAAAGTGTGCAGGCTGTTTAAGTCACTAAAGTGACTTAAACAAGCCTCTAAACAATGGAATGTTAAATTAACTACTGCTCTTGTTGCAGCAGGTTTTGATCAAAGTCATCTAGACTACTCTTTTTTGACTAAGAAGATTGATAGTGGAATAATGGTGATCCTCGTATATGTGGATGATCTTCTGGTTACATGGAGTAATGTGTAGTTGATTGAAGAAGCTAAACAGGTTCTAAAAGATAACTTCAAGATTAAGGATTTGGGAGATCTTAGATTTTTCTTAGGTATTGAGTTTGTCAGGAGTTCAGAGGGCATTTGCACCAAAGAAAGTATGCTTTGGAACTAAACTTAGATCTGGGATTAGGTAATTCCAAGCCTATTGATACTCCAGTTAAACTTAATCAGAAGCTGACTACAGTAGAATTTGATGATTTGGTCGGTGATACATCTGATTCTTCTTTGCCAGATGCAACTGAATATCAAAAACTCATTGGAAGACTGTTATATCTTACCATCACAAGGTCGGATATATCATAGTTGTTTAGAGTCTTAGCCAGATCATGCAGACTCCCAAGGTGTCACACTTAAATGTTGCTATTAAGGTGGTGAAATATGTGAAGCAATCACCCTGTGAGTTTTTCTAGCAGCACAATCTACTGGTTCTTTACAAGCACTTTGTGATGCAGACTGGGGATCATGTGTCAATACTAGAAGGTTCATCATTGGATATTTAGTCAAGTACGAAAATTCCTTATTGTCATGGAAATCAAAAAAACAATCCACAATTTCCAGAAGTTCAGCAGAAGCTGAATATAGAAATCTAGCATCTACTATGGCAGAAATCACTTGGATTATTGGATTATTCAAAACAATGGAGTTACCTTTGGTTCTACCTGTTCCTTTGCATTGTGATAGCAAGGCTACTATTCAAATAGCTACTAATCCAGTTTTTCATGAGAGGACAAAACATATTGATATTGATTGCCATTTTAGAAGAGAAAAGGTTCTTAACGGTCAAGTGGTCATTCATTATCTTTGTTCTACTGAATAGTCAGTTGATCTATCACCAAAGGGTTGGGTAGACTGCAACACACTCACCTTGTTCCAAGCAAGGAATGAAGAAAATCTTCATACCTCCTAGCTTGAAGGGGGCTATTAGAGAATACAACAAAGAGATAGCCAACAGCTGAGTTGGTGTCAACCATATGTCAGCTGTTAGTAGTTGGTTAAGTGTTGCTGAGGTGGCAGTTAGTTAGAAGATATTTTGTTATATGATTAGTTGTACATGTATATATATAGGTGTAAGTAGTTGGTGTAGTAGCAGTTAGCATTTTTCTTTTGCAGAAATTCTCTCTCTATATTATAATCTTCTCATAGTATATGAAATGAAGATCAATATTTCTGCCTCATTTCTTCTTTACATGTGTGTTTAATGCACAAATTAACAAAATTTACCAACCTACATTGAATCAAAGACATCTACAGATCTAAAAATTGGGTTAAAACCAAGAGGGTAAGTAGTAGGGGTGTAAATAGTACCATAAATACTGAATTATCATATCAAATGAAAATTTTTGATGTTGTGATTTTGGTATTATGGTATATGATTTGGTATATAGTATGGTATATGATGTACATTTTAAACTGTTTTGGTATTCGGTACTATAAATAAAACATCAAAATACCGAATATCATACCGAAGTATATAGTTATATAAATTATTCATATATATTATTATAGTACTAACAAATATGCAACCTAGTATTGGTAGGAAATAAAACGTTTAGATGTTGGAACTTGACTAATTCTATTTTGATTGAAATGTCTTTTGTGTAATTGATTTAGAAAGGGAGTTGCTTGTATTTTCTTTTGGATATATAATTCTACATGTATAAGGTGTTAGTATGACATAATCAAAACGTTTTTTTGAAAGTTGAAGTCATAAATCTCTATTATATGAGTATTATATGAGTATATATAAATCGAAGTTGAACAAACTATGATTATCGCTTTACCATACCACAAAATATTGAAACCAAACTTAAAAATTATGAACCATACCAAATTAATTTAATATGTATTGTATTTTAAAACTAAAAACCGAAATTTCAAATAGTGCACCACACCATGCCACCCTAGTCAGTAGATTCATATGTTGGTGGTTAAAGATTGTTGCCCTTGCTAGCACAAAATTGACTTGTGTTTCTTATTCCTCTGATTGGTCGCATCAGTGACCCAAAGTAGCAAAAAGAGAGGGAACTACAAGTCCAAGTCAACATTGATGATCCATGTATAAGACTCCATTTAAAAAATTTTAAGACTCGGTTCAAAATAACTATGAAAAATGATAATAAAAGTCTCTAGCACTGGAAATTCTCTATATTTTCTACTGATATGTATGTCACGCCCCGAATTCCAACGAGGCGGACTGGCACCCGAAGCCGTTGAGGCCCGAGAGAACCAATCTTTGCTCATGTACATTCATATGCATGTCTCTGTATAAATATCATTCTACCTCTTATAACTATAAAATACCAATGGCAGAAGTCATGGAAACATATGCTATATATGAAACTTGGCCGTTAGGGCCATCAAGTCAAAATGGGCATACATCTCTTACATTCATCTTCCCACATACGTCTACAAAGCCTCTACAGATATATATACATAATCATCCTAAAGTCGGAAAAATTCCCCGCTTTATACAACATCACAGTACCAAAACAATTATATACACATGTGACTTGGAAAGCCCCGAACCAACTGGAGCTCACCAAAGATCGGCAAATGATCCGCAACCTACTCTGGAGGCCTACTAGCACCTGTGCCTGCAGCAAGTAAGGTAAGTCCCACAAGGGACGTCAGTACGAAGAATGTACTGAGTATGTAAGGCTATATAAAACTGCATGATATATAAGTACATCAATGGAATCAAATATAAGAGAATAGCCAATATGGATAAACCATTGATCTGTATGTGTGGAAACATGTACATTACATTCGTTACTTTCTTGCCTTTACGTTCATTCATCTTTTTCGTTCTACCCATGCTAGGCTTTTCTGTCGCCCCTGGGATAAGATTAACCCATGCTAGGTATTTTAACCTCTGGGATGTGATTAACCCATGCTCGGCTTTTATGTCGCCCCTGGGATGAGATTGTGATAACCCATGCTAGGTATTTTAACCCCTGGGATGTGATTATGATAACCCATGTTAGGCTTTTATATCGCCCCTGGGATGTTACTCAAGAATATACAGACAATGTTACATTACTTCATTCTTTCATTATAAGAGTAATACATTCCTTCATTTCTTTACGTCTATGAGATTGATACGTTGGTAGTCATAGCATTATTGGAACTTTCGAACATAACATTATTGGAACTTTGGAACGTAATATTATTGGAACTTTGGAACCATGTCCACAATTATGTGACATATGAATAATAGTTGGTCAATGAATAAGGTACATGTGAACAACAATATATATGACAACTCGAAATGAGATACCTTGGAACAATTCGAAATGGGATAAGTACAATGACAATGTAACCACTATGTGCTGCAAAAGGATACGGAAAAAGTAACCTTACATACTTTATCTTCCCAATATGAATATACAATCCTATATGTGAACACAATAGTCCAGCTCCTCCTTTACGTTTCACTCTACAACACAAGTACATAACGGAGCTTACGTTAACAACCAACTATCTTACACGCACATAAGACGACAATGAGTTACATGATTGCCCTATAACGTCATTTCACCCTTTACATTACCATTCATAGAATTATCATACCAACAATACCACAACATTCCATACATTGACCAAGATATCATAAACCAATAGCATGGCACACCAAGTTCATACTTTACACTTCTCCATCAACACAACATCACAATTACTCCATCAAGTCATCTCAATATGTTGCATAACAACAATCTCACAACAATCCCACAAGTTATACATAAAGAAAAAAAGAACAAGTTAAGGACATAACCACACCATACATATTGATATTTCATCCACACCATTCACTCCCATCAAAACCTCAAGTCTCCTTTCAAGTTCAAATTTCATAGATGACACATCTTTTAGCAAAAAAAGCAAAAGTGCACTACACACACTTCTAGACATAACCATCATGATCTACACCATCTCTCATGCATATAAAATATTAAAGCACAAGAATAATCACTTACCTAAGCTTGAAAAATGATGATCTTGTCCAAAGAGATGACTTAGGGTATTGAGAGCTAAAAGGAATTTCTTGGAAATGTTTATTGCATGTGTGTGTTGTGGAATAAAAATCTGATTTTTCCACTTTATATAGCCCCTCATGGCCATCCTTAGCCACACTTGGTCCAATAATTGAAGTGTTTTACTTGGTCAATGGTAGAATGGATCTCTTCCATTTGGGCCATGCATTTTGGCTTCATTTTGGGCCTCAAATTGAGCCCATTAACACATATTAACTTAGCCCACCAAATTCAATGTGTAATACTCCAATTATCTCATGTTTAAATAATTTCATAAATGTTACGACAATATTCAACTCACGAGATTCATGTCCGTAGCCTCAATCTCAAAAATAAGAAATTCTAACCACTCATGGCTTACTTGAACATAATTTGATAAAATACTTGTGACGAAGAATTAACCCCAACTCGGATGCCAAACTCGCTCAAGAGTAGTCCGACTACGATGGAATAATGATACCATAACCCAAGAGTCCTCTTTATAGACTAATAATCGTAGAAGAAATTTGGCAAAAAGCACCCAGCTCGCTCCCCGACGCCCTAGGGACTTGGAAAAATTTCAGCTCTGGAAAAGTTGTGCAGGGCCGGCCTGGCACACTGCCTAGCTCGCCCCCTTGCTGCTTGTGCCATAAAAATTTCAGGCCTGGCACGCCACCTGGAGCGCCCCATACTAAATTTTTGATTTCGACTTTTCTTTGCGGATTTGGTTGGATTCTTCAAGTCTCAACCTTTTGTTTGCCTCTTATCTTTAAGATCTTTTGCTTGGATGTCCCTTAAACCTCACTTTTCTTCACCCCACAAGTGCTCCACAAAGTCACAAACACCTCCTACGAAGGTCTAATCACATTTACTAGCACAATATCAAATGTTCCATTAATAACAATAAAAAATACGTACTTATTGCTCTCGAACCTAGGGTAAACATGGTTCAAGGTTGTCAAGTAAGGTCGGAAATGTACGGGATGTTATAATGTAAGTCTCTACTAAGACCAAAACAACTCCTACTACCTAAAATAAACATACTAACATGGCATCCACTTGGATTTGTAGATGCGATCCCGCTTTTTAGAGGTGAGGGGAACAGGATTCTAACTCCTATTTCACGGAACTTTAACTCCTATTTCACGGAACTTTAGAAATGAGTAGCCATACTGTGCCGACTGATTAAAATCAGAATGCTATTATGAGTATTCACTACAAGTAATAAGAGTTGCACCTAATAGAACATGGTTTTCAAGCAAATGTATCACATAATTGAACTGAAAATTCAAGGTGCATGGAAAAGCGGACATTGTAAAGAGTATATGGATTTTTATAAATACATATTGATTAACAAACAAAAACTATGATGTTCACCAGAACAGATCCAACAGCCAGGACAAGCCCAATGAGTGCCAAAGTATCTACTAATTCAAGACTTGAGCTGCTTCAAGACAATTCTCAAAACTTTCGATTACCCAATATCAGGTGAAAGAAGCCATCTAAATCATAATTAGCCCAAAGAAAAGGTGCAAATGACAACCTTAAAACACAACAAGCTGCCTGCACTTTAAATGACCAAACCAGCAATTTTGAAAGAAAAAGAACACTAGACAACCAACCTTGTTGCTATGGACAAAACATCATTTGCTTGGTAAAATATCTTCCATACCCTCATTTGTCAAACGAACCAAGTCTTATTCGTACCTTTTCACTATTTTAGGCAAAGGGGAAGTGAAGGAGCTTCATGAATATCTGTTACAGTTTCAGTGCTTGCTTTCACTACTCCACTGCAATGGGTTGCTGCACCACACTAGTCTCTGATTGAGCTTCAACAACAGTCTTAGTTTGGCTTGTTTCAATAGCAGATAATAGCTTCATGCTCTCGAACATATGTTTCAATTTCATTTGTTTGCTCAAGTACGTTGTTTGGTTGAGAAGCAACTTAACTCATGTTGTTAGCTGCAGCTTCATTTGTTTCCTAGGATATGCTCGTTTTGATGGAGGGCTTTTTTGTATTACTTAATAAGATGATTTTTTGAGATGGCAGCTTCGGAAGAGACTTCCGTGTAGGCTCCTTGACATTGTCTGGAGAATGTCCTTTAGCAGGATTTTGAGATGCATTTTCATCGAAGCTCAACCTACTTGTGTGCATGGCAGTATCATTCACCTCTTTGGTGGGGGAGCTCTTTCTCCGGCCAAGCTTGGGGGATTTAGCTCTTGTTGTTGGTATCTACATCATTAAATAGTGATAGAAGGCATAACCGGAAAATTAAATGTCTTGTCTACATCAAAAGTGAAACAGACAACCATAAATGTCTTAGAAGTGAATTCAGATGTACATGAACAAACCAGCAAGATGAGCATTAGAATCTTCTAAGACATAGTGATAGCTAAGAGTTTGACAGGAGCGCATTTAGTCGTTATTTTACGTGAGGTAAAGAGAAGCCAGATCATGGTGCAGTATCCAACAATGACCACAACATTCAGGTTCAGCTAAATACAAACTGAAAAGGACTGGCAATATCAAGGTATTGTCAACAAGCATATTTGACAACAAGAGGAAATGGAATTAGGAATTTGCTGCATTAACAAATCAAACCTAACCAATCTACGCATGCCACATCTTCATATATGAGCAGATAAATAGCCTTCTTATGATGATGATGATATTTCTATTTAGTGATGCTATGCCGTCTTTAAACTGCAGATCGATCGTAGCAGAATTTCGTGATATCTGTTGCTTTTTTACGACCTATTGTTACTTGTTCTTCTATTACGTCTTTTTCTAGACCATTATTGTCTTGAGCCGGGGGTCTATCGGAAACAAACTCTCTACCTCACCTCTAAGGTAGAGGCATGGACTACGTACACTCTACCCTACCCTGACCCCACTTTGTGGGAATTCACTGGGTATGTTGTTGTAAGTTGTCTTTAAACTATCAAGTCTGGTAATTTAAGGGAAAAGAAAAGGCAGAAGTAACTCCCCATCTAATATAGACGTCGGATAAAGGAAAGTATCAAGTATAGGTATGTTTCAGTTGTGATGGGGTTGCACCAGGGATCACTGTTTAGTCTATTTTTATTGGCCTTGGTGATGGATGTGCAGACATTGCATATAAAAGGGGAGGTGTCATGGTGTATATTATTTGCAGATGACAAAGTATTGATTGACGAGACACACAAGGCGTTGACGATAAGCTGGAGGTTTGGAGATAGACCCTGAAGTCTAAAGGATTCAAATTGAGCAAGACTAAGATAGGTGCATGTCCAGTGACGTTTACCCACGAGGAAAATAAGGACGTGAGGATTGATAGTCAGGTCATCACCAAGAAAGATAGTTTCAAGTATATTGGGTCTATTTTCCAAGGAAATGGTGAGATCGATGAGGATGTCAGAGCGTGGCAGCTGAAATGGGCTTGCTTCTGGTTTCTTGTGTGATAAGAATGTGCCGCCAAGTCTTAAAGGTAAGTTTTATAAAGTGATTGTTAGGCCAGCTATGTTATATGAGCATAAAATGTTGGTTGGTCAAGAACTCGCACCTTTAGAAGATGAAAGTAACAAAAATGAGGATGTTGAGATGGATGTGTGAGCATACTAGATGAGATAGGATTAAGAACAAAGATATTCAAGACAATGTGGGAGTGGCCTCCATGGTGGAGAAGATGAGGGAAGCAAGGCTGAGATAGTTAGGGCATGTGAGAGGAGATGCCTATGACCCTAGATAGAAGGATATGGAGGTCGAACACATGACCCTCCCTAGATAGGAGGATATGGAGGTCGAGGATTAGGTTAGATGGTTCTTTGGCAGTCACGTTGTCTAGTTTCCCTTACCAGTGGTAGTAGTATTTTTTTTCCCTCATGCTCTCTTATACTTCTTATTTTTACCAATTGCTTCGACTAACATATTATTTGTTGGTGCTACTGGTCTCAACTGTATTCTTTTTTCCTTTTTGTTTTGTTATGCTTTACTTGTGCTAAGGGTCTATCGGAAATAAACTCTCTACCCTCATAAGGTAGGGGTAAGACTGTGTACACCCCACTCCCAGACCCCATTTGTGAGATTTGGGTATGGTGTTGTTGTAAGGATCTACACAAAGGTACACACATCCAAGCCATACCTATTAGACATGGGTACATCAGCAAATGAATAGTTCATGAAACAAAGGTAACTTTGGCTCTTGCATAATTTATCTCATTGTTTGGGTATGTCTGAGAAAATTTCCTTGAGTTTCCGTATCCTCATATTTGAATACTTGCTAATATGTTTCCTTGGACAAAAGGCCTATGATTGCATCATAAACACAGGCACACCCACTTTACTCAAAAATACTAGGACAAATACAAAAGTGATGGCAAACTTTAATTCAAAACAAGTTTAGACCATTGAGTTGTGTACCTTATAATAATATAATTATAAATGGGATAACAAAGAAAAAAGAAATCCACCAGGAATTAAGACAGGGTCACAGCACATGATTTATTACGATGTCAATCTTAACATGAAGGTAGAAAAAAGAGTGAGCCACTTCTAGTCCAAAGATTCCCAACATTACCAAGCTACCAAACCTCACCATTGATAGTTCATGAGTTCCTTTGTAGACATAACACGGTTTAAAACTAAGTTGTCGCATTTAATGCTTAATTATTGCAGAATGAAAATATACTTTGACAACATTTAATAAAGGTTCAGTGTAAAGAATGGATCTTGGGCCTAATTCAACTCCAAAAGTTAGCTCATAAGGTGAGGATTGTCCAAGTCCATATAAGGAGACCAATTGTCCATCCCTTTCCCAATGTGGGACTCTTAACACTCCCCGGTACACCCAGACCTCGTTAACTAGAGCGTGGACAATATTATGGGGCCCAATATCGGTGAACAAAGAATTGATATGGGTCTGGCTCTGATACCATGTAAAGAAAGGATCTTGGACCTGACTCAACCCCAAAAGCTAGCTCATAAGGTGAGGATTGCTCAAGCCCATATAAGGAAACCAATTGCTCATCCCTTTTCCGATGTGGGACTCTTAACATTTAGTTTTCACAAAGGATACAAGTCAAACCTAGTAGTAGCGTGGAAATCAGAATTAAGAAGAGCGTAGTATCATGAAATCTTAGAAATATGAAGCGTGCAGGACAAAGGTTGCCATTAAGAAACTGTATAGCATTTCCAAAATGGACTATAAAGGAAATCAGAACAATATATTGGCAACTTAAAGCAATTTCATTCCATGTTGACTGGAAAAATGTTTCTAGATAAAACCAATGATCTAAATTAAAAAAAGATACAGGATTGCTGAACAAAGTAACCATTATGCATGTGATGACCTTGAACGAAGTCCCAGAAGAAAAAACAGGAAATAAATACTATTAAAAGCCATAATAAAAGACACCAACTAATACATTCTTTTGAGAATTCACTAGTCATTTTTTCCCAATATCTTTATCCAGGTACTTATAAACTCGTGACAGAAAGCAAGAGGAGAAATGATTTGTGATTCATCGGATAGGTGCTCCATGATAGGGGAGGCAAAATTAGCTCAAACTCATATGACCCGCCCAACCCGCGAAGTTTTAATGGGTTTGTCCTAGAGTGATTTTGATGATGGATTTATTTGGGCTAGCCCTAGTAGACCTGTGAGAAATATAAGAGAAGAATATTATTGAATTGTTGTAGCTACATTATTACACTGAGACCCTATTTATAGACACTACGTTTCAATCCTTTTCCAAGTAGGATTCTATATACTATTCATTCTCCTACTCATATTCTAACACTCCCCCTCAAACTGGTGCATGCAAGTCATATGTACCAAGTTTGTTACATATATAATTAATATGAGGACCGGTGAGGGACTTGATAAAGATATCTGCAAGTTGATTGCTCGACTTCACAAGTTATGTAACAATATCTTCTGAAAGTATCTTTTCTCTAACAAAGTGATAATCAATCTCAATGTGTTTAGTCCTCTCATGATGAACTTGGGTAATCAGTGATTTGGACTCTTTGTCCATCTCATGACATAATGATGTTTGATTTTCTGATCTCCTCATTAAGGGTTCAGACTTAATTATAGGACTAAACCGAAATCAGTGATGCATGTTTGCAGAAACTGTACTGAACCACCGAAAAAATCAAAAGGGGTCTGAAAGATCTCACCGAAAACTGACAAAGGTAGCCGGATTAGGGTTCCGGTGTTGTAAATCCAAAACAAAACTAATGGAAAGGCTTGCAAGAACTGGGCGAACCTATAGCAAAAGAATTGCTCGAAAAACTGATTGGAACAGGCCTGGAATAGCCAGAACAGTACTGAAACCGTCGAATTATTAGATTTGACTGCTGAAAAGTGGTCAAAAGCTAAGAAAATTATATGGGTAGGATAAAAATGATGGCACGGCCCTACTGGAAAAGATAAATTATATGGGTAGGTTCAAAATAATGGCACGACCCTACTGAAAAAAGAGAAATTATATGGGTAGGGTCCGAATGATGGCACGACCCTACGCAAATCAAATCTGAGGAGTCACCGAAAAAACATACGAAACTACGCAAATCAAATCTGAGGAGTCATCGGAAAGACGCACGGTGCTATGCAACTCAGTTATGAAAAGGTAGTCCGGAGAGATGCACGGTGCTATGATCTAAATTCTAAGGCATATTTATGTCTTATTGCCAACTTTGACCCATGTTTACCTTAGTTTGGAGAGCAATAAGTATGTATGTTATATTGTTGTGATGGAATATTTGATATTGTGCTAATAAATGTGATTAGACCCTTGTAGGTGAAACTTGCGACTATTTGGAGAATTTTTGGAATGGAAAGCATGGCTTGGAGGAGCTACGAGCGAAGGATATTGAAGATAAGAGGCAAACCAAAGATTTGAACTTGAAGAATCTAACCAAATCCGCAAAGAAAAGTCGAAGAAAGGAAGAAAATCGAAGTGGAAGAGCCAAGCGCGCCAAGGGGCGTGCCGGGCCGCTTTGGACAGGAATTTTGCTCAGTTGAACAGCAGAGGGGCGCGCTGGTGCAAGTCGAAAAGAAAAGAACAAAGGAAACAATATCATTAATAGTGTAAGTCGAGCCTCATCAATATCATGGAATGAAGAGTTGAAGCTCGAGAATATGCTAAAGTGGAAGTACAAGAAAGAAAGGCAAAAAGGGGAGAAAGAGGCTATAGACGTAAAGTGGCTACTTGATATTCAAGCTTCATGCTAAAGAAGACCCTTATTTCATTAAGGGTATTTTTGTAATTATTAGTGTAGGCTATATAATAAGGGGAATAACTCATTTTAGGGAGATTATCTTGATGAATATTGAATATTAAATACTCTTTTGAGAGTTTGAGAGCTTGTTGAAGCTTTTGATTGTTTCAAGTTTAGAAAGGAGGATTGCTTCGGAATCTAATTCCCTTGAGGTCTTTCTCATAAGTTTAGGTGCTTATTTGGATATTTGAAGGAAGTCTTTTCTTTTTATAGAATTGGTTGCCTTTGATTCCACTTTTGTGTCTACTTTTCTATCCCTTTATCTTTGTTTATCTTGTTTCTTTGTTTCCTTTGTTCTTTTAGCTTCCGCATCTTCTTTCTTGTATCATTTGGTATCAGAGCTTGGATCGAGTTTGTTTCTACAAACCTATGTCTTGGGTTTTGGTATTGTAAAAAATAAATTAAAAAATCGAAATTTTTTTTTGTTGTTGTGATTTGTTGTTTTTGATACTAGATCTTAATTCTCTAGTTTCTTGTGAGTCTAAAATCTCAAATTTCATTCAATTTGGAGTTATAGAAGTGAAGTTGTCATTGAAGGATTTGAAGCTTTTGAAACTTGGCCAATTTTGAAAAGTGGGTTTATTTTTGGCTTGGTTTTGAGGGCTAAGAGTTAGTGGGGTTTGTTCGTGGTGTGAAAAGAAACGCGTTGGTGAAAATTTCATTGAATTTGGTGTAAGAACGAAGAAGTTATGAAGATGTGAAGATTGAGGTTTTTGTTGGTGTTCTTGAGATTCTTCATCTTGTTCTTGGAGAAGAAGATAGGAAAAATATACTTTGATCCAAAATCTTCAAGTCAAAGTTGGTCAAAGTGTTTGTAGCTCCACTTGTGAAAAGAAAAAAATCCACGTTAGCGTGCCACGTCAGCAGGCGTGTGGGGCACAGTTTCAGAGAGCTGAAAATCTCAGGTTTCCAACACTTACGAGTTTTTTTTTTGGGTCCTAAAGTTTTTTTGGACCTAAAATTTTCTCTAAGTGTCCAAATTTCGTGATTCTTTTTTTGTTCTCTTTCTCTTTCGATTCCTCAACTATTTAACAAGTAATTAACATCTTTAATCACTTGTTAACTAGTTTTAAACATCAAATCCTCTTCTTTGATCCTTCATACTAAGTAACAACAAGTAATTGCTTCTACTTTTGTTACTTTGTTTCTGAGTACGATTTTTTCGTGCTACTTTCTTTTAGCTTTTCTTCTTTATTTTTCCTTGAAAACTTCTTGGTTCTCGTCCTTAGCTTTTGAACTTTCTTTCTCGAGTCAATCCATTCTTGACCTCAAGTAGAGATTGGACCCTTGCAACTCATCGGACTAAACAAGATACAATCATTGACCGAAGCAATTTGTGAGGCAAACAAAGGTGTGATTTCTTGGGTGATTGTGAGTTTTTTTTTAAAAACTAACCTAATGTGTTTGCTTGCTTTGGTTGAGTGACTTCACTAGGTACCAATGGCAGGTCATGAAAAGGAAAGCCAAGTTCCCACCGGGGAACCCACTTTGGGTGAATTGTCAAAATTGTTCACCACTCTCTCTACCCGAATGGAAGGACAGTTGGATCGATTGAGTACTCGAATAAATCGATTGCAACTTCACTTTTCACCTACTTTTCCTAATACTCATCAAGGAACTTTAGGCATTCCTTCTCTTTGTAAGGACTCTTGTATAGGTACAAACATGGCAAATGGAGGAATACAAGGCAAAGAGGATCGTTCTTGTGAACTTCAAGGTAAAATAGCTAAATTCGACACTTTAAAATTTACCAATGAACAAAGTGCGAGTGATTGCTTGTCTTCGTGTGAGCTTAATGATTCCTTGCAACATAATGATAATGTATTTGTTGAGAGTGTTCAGTGTATGATCCTATTGATGACCGAATTGATTCTTCTTGCAAGATCGGTTTGTGTCCATCTAGTGTTGGTACTTGTGATTTGCTTGATGGAACATTGTCATGTGATTCTTTTTCATATATAGATAATGTCTTTGTTGAGAGTGTTCATACACTAGTTGATCCTATTGATGACCAAATTGAATCTTCTTGCAAGATCGATTTGTGTCCACCTAGTGTTGACACTTGTGATTTGCTTGATGGAACATTATCATGTGAAATTTATGTTGATCAACTTGTTTGTGATCCTACTTCACTAATTGAGGGATTTTGTGATTTGATTATTGAGCCTCAAATTAGTGATGTCATTGATAAAGTTGGTCATTTGAAAAGAAGTGATTCTTTGAGCATATCTCTTATGGAAGATCATATTGCTTGTTTTGCTCATAGAACTCATGTGCTTGAAACCGCCTTAAAAGACGACATTTGTCTTTTTGAGAATGAGATTACATGCTTTACCTCTCTATCTTTCATTGATTCTTCTCACTTTAAGTATAATGTCTTGTTTGATGATGATGAGATCCCTCCTAGTTTGGTGCCTAGTGGTGTGAATAGTGATTGTAATGTAGCTATTCATGAGAGCTATACTTTGTATGATAACCCATTATAGGATGTTGAGAAGGAAGGTGATGTGTGTTCATCAATAGCAATTCTTCTTTGAGTGTTCTAATTCTTGATAGTATACTTGATATTCTTGAGTCTTCTAGTGATCTTACACTTGAGGACACCTTAGATGAAGTTATTTTGCATGATACCTTTCTTTACTATCTATTTGCATATGATGATGCTCATTCTTGTGGGGAGGGTACGTCGTATGTTGGTAGGAGTTTATTTAGGGCAAATGGTTGATTTCTTAATCAAGATGCATGGGTAATCTTTTCTTTTAACCCCGGTGACACTTTGCATGCGTGGGAGTTGGCAATGGATCCATCTCAAAAATGGTTTTGTCTTGAAATAGAAGATCATTTGTGCTTTGTGTATACAACCAATGTGTGCGTACCTAGTTGGTGTTTCAAACCTATTGGTTCCTTGATGATATCCTTATTTAATGATCCTTGGACTAGCCAAGTACTTTGTGCTACATGTGAAGATTTATTCTTCATGAGACTAGTTGATGTTTGGTTATATAACAAGTTTGTGCATCCTTGGCATGTTGGTGAATTTATTAACCCTTGTGTTAATCCTCATGCTTATGAGGCCCTTGTTCTTGTTTGTCTTCCTTATGGTTTTGCTAGGTTTGGATTCGAGGACGAATCATTTTCAAGAAAGAGAGAATGGTGTAAGTCGAGCCTCATCAATATCATGGAATGAAGAGTTGAAGCTCGAGAATATACTAAAGTGGAAATACAAGAAAGAAAGACGAAAAGGGGAGAAAGAGGCTATAGACATAAAGTGGCTACTTGATATTCAAGTCTCATGCTAAAGAAGACCCTTATTTCATTAAGGGTATTTTTGTAATTATTAGTGTAGGCTATAAATAAGGGGGAATAACTCATTTTAGGGAGATTATCTTGATGAATATTGAATATTGAATATTAAATACTCAAGAGAGTTTGAGAGTTTGAGAGTTTGAGAGTTTGTTGAAGCTTTTGATTGTTTCAAGTTTAGAAAAGAGGGTTGCTTGGGAATCTAATTCCCTTGAGGTCTTTCTCATAGGTTTAGGTGCTTATTTGGATATTTGAAGGAGGTCTTTTCTTTTTATATAATTGGTTGCCTTTGATTCCACTTTTGTGTCTACCTTTCTATCCCTTTTATCTTTGTTTATCTTGTTTCTTTGTTTCCTTTGTTCTTTTAGCTTCCGCATCTTCTTTCTTGTATCACGCGCCCAGGGGAGTGTCGGGCCGCTCATGCACTACCTTTTAGAGGCAAGAAATTGGCTAATTGTCAGGCGCACCCAGGGGCGTGCCCGGACGCTTTTTGCAATTTTTGCCTCCGAGTTTTTGTCTATAAATAGGGCTCTTGGGTTATTGTATGAGGATTCCATCTTGGTTGGACTAATTTTGGGCGATTTTGGGCATACAAATTAGGTTCAATACTTCTTCTTTTCGTCTTTTATTTCTTTTGCTGGTTTTTTATCAAAGTATGAGGTTAATGCAAGTTATGAGTGGCTAAAATCCCTCATTCTTGGGGTTGAGGCTATGAATATGAATCTCTAGAGTTGAACATTATTGGTTTTTGCTGAAGTTTATCAATTATTGGTTATTCTTATATTCTTGATTTTACTATTTTAATGCTTGATCAACATTGAAATAAATCTATTGTCTTAAGAGGAGATCGAGGGAGTAATTGAGAGATAGAACATGGAATATAAGGAGCGTGATCTTTACTCGAGGAAGAGATTCCAAGAGATTGATATGCGCTTAGGACCAAGAGGTACCTAATTCGTCGCGCTTGTTCAAATACGGGAAGATAGCTTAAAGGCGTTAGAATTGGTTAAATTTATCCCCGCTCACCGATGTAGTTAGGTTTCCAATTTCTAATAGAAGGTTATAGTTTGGAGACGAATATAGTCATATTATCAATCTCGTGATCAATAACCAAGATAAAAGACTCAAATTGCTTAGAACAGTAATATTCATACTTTAGAGAGGATGTTCGGAGTGCCTTAACCCTGGAATTTACTTTTTATAGACTTTCACATCATATTTGCGGAAACTGAAGTTACGGTAGCGAAGATAGTAGTTTATATTCCGCAATCATCTAATTTTTAGTAACAAATCCCATATCCTGTTCGCAACACAAGTTTTTAATTATTGGTTAACGTCTAAAATTGACTTCTGTTGACGAAAGTCCCTTGGGTTCGATATCCGGCTTCTTTAAAGGAGTCATTATATTTTAGTTGAACGATCACGTGCACTTGCGTGTATAGCTGGGTCGCAACATGCTACGCAAATCAGATATGAGAAAGTAATCACTGAAAAGATGCACGGTGCTACGCAAATCAGATATGAGAAAATAGTCACCGAAAAGAAGCACGGCGACCCAATCTTTTGCTAACATGATCATTGGCCCGACAGGCGGCATATATGGGTTATAGCCGCCCGCCAACAGCGAAAGCTCTTTGATTCTCTACCAAGATTGTAGAGGCTCTAATACCATGTGAGAAATATAAGAGAAGAATATTATTGAATTGTTGTAGCTATATTATTACACTGAGACCCTATTTATAGAAACTATGATCCTTTTCTAAGTAGGACACTACATTACAATCCTTTTCCAACTATGATTCTATATACTATTCCTTCTCCTACGCATATTCTAACAAGACCCATCATAAATCAACAACCCAAACAAACCCATCAAGATGCCCAAACTTGACCATGAAAATGCTTAATCTTAGCTTCTACGGTTCAATTGGATATTAAGATTTTTGCAAATGAATACTCCCTCCATTCCTAAATAAGTGGTTCTTTAGTCTTTTCATTTTGTTCCTAAATAAGTGGTTATTTTAGATAATCAAGAAGACATCAGTGATGTTCTTCCAATTTTAACTTCTTTAAACAAAGAGAGTTTTTACATGACCAAGAAATTATTAAAGAATTACATCTTTTTCAAGATAAATTAAGGGTAAGTTATTATACTAAAAGTGGGAAGCCACTAAGTTGTAAAGGTAGATTACTAAAATGCCCATTAAATATTGAATGACCACTTTACCATTTATTTAAACACTAATACTCCTATAATATTTTGTACTTAAAAGTAAATTTAATTACCTTTCATCAAATAAAAATTAAATAGTACTCCCTCCGTCCCAATTTATGTGATGTACTTTGACTTGGCACGGAGTTTAAGAAAGGAAGACTTTTGAAACGTGTGGTCTAAAATGAGTCATAGATATTTGTGTGGTTGTAAATCATTTCATTAAGGGTAAAGTAGGTATTTTAAAGTTAAATTGTTACCAAATATAGAAATGTGTCATTCTTTTCGGGACCGACTAAAAAGGAAAGTGTGTCATATAAATTGGGACAGAGGGAGTAATTGATAATTAAATAACAAAACAGGATGATTAATTTGGTACGTAGGGTACCATGTATCAAGAGTAAGTAGTCATTAGGAATTGGAATAGATACTCCCTCCGTTCCAAAATACTTGGCCCCTCTGAACTCGGCACGCCCCTTAAAAACGTAATTATTGAAGGTGTGTTTTTACCAGTTTACCCTTGTACTCTAATAATTAAACAATGATGGTGAGAGTAGAAACCAAGAATTGGCTCTCTACATTCATTTAATAGCCTTGAAATTGGTGTGATACTTAATGTATTATTAGGGGTAAAACTAGAAATGAATGTCCAAAAGAGTCTTGATTTTATAAGTAGGACAAGTCATTTGAAACAAACAAAATTAGAAAGAAGGCCAAGTATTTTGGAACGGAGGGAGTACGATAGCATTGAAGACCATACTGGTTTATTGGCATTGAAGACCACAATGGTCATCCACTGTGTTCTGCCAAAATGTCAAAAGTCACATTAATTCATAATGCGTTACTTTTTGCAAAAGTTTTGCTATATGTTCATTTTCCTTTCCCAAAGTGGTGCACGCGCATTCTTCATTTCTTTTGTCATCTTCCTCTTTATTCATGTTTGTCTCTACTAGCTCTACATATCCATAATTTCTACTTAACATATATTCCCTCCGCCCCATTTAGTTGGTCATCTCACTAAAAATAAATATCTCATATTAGTTGATCACTTACTAAATTAAAATAGAATTAATTTATTTTTTTCATTTTACCCCTACAATTAATTACAATTTCAATATTCATTATTATGTCCAATGAATATCATTAATATGGGTAAAGGGTAAAATAGTAAAAATCATCATTCATTTGTGATTTCTTAATCACCATGTAAAATGAAATGCGCCCAATTAAAATGGGACGAACGAAGTATGATAATTTTTTTTTTTTGAAACTGGTAACTTTAACATATATGATGATTTTAAGAGATAAGAAATCATGCGAACTCATTGAATACTCAAAAAGTATAAAAATCATCCAAATAGATAAAGCATTGGGCGTTGCACATACTTTTGGATGAATTTTTTTATTTTTTTATTTTTTTATTTTTTCCCTTATTCATTCTTTTATGGATGAATTTATCCTCTCGCTAAACAAATTGCTTCTGCTCCACAAACAGAGGACTGTGTTGGTTGTAAGAGATGTGAATCCGCTTGTCCCACAGATTTCTTGAGTGTCCGAGTTTATTTATGGCATGAAACAACTCGCAGTATGGGTCTAGCTTATTGATACGTTCGAGAAAACTCTACTTGAATCCATTTAATTTTTTTTACCGACAAACCTGTGCTCGAAAATCAAAATATTTTGAGCACAGGTTTTTTTGGTCCAAGTGTATCTTGTCTTTACTACGAATTATTTTCCTTGGTTAACAATAATTGTTGTTTTTCCGATATTTGCGGGTTCTTTAATTTTCTTTCTTCCCCATAAAGGAAATCGGGTAATTAGGGCAAAGAGCCAAAGACTACCATCTTCTTGCTTGTACTTCTATTTTAGATTAAATGCTGATTTTCTGAATGTACATATCTTTATTGATTGTCGTGGTGCTAGCTTTTGATGAAATAAACTAACTAATGTTAAAGTCAACACTGAAAGAGGTAGGAATATATATCTACAAGTCCCACGAATTCGATTTTATTAAAGTTGTTAAAAAATATCCTCATTTTTATTTGTTAATTTTTTTTATCTCAAATTTTCTCTCTGCATCCTTGTTAGTTGGGGTTATTTTTAAAATTACTAAATTTGAGTTGATTTATTTTACTTCAATGCTTAATGACGCACAAAAGCTAAATATACAAATATTCATTATTAATGTGTTATATGTGTAAATGTCATTTTGAATCAACTCGAATTCATAGATGAAACCGTTTATTTAAAATTGCAACTCGCGGGTGGTTTAATATCTCGACGGTTGTATTTAGATCGCTCTTTACAAAGTGTCCTAAATTTAAAGTAGTTTGTTATAAATATTGTATTATTTATTACTTATTTTTACACAAAAATATATATTTGAAATAATATTATATAATTTGTTATAACCAATAGGGAAAAACGCAAAGCACGTTCCCAGAAACTATTCTCTAATCTCTAATCTCTATATCTAATCTCTAATCTCTAATATATTAAAAGTGTAAAGGACCTTAGAAATGTTATTTGAACTTTTTGCCCTTCACTAAAAGACTCTGCAATAGATAAAATCGTCTTTTTACTATTTATTGATATTTAAAACTTAAAATTCACTTAAACTTAGTCATTAAACCTTTCCTTGTTTGAATTGTATACCTTAAATTTAGGACTTTAACATCAATTAAAATATTACCTTAAATAAATCATCATAAAAGCCAATAATTGAAACGTAAGTACTTAATATTCCAATTTTATTAGCTTTTTGGTAAACTAATATATTGGGCCAAATATTTTTTCCTAAATTAATTAATTAAAAATAATAAGAAGAAGAGAAACACATAACAAAAGCTTAAAGAAAGGGAGGAAAAAATTTCCTATCTCCTTTAGAACTTTCACCCAAAATTAGTCTCAAACTCATAAAACTTTGTGGGTTTGAAATCTGAATTAACAAAAACTACCCTTTGAACCCAATTTTAATCCCCTAACAAATACTATACTTATGCAAACTCTAAATTCTACTCCCTCATGTAACAAATCTGCATTACATTCACACACCTATATAAATCACACTCCCACACGGCATACGACTGAATATACACTCCATAGACAATACAAAACAAAAGAAAAATCAGAAGGATCGAGAGTAAGAAAGGAAAACAAAACACAAATAGAATGGTCTAATGTCACGATTTTAGTAGACTGAATTCCAGTGTTATGAAGTTTTCATGTGTTTAACTGGTTATCATTTGTTGACGTTATAATATGAAGTATGCGGAGATTTTGGGGTCGTTAAATTTAATGTGTAATTGGTATAACGTATAATTATTTCCCACATGCTTCATATTTAGTTTTTTATTATATTTCGGCTATTATCTTATTTGTTCGTTGTATCAGGGGCGGATTTAGGAGGGGTCCGGGGTGTTCACCTGAACCCCCCGGCAAAAAATTGTTCGGTATATTGGAGGTATTTTTCTATTTTAGTGTGTATATATAGACTTCGAATGCATGTTGTGGTATACGTGAGCTTCTTTGGTGTTTGTTTATGTGTGCACGTGTGTATATGTAGGCACACACATAATCAGCTTAATCCCTAATTTCAATTACATGATCTTTGTATTGTTTGAAGATACTGCAATTGTCCTAAAATGTTGGTTGTTAGCTTACTATAAGCGTTCTTCTTTGTCTGAGCTTGAGGCCAGTTGTGCTTTTCGCGTAGGTAGAGTTAAGTTCCTGTAGGAATGTCAAGCATAATTTTAAAATTTGAGTGCAATAAACAAGCTAAGTAGAATAATCTGATGCTCTCTTAGTAGGCATTTGGACATGAATTGGCTCAGTTGCGCACACTCTTCACTTTTGATGTCGCACCAGTGTCGGATTCTCCAAAAATACACTATTTTTGGAGAATTTGATACAGATTTATTGAAATTTTTGCAGAGTCCGAGCAACTTAGTGAGTTGGTTTAAACTTGAAAAGATGAGTAATTGAAGTTGAAGCTGAAAAATGTATTTGGTTAATGTTAGGTTGGAATGGAGTTGGTGTTATAGGAATTTATGTTACATGGAATTAAGAGTGGCCGCCGGACCGGTACGTTCCGGTCCATTCCGGAACCGGTATCGGTTCGTACCGTTCCGGTAGGAACCGGTTCTGAACGGTATGGAACCTACCGGTATCCGATTCAGACCGGTTTCGCGATTTCATTCCGGTCTGGTCCGATCCGGTCCGGAACCTAACAGAAACTAGCCAGTGGGGACCGTTGCCAACGGCTAGTGGGCCCCCCAAACGGCTAGTTTGAACCCCCCAGGCCCCAGCACCCCAAGACCCCCCTCAGCCCCCCCACCCCCTCTTCCAAAATCTTATAAATACCCCTTCCCCATTCAAATTTTATTCGCAATTTCAATTTTTCAACTCTCATCCTCTCTCAATTTTCTACTCTCAAGTCTCAATATCTATAAATTCAATAATTATTATTATTATTTTGCAATTGAAGTATAATTTGATGACTTTTGGAGGAGCAATCTTTTTCAAGTTTCAAATTTCGGTTATAATCGTCTGTTTTTACGGCAGCCGTTTGGTACATTCGTTCCATTCTCTAGTTTTTTAATTTATTTTTCGTATTTATTAGTTGTGTACTTGTGTTTTGTTTGTTTTAATTTGCTACTTTCATGGTTTTATTTCATTATATTATGGATTCCTCTAAAAAAAATTCTGGTAAAAAAGGTATTGCACAAAAAACAAAAGATTTTATGAAATTTGGTAAAAAAAAAAAATCACAAGGTTCTTCTAGTTCTTCTCACTTGCCTGAAGTTAGATTTAATACGGATGATTTTACGCATGTTAATGAAACTGATTTTGCTCATCCCTCTATCATCGAAATTAATAACACTACCCATATTCCCCATAAAGCTCTCGAAAGATTGTATAATGATTTTGAAGATGAATTAGATGAAGAAGTAGAATTACATGTGGATGATGGTTTAAATGATGCACCAACTAGTCCCACTCCCGCAGCCGCTAGTGTCAAAGCTCCAACTTAGGATAATCCTCAGGCTGGAGCTAGTCGTCCCCCTATTTGTCCGGTTAGGGGTAAGACCAAGACACAACGTGCTTTAAAATCAGCTGTGTGGAAATTTTGTTATTTGAATGATGAAAAAACTGTTACTACGTGTGGTATTTGTAAACAACAGTGGAAATATGTATCTGGCGGGTCTGTAGGTTCTACTGGGGGGTTAAAAACCCATTTGAGTAAGAAACATCCGAGAGAATGGAATGCATTTATGGCTTCCCGTCAAACTGCCGGTTCTGGCACTGGACCCTCTGTTGCCGGGTCAAACATGTTTCAAACTAAAGTAAACCCTTCAAACCCGACTGATCCTGTTACACAACGACCCTATAATAGGGATCGCGATCGTGAAAATTTTGCAAAAATGATTGTTGTCTGTTGTTTGCCTTTTAATTTTGGAGAAAATGAAGGTTTTATAACATATATTCGGGATACATATAATTCCAGTTTTGAAGGTTTTTCAAGAAGTATGGCAAAAAGAGATATTTTTGAATTTCAAGAAAAATCTATGCAATTTCTTCGTAGCTATTTTTACATGATGGATTGTAGGGCTGCTATTACCACTGATATGGGTCGTAGTCCCAACGGTAATGATTTTTTAACTGTTACTCCACATTTGGTTGAT
Organism: Capsicum rhomboideum; assembly: GCA_031232105.1. Taxonomy (NCBI): domain Eukaryota; kingdom Viridiplantae; phylum Streptophyta; class Magnoliopsida; order Solanales; family Solanaceae; genus Capsicum; species Capsicum rhomboideum. Next base: position 63,388,915 of record CP124718.1, read on the forward strand.
TATAATTGAAATTTGCAAAAAAGAATTATTGCTTATAAAATTTGTGAACATAAAAAAACCGGTGTTTATATTGCTTCTACTGTAGGTCAAATTTTAGAATTTTATTTTCTTTTTGATAAAGTGATTAGCATTACTTTAGATAATGCTTCTGCTAATTTAAATGTTATTTCTCATCTAGAAACTAGAATTGTCCAATTAGTGAATATGTTTTTCATGTTAAATGTGCTGCACATATATTAAATTTAGTTGTGAAGGATGGTATTCAATTATTTAATAATACTTGTGATAAAGTTGAAAATGATGTGTTTTGGATTTTTCATATGCATAATAGTAGTAGAATTAGACAATATAAAGAATTTTGTCGATCGTGTCAACTTCCGTGTAAAAAAGTTCCAAAACAAGTTAAAACTAGATGGAATTCTTTTTATGAAATGATTGAAGATGCTTATAAATATAGACAACCTATTACTATGATGTTTAATTCTCATAACGCTTATCCTAGTCATCAACTCAATGAAAATGATTGGAATCAAATAGAAGCACTTAAAGGTTTTTTGAAATCATTTTATGATGCTACAAAAGTTTTTTCTGGATCGTATTATCCCACTATTTCTGAAATTTTAATACATATATGGTCTATTTCATCCCTTTTTGCAGAGTATAAACATAATGAATTTTTTAAGAATGCTATTGTAGCTATGGTTGAAAAATTTTAAAAATATTTTTTTCCTATCCCCCAAATTTATTTAATTGCAATTCTTTTTAACCCGGAATATAAAGAACATGGTGCAAAAGCTTTGGTTAGAGGAATTTATCATAATTTAAATATTCAACCGCATGAAAGTCCCGATTTGAACTTGTCAAAACAGCATTCACACTTATGCTAAGGAATTGTATGACAAATATTGCACATTCGATAATGTTGAAGTTCCTCAAACTTCTATGCCTCGACTAGATGCCCATGGTAGAGCACAATCATCACTTGGTCTTCATTCTTCTCATAAATGTGAATTTGTTAAATATCTTGACCAGGGTTCTGATACTATTACAAATCAAGAAGCCGTACCACAGCTATTGAATTGGTGAAGGGCTCGTGATCATCAATATCTAAAACTTAGCAAGATGGTGAAGGACGTGCTAGCTATTCAAGGATCATCCGTAGCTTCGGAGCAAGCTTTCAGTGTGGCAAGATTTCAAATCAGTGATCATAGATATTCATTAGCAGAAGACAGTTTGGAGGTATCGGTGACTTTTAGAGATTGGATCAATGCCGAACGAAGAAATAAAGGAGTTCCAAAGTTAACTAAATTACAAGAAGATTACTTAGATGCAGTCATTGGATGTAATAGTGACGATGGCATTGAAATTGAAGATCGTCAACAAGTTTTACAAAGACCGGAGGTTATTGCTCAAAATTTACAAGGGTTAGAACAAAACTTTATAGGATTATACAACTATTAGCTTACATTCGAGGCTTAGTTAAAACAGAACCCTTCCTAGAAGGTGGCTGCGTAAATTAGGCGCTCTCTACTAATAGTTGTAAATTGTAATACAAATTTGAAATTTTGAATAAATTGTATTGATTTTTAATTTTATCATACTTTTACTTAATGCATTTCCTTTTATTTAGTTTGAGTGTTTAAATTAGCAACTTATAAACTTAAAAACATATATAACTCATAAATTGAAAAACTTAGAAAAAAAAACTTAAACAAAGTTATATACTTTTATATAAACTTTAAAATTCAAATATATAAAATTCAAAATTCAAATATATAAACTTCAAAAAATATAAACTTAAAAACTTATAACTTATAAATTGAAAAACTTAGAAAAAAAACATATTTAAACTTAATTCAAAATATTTAAAAACTAAATTTAAACTTAAAATACATAATTCAAAATATAACTTTTATTCTTTAACTAAAATGTAAAAAATAATTTATTTATTCAAAATATAAAAAATTATTTTTTAAAAAAATTAATATTAAAATCGCCCATACCGGTTATCCCATTCTGTTCCGGTCCGGTCCATTCCGATAGTATACCGGTTACTAACGGAACGGAATGGAACCGCGGTTTCATACCGGTTATTCCGAACTGGTACAACCCAGTACCGGTTCCATTCCGGTGCGGTTCATACCGATACCGGTCCATTCCGGTCCGGCCATTCCATTACGGCAGAATGCCCAGTCTTACATGGAATGATACCTAGATTGAATAGAAAATCAAACTGTTACCTTCTATACTTAAATTATTAGGATTTAGGACTGGTACATGCTAAATATATTAGTAAAAAAATGGACTTCAGCAATTAGATAAAATAAAATACTAGAAGGAGCAAGAGCTAAAGAGGATTTTCTCAAAGTATATTGATCCTTCACTCTTTAAATTATTAGGACTGGTTCTATTGTTAGAGCTGTAATATTCTTTTTTCCCTTTTTTTCCCTATAGAGTGATAAACATTCAAGAAATTCAACGTCAATTAGTGTTGTGATAATCACTTATCCTTTGCTTAAAAATTAGTCATATACTAATATTTTTGAAGTAAAAGGTAAATGCACCTTTCAATAGATAATGAAATAAACAAAAAATGTAAAAGATGAGCATAGTCATTATTATTAAAATCTGAAGAATGGCAAGAGTCTGTTGAATCAAGAACACAATAAACGACCATATCTATATATAATAATAAAGCAAAATGTAGACATGGTGATGTGGCACCTCCCAGTGGCCTCTATTCCCATTTCTTTTTTTTCTCCTTTTTTTTTTTGGAGTTTTTCTTACTTTATATTAATGTATTATATATGAAAAAATTCAAAAGCTACTTCACAAAAGACACTTCTTAAATTCTCTTAAACATATTTTAACGTATTTATTGAATTTCAATGAATGTTATAATTTCATGAGTTACAACCTTTTCACCTCCCACACTTTTCTTATTCTCATAAATTCACATTGAGTCTTCTATTATAAGTACCCATGCTGATAGGTGCATACCAAATTATGTTTTCAGTCTCCAAATATTTTTTTTTTAATCATGTTTCTAATTTGTTTAACAAGTTTGTGTTAGGGGTTCCTATTTTCATTTTATTGTATAAAATTTGCAGGAAGTTTGCTAATGTAGCAAATTTGATAATTGGACATACCATCATCCATTTCTTCAACCAGAAACAAGAGGAATTTGAGAAGGATGTGACAAAAAAGTGTTGAAATTAAAATTGGTGACAAGTTTGAGCAACTCAAGTTAAATTTTTTGTTAATTAGTGATTAGGAAGTTGTTGTAGCAACTTTCGAAGTTGCTACAACAACTACGATAGTTGCTGCAGATACAGTCGAAGTTATTGTAGCAACAGTCGAAGTTGCTGCAACAACTTTCGAAGTTGCTGATAGTTGCTGCATGTCATTACCCAACTATCCATTCCCCAAACCCAATTAAAACACGAAATTAAAAACCTAACCTTAGACCCAAAATTAAAAATCCTACCCTAGACCCAAAATTAAAAACTCGATTCAAGAGGCAACATTAAAACGATTAAGAAACCTCTCCATCATCATTCTTCTTCTCCCTCACTTCAAACCCTAGAATTTTCTGTCTATTCAAGTTCTAAATTTCGGTTCTTAACACCAAACCCAATTTAATTTTTCACTTTCCTTTTTAATTTCATAAATTAGACATTATATCATGTCTGAAATTAACTATGACTCTATTACTAATTCGGTGAGGACTTGTCTTTGTGGTGAAATTGCTCGTTGTTTCACTTTAAGGACTCCATACAATCCAAAAGATTGACGGCAAGGATATATACATACCCAACGTATAACAGAAGGTATATACGTACCATTATGATAGTTCGGGGGTATATTTGTCCCTTTTCCGTAAAATACATAAAAATCAGGTAAATGCCTAGGATGATGCCACGTGTCCCGCCGTTTGGGCAAAGGGTATATACAACCCAAAAGATTAACGGCAAGGGTACATACATACCCAAAGTATAACGGAGGGTATATGTGTACCATTGATGATAGTTCGGGGGTATATTTGTCCCTTTTTCAATATTTAATTAAATGCTCTGAGACATTGATTTAACGGTCTAGCAAAGTATTAAAAAGAACACCATTTCTATTTAGTGATTTGCACGTTGATATCTAAAGAATGCTTCCACTATTGGCACTCATTGCCAATATCAATGGAGTCTATTAGTAAAGTCCCCTTCCCTACCCAGATTGCTGATTTTCTGAAGTAACATTTTCAGATAATAGACATGTTGACATGCCATCTGGTCATTTTCAGCAGTAATGGTTGTTTGATAATGTTATTCTGAGCTTATAATTGAAAAAATAAATTATTTGAAATTATGCACATCGGATAACGGGTTAGAAATCTTCTTAATAAATTGGAAGCAACTAAAATGTTCCAAAAGTTCTAAGTTAGAGGCAATCTTCAAAAACAATGTATAATCAATGAGCAATGTAGTGTAAAACAATTAAAGTAGAAGCTCCAGTTTTCAGTTTAGAGTTTTATCAAAGTACCCTTTATCAAAAGAGCATCCATCTAACGCTAGCTAAAGCAACGATGGAACATATCAGATTTGCCTATTGCTTCACATTACGTGAATCCTAACTCTTCTATTTAAGTAAAACTATATAACATGACTCATCTATTTTTTGTATAAAGTCACCGAAGGTCACACATAAAAAGTTGGTTAAAATTTAATCAGACCAATCATGAAATCCAGATACATCAAGTATACGGAGCCTAACAAGAGTAGTATTATAGAAACCCACATATAAGCAGCTATTTAGACATACTATCTATTCGGAAGAGAAGGAATGCAAAGAAATGAAATGCCTAAAATGTAATTCTTCTTTTTATAATAGGTATTTTCGTTATAGAACATGAATTATTGCTGAGTTTCGTGACGTATGAAAGAGAGACAACATTACCTTCTTCAACTCCACCTTGGGAGGAGGAGGTTCCTGATAAAACCTTGGCATTGGGGTTGCTTTAAACTTTAAGCTCTTTCTTAACATTTTGATCTCCGCTTCCTGAGTTTCCTGATTGACAAATACAAAGAGCAAAGATGAATGTCTTAAAAGGCAATGCTAGAAGCCATTAACAACTTTCTACATCATGAAAATGATAGAAGCACAACAGTCACCATGCCTTAGTCTTGGCTTGCAAATTACTCTTCTCGACTTCCTTTGCATGGATTTTTTCCTCAAGCTTAGAGTAAAACTGTTCAAATGTAACAGAAACAATTCTATCAAGTTTCTAGGATAAGATTACAATGGAAACCAATCGAATGTATCAAGGTTTTTCAGCTGATGCAAGGAAAAACTAACCTCTCGCCTTTTCTCAGCCCTTTCATCACACTTGAAACTCATATTGTATGTTGGAAGAGCACCTACTTTGCGAGGCTTGGCATCTGCAGCAGGACTCCTGGTAAAGTGATTAAGGATAAATTGGAAATGTCATCCTTTCAAGCAAATACATCCAAGAAAAACCAAAATTTCTCTGGTACAAAGGAATGCAAAAAGTACAGGAAAAAGTTAAGAAAGATCAGCATATATAGGATACGAAGGTGATTCCGCATTTCCATCAGCTTTATTTGGGGCAGCTTTCTTCAAAGGTTTCGGGTTTTTTTTCTCCCTGTAGATAGAAATTATAGTTCATAAGCCCTCTAGCAGATAAGATATCTTACACTACGTAAAGAGTACAAAAGAGACTTAAAGGAACTCATAAACAAAGGCCAATTAGGATTAGAATCTCTCAGAAAGTTCTCGGTTTAAATATCATACAGCTCAATGCAACAGATGGTCGAACAACTAGTAGAGTAAACAGGACATACTTAAGGCCGTCAGCATTTGGAGAAGGTGATGTTGCATCAGGTTGGCCAGATTGCTGCAAGATGAAAGACATAATAGGAGTGATGAGCAACGACACAGAAGCACATTGAACTGACAAACTAAAGAGACTATTGTGCTCTAAGCTGTATTCGTAAACAACAATCATGATGATTTGCACCTTTACCTTAGCATGACTAACATTTATGCAGGCAACGGCAGGTTTTAAATTGTTATCAGCAGTTTTTCTTTCGTTAAATGATTTACTCTTTACACCAAGGAAAAAAGTCTGTTTAGTGCGTTGCTGTGAGGCTAGGGAACCATTTGAAACAACAGAACCAGCTGATGCATCTTTCTCATCTTTGGTTTTCTTGACCCCAATGGATGCAGTATTTTTGGCTTTTCCTGGAGCTTTCGGCTTGGAGTGCTTAGACTTGCCAGATTCCTTGGCTTCATGTCCCTAGAAAAGAGAAAGTTTGTTATTGTGGCGTAAAAAAAAACCAATTAAGTTAATGAACCCAGCAGCAACGAACTCCCTTACCTCAGAATTGGCACAGGGATTGCTTTCTATAGTCGTGGTTGATTTTTGTGTGACCTCTTGCGCTATGGAACCAACAGTTTCACTATTATTCACCATCACAGCACTTTGAAAACTTCTTTCCAGCCCTTCAACAGAGAAACTTCCATGGAGAACATCATCTAGTTTGCCAGCAACTACTTCTGGAAGTTGGTGAATTCCATTTTCAAAGCTCGACCCATTTTCGGAAACAGATATATTATTGTCAATTTCCATCATGTTCTACAAAGTTGCAACCTTGCAGTCCCTAATTCTAGAAGCCAAAACTAGAATAAGCACAAGATGTCTCAGGATTTTAAAAGTATAATTTAGCACTAAAAAACATAATCTCTTTTCTTCATTGTAGTAGGTAACAGTCAGAAATATAAATTATGGCACGCACTACGTGAGAAAGCAACCATCAAACAGAATGTACAAATTAAAACACGAAGGATCAAAAAAATCTTCAACTTTCGAAGTTCAGATTTCAAATATAAATTTTTTTTTCTAAAACATAAACTTATACTATTACAAGACCACTTTGGTTAGACGGACCAACAGTACACATAACAAACTCAAACTTGTCAAGTTCAAACAATTTCTAGCGAAGAGAACAAAAACAATATATAAGCTAAAAAGCAGAGCAATGCATCACACCAAAAACGAAGAAGTCAAAAAATCAAATCAAGTCACAGTACCACAAGACGACAAAATCAGTAAACTAGAATATGATCTACTAGATCTCCGACCCAGGAACGAAAAAACAAAACCCAATCTTTTTTACGTTCCAAGTTTCCAACTTTTCGGAAATCCAAAACCTCCAAAACCCAAAACACCATTTTCAGCTACAGAACACTAATGCTCATAAGATATAATTAATGTAGAAGTTAAATAATACTTACAGGCAAATGCAGATGCTTCTGAAAAACATGTGCTCACCTAAATCACCATTAAATGATTACAAGTCCACAAGGGCTCTGAGAGAATCTTGAAGAAAAGAAAGAGAAAAAAACTTGCACAAACAAAGATCTTGAAACCTGGAAACCGTGATTAACAGAAAATGCACTTCTTGTAATTTTTTCTTTTGGTGAAATTGGAAGTGACAAGGGTGAAGAGGGTCTCGGCTACACTCTCTATTTCTCAGTTTTTTTTAATAAATCAAAAATTGGTTTTTGCAGCTTTATGAGAGGTTTTGGGGGTGTTTTTGCAATTTGTTAAAGTTGTCGTGCCAGCGTTATTCAAATCTATTCCAGGTCACTGTCTGATAACAGAGAGAGAACTTGGTATGGCTGGACTGTTTAGACTGGACAGAGAAATAAACGGTTGGTGTACCTTGGCCATCCATCGGCTGACGTGATAATATCAACGGCTAGAAAATTAGCCCCTTTTCTCTTGATTTTTCATCCTATATTGCAAGTTTACAAGTTTCCACTAATTAATCTTTGGGGAAAGACATCAAAATCTCCTTAAACTATACGAAGGCACACTTAAATTATTAAAGTGACCTAATACACACCTGCACTATATGAAACTGAATTTATTTACCACTCGTGACACTCACAACCAGGCGCATTAAGTTCAGTTAATTGTAGTGCGTCCCACCATTTTTAACTTAAAAAAAAAGTTTAAAAGTTCTTAAATAATTCCAATGGTAACAATCTCCCCCCCCCCCTCCACCCCCACTTCTTATAACCCAGCCTAATTGAGAAAAACACGATTGAATAACCCTAAATTTCAAGATTCTAAATTGCTCACCCAAAATCGAAATTCAAGCTGGATCATTTGAAGAAAAGGTAACTAAATCCTTTTACCCTTTTGATTACTTACTATATTGAGAGAGTATCGTTCTTTTCTCTAAAGAATTTTCTTCAATTTTAGATAATTTTACAAAATGAAGCTGAGCAATTGTATTTTTCTTCTTTGATTAATTTTCATGTTGTATTTTATTTTTTTTTACTCAAGGTACTGTAATGGCTAGAATAAGCTTGAGTAGACTTTGTAAGCAAGAAGAAATCAAGAGTTGGAAGAAGTATAATGCAAACATAGATTTCTTTTGTCTTTGTTGACTTCATGGACCCCAAGAAATCCTGGTTGAAGATATTGGGATTGTCTATTGGGTAAGTGAATTTTTATTAAAAAGTTAATCTTGCAGAGTGATGTAAAACGAGATACAAGATAAAGAGATTCAAGAAATAGCTAAGAAATTGAGGGGGAGATAGGCAAGAAAGAAAGAATAATCCTACAATTGAAGTAAATTAGATACAAAAAATTTAGATTTGCAATTCCCTAATTTGAACAAACAATTACATGATTAATTCAAGGAAGAAGAGAATTGAACTCATATATATGAACAATCTTACCAAAAGATATTCAAGAGAGATCCAATGTAAATACAAAGGGATAAACTCACAAAACTCACTAAGAGCATTCACCTAAAATATTGTCTACCCTAGCAATGTTCTATCATATTCTATTTATACTGTTAGATTTAACTTTAACATAAGTAAAGACATAAATGTCTTTAATGGCATGTACATCATATTATGATAAAAAGAACCTAAAATATTATGTTAATCATTTCTTGCATTGATTCTTTGTTTCCAATACTCTCTTGAAACACTCTAAACTCTTGATGTCAAGTTGAAATTTTTCTATGCAATAAGTACTTCCCGAACTTGCATCATTCTCCCCTTATTGAAAAGAATTCGATCTCGAATTTGAACCTTGCATATCATAGAGGAGAATTAGTACCCCAAGCCAAAAAAATAAGCTTTTAAATAAGTTACATACCACTCTAAAAAAATACACACTTTTGTGATAGATTCAAGAATCATGAAAACCCATAAAAATCTACTTTTCAAGCATAGTATTAAGAACTTGACTCAAAAGTATACCACAATCATAAAATAGGTCAAAGAAATCAATAATGTTAAATAGTAGAATTTTCAAATCAAAATTAGTTTCTCCAATAACTTGAACTAAGTAGTTCCTCAATTCACAATTTGATTGTACTCTTCTAATCAAAAGATTAAGAGAACTAAGAATATCATTTACAAATCTTAAACACAATTATGCTTTCCTGGGATCAAACACAAGCATCAACCCCAAAACTTTCTTGAATTTCTCACTTAGTAACTCACAACATGAAGCAAATAGCAACATTAAAGATTCTCACTATTCATAACAATGTTGCTATTATAAAGGTCAAAGACATGAAAAGTTACATTCATGGCTTTAGAAAGTCCAAAAATAAGCACTAGTCATTCAAATAAATCATTCTTGACCTTAGAAGATAAAAATACATAAAACCTTTTTGTAGCCCAAGAAAATATTCCCAAGTATCTTACCTCTTTGTAAATCCTCTCTTGATGGTGTTTCACAAATAAATCAAGAAGGTTAGTAAACTCATCAAAAGAAGAATTATCACATTTACGTCCATAGATATTTGGCAAACTTCAAATGGATCACGTTTACATTTCTTTTTAGAAGCATTTAAAAATTCTACCCAAAAAGTATCCTCAAAGACAAGATTAGAGTAAGTAAATAAATTAACACAAAAATTTGTATCTATCAATTTACTACTACTATCACTTGTGCCTGCCTCATTCTTTAAAAGATGTTCTTCAATTTTAGAGGACTTTCCAACACAATAAACGCATCCAACAAATATTTTGGGAGTTAGCTTGCTAACATCCAAGTACCTAACACCCCTAATCAAGCCACAAAAATCATTTTCATAAGTCATACATCTTTAAATCTTGGATCATCACTTTCATCAAGTGTACACAAATCAACAAGAAATGAATCATTCAATTGGACTTCATCAATAGTGTTCACACTTTCAAACTTAATTTTCAATTTATGATCATTGTGAATCACACAATCAAGATTAGGACAACTCAAAGAAAGACTCATATTATCAACACAAAAATCACTTTTCAAACCTTCTGGAATATTTTCACCAAATAAAGGATTGTCAAATATTTTAAAACTTTGACATTCTTTAGGCTCAAAGTTGATATCATCACACTTTTCATGCTCTATTTCAAAAGAACTATCACAAAACATATTCATGTCCTTACAAGATAAAGAATTGTAACAATCAAATTCACTTGCAAAGAGACATTCATTATCAATCACATTTTTAGTGTTCCTTATAGGCAAATAAGAAATATACTCATCTTCATCACAAGAATTCAAGAAAACACCATATTTTCCCATATTTGACATAACACTAGCTTGAAATCCTTTAAGATCACAATCAATAATAATTTTTGCTCCACAATCATATTTAATTAGTGTATGACCATCATCCATTTGCATATTAACACAAAGTAAAGGATCATCAACCTCACCAAAAGATGGTCTAAAATTCACACTCAAGTCACTGTCAAGTTCGATTGAAGTAACTAGAGAGTTAAGATTAGTCTTTCTACCTTGATGAGCACCTAAAGAACCTTCTTTACCTTGATTCTCTAAAATTAAGCTCACTTACTCATTTGAAGTAGTCCCAACTTTACTTGCTTCACTCACTCAAGAAGTTTAATTCTTGAGTTTCTTTCCATATGGAGTCATTCTTTTTGTGCTCTTATTCAAGAATACCTACAAAAAGAAGTGCAAACACTAGAAGAACAAGAATTCAAAAAGTTAGAGTTAGAATAAGAAAATCTCTCACTTATTCTCTCTTGCTTTTCTCTTATCCCATCTTCTTCTTTCTCATTTGTCTCACTTTTCTTCTTTTCTTCTCGTGATAATTCACTCTCATTTTTCAACTCTCTTTTATTTTGTGCTTGTAGCCACTCACTCACATCATTCAAAATATCTTTTCTTTTTTTATTTTTTGAGTTGTCACTATTCACTCCCCCACTCCTCTCTTTCTTTTCTCTCTCACTTATTTCATTAGGAGTGCAATAGGCATCGAGGATCCCTTTTAAGTCATTGAGATGATTCTTTGCATCAATCTTCAACTTAGCATCACTAGAAGTTCCAAAGACTCTACTTGAATTATTGGAATGAATTTGTACATAAAATTTCAAGTTATTAGTCTTCACTTCCACTTTCTTGACTCCCTCATTTGTTATTAAAGACTCTTTAATAGCCATAGGGTTAAAACATGCTTTCGTTCCATCGAATCTACAACAACAAACTTTTTCAAATTTCTATCAAATTAAAATTTATTATGTTTGAACCAAGGAGCTCCTAAACTCACCAAACAAGTAGACAAAGGATAGACATAACACCAAATTCCCCCTTGATAGCTTCCATGATAAACAATGATCTTCACCTCTTTATCAACCAACCTTCCACCAAATTTATATGGTGAACATGTCTAAGGTATGTCCGACCACTCAATCAAAGAAGGATCAATGAAGATGATATAACACAATTTATCTACACCTAAATTGCAATCAAATGTGCAACCACTCTCATATTCCTCCACAATGACTTCAAATTTAGTCAAATTTTCATTAGTCTCATGCTCCTTTTTTCTTGTAGAAGCACTACTATAATTATCATAAAATACTTCACAATAACTTCTACTATAATTATAGGAACTTTCTCTTTCTCTGTAATCACCCAAACCTCCCTTGTAACTCCTTGAACCTGTGTAAGACATAATTAAGACAAGAAAAATGGTTAGTAAGATAATGAACCTGACAAGTCACTTCCTTGCATGTAACACTAAAATGATTGCACTCAGTTTTCCTTCCCCTCGTCTATACACTCATAGGTTGTAGACTTTTAGGACCACACTCAAATGATCTCACTACTCAAGTCTTTTATCACTCAAGGGTATCCCTTAGTCTCTTCACGAATCTACAATCTCAAATAAGCTCAAAGCAAGCTTTCAAGTATCAGTTCGGAATAGAGTTTATGACACTAACAAAGAAGAACAAAACACATTAATAGACTAGGAATGAAATAAACATACAATGAAACTAAAAAGAAAAAAGTACGAAACAAATTGTTTCGAAATAAAATATGGATAGAAAAATAACTAGCTAACACAAGTAGAACTAATAATACTCTATATAATCTAGCTAAAGAAATTGACACACAATATGATTTACCCATAAACCAAACAACTCAAATCTAAGAGTTCGAAAAAAAAATCACTCAAAACAAGTTCAAAAACACCACATTCATCAAATCTATCAAGACTCAACTCAAATCAAGTTTACGCAATAAATATGAGTCATTTTTAACCTTCATCAAATAGTTTTTTTGAAGTAAGGAATCAACTCAAACTTCAAAATTCCCACTAGAATTTGTACAAGGAAAATATTCAATTTTTGAACCCAAAATTGAACCCAAATTCATCCTTAGATCTTAAAATTGGAATCTAATATAGTTTACCCATGATCAAAATAGCTTAGATGCAAAAGATGGGGATAAAATTTACACAAGAGAGCTTAAAAACTCAAATTTTTGCACTCTAGAAAGTGCTGAAATTTCAGCTGTGAAAATGGAAGAAAATTGGTCAAAATCAACTTTAAATGCCCCCAAATTTGATATTCAAGAACTTTAGACTATTCCAAACAACACCCACTTGAAAATCACTTCAATTTCATATCTGAATTTTTTTTGAATAGAAGAAAGCTAAGAATTAAGAATTGTAAGAATAATTCTTTAGCCTTACTCTGATACCAATTGATGTAAAATGAGATACAAGATAAAGAAAGAATAATTCCACAACTAAAGTAACTGAAAGACAAACAAATGTAGATTTGCAATTCCCTAATTTGAACAAACAATTACATGATTAATTCAAGGAAGAGGAGAATTGAACTCATACATGAATAATCTTAACAAAAGATATTCAAGACAGATCCGCTGTAGATTCAAAGGATAAATCTACAAAACTCATCAAGAGTATTCACCTAAAAATATTGTCTACCCTAATAATATTCTATCATTTTTTATTTATACTACTAGGTTTAACTTAACATAAGTAAAGACATAAATGGCCTTAATGGCATGTATCATATTATGATAAAAAGAACCAAAAATATTATGTTAATCTTTTCTTACATTGATTAGTTGGTTTCCATACTCTCTTGAAATACTCCTAGCTCTTGATGTCAAGTTAAAATTTTTCCATGCAATAAGTACTTTTTGAATTTGCATCAAAGAGTCTATACTAATTTAGTTGCTTTAATTTTAGAATGCTAGATCATGCGATTTCTGGCTTTGAAAAAATGACTATATTGATCCAAGATCTAAATTTGTTATTCCTAAACTTTTGGGAAGGATTGGTGAGCTTGAGCAAAGAGTTGAATCTTCTAAAAAATTTGAAACTTATGAACAAAATATAGTTGATGACATGCCTACTAGGACAACCAAATTTGTACAAAGCAAAATAGATATGAATAAAATAGAGTTCCAGCTGGATGATTTTGAAGATGAAAGCAAATGAGAAGAAATGGAAGATCAAGTTGGCTACGTCCAAGAAAAGGGAGAAACAACTTTGTATTACTCTCATTTGTTTTTGTATTTTAGGTGTTAGTGTTCTACTTCAATACATGTACTTGAAAGGAGATCCTAGAAGTTTGTCATAAACTCTTAGTGTAGTTGTTTTTTCCATATTGTAAGGGGTTGCAATTATTAGTTTTGTTATGAACCTTAACAATTTTTTGTGTAATGAATTGGTAATGTTTCCTTAACTTGATTTGTCTCTTTCTCTAGTGCATAAACTGCACATTTTGTGTAGTCAAATTAGGTGCCACAATTGTCTAAAACATCACAAAACTAATCCATAGCTCCATAATCATTAATCAAACTAATGCACAGTTGCATAATCATTAATCAAACTAATGCACAGCTGCATAAGCACAACAAACCATTTACACCAAACATTAAATAAAAGGCAGTGTCATAGTTGTATAAGCACTACCAATCATTTACACCAAACATTAAATAAAAAGGACAGTCACAACTGTATAATCATTAACCAAAGGTGAGTGCATTTACATTTATCTGCCAAATACATTTACATAGAATGAAGTTACAATTGCCAAAACTATTACAGTCATAACTACCAAAAAATTATCTTAAAATGCAGTCATAGCTGCCAAAACCATCTAAGTTATAGCTTCCAAAATATTGTCTTAAATGCAGTCACAACTATCAATATTTACACCAAACTAACATTTACACAAATAAACCAAGACAGCTTAGATGTTCTGAGATTGAGCATTAGAGCTTTCTTGACTCAAATGTGCAGCCTTAGACCTTGGCTCCATTTGCTTTTTTCCTCTCATTTCTTCTAGTTGCCTGGAGGTCATAGCTTTTTTAACTTTCCATTTCACATCAGTTGTTGATGTATATGCAAGATTTCCAATCACAAGTGTTGAAGTCTTGACACTTCTGAACCTCTCACTAGGCATTCAAGGCTACGCAAATGAAGATAGTTAGTGATAATAGTTGTATCAATTATAGCAAATAGAATTTAGATAGTAAATGAATCTTACATTAAGGATAGTACATCCACTTTGTGTGTGAATTACACCCATTCTAACCACTCTTGGTCTGCTAGTACCAACACCCTAAAAAAGCAAGAAAGAAAAATATTAAGTAAGATAACTAGTTTACAACACAAACATTAAGTAAATACCTTTTCTGTTGAACCCTTTGGTCTAAACCTTCCTCTTCCAGTTGGAGCAATATTTGACACCCTTGTTCTAACGCTTCCTCTTCTAATGGTAGGTGTTGCAGTAGAAGTTGGGCCTGTACTTGGGCCTACAGTAGAGGATGAACTTGGCTAGGATTTGCATTAGTGCCAGCAGGTGCACCTCTAGGACAACTTCTTTTATTGTGACCTTATGATAAGTGCTATATGACATCTCAATTTCCTTTTTGAATAATTTTCTAATTTTCTTGTTGGTTTTACCTTGGTCTTTCTTCCTATTCTGCTAGGCCTACCTGACATCTTCCTAATAGGAGGTGGCATAATAGAAATGTTTTGAGATTCTGGCCGCATTTTCATATTCAAAACTGGTTGAATGAAGTAGCTGTATGTGTTCATATAACCGTCTCTCTTAAGCCTGTGAGAGATGTAGTTAATTGGTTCCAACTTTTTGTGATGAAGAGCAGTTATTGCATGAGGACATGGTATACCCTTCAACATCCATGATCTACAACTACAAGTTTGTTTCGGAAGATCCACAATATATTTGTATCCTCTATCAAGCACCTTATACCTTGTATCAGAATTGCATTCAATGTTGTACCTCATAGACCTAGTTGTATTATCTGTTAGAACTTTCATGGCTATTGGAGAAATGTCACTGATCCAAGTGTTGCAAAACTCTCCCATCTTCCCTACCCTTTTCATCATTTTCACCCTTATCTCTCCTAACATTGGAATTATAGTCTTTTGCTTTACTCTTAATATCTATGCATTGAAACATTCTACCATGTTGTTGTCTACAATGTCACATTTTATGGAAAAGTTAAAGTAAACCTTGCTCCATCTTTCTGGATTATAATACAACATCTTATCCAGTAGCTTTTCCCCACCTAACATTTTCATATAACTAATATTGTCCCTCAACTTAGCCTCAAAAGTAGACCTTGCACACCTCCAAAAACATTTTTTCTTCTCAATGCATCTACATATAGAGAACTTTGACAAGAAGGCAAAGACATGCCTAGCACATATCTTATGTTCAATATTGGGTAGATGTCACGCCCCAAATTCCATTGAGACGGACTGGCACCCGAAGCCGATGAGGCCCGAGAGAACCAATCTTTGCTCATGTCCATTCATTTGCATGTCATAAGATACACCACCATCACGTATAGAGATATAAGATGCTAATAGCGGAAATCATGGAACATGTGATACATACATATGTGAAACTTGGCCGTCAGGGCCATCAAGTCAAAATGGACATACATCTCTTACATTCATATACCCACATACATCTACAAAAGCCTCTAACAGATGCACATACGTAACCATCCTAAAGTTGGGACAAGTCCCCGCTTTATACAACATTTACAATACCAAAACCAATGTACAACTGTGACTCAGAAAGCCCCAAACCAACTGTAGCTCACCAAAGATCCGTAGATGACCCGCAGCTTACTGTGGAGGTCTACTAGTACCTGCACCTGCAGCATGACGTCAGTACGAAGAATGTACTGAGTATGTAAGGCTCATATGAAACTGTATGATTCATAAATACTTTAATGAACTCAAATACAAATGAATAACCAATATGGATAAGTCAACATTTCGTATGTTGGGAACCATGTATATTGCTTTCATTATTTTCTTTGCTTCTTTACTTCTCTGCTTATTCATCATCACTTGTGTCACAATGTACCCGGGCCCCGACTGATCAGTGGGTCTTTACATAACATAATGTTATGTTGGGATCGGCTCGAGCTAGGCTTATGCCTCTAGAGCTACCACCCATATATCAATACATCGGGTTCGGCTTGAGCTAGGTTATTACCTCTAGAGCTGCCACCCATAAGCCAATATATCAGGTTTAACTCGAGCTAGGTTATTACCTCTAGAGCTACCCCCTGTCAAGTTCGGTACGAGATAGGCTTATGCCTCTAGGACTACCCCCTGTTCCAATAATCTTGGGATCGGCTTGAGCTAGGCTTTCGCCTGCCTCTAGGACTACCCCCTGATCCAATAATCTTGAGATCGGCTTGAGCTAGGCTTTCGCCCCCAAAGCTACCACCCATACTCAATCATCAACCATATATGCATTACTTTATTCTTTACTTTTGAGATTGATACATTGATAGTCATAACATTATTTGAACTTTGGAACATAACATTATTGGAACCATGGGATCTTTGGAACATTAGTCAATGCATATGAGACATGTGAATCACAATTGATCAATGCATAAGGAACATGTGATGAACCATGAGTGATAACCGGAAATAGGATACCTTAGGATATTTCGGAACGGAACAAGTACAATGTCAATGTGAATACTATGTGCTGCAGAAGGATACAGAAAGAGTAACCTTACATACCTTCACTTCCAAGTATTAATATACAAGCCTATATATGAACACAATAGTCCAGCTCCTTCCTTACGTTTCCCTCTACAATACAAGTACATAACGGAGCTTACATTAACAATTAGTTACCGTACAAGTGTACAAGACAACAATGAGCTATATGACTGCCATATAATGTCATTTTACCCTTATAATATCATCCACTGCATTATCATACCAACAACACCATAACATTCCGCACATTGACCAAGACATCATAGACCAATAGCATTTCACACCACGTTTACCCTTTACGCTTCCTCATTATCATTCCGTCATAATTACTCCATCAAATTGCCTCACAACAACATATGAACAACAATCCATAATTAATATAATCCAACATGCCTCCATACGACCCCTTAAAGTCATTAAAAAAATATCATAAGTTGATAATTACATCCAAAAAGGGTATAGGGGCCTTCGGGGATCAAAGAGAGACAAAACCATATAAAATGACATTCTGTGGTGACCTTAAAAGCGTAGGTGGCTTACATGCATCCGCAGGTGACCCTTGGAAGTGTCCAGCGGAACCTGCGTTGGCATCTGCGCCCGCAGGTGCCTTCGTCTGCGGGGGCGGATGCCTAAATAGGTCAAAAAGGGTCTGTTTTGGATCCTTTTGTGTAATAAATGGTCCAAGGCCATAAGTAAGCTTTTATTTACATATTTTTGGTCACTTGGATCCAAAAAACACCCATGTTTTCACAATACACATGAACATCACCAAAACCACACTCTTCCTTCACTACACCATTAAGTCTATGCACAATTTTACAATATTAATTCCAAATATTATGTACAAGGATAAAACAAGTTAAGGCTATAATCATATCTCACATGTCAATATTGAATTCATAAAGTTCACTTCCTTCAAGACCACAAGTCCCTTTTTAAGTTTATAAGGCAAAACCCTTTTCTGATTGCAAAAATAGACAGTTTTACACATAGTGACCTGTCCAACACTGTGTCAACACAACCAACATGATTTATGCACCACCTTAAGCATATAATATATGAAACCATGATAATAACTACTTACCAAATCTTGCAAGATGATGATCTTGGCCAAAGAGAATAGTTGCATAAGGTTTGTGTGTAGAGAGCAATATTTTAGAAAAGTCTAGAATGGCATGTGTGTTGTGTTGAATAAATATCTGATTTTTCCTTGCTTTATCTAGTACTTAATGGTCATCCTTATCCTTATTAAATGCATGCTTTCTTGGTCAAACACAAGAATGGACCATTTCCATTGTTGGGCCATGTCTTCTTATGATTTTGGGCCTCATTTGAGCCCAATGACACATGATTTATTTTAAGCCCAACAATTAATGCATAATTGACCAACACTCTCATGTTCAAATAATTCCATTAATGTTACGGGAATTAACTAGGTTCAAAAACATACGGGGTGTTACAGTAGATGTTCTTTTACAATAATTTCCAAACCCTGAAAGAAACAAAGAAATAGGGAACATATCATATAGTTAAACAAAGGGACAAATATAAAGTTATATGAAGTGAATTAAATAATTAATTATTACCTTTTGCATTTCTGTTATCACTGCCAAATCTATCCCATCTCCTAGTTGAAGATCTTCCTTTACAATCCTGATAAACCAACTCCAAGTGAACTAATTTTCAAACTCAACTATTGCCCATGCTAGTGGCAGCATTTGATTGTTTCCATCTTTACAAACAATAACTGGTAACTGCCTCTTTGAGACTCCCTTAAAAAAAACCCATCCAAACCAATGAACTTCCTACAACCAACCAAATAGGACTTCTTCATTGCATCAAAATATATGTAGAAGCCTTGAAACATTTTCTACCACTTTTAAATATTTCAGCATAAAGCTTAACTACACATGTACTACTTGAATTTAATCTTAGCAACTCATCCCTATAATCTAAAATTCTCCTAAATTTAAGATTATAATCACCCATTCGTTCTACTATCACTTTATTTTTGGTTTTCCTACATACTTTTCTTCCAACATGTAAATCCAAACTCAAAAATTCTAATGTTTGGTTGTTCCTTTATCCTTTCATTATAGTGACTGGCTAAGAAATTGGTATTGCAAAGTTTGTTCCTATTATAGTTGGGTTTTAATTTAAATGAAATTATATTCATTAAACACATGGCATCACCAGAGAGTGTGTGTCCTCTACTACACTCATTAAACCTGGTTATAGGTATCGCGAGGGGTAAATAAGTTCAATTTTATATAGTACATATGTATATTAGGTCACTTCAATAGTTTAAGTGTGTCTTCGACTTTTCGGGTATAGTTTAGTGTGATTTTGTTTTATCAAATTTTTTCATCCTATTTTACAGGAAAGTTTTTTTTCTCTTGTTTTACTTTTACTGGTATTTGGATATGGGCATTATGAGTCTACACTCATTAACCTTTTTTTCTCTAGATTTTCCATCCTATGCGTACTTATATAATGAGTAAAAGAAATTACATAAATATTATTTATGTTATGAATACAATGCATTATGGATTGTCCATTTATTCACATACATGAATTTGCTTGCATTCATATGTATCTACAAAGATCTACACTATTGTATTTCATTCTTGTCTATTGGGGATATATCATTGTAACTATAAATAAAGTTCTTTTGGCTCATGTCTTACACAAAAAAACAAGAAGAAAAACATTCTCTCCTTCCTTCTATATCTCTTATCTATATATCTTATTTAATATAATCCCATATTAATGGTCTATGATGTCGCCCAAAATATGACTCCTAAGAAGTATAACGCTGTCGCTGAATCAAATATAGAACTCAACTAGGTTGGGTTCAATCCCACAGGGAATAGGACGAAAGTAGGTTGAGTTCTTGTTCGAGTAGTTGGCAAATAAGTAAAAAAGGGGAAATATTTGTAAACAAGTAGTGATAGTAACAAGTGTTGATTCTTTGAAGTTGTTTTCAATATGAGAAATAACTAGGACTGTGATCCCCAATGATTCCTTAACTCCACCGGTTACTTGTGCTGACAAAACTGTGCCGCTGCATTGCATGTAAAATCTGACAAGATATGTTCATCTAAACATCTCTCAACCTTGGTTAGACGAATTTCACTCTTCTCCTCTCGGTCTCCGAGCGTCGCACTACTAACCCTTGTCTTGGATCTCAGATAACTATTCTTGCTAAGGCTCAAGTTATTAGATGAAGGTTGATAGCTTCAAATCTCTGTTGTTATTTCTTTTTCCCAATCTCTACCTCTCTCTCGAGCAAGTCTAGCATACAGGCGAGTTTCTAACGTTTACAACCATTAGAAGATCAATCACAACGAAGGAAATAACAATACATGCATTCCCAGCGGTTCAGAATTGCTTTGCACTTAACCCGTTTCGTTAACTCCTCATGGTTCACACAACCCTAGTTGATGAGTTTAGATACTCATGTTTACAAGAGCATAATAAGAATTCAAGGATGAAAACATAATTGTAATCCCACAATAATTGAAGAAACTCTGAAATCTCGATTATGAATAAAACCCTAGAATCGGTGTTCCAAGATTACAAAATAATAATGTGTTTCTGAACTCAAAATAATGAAAAACTATCTCAAAACAATGTACTGACTAACTCTTGTACATAGGACAATACAGGGGTATTTATAGATACAAGATGAATCCTATCCTAAACAAAGTAGGAGACTAAAGTCGGCAATTTTCCACGGTATCATGACTTGGTATCGTGGAACCAAGCCACATCACTTGGATCAGTTTCATGGGAATCAGGCAACATAGCACATCTCTGAAGTCTATTCACGGCACCCACTCACGTCACTTGAGTGGATTCACGCCACATGGATGCCTGCCTTGGAAATCAGACAACATTCAACATCTCTGAAGATGACTCACGACAGACACTCACGTCACGTGAGTTCTATCGTGACTCGCTCCTCTGTTACTGGACCCAACTCTTTCATCTTCAGATACTTTGTTCTCGAGCCTGATTTCTTCCTTCTTGTCCATTTTGCCTCCAAAACCTATTCTCCTGCAATATAGAACAGAAAATACATCACACCCACAAGATATACCCAATTTATTGCATATTTTCCTTGTTTTAAGTGTCAAAAGTGCCATGTGATCATGAAACATCAACGCCCTCAACTTAGAATGTTTGCATGTCCTCAGGCGAACAAAACAAAACACACATATACGATGCTTAACTAAGAGAAACCTAAGGGACCTACAACAGTCGATTCATTGCTTTTAGCCCCAAAACTCTTCTGATCCCTCCTATTTACAAATCAAAACCACGGTGTGTATACATGCAGCATATTATCGTGACATAGAAGGGATCAAGTGATGGCATCAGATTATGAACAAACAACTGAGCATATATGCAAATGTCATTATCCGAACCAATAGCAGCTAACAATGCAACCCATGTACTCTCACAATCAAAGAAGTCCCATGCACTCACAGTATACTAATGAATCTCAAATTAGGGACTCGGTCAAAAACACTCTCTCTCATAAAGAAGTTCAAACAGTGTGCATGAAATACCATAGGCTTGCCCTTATTTTCTATGCCTTAGTTTTTTTGGACAGTTGGACTAGGATCACTATAGGACTTTAATCGGCTTATAATGTCGACTTAGGGACGGGTATGGTACATATGGATATGGTGACTTAACCCTCCTTGACACTACACTATTTTTGGCTCCACTTTTCAACCATGCTTATTTATTCTCCCTTATTCTCCTTTATTTATTTTCAGATTTTCGGGTGTGATTTTCTTTACTTTCAAAACACAATTTTCTCTATTTTTTTCTATTCATTTCACTTTATTTTTTTTTCTTTTTTCTTCACACCCAAATCTGTTTTCTCTCTTTTTCTTTTACTAACCCCTTCTTCATACCCAAATTAATCTATGCACCCCTATAATAGTCACCCTCAACTCAGGCGATTTGCCTGAGTTGAGGTACACAATGTCCAAGGAGGGACCAAGGCCAAGACAGGTTCATTATAAATCAAAAAGGGCAGGTGAATAGGCTAATGAAAGAAACAGGTCAATTAAGGCTCAAAATCGGGATCAAGGTGTCATGACCCGAAATCCCATTCGGAATGGACTGGCACCCGAAGTCAATATGGCCCGAGAGAACCAATCTTTGCTCATGAATCTTCGTATGTATATCTGCGTATGAATCTTATTATACCTCATGCAACTATGCAGAAGACACGAATATGGAAACATATGCCATAAATAGAAATATCAAACTTGGCCGTTGGAGCCATTACGTCAAACTGAATGTACATCTTCCATTCATATACCCACATATGTCTACAAAGCCTCTAACAGATACATCTATTTATACTACCTTTACAACATTAAAATGAATATACAACTATGACCCAGAAAGCTTCGAATCAAGTGGAGCTCACCAAAACTTCTACAACTGATCCACAGTCTAGTGAGGAGGTCTACTAATACCTGCACCTGCAACATGTAAGGTAAGTCCCCCGAGGGGGTCAGTACGATAAATGTACTGAGTATGTAAGGCTAGAGATATTACATCATATATGAGAATGTCAATGAAATAAATATGAGAGATTGTTCAATATGGGTAAACCATCATTCTAATTGGAAACTTGTCTATTGCTTTCGTTATGAACATTTTAGGACATTCATTTTATATCCTTACTATTCATAGAATATCTTTCATATACATCTACACTCAAGAGACTCTTCTCCTCTATTCATGAGACTCTTCTCCTTTATTCATGAGACTCTTCTCTATGCAAGAGATTTATTTCTTGATTCTATGCTCATTACCACTATTGTTCTACTACTTGGTTAGTAAATTACAAAAGAATAACATTCATCCACACACACCCACTCTCTTGGTGGATTAATAATATAACCTACATCCACTCTATGGGTGGGGTATCATACATCCACTCTACATGCTTCTCTACCTTACCTTACTTCACTTAATCACTTATTAATCATATACTGCCCGGGCCCAACTGATCAGTGGGAAATTCATAGACCCATCATGCAGGTGTACATTGCACCCCATGGATAATGTAAGGAGAACCATCATGCAGGTGTTCATTTCACCCCATGGATAATGTATAGGGAACCATCATGCAGGTGTTCATTTCACCCCATGGATAATGTATAGAGAACCATCATGTAGGTGTTCATTTCACCCCATGGATAATGTATAGAGAACCATCATGCAGGTGTTCATTGCACCCCATGGATAATGTCATAATTATACCTCAACTTTTACCAGATTGGTACAAACATAATCATAACATTACTAGACTTTAGAACATCACATTCCCGGAACTTGGAGGTAGAATATACACACTTTTATGACCTATTGAGGATCACGATGCTATTGGAAACACACATATATACTTTACCTCATTTTTTTACTTCCAAGAGAACACTTTTGCTACTTCTTATGAGATCTTATATAAGTAAGCATATAGTACCGGCCCTCCACCTTTGGTGGTCTATAGTGACTAACATAGCATAGTATTGGAATTATTCCATCTAGAACTTATAAACTTTAGAATGTGATCCATACCTAATGAAACATCTAGTAACCAAGCGCCTTACTTCTTTACAATCTTATACCCCTTTGTCTATCTAGGAAAGTGACACACTAGAGATAATGACAGTAAAGCACACACTTATATGCACATTTCACTTCATGCATTTAACTCATGAGATTGACATCTTTACTTATGAGTAATAATCCCACTACCTTGCACATCATCTCTATTATTACTCTTATGAGAATGGTACTAAGATGATCCTCACAATATAGGATTTGGAGCATGACATGATTGGAAAATGCTTTTCAAGAATACATTGATTCATTTATATTATTACCCTCTTGAGATAGTTCTTTTAGGAATTAGAACGTCATGACATCTTCGGAACTTCAATCAAGGAACAAGAGATAAGTGATTCATAAGTCATCTAAGAATAAGACACATATGGATAACAATATATGTCAACCTGAATTGATATACTTCAAGGCTCTCAGAATTGAAACAAGTCCAATGTTAATAGGAACAATATGTTGTAGAAGGATACGGAAAGAGTAACCTTACATACCTTGTATTCTTACTTACGAATACACAATCTTAGGCGTGCATACGATAGTCCCGCTCCGTCCTTATGTTTTTTTCTACAACATAAATACATGATGGAACCAACATTAACCACCAATTATCTTATAATGGCATACAATAACAATAAGTCACATGTTTAACTCTAACATGTCATTTCCCCCTTGACAACACCATTTATAAAATCATCATACCAAGAATTCCACAATATTCCATACATTGACCAACACATGATAACCAATGGCATGTTACACCAAGCTCATATTTTATACTTCTCCATCGCCACCACATCACAATTCTTCCATCAAATTACTTCAATACACCTCACAACAACAAATCGGCCAAAATCCTATAATTTATACTTATAGAAAAATAACATGTTTAAGACCATAATAACACCATACATGTTGTTATTTCATCCATATCATGCACTTTCATCAAATTCATAAGTCATAATTCAAGTTACAATCCCATGGATTTCACATCTTTCACAAAAGCACAAAGTGCCATATCCAACACTCCCAAGCATAACCAACATGATATACATAATCTCCCATGCATATAATATGTTTAAACATGATAATAAACACTTACCCAAGCTTGGAAGATGATGATCTTTCCCAAAAATGCCTTAGGGTTTGAAGAGCCCAAGAGAAGCTTTCTTGAGAATTCTAGAAAATGAGAGAAAAGCATGTGTGTTGTCTAATGAAATAAAATCTGATTTTTGGACCCCTTTATAGACCTTTAATTCCATCCTTATCCACTCTTGTGGCATTTAATATTTGGTCTAGAAGGTCAAGGCAAGAATGGGTCTTTTGACCCATTTTGGGCCATGCTTTCTTTCCATTTTTGGGTCCTTTTTGGGCCCAATTCACTTAACCCAATAAAATCAATAATTTCTCATGTTTAAAGCATCTCATATGTTTTACAATAATATTCCCACTCACTCCATTCATATCCATGGCCTCAATCCCAAAAACAAGCGATTCTAGCCACGTATGGCCTATTTTGACCAAAAGGGTAAAAC
This sequence comes from Capsicum rhomboideum, assembly GCA_031232105.1. Taxonomy (NCBI): domain Eukaryota; kingdom Viridiplantae; phylum Streptophyta; class Magnoliopsida; order Solanales; family Solanaceae; genus Capsicum; species Capsicum rhomboideum. The sequence goes on from CP124718.1 coordinate 63,414,491, forward strand.
CGTCATTTTGATGCCAAATTCGTTCTCGAGTAATTTTATCATACCAATATATTATTTCACTCATTTCATGTATATCCTCATGGTTGTATAAGAATCGTGGCAAAAATTGGCTCAATACGTCCCCGGGCACCCTTGGGACTTAAGAAAAATTCCAACTTTTGAAAAGTGCGCACTAGCATCCCGGCACGCCCTTGGGCACGCTACTTTACTGCCTGTGGACTAAAAATTTTGGCCAAAAGCGGCGTGGCACGCTCTCTAATGCGCCCCTGCCTTGATTTTTTTCATAAATTTGTTTTTCGACTTTTCTTCGCGGATTTGGTTAGATACTTCAAGTTCTATTCTTTAACTTACTTCTTAGCCTTACTATACTTTGTTTAGAGGTACTCTTATCCGCATTTTGAACCCCACGAATGCGCCACAAAAATCACAAAACACCTCTTATGAAAGGCTAATCACATGTATGAAGCCAAATTTCAAATTTCTCATTGTTAACATTACCAAATACATACTTATGGCTTCTCGACACCGAAGTACCCATTGTTTATCGTCGTCACATTGGGTTGGGAGTATACGGGGTGTTACACAAGGGATACTTAATTCATTTGGTCAGGCATTTAGACTACAAGTGGACTTATTCAAAAACAGCCTATGATCCTTTCCTAATCACTATCCTTTAACCTAGGCAAGACTAACCGGGCAAGTTTTGGATCTCACACACAAAGTCAACTAAGTAATGACCTCACAGACACATAGCACAGGGTTGTATTATCAACTACTACCTATCTGGATTCATGCAATGCTAGCTACGATTATTCTGCCTATAATACTAATGCCATAGCAGGATCCAACAGCTGTCACAAACTAACATACTACACACATAATTCAAATCAAAAATTTTCAGGAGGGGTATTCTTTAGACAATTACAAAGCATCCTTAATATTCAAAATACGTTCAAAATTGGACTGCACTTGGTTCCCTATTTTTCTCCTAATTAAACATAAAAACACATAAATAATATAAATAACAACCTAAACATGCCGGTTCTGCTATGATAGCACACTCGGGGGAAAAGAAACACGGCAACAAAACCCCCCAAGTGGTGGTACACCCCTACCCCCAACTAACAATGGTGCACTGCCCTCAGTGCACAACTATCAATATAATAAATACAAGGGAGTGAAGACATACCTGCAGCGCCCTATGCGCAGAAAGCGGGCCAACCCATAACGGGATCATCAGTATGCCCTGTGGGCTCTCTGCTAGGCGCATCCGGTGGAGGGGGTGCCTGACTAGAGGATGTACCATGCGCCCTATGCTCCTCTATGATCTGGCTAGTATGGTACACCACCCTGGAGGCTTTAACCTCTCTCTGGAGATCACCCTCAAACTCATCACCACTATCCACCTGCTGCTCCAGACTGCGGGGATGTTTGCCTCTATCAATAGGAGTCTCTTCATCGACAAACAAATCTACCTCAAAAACTGGCCGCATCGGAGCCTGAACAGGCCTAGGTAGAATAATAGGGGTACTGCTCGGTGCCAAAACTCAAACCTCCTCGCTCAATGCAGCTACCTCCTGTGTTAATGCTGCCATACCAGGATTCGATGCCGAACCCAACTGAGTAGCCATCCACTCCTCAACGCTATCAATTCGGCCATGCAGCTCTCTCATGAATTTATCCATAGACGCAGACACACGAGCCTCCACTCTGGCCTCTGCAGCCTCAACTGTGGTCCTAACCCATGGCTTAAGATGGGATACCAACTTAGCCATCTGTGCCTCTGAGTGGGCTTGCCGCTCAAACATCTGTGTCTTCCTATCAACCAGCTGCTGCAGGAAATCCCTCGAAACCGAAACCATACCAAAAGGAGGGGGTGGTGCAGTTGTGCCGGGTACCTCATCGTCAATCGGGCCTGTGCCATCAGCAGGTGCATGAACAATATCAGGAATGCTCACCGGTATAGGAATAGGAATAGGTGTGCTTATCGGCTTGTCTCTATCTCCTGGCCCTTCAAAAAGGGCTGCTCCTGATGACCCGAAAGGTTGAGACCTTTGTGGAACACTATGGATAGATCCCCGCTGCTGCATCAACCCAATATCTACTATGTGGGTAACCTAGATATAGTGATCGATGGTAGGTAGCCTAACTATACCCGCCCGATCACACAGGCACTGAATCAAACAGGGAAAAGGGATACTGGTATGATCTCGAAAGGCACGCTTATGAATCTCCCTAAAAATGTACCTGGCGATATGAATATCATACCCTGCAAGGATTCTAGCTACCACCATATCCCGGTCTAAGGTGAGTGAATTATCAGTATTAGGAGGCCCCAATCGATGCCTAACAACCGACCAGCAAAAGCTACCGGCAAAATAGAGTGTGGACTTCTTGATATCCAGCTTCCCAGTCACCCAACTAGCCTCAACACCATCCTCCTCTATATAACCAGCAATCCACCTCAGCAACTCCAACTTCTGATCAGCATCCCATATTTTAATCTGATTTCTGACAGTCTCCTAGCTGGCAAAGGACGGTCTGTACCAAATAAGAATCGGTGAATGGTCTGCTCAGATATATCGACTCGGGTCCCTCAAACCAAAGTATGAGTCAATAAAGGTTGGTCCCAATACCGCTGCCCAACAGGTGTACTTAAATCAACAGACACAGCATAGGACACATAAAATTCTCAAATCAATTCTAAGCTGTAGCGACCAGGAGGCTCCGCCATCCACCCAAACCCATACTGCTCAAACACATGCCAAATATCAGGCAATGCCTTTAACTCCTCTATCAGATATCGAGGCTCCTCGATAATACTTCTTTGACACACTCCCCTCTCAGTAAGCTCGATATCCCTGTCATAAAATACCCGCAAGCCCTGAACACACCATCATTGGATATCCCTTCTCTGTGAGGGAGACAGGGCACTCTGTTCACTAGTACCCAAAATAGTGGTTGTAGCCTCTGCCGCAGAGGTACCTTGTCCTGTAGCATCATCCGCAGAGCCCGATACCGACTCATCCTCCCCCTCTTTAGACTGGGGGGTGGACTCGAAAGACTGATCAGGAATAATCGGCTTGACAGGCTGTGGAATGGGCTGAACTGCAGCCCAGGTAGCAGCTTGAGCCCGAGTCTGTAACCTCGTGGTACGAGGCACTAGTGCAGTATAATCAGTGCCAATATCAAAAATATCCTCAGACCCATTTTTTCTGATTCAGTCAATTCATCACCCAAACGGGTCAGAAATTTCAGATTTTTGGTTTGAATTCTTGACGAAGAATCAAGGTAGTCATGTTTGGGGTTATGTTTGGGGGGAATGGTGTTGGGTTTGGGTTGGATTCTTGGGTTTTTGGTTTGGGTTGTGTAGTTCAAGTAGGGTCAATATCGGGTCTGGGGGGTTGGGTTGGTTGAATTTCGGGTCTGGGATGGGTTTAGACCATGTGGGTTGGGTGGAATTAGAAGTTGATGTAAGTGAATTTGAGAAATTTGGATGTAAACTTTGGGAATTGGAAGATTTTAAGAGTGAAGGTATGAGGATTTAGTTATTTGTGGAGATTAGGGTTTATGTATAGGATTTATAGTTGAGTTAAGTTGAGTTTGGATCGGTTATGAGGGGAAAACCAAAATATATGTAGAGATGGATCGGGTCGGGTCGGATATCGGGTCAGTGGATTCTCTGATTTTCACGGCACCACCCACGCGACGTAAGTGGTTCTACGTCACGTGGGTATACTATCGTGAGTCGAATTCAGAGGGACAAACATTTTTTTCTGATTTCCACGGCACAACCCATGTGACGTGAGTGGTAATACGTCACGTGGGTACATATCGTGGGTTGGATTTTGAAACCTGAACATTTCCTCTGAGTTTCACGGCACAACCCATGTGACGTGAGTGGTCCTACATCACGTGGGTACATATCGTGGGTTAAGTACCGAACCTCTTCAGCTTGATGTTTTAAATTACCGCCAGTGCATCCTCCAATGCTCAGACTTCATCAAATCACACATATCTTGGGTTGCCTCCCAATTAGTGCCTGATTTAATGTCGTGGAATGACATGGCTAGCTTGACTACTCAGACTTCACCAACCAGGCCATGGGTTGCCTCCCATGAAACGCCTGATTTAACGTCACGGCACGACATGGCTAGCTTGACTACTTAGACTTCACCAAGCTCAAGCTCCTCACATGTCATTATTTCTTTCGTGATTCCCACATAATGTTTTACACGCTACCCATTGACCTTGACCACCATGTGGGAATACCCTGACCACCGTGAATGGCCCGGACCATTTGGACTTTAACTTTCCAGTAAACAAACGAAGCATGGAGTTATAAAGTAGCACCAAATCTCTCGGGTGAAACTCTCGTTTCTCAATGCGTCGATCATGATATAATTTCATATTCTCTTTATATATTGCTGAACTTTCATAAGCCCGGAGACGAAATTCATCCATCTTATTCATCTGCTCAAGTCTCAATTTAGCCGCTTCACTCCAGTCCAAATTCAACCGTTTCAAAGCCCATAAAGCCTTATGTTCAAGTTCCACAGGCAAATGGCAAGATTTTCCAAAAACTAACTAATATGGTGATGCACCAATTGGCATCTTGAAAGCAGTTCGATATGCCCATAATGCATCATCCAATCTTCAAGCCCAATCAGTCCTATTGGCATTCACCATTTTTACCAAAATAGACTTGATCTCATGATTTGACACCACAACTTGCCCGCTTGTCTGAGGGTAAGGTGTTGCCACCTTATGTTTAACACCATATTTTTCAAGCAGGTCCTTGAACAGACGATTGTAAAAGTGAGATCCTCCATCACTAATGATAACTCGGGGTGTACCAAATCGTGAAAATATGTTCTTTTTAAAGAATGCCGTGACACTTCTTACTTCTTTATTACGAAGCGCAATTACCTCCACCCACTTAGAAACATAGTCGAGAACTACCAAAATGTATTTCATCCCATGTGAGCTCACAAATGGGCCCATAAAGTCGATTCCCCATACGTCAAACAATTCAAGCTCAAGTATAGTTGTCATGGGAAGTTTGTGTCTGCGTGAGTTATTCCCTTGCCTTTGACATTGGTCACAAGTGCGAGCATAATCATGAGCATCTTTGTAAATACTGGGCCAATAGTACCCACATTACAAGATTTTATGGGCAGTCCGCGCACCTCCATGATGATCCCCAACTGGAGATGAATGGCATGTTTCTAAAATACTCATCATCTCGACCTCTGGAATACATCTTCGAATCATGCCATCTGCACATACCCTAAATAAATATGGCTCATCCCAGAAGAATTTTCTTACCTCATGCATGAATTTCTTTCGCTGTTGATATGACATATCTCCCAGAACTAGATCACTTTCCAAAAAGTTTGTAAAATCAGCAAACCAAGGGATTAAGTCTTACGATGCTGCCAATACTTGTTCATCTGGAAAAGTATCATCAATCTCAAGATCATCCCTTAATTTAAGCATGGCCTCCTCCTCAAGGCATGATAGATGGTCAGCGACCTGATTCTTGGTTCCCTTACGATCCTTGACTTCAAAGTCAAATTCCTGTAATAGAAGTACCCACCGAATCAACCTTGGCTTAGCATCCTTCTTCGACATAAGATATCGAAGTGCTGCATGATCTGTATGTATAATGACCTTTGTGCCAATCAAATAAGAGCAAAATTTTTCAAAAGCGAAGACCACTGCCAACAACTCTTGCTCAATCATAGTATAATTCTTTTGAGCTAGATTAAGCACTTTGCTAGCATCGTAAATTGGATGTAAGATCTTCTCACGTCTTTGGCCAAGGACTGCACCCAAATCCACTCCGCTAGCATCACACATAACCTCAAAAGGCATCGTCCAATCTGGTGAGACAATGATAGGGGATGAAATCAACTTTTATTTCAGAAACTCAAATGCTTTTAGACATGCCTCATCGAACAAAAACTTCACCTCTTTCTCCAAACGTTTGCATAAAGGATGTGCAATTTTAGAGAAACCCTTGATGAATCTTCTATAAAATCCAGCATGACCTAAGAAACTTATATTCCTTTCAAGGAGATAGGAGGAGGTAACTTTTCAATCACCTTGACCTTCGCCTTATCAACTTCAATACCTTTCTTTGAAATCTGATGCCCGAATACGATACCCTCTGTCACGACTCAAATCCCATTGAGGCGGACTGGCACCCGAAGTCGTTAAGGCCCTGAGAGAACCAACCTATGTCCATGTACAGTCATATGCATGTCATTAAATGAACAACACTTGAACATATATATATGCAAGATACCAATGACGAAAGTCATGGAGAAACATTCAATAAATATGAAACTTGGCCATTGGGGACATCAAGTCAAAATGGACATACATTCCTTCATTCATCATACAACGTCTACAAAGCCTCTAACAGATACATATACATAACGAACCTAAATTCGGGACAAGTCCCCACTTTATACAACATCTACATAGTACAAAAACAGATGTACACATGACTCGAAAAGCCCCGAATCAAGCTGGAGCCCACCAACAGTCTGTAAACGACCTGTATCCTACTGTGGAGGTCTACTGTCTCCTGTGCTTGTAGCAAGTAAGGTAAGTCCCCCAAGGGACGTCAGTACGAAAGAATGTACTGAGTATGTAAGGCTATAAATAACTGCTTGAAATACAAGAACTCCAAATGGAAATAAATACAAATGAATAATCAATATGGATAAACCACCATTCTATATGTGTGGAACCATGTACGTTACATTCATTACTTTCTTTGATTTTACGCTCATTCATTCATTCATATAATGCCCGGGCCCCAAGCTGATCAGTGGGGAATAACATAACATATCATTGGGATCGGCTCTAGCTAGGCTTATGTTCCCCTATGATCTTCCACCCACAAATCCAATAATCATTCGGGATCGTCTCTAGCTAGGCTTATGTGCCCCTTTGAGCTTTCCACCCGTACTCAAAGAGTAAACAACTATGCATTACTTCATTCCTTTACTTTTGTAATATTGATACAATGGTGGTTATAACATTATTGGAGCTTTGGAACATTAGTCAATGAATAAGAGACATGTGAATAACAATATATGTCAAACATGAAATGATATACTTTGGAACATTTCGAAATGGAAACAAGTAGGTAACAATGAGAACAATAGGTGCTGCCAAGGATACGGAAAGAGTAACCTTACATACCTTATCCTTCCAACGTATGACTATAAAAATTTAGATCTTCCTTAAAGTGCTACTCTACAACACAAGTACATAACAAAACTCACATTAACAACTAACTACATTACAAGTGCATAAGACGACAACGAGCTACATGACTGCCATATAACGTTATTTCACCCTCTTACAATACCATTTACTGCATTACCATACCAAAAACACCAAAATATGCCATATATCAACTAAGACATCATAAACCAACAACATTTCACACCAAATTTATACTTTACACTTCCTCATTAACACCACGTCACATTTACTCCATCAAGTCACCTCAATACCTTTCACCATAACACATAAAACAACAATACATAATTGATACGATTCAAAATGACTCTGAAATACCCCTTAGGGCCATTCAAATGGTACCATAAGTTGATGATTGCATCCAAGAAGGGTATAGGGGCCTTGGGGGGTCAAAGAGAAGCAAAAACAAATAAAACAAAATTTTGGAATGACCTGTGGAGCTACCTGCACCCACAGGTGGGTGAGATGCGGATGGAGGTGCCCATTTGGCCCTGTCTAGGGCCACCTGCATTGGCATCTGCGCCCGCAGGTGCCCCATCCGCGAAGGCGGATGCCCGGTTCGGCTAAAATGGGTCTCTTTTGGGTCCTTTTTTTTGTAATAAATGGTACATGGACATAAGTAAGCTTATATTTTCATATTTTATGTTAAATTGTATTCCAACAAACAACCATGGTCTCACAACGCACATGAACATCGCAAAACTAGATTTTTACCTTCAATACGCCACCGGTTCCATGCACAATTTCACAACAACAATTCCAAATGTTATACACAAAGAGGAAGCAATTTAGGGACATAAAAACATCTTACATGTTGACATTTAATCCATAAAGTTAACTTCCTTCAAGACCACAAGTCCACTTTCAAGTTTATAAGGAAAAACCGTTTACCGATTAAGAAAAAGTAGACTGTTTTACATATAGTGGACTGCTGAACACTTTGTCAATGTAACCAACATGATTTGTACCCCCTTTCAGGCATATAATATATTAAACCATAAGAATAAACACTTACCAAATCTTGCAAAAGGATGATCTTGTCCAAAGGAAATGGTTGCTTAGGGTTTGGATGAGGAGAAAATATTGTGGAAAAATCTAGAATTGGCATGTGTCTCTTGGTGAATAAAATCTGATTTTTGTTGACTTTTATAGTCCCTTTGTGGTTATATTTAGCCAATTTTTATCAATAATTGAGGTGTTTACTTGGTCAAAAGATGAATGGGTTATTTTCCCTTTTTGGGCCATGTCTTTTACTTAATTGTTGGGCCTCAATTGAGCCCATTAACATGGAATTAATTCAGCCCAAGAATTTTATGATTAAGCCACCAACTATCTCAAGTTTAAATCATTCCATAAATGTTATGGTAATCAATTAGGTTTGGAAATGTACGAGGTGTTACACCCTCGTTGGCCATAAATTGACATTTTCCCTAATTTTGCACTAAGTTGCCCTCTTCACATCTTTGTAGCACATTAGCAAGGTGTGCCAAGCAATCATCAAATGAGTCTCCCACAATATAAAAATCATCCATAAAAACCTCAATAGTGTCTTCCACCATGTCGGAGAAAATAGACATCATGCAACATTGCATTACATAGACCGAAGGGCATCCTTTTAAATGCGAATGTCCCGTATGGACAAGTGAAAGTGGTCTTCTCTTGGCCTTCAGGAGCAATGAAAATTTTATTATACCCGAATAGCCAGCGAGAAAACAATACCATCCTCTACCAGCAAGACGGTCTAACATATAATCCATGAAGGGCATAGGAAAATGATCTTTTTCTGTCCAATAATTCAGCTTTCGATAATCCATGCAAACTCTCCATCCAGTAACCGACCTCATTGGGATTAACTCATTCTTGTCATTTGGAACAACAGTGATTCCTCCCTTCTTTGGCACACATTGAACTGGGCTAACCCACTTGCTATCAATAATAGGGTAAACCACTCCTGCATCTAACCACTTGATGATCTCTTTCTTCACAACCTCTTGCATAGGTGGGTTTAGACGATGTTGATACTCAATGCTCGGTATGCACTCAGGAGTAATTTGAATTTTGTGAGTGCAAATACCGGGTGGAATTCCTATAATATCAGTAATGGACCAACCAATGGCCCTCTTAAATCTTCTCAATACTGAAACCAGAGCCTCTACTTTCCACTCTACCGATTTAGCAGAAATAATCACAGACAAGGTGTTGTTGGCTCCCAAAAATGTATAGCGAAGGTGAGTCGGAAGAGTCTTAAGCTCTAAGACTGGAGGCTCCTCAATAGAAGGACGAGTTGGTGGAGTCACCCTATTCTTCAAATCGAGATCAAGTTTCTTTGGAGCATAAGTGTATGCACCCTTACCAGTGAGTGCACCAACCATCTCATTGTATTCCTCAATACCGTTGCTATCAAAATTCATAATCACGGCCGCGAGAGATTCTACCCCCAACCTTTATTTAAGAGGCACGACAACATCATTATCCTCAACCGCATCTATTATCGAAATCACCCGCATATCTTTCGGTTGCTTCATGGAACGACACACATTGAAAGTGACTTGTTCATCTTTTAACCTGAATTTTATCTGCCCTGTTTTCATATCTACCAATGCACGAGCAGTGGCAAGGAATGGTCTTCCCAATATGATGGGAACCTCGAAATCAACTTCACAATCGAGGATCACAAAGTCAGTCGGAAATATGAAAGATGCAACTTTTACCAAAACATCATACAAAATGCCCACTGGCTTTTTCACAGTCCTATCCGCCATGAGAAGTCTCATAGAGGTTGGTTTTGGTGCTCCCAACCCCAACTGCTTGAAAATGACTAATGGCATTAAATTAATGCTAGCACCCAAATCACAAAGTGCTTTAGCAAAGTTGTAGGACCCGATAGTACAAGGAATTGTGAAAGCTACTGGATTCTCTTTCTTTTCAACTAGGGAACGCGAAGCAACTGCACTACAATATATAAGTTATCTGCCGGCTCAAAACTGACAGTTTGCTTCTTTGTCACCAAGTCTTTCATGAAATTTGCATAACCTGGCATTTGCACCAATACCTCAACAAGAGGGGGATGTTTACCGATAGCTCTTTCAACATTGTAATAAACTTGTGATATTTACCTTCCTCATCCTTCTTCTTCAATCTTTGAGGAAAGGGAGGAGGCGGTCGTGGGATAGTCTTTAACTTTTGTGGGACCTTCTTTTCCTACCTCTTTTCAGATTTTGCCTTTTCGCTAGTATCATGAGGATTCGGCACTGTTTCGACCTTTGAATTGTCCAACTCTATCTCAGTTTCTACCTCAACAACCATCGGCTCACTTGTCTTACCACTATTCACAGGTATAGTTAGATCTGTTGTACATTTTCCGCTTCTAGTAGTAATGGCCAGACACTGACTATCATTCTTCGGATTCTGGATGGTGTTGCTTGGAAGGGTTCCTGTCTGAATTTGGTTTATTGACATTGATATTTTCTCGAACTGTTGCTCCAACTGTTTAATAGCAGTCGAATGAGATTCAACTTTCTGACTTATTCCTGAGATGTCTGACCTAATTTCCTTCAGGCACTGTTCTTGACTCTTTGAACCTTTCACCAATTTATTGAGAAGGGATTCCATTCTTGAATTTCTAGAGTCAGTATCACGGTTTTCAGGTGGAACATATTCGCCACTCTTCCCTCTATAATCATCCTTCCTCGTCTAATCACCGTCATGATCTCATTCTCTATCTCTATATCTCGACTTATTGTAACTGTCACCATAGTAGTTCCGACCTTGATTTCCTTGCCTCGAGTTTCAGGAGTCTTGGTTAGACCCTTGGCCCTTGGCTCGAAAACTTGCCACCTCTCGATCCAGATACTTAGCTTCTTCATTAGATTCATAATCTTCATGTCTAGGTGTTTTACCTTGTGCACCTACAATATGCACCTTCTCAGCATCTCTGGCCGCTATCTGTTTAGCCAGAAGACCAATTTTTGTCCTCAGCTGAGCGACCTCCTGAGCTACAGATTCATCCAAAGCCCATTGTGCTGCTGAGGCTCCAATATCATATGTGCCAGCAGGCGTATCTGCTTCCCGAGTATGCCATCCTCGATTGGTCTTAGTGATACGATCTAATATTTCTGAAGCTTGTTCCCACCTCAGACTCATAAATGCTCCACCAGTGATAGTATATACTATAGCCTTAGTATTGACGTTTAAAGCCCTATAGAAGATTTCAAGTAAGTTTCTACCACTCATCCTATGATTTGGCATATTCTGCAGCTTCTTCTTGAACATTATCCATGTCTCATAAAGTGCTTCAGAATGTAGTTGTCTGAAGTTGTAGATCTCATCCTTCAACTATAGCATCTTGGAAGGTGGGAAAAACCTCTCCAGAAATTGATTTCTCAATTCTTGCCAAGTAGTGGTAATTCTGCCAACCACAAAGTCGCCTCTCTTGTTAGAGAGAATGGAAACAATCTTAATCGAATAGCCTCTTGGTTAACTCTAGGCAAATTATATGAGGTGCAGACCTCCACAAAATTCATTATGTGCATGTTTGGATTATCATTAGGAAGACCGGTGAACACACCCTTTAGGTTTAGCAGGTGAATCATGGCACTGGTAATGTCAAACTTAGTGCCCGGAGGTAACTCTGGTGGAATAATGGCACCAGTCTCTATTGGCTTGAAGTAGGCCACATCTTCTTCCTCAGGATCATCATAAACTGGCATATGCGGTCTTTGAAGTGGTTGTTGAGCTCTCAATCTTCTTTGTCTCTCTTCAGCCTCAGCCGACTGAGCTGACTCTTGCATAGCTCGATTATCCCTCTCTGCTTGCCTAAGAGCAGCTTGTCTAGCATGCTCTTCTTGTGTCAATCGAGCAGTAGTTTAATCTGCTATTTAAGAGCAGCTTGTCTAGCATGCTCTTCTTGTGTCAATCGAGCAGTAGTTTAATCTGCTGTTTTATGACCAACCATATGAATTGGTTGATTATCAACGTCTCCCATGGTGGCAGGATCCTGAACTTCGTCGGTATTCACCATTCTTTGATTAGCTCTCAGAGCCCTTTCTATTTCAAGATCAAGTGGAATCAGAGGCTTGCCTTGACTTCTAGTATTGGGCATACACCAGCGTGTGCCTTTAAAAGTATAGAAAAACAAGACCAATCAACTCCAACCAGTACTAATCAACTCCGCAACCATATTCCCCGGCAACGGCGCCAAAATTTGATGTCGCCCAAAATATGACTCCGAAGAAGTATAAAGCGGTCGCTGAATAAAATATAGAACTCAACTAGGTTGGGGTCGATCCCATAGGAAATAGGACGAAAGTAGGTTGAGTTCTTGTTCGAGTAGTTGGCAAATAAGTAAAAAGGGGGAAATATTTGTAAACAAGTAGTGATAGTAACAAGTGTTGATTCTTTGAAGTTGTTTTCACTATGAGAAATACACTAGGACTGTGATCCACAATGATTCCTTAACTCCACCGGTTACTTGTGCTGACAAAATTGGTTGCATGCAAAATCTGACAAGATATGTTCATCTAAACGTCTCTCAACCTTGGTTAGATGAATTTCACTTTTCTCCTCTCGATCTCCGAGCGTCGCACTACTAACCCTTGTCCTGGATCTCAGATAACTATTCCTGCTAAGGCTCAAGTTATTAGATGAAGGTTGATAGCTTCAAATCTCTGTTGTTATTTCCTTTTCCCAATCTCTACCTCTCTCTCTAGCAAGTCTAGAATACAGGCAAGTTTCTAACTTTTGCAACCGTTAGAAGATCAATCACAACGAAGGAAATAACAATACATACATTCTCAGCGGTTCAGAATTGCTTTGCACTTAACCCATTTTGTTAACTCCTCATGGTTCACACAACCCTAGTTGATGAGTTTAGCTACTCATGTTCGCACGAGCACAATAAGAATTCAAGGATGAAAACATAATTGTAATCAACAATAAATGAAGAAACTCTGAAATCTCGATTATGAATAAAACCCTAGAATCGGTGTTCCAAGATTACAAAATAATAATGTATTTCTGAACTCAAAATAATGAAAAACTATCTCAAAACAATGTACTGACTAACTCTTGCACATAGGACAATACAGGGGTATTTATAGATACAAGATGAATTCTATCCTAAATAAAGTAGGAGACTAAAGTCGATAATTTTCTATGGTATCGTGGAACCAAGCCACGTCACTTGGATCAGTTTCGTGGGAGTCAGGCAACATAGCACATCTCTGAAGTCTATTCACGACACCCACTCACGTGAGTGACGTGAGTGACTTGAGTGGATTCATGCCACGTGGATGCCTGCCATGGAAATCAGACAACATTCAACATCTCTGAAGATGACTCGTGACAGACAATCACATCACGTGAGTGGACTTCACGGCACGTGATTCCTGTCGTGACTCACTCCTTTGTTACTGGACACAGCTCTTTCATCTTTGGATACTTCGTTCTCGAGCCTGATTTCTTCCTTCTTGTCCATTTTGCCTCCAAAACCTATTCTCCTGCATCATATAACAGAAAACACATCATACCCACAAGATATACCCAAGTTATTGTATATTTTCCTTGTTTTAAGCGTTAAAAGTGCCATGTGATCATGAAACATCAGTCTCTGAGGTATCTAAAAATATGCTTGATACTGTTCCAGTATATTTTTGTTGGTGAGGAACTGAATCTTAATAATAAGCTCACTGCAAAATCCATATTTGATCTTGTATTATTAGAAAGATACATTAGAGCCCCAATTGCACTAATATGTGGAGTTTCATTACCAAAAAGTTCTTCATCTTCCTCTTAAGGTCGGAATGGATCTTTATTGATATCAAGTGATCTCACAATCATTGGGGGTTCTAAATGGATGTGCCATATCCATGTAAAACCTCTTTAGTATATTTTCAGTGTATATAGACTGACGAACAAATATTCCATTCTTTGAATGCTTAATCAGTAGGTCAAGATAAAATTTTGTCTTTGCAAGATCTTTCATGTCAAACTCTGTCTTCAAATATTTTGTTGCCTTTGAAAGTTCTTCAGAAGTTCTAGTGATACTCAAATCATCGGCATAAACTGCTATGATGACAAATTCTGTTCTAGAACTTCTAACAAAAACACAAGGGTAAATAGAATCATTTTTGTACAATTGTTTTAGCAAATACTCGCTAAGACCTTTGTACCATATTCTTCCTGATTGTTTCAATCTATATAAGTATTTCTGAAGCTTTATTGAACAAGTTTCTTGAGAGCCTTTGTATGCTTCAGGTATTTTGAGTCCTTCAGGAATCTTCATAAGAATTTTATTGTCCAATGAACCATATAAATAAGTTGTGACAACGTCCATCAAGCGCATATCAAGTTTTTCATGCATCGCCAGACTTATCAAAAATCTAAAAATGATTGCATCCATGATGGGAGAATATGTCTCCATATAATCAACACTGAGCTTTTACAAAAATCCTTGTGCCACAAGTCGTACTTTATATCTAACAACTTCATTTTTCTCATTATGTTTTTGCACAAAGACCCATTTACATCCCACTACTTTATACCTTCAGATGTTGGTACTATAGGACCAAAACCTTCACATTTTAAAGTGAAGCTAATTCTGCTTTGATTGAGACTTTCCATTTTGTCTAGTCGGTCCTTCATCTACATTCATCAACAGACTTTGGCTCAAGATCCTCATATTTTTGCATAACTTCAACAAAAACATTATATGAAAAAAAATTATTGCCATTACTATTATTTTAATTCCATCTCTTTCCCTTAGAGACATAGCTGTCACGACCCAAATAACGGGATTGTGCAGGCACCTACTCTATTCTAACTAGATAGGAGAACCACCCTTACCACCCAGCCAATACTTATGTGGAAATTAAAGTAAGAGCCTTATTAAATTAAGCAAATCAAATATGTAATTGACATAGTCGTAAAATGGAGATCCTTACAAACATTTAAATACATGATCCACAACTTAGCCTTATTTAATTAAGCAAACCCAATATGTAATTAACATAGTCATAAAATAGAGATCCTTACAAATAGTTAAGTACATGGTCCACAAGTTAATCATTATCTAAGATCTAGTCTAGACATGAACAAAAGCTTCTATGATAAGAATGGCAATAAGAATAGACACAACTTCTATGGAAAAAAAGGTGCAAAAGTTGATACTGAGTGACCGCTGCTCCACATAAGAAACTTCTAATCAACCTGCAACATACCTATACCCCAAAAAGGGGATATAACAAGCGTAGTATCAGTACACCACAAGTACTGGTAGGCATTATCGGTCGACCAGGGATAGATCTCGTAAACATCATATAGAAATCACTGAAGAAAAGCATGACAATTTCATATAGTAGTTCAACACCATGTTCACAATTACCATTCCCACACTTCACCTTCCTAGTAACTTCTGATTATATCTTATTAACTGGGCTTGACCAATTTAGTTATGAGCAAACAATCCAATCCCGTCTTATAATTCTGATTTTGTCTCTAAATCTGTGAACGTTATCTAACAAGACAACTCTTCATAATTCCAACCCAAGTATTAACCAATGTTTCTTAACATTTACACCACACATACACAATGAGTATTACCTCCATAATCAAATGCATAAGTCAGTAGTGGCCACAATGTCCTTACAAGCTTAACCTCGATTCTTCTATTCCTTTGTCAAATTAAGGTATTATTAAGGTGTAAAACCCATATAACTCATAAAATATCTCAACTAAACACTTTCACACTTAAACATAAATCCAATATAAGTAAATTAACAATCAATACATAACAAGTAATTTTAATCAATAATTACCATCAACAGACAACCACTTAGACAACCAATAACCTCAACAAGACCAACCTTCACCCAATCACTGATTTCACAATTACAATCACAAGTATAAGTTCAACAACAAAGGAAGGGTTTATGACTCCTTTAAATTATACAAGTGTAAATCATACCAAACCATTCATTATCAAATAATCTCACAAGAGTAGTCTAATGCTGCCTCAAATCACTACAACACTTCATGAAATACAAATAAGTAATCAAATGACTATGCATATGCAACAATGCGATCACAAATATCACAAACTCTCCTTAATTTGTACATACATACTTGTAATGACACTTTTCATCATTAGGGTGAGTCAATTGTGTAAAAATTTTGAGTTAAGTTCTTCATCGAATTAGAAGTTAAAATTTTTGGGCTAGGCTAGTCTTGGATGAAATTCGAGCAAGGTCTGGTCTAGGAAAATCTGGGAATGGATTGGGTAAATGTAATAAAGTTTAGATTGATTTTATGTTAGCTAAGATTATAAGGAACCCATAGGAATATTTGGAAGAGAATTCGGGTAAGTAGAACTCCCAATATCGAACTTGATGTAAATGGGTTAGTTTGGAATGTCATGGTTTGAGGGTTATTTGTGAAAAAGGAAAAATTAGGAGAAATGCTAAGTTTCTGCCTTGCCATACCCGCTATAGCGGGTGGCAGACCGCTATGGCGCTATCGCTATAGCAGAGAAATTCCTGCTATATCAAGAGTTAAAGGCGGTCAATCCAGCTATAGTAGGCAGCTTCCACTATACCATACCGCTATAGTGGGATTGGATTGCTATAGTGGGGTAAATCACTGTTTATGCAGAAATTTCCACAAAAATGGTTCATTATTTCTAAACTCATTTTGGGGAGGGCTTAGGCGATTTCAAATGATTTTAACCTATTTTCTACCAAAATTCTTCGTAAAGGTAAGTTATTTATCCCCACAAACTAGTTTTTCAATTCCTTGACCTTAGAATCACTAGTTTACAATCTTGGGAGAGTTTTACTTGATCTAGCTATATTTTCTGGTGCAAAATGCTAAGTTGGGTGTAAAACCTTTGGGTTTTAGTTAAAGGTTGATTATTTTCTCTTGCATGAGAATAATTCACTAATGTAACCATAAAATTGGTAGTTTTAACGTGAATTTATGGTGAGAAAAACCTATAATGGGTGGGATGATCATGAAATTAGCCTTGGGGTTTGGGATTAGGTTGTAATCCTCAACATTATAGGTCGTTCGATTAATTATGTTTTTATATTCCTATTTTTAGATCACAATCAAGCCGAGATTGTAAGAAAAGGGAAAACTTAGGTTCAGTAGGGCATTTTAGGCTTAGATTGAGGTTGGTGATGGTTTAAATGTAGTTAAAACCCAATTTATGTTATGTATGCATGTTAACTATCCCTTAATATTGCTTTTATAATACATATTCAAGGAAAGTGAATAACTGTTTGATATCCTAAGTGTTAATCATATGCAATGAATTTAAATGAAAACTTGTTGGTTTTTACAAGTATTATTTCTATTATCATTATATGTGTTTGTTGTGATATCTGTCATTATTGTGGAATGTATCAGTAATTGGACATCTCCGCAGGATTGGTTAATAAAAGGTTGATAGACACTTGATGTCTGAGATTTGGTAAATGGACAAGAGCTCATCCGCTGCAGGGCATGGCTAGTGGGCGACCATAAGACCCTTACCATATGTGTATATGTATTTGGTGAGTGTGATGGTTAATTGAGTGAATCGAGGATTATGTGTTTTCTTGATCATATTCGTTTCTTGCATGAACCGATTTTATATGCTTAATTGATAAAAATGGTTTCTTCATGTAAATGGGATGCATGTTAATTGCCATAGTTGTTGTCTTAAGGATCCTTGAATTGTCTGGGTTAATTGAAGGTTGTGAACTAACTCTGTGTTGTCTATTACTTGTGTAATTGAGACATGATTTTTATGATTATTGAGTCATGATTGTTGACTTGGAGTCTTGTTGGTGGTCATAGTTTGACTTGACTTGGTATCCTTGTCGACTCATATTGACTAAAATTCATGTTGTACTTGTTACAAGGTTATGTGTTATGAACTTGGAGTAGAGTTGCATGATAGGGTTCATGGTTGTCTTGCAGTACTAATTTATGATTATGTGTCTATATTTCTCACTTTAGGTTGATCGATGACCTTCTCAGTAGACTGTTATTTCTTGTGTACTGATACTATATGTGCTCTTCTTTTTTATTGAGTGTAGAGCAATTTCATGGACTGTTTTGAAACCTTAGCTGCGAGACAGACCACATTAGAACTCAAGGGTGATATACATCATCTGGGCTACCATGAGTTCTTCATTTGTTTTCTGGTCTATTATTTCGGACTTAGATATTACTTAGGTTTTGGGGTTGCATCCCTTCTTTGACAATTATTAGAGTTTTGGTATGATGACTTTCAGGTTCTAGGGATGGTTTATTTTTGCATATGTTATTCTTACTCACATTTAAGATATGGATTATTAGTTTTATTAATGAGATTGGTCTAGTTGCCTTATTTTGGCTAAGTGTTGATGGGATAATCAGGATTATTGGTTCTCCCACCAGAGGGTTAGCGTGGGTGCTACTCATGGCGGGATTGGGTAGTGACAAAGTTGGTATCAGATCCCTAGGTTTGTTGATCTCGTTGTACCAAAACGATTCTAGTAGGCTCTTGCAGAATAGTACAGAGACGTCTGTACTTTTCTTCAAGAGGCTATAGGACCTTAGTAAACTATATTTTCTTTCTTTTTTCGTGCTATAACTTGATTTCAATTGGTATCAGGTGATCAATATTGGTATCTGACCCTCTTCATTCTTTTATCCGCAGTTGGTAAACACTAGATTAAATAGAGCAAGACCAATAGCTCCAGCTGTAGAATTGGCTATTTAGAGATGAGGACGAGGTCGAGGTAAGGGAAATGGAAGAGGGAGAGCAACACTTACCAGGGGTGAAGCTCAGACAGCAATTGACCAGGCTCGTCTAAGGTTAGTATCACCTCCCCCACCCAGGATCATTTTGAGAAGGTTGAGGAGTGGAGAGGATGGTGTGAAACTGGAGGTGGCGGCACCGACTGGAGGTGCATTCCTTCCTTTGATGTATTCTGAGGTTATTTAGCAGGTTCTAGCTTTTCTAAGTAGGTTGGCTGGTACAGGAGCCACCCTCACTGTGCTGACTTTCTCAGTTTTGGATGCTCATTCGACTGCCACCTTAGCTCTCAGGATAGATAAGGCTTTGGATATTGATGCATTTTCCCATCTTGTGTTAGGCTTCTTCATGACCAGGACCAAACATGAGTTATTGACCAAGTTTCTAAAAATGAAGCCTCCTTCATTTCATGGTACTGGACTGAGGATGCGTTTGAGATCATCATTGATTAGTATGTGAGGCTTCACAACTTAGGGATTGTACAATAACATGGTGTTGAGTTTGTGATTTTCCAGCTGCAAGGGGATGCCGAGCATGGATGGATAGCTTATGTGGAGTGTCGGTCACTGGTTTTTCCTCCATTGACTTGGTCTTAGTTTCATGCCCTATTTTTGGAGAAGTATGTACCCAGTTCTCTTCATGACTTAAAGAAAGATGAGTTTTTGGCCCTTGCACAAGGTAGTATGTCAGTTGCGGCCTATGAGGCTAAGTTCCATGTTCTATCTTGCTATGCTATCCAGTTGTTGGGCACTAAAGAGGAGAGGATTCGGTTATATGTTAAGGGTTTTAACACTGATTTTCAGGTATTGTCTATTCACATGACTTTTGTAGGAAAGAGCTTCAATGACGTAGCTGATCATGTGAAAAAGCTAGAGGGAATTTAGCAGGCTGGTCAGGCTAAGGCATTAGCCAATACATCTCAAAATACGAGTAACTTCAGTGGTTCTTATTCCATGGGTCAAAACCAATAGGTTCATTCATCTCTCTCCATTGAGTCAGCTTTGCCAGCCTCTATAGATGGTCATTCAGGGGCTATTCCACAACCTTCAGTTGTTAGAAGCCAAGGGGCTTCTTATTCTTCGGCCAACAAGCCTTCTCTTGAGCAAGGTTGTTATACTTCTGGTGCTGTGGGACTCTTCAAGAGAGAGTCCTCTGAGGCAGATAAGTAATCAGGCACAGCAACAGACTAGGGCTGTGGTTCCAACATGTAGAGGTGGAGGTGGTAATGATAAGGTCGTCCACAGGGTGGATGAGGTAATAATCAAGGAGGTCAAGGTGGAAACAAAGGTAATGGTAATGTAAGGAAGGGTGGAGCGCAGCTTGCTAGGGAGTTGTCCAGCTTGATGATAGAGCTCACTGTTATGACTTCCCAAGCAAGACTGAGGTCGAGGTATCTAATACCGTCAGTATAGGAACTGTTCTCATTTGTGATCGAATGGATACTGTTTTGTTTGATCTGGGTTCCACTTACTTTTATGTATTTGTAAGATTTACTTTGGGTCTAGACTTGGTCTGTGATGTACTTGATTCTCCTATAAATGTTTCTACTTTGGTTGGAGATTCTGTGGTGGTGACCCATGTTTATCGTACATGTTCTGTTTTGTTTATGGGTTTTTAGACCTGGGTAGACTTGATCATTTTTGACATGCTTGATTTCGACATTATTCTGGGTATGATTTGGTTGTCTCCATATCATGTTGTCTTGAACTGTAATGCTAAGATAGTGACTCTAGAAATGTCAGGTATGGGTAAACTAGAGTGGGAGGGTGTGTATAAGTCTAGACCGGTGAAAATCATATCTTTTATTTTTGCTAGAAAGTTAGTAGGAAAAGGGTGTTCAACCTTCCTAGCTCATCTCTGGGATGTTAGTGCAGAGTCACCTTTTATTGAGTCTGTTCTTGTGGTTTTCGAGTTTCAAGAAGTATTTTCTATGAATTTTCTTGGTATTCTTCCTAACAGGGATCTTGATTTTTATATTGATTTAAAGTCGGGAACCCGCCCAATTTCTATTCCTCCTTATCGAATGGCTCTAGCAGAGTTGACGGAACTCAAAACTCAGTTACAAGAACTGCTTGATAAGGGATTTATTCATCCCAGTGCTTCACCTTGGGGTACTCTAATTTTATTTGTTAAAAAGAAAGATGATTGCACAAGGATGTGCATTGATTCCAGGCAGTTGAACAAGGTTACCATTAGGAATAAGTATCCCTTGCCCTGCATAAATGATCTTTTTGACCAGTTGCAGGGTGCTTTGGTATTCTCCAAGATTGACTTGAGGTCGGGTTACCATCAACTGAAAATTCAGCCTGAGGATATACCTAAGACAGTTTGTAGGACTCGATATAGGCATTATGAGTTCTTGGTGATATCTTTTGGGTTGACCAATGCACCGGCAACCTTCATGAGATGGATCAATGGTATTTTCGAGTCTTTCTTGGATTATTTTGTGATGGTTTTATTGACGATAGTTTGATTTACTCTAAGAGCAAGGAGGGACATGCAGGTCATCTTTGCATTGTCTTAGGAATTTTAAAGGAGAAGCAGTTGCATGCAAAGTTCTCGAAATATGAGTTTTGGTTGTCTTTGGTTGCCTTCTTAGGGCATGTGGTTTCGAAAAAGAGGGTGATGGTAGATGCCCAAAAAATTGAGACGGTGAAGAGTTGGGTTCAGCTTAGCTCTGTAACTGAGGTTAAGAGCTTCGTGGGTCTTACTAGTTACTATCGCAGGTTTGTCAAGAATTTTTCTTCTATTACTACACACTTGACAAGGTTGACTCAGAAGGAAGTGCCATTTGTTTGGTCGGACAAGTGTGAGGAAAGCTTTAAAAAGCTAAAAACAGTTTTGACTACAACTCCTATTCTTTCATTGTCGATTGAAGGTAAGGATTTTGTTGTATTTTGTGATGTTTCACGCTTGGGTTTGGGTGCTGTGTTAATGCAGGACAGGAATGTCAATGCTTATGCTTCAAGGTAGTTGAAGCCTCATGAAAAGAATTATCCAACTCATGACTTGGAGTTGGAAGCAGTGGTGTTTGCACTAAAGATTTGGAGACACTATATTTATAGTGTTAAGTGTGAGGTATTCACATACCATCATACCCTGCAACATGTGTTCACGCAAAGGGATAACTTGAGACAGAGGAGATGGATGGAATAGTTGAAGGACTATCATATGATCATCCAGTATCATCCGAGTAAGCCTAATCTGGTGGCAGATGCATTGAGCCAGAAAGTGGTTAGTATGGGTAGTTTGTCCTGTTTGAGGCTCTCAAGGAGACCCTTGGCTAGGGATTTTAAAAATCTAGCATCTCAGTTCATGCACTTCTGTCACACCCCGAATTCCAACGAGGTGGACTGGCACTCGAAGCCGTTGAGGCCCGACAGAACCAATCTTTGCTCATGTACATTCATATGCATGTTTCTGTATGAATATCATTCTATCTCATATAACTATAAAATACCAATGGTGGAAGTCATAGAAACATATGCTATATATGAAACTTGGACTTTAGGGACATTAAGTCAAAATGGACATACATCTCTTACATTCATCTTCCCACATACGTCTACAAAGCCTCTACAGATACATATACATAACCATCCTAAAGTCGGGACAAGTCCCCGCTTTATACAACATCACAATACCAAAATAATTATATACACATGTGACTCGGAAAGCCCCAAACCAACTGGAGCTCATCAAAGATCGACAAATGATCCGCAACCTACTGTGGAGGTCTACTAGCACCTGTGCCTGCAGCAAGTAAGGAAGTCCCACAAGGGACGTCAGTATGAATAATGTACTGAGTATGTAAGGCTATATGAAACTGCATGATATATAAGTACCTCAATGGAATCAAATATAAGAGAGTAGCCAATATGGATAAACCATTGATCTGTATGTGTGGAAACATGTACATTACATTCGTTACTTTCTTGACTTTACATTCATATTCATCTTTTTTGTTCTACCCATGCTAGGCTTTTCTGTCGCTCCTGGGATGAGATTAACCCATGCTAGGTATATTAACCTCTGGGATGTGATTAACCCATTCTAGGCTTTTATGTCGCCCCTGGGATGAGATTGTGATAGCCCATGCTAGGTATTTTAACCCCTGGGATGTGATAATGATAACCCATGCTAGGCTTTTATATCGCCCCGGGGATGTTACTCAAGAATATACAGACAATGATACATTACTTCATTCTTTTATTATAAGAGTAATACATTCCTTCATTTCTTTACGTCTATGAGATTGATACTTTGGTAGTCATAGCATTATTGGAACTTTGGAACGTAGTATTATTGGAACTTTGGAACGTAATATTATTGGAACTTTGGAACCATGTCCACAATTATGTGACATATGAATAATAGTTGGTCAATGAATAAGGTACATGTGAACAACAATCTATATGACAACTCAAAATGAGATACCTTGGAACAATTCGGAATGGGATAAGTACAATGACAATGTAACCACTATGTGCTGCAGAAGGATACGAAAAGAGTAACCTTACATAACTTATTTTCCCAATATGAATATGCAATCCGATATGTGAACACAATAGTCCAGCTTCTTCCGTACGTTTCACTCTACAACACAAGTACATAACGGAGTTTATGTTAATAACCAACTACCTTACAAGTGCATAAGACGACAACGAGTTACATGATTACCTTATAACGTTATTTCACCCTTTACATTACCATTTATGGAATTATCATAGGAACAGTACCACAACATTCCATACATTGACCAAGACATCATAAACCAATAGCATGTCACACCAAATTCATACTTTACACCTCTCCATCAACACAACATCACAATTACTCCATCAAGTCATCTCAATATGTTGCATAAGAACAATCCCACAACAATCCCACAAGTTATACATATAGAAAAAAATAACAAGTTAAGGACATAACCACACCATACATGTTGATATTTCATCCACACCATTCACTTCGATCAAAACCTCAAGTCTCTTTTCAAGTTCAAATTCCATAGATGACACATCTTTTAGCAAAAAAAAGCAAAAGTGCACTCCACACACTTTTAGACATAACCATCATGATCTAAACCATATCTCATGCATATAATATATTAAAGCACAAGAATAATCACTTAACCAATCTTGAAAAATGATGATCTTGTCCAAAAAGATGACTTAGGGTTTTAAGAGCTAAAAGGAATTTCTTGGAAATGTCTATTGCATGTGTGTGCTGTGGAATAAAAATATGATTTTTCCACTTTATATAGCCCCTCATGGCCATCCTTATCCACACTTGGTCCAATAATTGAAGTGTTTTACTTGGTCAATGGTAGAATGGATCTTTTCCATTTGGGCCATGCATTTTGGCTTCATTTTGGGCCTCAAATTGAGCCCATTAACACATATTAACTTAGCCCACCAAATTCAATGTGTAATACTCCCATTATCTCATGTTTAAATAATTCCATAAATGTTACGACAATATTCAACTTACGAGATTCATGTTCGTAGCCTCAATCTCAAAAATAAGAAATTCTAGCCACCCATGGCTTAATTGAACATAATTTGATAAAATACTTTTGAAGAAGAATTAATCCCAAATCAGATGCCAAACTCGCTCAAGAGTATTCCTACTACGATGTAATAATGATACCATAACCCAAGAGTCCTCTTTATAAACTAATAATCGTAGAAGAAATTTGGCAAAAAGCACCCCGGCACGCTCCCGGGCGCCCTAGGCACTTAGAAAATTTTTAGCTCTGGAAAAAAGTGTGCAGGGGAGGCCTAGCACGCTGCCTGGCTCACCCCCTTGCTACCTGTGCCAAACAAAATTCAGGCCAAAGCGGCCTGGCACGCCACCTGGAGCGACCCATACTAAATTTTTGATTTCGAGTTTTCTTTGCGGTTTTGGTTGGTTCTTCAAGTACCAACCTTTTGATTGCCTCTTATCTTTAAGATACTTTGCTTGGATGTGCCTTAAACCTCACTTTTCACCCCACAAATGCTCCACTAAGTCACAAACACCTCCTACGAAGGTCTAATCACATTTACTAGCACAATATCAAATGTTCCATCAATGACAATACAAAATACGTACTTATTGCTCTCGAACCTAGGGTAAACATGGTTCAAGGTTGGAAGGTAGGGTCGGGAAGGTACGGGGTGTTACATTCTTCCCCCCTTAGAACCATTCATCCTCGAATGTTAATAACATCATCTCATGTACAACACATGCATCTCTATAATAGCATATATATACATATACATTTAATGCTCATAGATACTTACTTGTTATTGCTCCACTTATGCACTTTGAACTTTTTCTTCAAATTGAAACAGATGAGGGTACTTGGACTTAATCATTTCTTCAGCTTCGCATGTGATCTCCTCTACTTGTTAATTTCTCCAAAGAACTTTTACGGACACTACGTCTTTATGTCTTAACCTCTTGACTTGTCTATCCATAATAACAATAGGTATCTCTTCATAAGTGAGAGCCTCCGTAACTTGAACATCATCAATGGGAGCAATACTAGATGGATCTCCTAGGCATTTTTGAAGCATCGAAACATGGAATACTAGATGAACTAGGGATAGTTCTTGGGGTAGTGCCAATTCATACGCAACTTGCCCAAATCTTCGGACAATTTCATATGGCACATTATATAGGGCCAACTTTCCTTTCTTTTCATATTTCATTATCCCGTTCATTGGTGACCTGTCCAAGAATACTCAATCACCAATGGTAAATTCTAACTCTCTTCTTCTAATATTGATATATGAGTTGTGTCGACTTTGGGTCGTTTGTAGCCACTGTTGTATTACCTTAACTATCTCTATAGCTTGATGAGCAAGATGTGGCCCAAGAAAAATGGTTTCACCCACTTCAAACCACCCAATTGGTGATCTACACTTTCTTCTATATAAAGCTTCATAAGGTGCCTTTTAATACTTGAATGATAGCTATTGTGGTAAGCAAATTCAGTAAGAGGTAGGTGATCATCCCAACTACCTTTAAAGTCTAATGTGAAAGCTCGTATCATATCTTCAAGTGTTTGGATAGTATGTTCTTCTTGTCCATCTGTCTGAGGATGAAAGGCCGTACTCAAATTCACTTGTATACCCAAACTCTCCTGAAAAGACTTCCAAAAATGTGGGGTAAATTGAGTTCCCCTGTCTGATATAATGGAGATTGGAATACCATGCAATCGCACTATCTCTTTAACATACAACCCTGCATAATCTTCAGCTGTATAGGTGGTCTTGACTGGTAGGAAATGCGCTGACTTGGTAAGCCTGTCAACTATGACCCATATGGAATCAAATTTCTGCAGTATACGAAGCAAACCTGTGATGAAACCCATGTTAATCATGTCCCATTTCCAGACTGGAAGGTTAATACATTGCATATATCCTCCAGGTTTCTGATGCTCTACTTTCACTTGTTGACAATTTGGGCATTGAGCTACAAATTCTACAATGTTCTTCTTCATGTTTACCCACCAATACATTTCTTTCAAATCATGGGACATTTTGGTAGCTCCCAGATGATCGTGAATGATGCACCTCTGTCATAATTCGTCTCCTCAGCTCATCTACATCCGATACACATAATCTACCTTGGAATTGAAGTACTTCTTCTTTTGTTTCTTGCGTAAGATCAAATGGTCTTACATTCTCTTTCATTTGAAATAAAATAGGATCCACATACTAGTTTTCCTTTACTTTAGCTACTAATGAAGACTCTGCCGCATTTTACACAATAACCCCTTCATCCAGAGTTTCAATAAGGCAAACTCCCAAACTGGCTAGTTGATGTAGGTCCTTAATTATATCTTGCTTTTTTCCGTCCACTGGCTATTAGTGCTTCCTATTGCTTTGCGACTTAATGCATCAGCTACCACATTTGCTTTCCCTGGATGGTATAAGATATCGATATCATAGTCTTTTAAGAGCTCTAGCCACCTTCGTTGCCTCAAATTGAGTTCCTTCTGCTTAAATATATATTGCAAACTTTTGTGATCAGTGTAGATATTAACATGAACTCCATAAAAATAATGACGCCATATCTTTAAAGCAAATACCACAGCTGCTAATTCTAGATCGTGTGTAGGAGAATTCCTCTCATGTGGTCGCAAATGTCGTCAGGCATAGACTATTAAATTATCGTGCCGCATCAATACACATCCTAAACCGACTCCTGAAGCAGCACAATATACTGCATACCCCTCTGTGCCTTCCGGCAGTACCAATACCGGTGTAGAAGTCAATTTATTTTAAGCTTTTGGAAACTCCTCTCACATGCATCACTCCACTAGAACTCGGTTGTCTTGTGTGTTAGCTTTGTTAAAGGAGCTGCAATGTAAGAAAACCCTTCAACCAATCTTCTACATCTATAGGTGTCGTAGGTCTTGGCCAATTCTTCACCGCTTCAATCTTTTGTATTCAACCCCTATTTCTACACCCGATATAATGTACCCCAAAAATGCTATGGATTTTGACCAAAATTCACACTTAGAAAGCTTCGTATATAACTTACGATCATGAACAATCTGTAACACCTGCCGTGTAACACCCCGTATATTTCCGAACTTAGTTAATTACCGTAACATTTATGGGAAGATTTAAACATGAGAGGGTTGATGAATTATACATTAATTTGTTGGGCTTAAATGAGTCTTGTGCCATTGGGCCCAATTGAGGCCCAAAGATGGAGCAAAAGACATGGCCCAAAGGGTATTTGACCCATTATTTTAATTGACCAAGTAAAACCCTCATTTAATGTGGTGTATGTGGCTAAGTATGACTTAAGGGACCATATAAAGCAAGGGAAAAATCAGATTTTATTCTTATCAACACACATGCCATTTCTAGAATTTTCTCAAACATTTCTCTCTCACACAAACCCTAAGGCAACTACTTGTTGGACAAGATCACTCTTTGGTAAGCTTTAGTAAGTGTTTATTCTTATGGTTTACTATATGATATGCTTAAGATGATGTATAAATCATGTTGGTTATGTTGGCACAGTGTTGGGCAGTCACTATGTGTAAAACAATGTACTTTTGCTTAATCGGTGAAGGGTCTTG
Organism: Capsicum rhomboideum; assembly: GCA_031232105.1. Taxonomy (NCBI): domain Eukaryota; kingdom Viridiplantae; phylum Streptophyta; class Magnoliopsida; order Solanales; family Solanaceae; genus Capsicum; species Capsicum rhomboideum. Next base: position 63,442,639 of record CP124718.1, read on the forward strand.
CCTTCTAAACAGTGAAGTGGACTTGTGGTCTTCAAGGAAGAGAGTTTGGTGTGTTTAATATCAACATGCATATGTGGTTATGTCTTTAACTTGTTTCCTTTTTGGTGTATAACACGTGGCATTGTTATTATAAAATTGGTCATAGATTTGGTAACGTATTGAAAGGGAAGTGTAGTTTTGGTGTTGTTTATGTGTGTTGTGGAACCATGAATGTTAGTTGGTATCTAATATGATATAAATTATGTAAAGAAAAGATTACTTATGGCCTTGGACCATTTATTACACAAAACGACCCAAAAAGGACCCTTTTTGGCCGATTTGGGCATCCTCCCCCGCAGACGAAGGCATCTGCGGGCGCAGATGCCAACGCAGGTGCCCCTGGAAACTGTCAAGGGTCAACTGGAGATGCATGTCACCCTAGAAGGTCATTTTGCATGGTTTTGTCTCTCTATGATCCCCGAAGGCCCCTATATCCTTTTTGGATGTAATTATCAACTTATGATATCTTTTTAATGACTTTAAAGGGTCGTATGGAGGCGTGTTGGACTATATTAATTAAGGATTGTTGTTTATAATTTGTTATGAGGCAATTTGATGGAGTAATTGTGATGGAATCTGTATCCTTCTGCAGCATATAGTATTCACCTTGTCACTGTACTTGTTCATTTCCGAACTGTTCTAAGGTATCTCATTCCAGGTTATCATCTATTGTTAATCATATATATCTTATTCTTTGACCTATTGTTATTCATGTGTCACATAATGGTGGACATGATTCCAAGTTCCAATAATGTTACATTCAAAAGTTCCAATAATGACATTATCATCGAATCAACTATTTCTAAGATTGAAGAAGTGAGGTAATGACGGTTCTATTCTTGGGTGGTATCCCAGGGGTTAAAATACATAGCATGGGTCGATCCCAATATCTAGGGGTGGTATCCCAGGTGTGAAAAGAACACCTAGCATGGGTCAATCCCGCTACTACAGGTGGTATCCCAGGGGCAAAAGAAAAGCCTAGCATGGGTCGATCCCGAAAACTGTTGATTACCCACTGATCAGCTTGGGGCCCGGGCATAGTAAGAATGAAAGGATGAGTAGTGAATGAAGAAGTGAGTGATGAACGAATGAATGAGTTTAAAAGAAAAAAAAGTAATCCATGTAATGTACATATTTCCATACATACAGAATGGTGACTTATCCATATTGACTATTCTTTTATATTTGATGTCATTGAAGTTCTTATGTATTGGCGCAATTCCTTATAGCCTTACATACTTAGTACATACTTCGTACTGACGTCCCTTGTGGGACTTACCTTACTTGCTGCAGGCACAGGTGCTAGTAGACCTCCTCAGTAGGTTGCGGTCAATTGCAGATCTTTGGTGAGCTCCAGTTGGTTCGGGGCTTTTCGAGTCACAGTTGTACATTTATTTTGGTATTGTATATGTGTATAGAGTGGGGTCTTGTCCCTACTCTAGGTTGGTTATGGTTAAGCATCTGTAGAGGCTTTGTAGATGTTGTGGGACAGATGAAGGAAATGTAAAGAATGTATGTTTTGTCTTGGTGGCCCCAACGACCAAGTTTCATAGTTATCATGTATCTTCCATGATTTCCGCTATTGGCATCTTATATCTATTTTTGGTGGTGATGTTTATTGAGTAGCATGCGCAGGAATGTATGAGAATGAAGATTGTTTCTCTCGGGCCTTATCGGCTTTGAGTGCCAGTCCGCCCCATTGGGATTCGGGGCGTGACAAAAGTGGTATCAAAGCCAGTTCGTTCTAAGGGTGTATACAAAGCCGTGTCTGAGTAGAGTCTTTCTTATCGATGTGTTGTGCACCACATTTATAAGTAGGAGGCTACGGGACATTTAGGAGTTGTTTTTGTTCTTCAATTCTTAGATCATGCATTAGAGCCTATATTGTAGTGGAATCATATCTAACCATGGGACTTGCTTTTCTTTTGTATAGTAAAATGCCGATTACAAGACGAGGTAGAGGTAAAGGTAAGCAAGTAGATATACTTTCCGGAGAAGGAACCACTAGATCACCACATGACCAAGCTAGTCAAGGTGGGGCTGACGCTGAGGTTGTATCGCGGGCTTCTTCTACTTTTCCAGCTCCAGAAGAGCCGAGAAGGAGAGAAGAACCTGCACAGGCACCTGTTAATTCTACTGAGCAAGATCTCAGAAATACAGTGCAAATGTTGACTCAGATAGTTGCTGCACAAAGTTAAGGACGAGCTGGTCCAACAACAAGTGATGATGGTGCAGCTAGGGCAGCTAGTCGGCGGACACAGGATTTTCTGAAATTAGACCCTCCCACATTCACTGGGTCAGATCTGAATGAAGATCCGCAAGACTTTATAGATTAAATTCAAAGGGCTTTAGATGTTATGCATGTAACTGGGGTAGAAACAGTTGAACTTGCTGCATATAGATTGAAAGGAGAGGCGATATTGTGGTATGAAGATTGGAAGAAATCTCGGGGTGTCGGTGCAAACCCACCTAATTGGGAAGAATTTAAAGCGGCTTTCCTTGATCACTACATCCCTTATGAGATCCGAGAGGCTCGTACGGATCAATTCTTGAATATTCGTCAAGGGAATCTGAGTGTCAGAGAATACAGTATGCAATTTAATTCATTGGCTCGATATGCTCCGAATGTAGTGGCCACAATGACAGACAGAGTACATCGATATGTGGAAAGATTGGAGCCATATTTGGTTAGAGACTGCACTATTGCTGCTTTAAATCAAGATATGGATATAGCTAGAATTCAGGCCTTTGCACAAAAAATGGAGGACCAAAGGCAAAAAAGAAAAATACATGAATCTGAACGAGGACAGTCCAAAAGAGCTAGACCTATTGGACAATCTATGGTGTCCCAAGGAGAATCTACACCTCGGATGTTTCCTAGACCGCCTAGGCCATCATTTTCTTATTCCACAGCAGGCACTCAAGCTCAATTTCGAGGGTTTAGAGGTAGTAATATTGGGCAGAGTAGTGGGATTCGAGGTTCGCAGACCGCGAGATTTTCTCGTCAGCCATGTCAGCAATGTGGATGGTTTCATTTAGGTGAATGCCGGCTTGGGATAAATGTTTGCTTTTGGTGCGGTATGACAGGGCATATGATGAGAGACTACCCACGAAGAGGCTTAGGTAATGTGGCGCGACCTGCGGGATCAACCGTTGCATCATCATCATTGGTTCCTCCCCTAGGTAGAGGTGTACAGCCTGCAGGTTGTGGTAGAGGTGCCAGAGGAGCAGCCAGTTCCAGTGGAACTCAGAATCCTACATATGCTCTAGTGGACCGATAGAATTAGGAGGCCTCTCCTGATGTCGTCTTAGGTATATTATCCATATTTTCATATAATGTATATGCATTGATTGATCCAGGTTCTACATTGTCATATGTTACCCCATTGATTGCTGCAAAATTTGAAAGAACACCGAAACTATTAACTAAGTTAATTGAAGTATCTACACCAGTTGGTGACTATATTATTGCAAAAAGAGTATATCGTAATTGTGTGGTAACTGTGTGTGGTTATGACACACTGGCCGATCTTATTGAACTGGACATGGTGGATTTTGATGTCATAATGGGCATGGATTGGTTGGCTTCTTGTTATGCCCTGATAGATTGCCGAGCTAAGAAAGTTCATTTTCATTTTCCACAAACGAATGTTCTTGAATGGAAGGGTGATGTATGGGCACTAAGAGGCAAATTTATTTCCTATCTTAAGGCTAGGAAAATAATATCCAAGGGGTATATATGCCACTTAGTGAGAGTGCATGATATTGAAGCGGAACCACCAACTCCTCAATCAGTTCCAGTGGTCAATGAGTATCTTGATGTATTTCCAGAAGATCTTACAGGTTTTCCCCCAGAGCGGGAAATAGAATTTGGTATTGATGTGATTCAAGGCACTCAGCCTATCTCTATTCCCCCATATAGAATGGCTCCAGCAGAATTGCGTGAATTGAAGGAGCAATTGAAAGATTTGCTGGACAAGGGCTTCATCAGGCCTAGTATGTCCCAGTGGGGTGCACCGGTATTATTTGTACGAAAGAAAGATGGCACATTGAGAATGTGCATTGACTATCGGCAATTGAATAAGGTAATGATCAAGAACAAATATCCCCTCCCTCAAATTGACAATTTGTTTGATCAGTTACAAGGCACCAATTGTTTTTCAAAGATTGACTTGAGGTCGGGTTACCATCAAGTCCGAGTTAGAGAAAAAGATATACCCAAGACAACTTTTTGAACACGGTATGGCCATTATGAATTCTTAGTTATGTCGGTTGGACAAACAAATGCCCCAGCTGTGTTCATGGATTTGATGAATTGGGTGTTTAAGCCATTTCTAGACGTGTTCGTGACGGTATTTATAGATGACATCCTGGTTTATTCAAAGTCACAAGAGGACCATGCTAAGTACTTACGACAGGTGTTACAGATTCTTCGAGAGCGTAAGTTGTATGCGAAGTTCTCCACGTGTGAATTTTGGTTGAAATCCGTAGCATTCTTGGGTCACATTGTGTCAGATGAAGGGATTCGAGTTGATACACAAAATATTGAGGCGGTGAAAAATTGGCCAAGGCCTATGACGCCCACGAAAATTCGTAGCTTCCTGGGGTTGGCAGGTTATTATCGAAGATTTGTTGAAGGGTTTTCTTTCATTGCTGTACCTTTAACGAAGCTTACACACAAGGCAGTCAAATTTCAATGGAATGATGCATGTGAGAAATGTTTTCAAGAGCTGAATGATAAATTGACTTCTACACCGATGCTAGTACTTTCGGAAGGCACCAAAGGTTACGCGGTATATTGTGATGCTTCCGGAATTGGTCTAGGGTGTGTATTGATGCATCACGGTAGTGTAATAGCATATGCCTCATAACAGTTGCTGCCACACAAGAGAAACTATCCCACACATGATCTTGAATTAGCAGCGGTGGTATTTGCTTTAAAGATATGACGTCATTATTTGTATGGAGTTCATGTTGACATCTATACTGATCATAAAAGTTTACAGTATATCTTTAAGCAAAAGGAACTCAATTTGAGGCAACGAATGTGGCTCGAGCTATTGAAAGATTATGATATTGATATCCTATATCATCCAGAAAAAGCAAATGTGGTAGCTGATGCATTGAGCCGCAAGTCAATAGGAGGCACTAGTGGCCAATTGAAAGGAAAGCAAGATTTAGTCAAAGATCTACATCAATTAGACAGTTTGGGGGTTCGTCTTCTCGAATCCTCAAATAAAGGGGTTATTGTACATGAGCTGAGGAAACGAATTATGATAGAGGCGCATCATTCACGATATTCTATTCATCTGGGAGCTACCAAAATGTACCATGATTTGAAAGAAGTGTATTGATGGGGAAATATGAAGAAGAACATTACAAAATTTGTCGCTCAATGCCCAAATTGTCAACAAGTAAAGGTAGAGCATCAAAAACCAGGAGGTTACATGCAATGTATCAATCTTCCAGTATGGATGGGATATGATTAATATGGATTTCATCAAAGGTTTGCCTTGTACACTGCAGAGATTTGATTCTATATGGGTTATAGTTGACAGGCTTACCAAGTCAGCGCATTTCCTACCAGTCAAGACCACCTATATAGCTGAAGATTATGCAAGATTGTATGTGAAAGAGATAGTACGATTACATGGGATTTTGATCTCCATTATATCTGATAGAGGAGCACAATTTACTGCGCATTTTTGGAGATCCTTTCAGCAGAGTCTGGGTACACAAGTGAATTTGAGTACGACTTTCCATCCTCAGACAGATGGATAAGCAGAACGTACTATCCAAACACTTGAAGATATGCTATGAGCTTATGCGTTAGATTTTCAAGGTAGTTGGGATGACCATTTGCCTCTTATTGAATTTGCTTACAACAATAGCTATCATTCAAGTATTAAAATGGCACCTTATGAAGCTTTATACGGAAGGAAATGTAGATCACCAATTGGATGGTTTGAAGCAGGTGAAACTGCTTTACTTGGGCCAGATCTTGTTCATCAGGCTATGGAGAAAGTTAAAGTGATCCAACGGCGGCTACAAATGGCCCAAAGTCAACACAAGTCATATGCTGATGTTAGAAGAGAGGGCTCGAATTCACCATAGGTGATTGGGTATTTTTGAAGGTGTCACCAATGGAAGGGGTAATGCGGTTCAAAAAGAAAGGAAAATTAAGTCCACGTTATAGAGGCCCATATGAAATTATTAGAGGATTTGGGCAAGTTGAGTATGAGTTGGCACTACCCCAAGAACTTTCCACAGTTCATCCAGTATTTCATGTGTCGATGCTTCGAAAGTGCATAAAAGATCCATCTCGTTTTACTCCCATTGAAGATGTGCAAGTTACGGAGGATCTTACCTATGAGGAGATACCTATTGCCATTCTAGATAGAAAAGTGAAGAGGTTGAGGAATAAAGATATAGCTTCCGTGAAGGTACTTTGGAGAAATCAACAAATAAAAGAGATCACATAGGAAGCTGAAGAAATAATGAAGTCAAGGTACCCTCATTTGTTCCAAAGGGAAGAACAAGCTCAGGATACGAGATCAGAAAAATGACAAGTAAGTATTTATAAGCATTAAGTATATATATGATAACATGAAATGCTCCTAGACTTGCATTTGTTTAAATTGAATGATGTCATTAACATTAGAGGATGAATATTTCTAAGGGGGGAAGAATGTAACACCCCGTATGTTTTCGAACTTAGTTAATTACCGTAACATTCATGGGAAGATTTAAACATGAGAGGGTTGATGAATTATACATTAATTTGTTGGTCTTAAATGAGTCTTGTGCCATTGGGCCCAATTGAGGCCCAAAGATAGAGCAAAAGACATGGCCCAAAGGGCATTTAACCCATTCTTTTAATTGACCAAGTAAGCCCCTCATTTAATGTGGTGTATGTGGATAAGGATGACATAAGGGACCATATAAAGCAAGGGAAAAATCAGATTTTATTCTTATCAACACACATGCCATTTCTAGAATTTTCTTAAACATTTCTCTCTCACACAAACCCTAAGGCAACTACTTATTGGACAAGATCACTCTTTGGTAAGCTTTGGTAAGTGTTTATTCTTATGGTCTACTGTATTATACACTTAAGATGATGTATAAATCATGTTGGTTATGTTGGCACAGTGTTGGGCAGTCACTATGTGTAAAATAATGTACTTTTGCTTAATCGGTGAAGGGTTTTGCCTTCTAAACAGTGAAATGGGCTTGTGGTCTTGAAGGAAGAGAGTTTGGTGTGTTTAATATCAACATGTATATGTGTTTATATCCTTAACTTGTTTCCTTTTTGGTGTATAACACGTGGCATTGTTATTGTAAAATTGGTCAGGGATTTGGTAACGTATTGAAAGGGAAGTGTAGTTTTGGTGTTGTTTATGTGTGTTGTGGAACCATGAATGTTCATTGGTATCTAAGATGATCTAAATTATGTAAATAAAAGATTACTTATGGCCTTGGAACATTTATTACACAAAAGGACCCAAAAAGGACCCTTTTTGGCTGATTTGGGCATCCGCCCCCGCAGACGAAGGCATCTGCGGGCGCAGATGCCAACGCAGGTACCCCTTGACACTGCCAAGGGTCACCTACGGACACATGTCATCCACCTGCGGGCGCAGGTGGCTTCGCAGGTCACCCCAGAAGGTCATTTTGTATGGTTTTGTCTCTCTATGATCCCCGAAGGCCCCTATACCCTTTTTGGATGTAATTATCAACTTATGATATCTTTTTAATGACTTTAAAGGTTCGTATGGAGGCATGTTGGACTATATTAATTAAGGATTGCTGTTCATAATTTTTTATGAGGAAATTTGATGGAGTAATTGTGACGGAATGATAATAAGGAGGCATAAAGGGTAAACGTGGTGTGAAATGCGATTGATGTATGATGTCTTGGTCAATTTGTGGAATGTTATGGTGTTGTTGGTATGATAATGAAGTGTATTATATTATAAGGTTAAAATTACATTATATGGCAGTCATACAGCTCATTGTCGTCGTATACACTTGTACGGTAACTAGTTGTTAATGTAAGCTCCGTTATGTACTTGTATTGTAAAGTGAAATGTAAGGAAGGAGCTGGACTATTGTGTTCATATATAGGCTTGTGTATCCATACTTGGAAGTAAAGGTATGTAAGGTTACTCTTTCTGTATCCTTCTGCAGCATATAGTATTCACCTTGTCACTGTACTTGTTTATTTTCGAACTGTTCTAAGGTATCTCATTCCAGGTTATCATCTATTGTTAATCATATATATCTTATTCTTTGACCTATTGTTATTAATGTGTCACATAATGGTGGACATTATTCCAAGTTCCAATAATGTTACATTCAAAAGTTCCAATAATGACATAATCATCAAATGAACTATTTCTAAGATTGAAGAAGTAAGGTAATGAAGGCTCTATTCTTGGGTGGTATCCCAGGGGTTAAAATACCTAGCATGGGTCGATCTTAATATCTTGGGTGGTATCCCAGGGGTGAAAAGAACACCTAGCATGGGTTAATCCCACTACTATGGGTGGTATCCCAGGGGCAAAAGAAAAGCCTAGCATGGGTCGATCCCGAAAACTGTTGATTACCCACTAATCAGCTTGGGGCACGGGCATTGTAAGAATGGAAGGATGAGTAGTGAATGAAGAAGTGAGTGATGAATGAATGAATGAGCGTAAAAGGAAACAAAGTAATCCACGTAATGTACATATTTCTATACATACAGAATGGTGACTTATCCATATTAACTATTCTTTTATATTTGATGTCATTGAAGTTCTTATGTATTGGCGAAATTCCTTATAGCCTTACATACTCAGTACATTTTTCGTACTGACATCCCTTGTGGGACTTACCTTACTTGCTGCAGGCACAGGTGCTAGTAGACCTCCTCAGTAGGTTGCGAGTCAATTGCAGATCTTTGTGAGCTCCAGTTGGTTCGGGGCTTTTCGAGTCACAGTTGTACATTTATTTTGGTATTGTATATGTGTATAGAGCGGGGTCTTGTCCCGACTCTACGTTGGTTATGGTTAAGCATCTGTAGAGGCTTTGTAGATGTTGTAGGACATATGAAGGAAATGTAAAGAACGTATGTTTTGTCTTGATGGCCCCAACGGCCAAGTTTCATAGTTATCATGTATCTTCCATGATTTTTGCTATTGGAATATTTTATCTATTTGTGGTGGTGATGTTTATTGAGTAGCATGCGCAGGAATGTATTAGAATGAATATTGGTTCTCTCGGGCCTTATCGGCTTCGGGTGCTAGTCCGCCCCGTTGGGATTCGGGGCGTGACATGCCGTAAGTGATTAGCGTGGTTCTCTTGTGATCTTAAATAACCCAGAATGTCATCTATAAACATGGTCATGAATACATCTAAAAATGGTGTGAACCCCCTATTTATCAAATCTCTAACAACTTCTGGTGCATTGGTTAACCCCAAATGACATAACTAGAAATTCATAGTGACCATACCGTTTCGAAAAGAAGTCTTGGGTATTTTTTTTTCTAACCCTGACTTGATGGTAACCTGATCTCAAGTCAACCTTTGAAAAACATTTGGTACCCTGTAATTGGTCAATTAAATCATCAATTCTAGGAAGGGGATACTTATTCCTAATTGTCACCTTATTCAATTGCCAATAGCCAATACACATTCTCAGTGTACCATCTTTTTTCCATACAAATAATACTGGTGCACCCCACAGGGACACACGAGGCCTTATAAATCCCTTTTACAACAAGTCTTTTAATCACTCCTTTAATTCCCACAATTCTGCTGGAGCTATTCGATACGGGGGAATAGAGATAGGCTGAGTGCCTGGATTCACATCGATCCCAAACTCTACTTCCCATTCTGGGGGTAAACCTGGAAGATTGTTAGAAAATACATCGAGAAATTCATTGACCACTGGAACCGACTGAAGAGTTAGTGGTTCCACATCAGTATCGTTCACCCGTACTAGGTGACATATGTACCCCTTGGCTATCATCTTCCTTGCTTGAAGATAGGAAATAAATTTACCTCTCGGTGCCCCTACATTACCCGTCCATTCAAGAAAATTCGTTTGTGGAAACTGAAAATGTACTCTCTTAGCTCGGCAATATACTGTGGCCAAACAAGAAGCCAACCAATCCATACCCTTTATAACATCAAAATCTACCATCTCCTACTCAATAAGATCAACCAGTGTATCATAACCACAAATAGTTACTATACAATTACGATATACTCTTTTAACTACAATAGATTTACCAACTGGTGTAGAGACTTCAAATGGCTTAACTAGTAATTCTGGTGTTCTTTTAAATTTTTTTTTTTGCAATCAATGGAGTAACATATGATAATGTAGAATACGAATCAATCAATGAGTATACCTTATGTAAAAATATGAATACTGTACCTGCATCTACATCAGAAAAAGCCTCCGATTCCTGCCGAGCTGCTACGGCATAGGTACGGTTCTGGGTTCCACTAGCACCAACTATCCCTCTAGAACCTCTATCGTGCCCCGTAGACTGTGCAACTCGACCTAGAGGAGGCATCGATAATGGCGATACGACGGTTGGTCCCGTAGGTCGTGCCATACCACCCGTGTTCCTTTATGGACACCCTTTCCTTATGTGCCCCAACATACCACACCAGTAACAAACATTTGTTCCAAACTAGCATTCACCTGAATGAAACTTCCCACAGCGCTGACACAACCGATGAAAAGACCTCGATTGGCTCATACTTCCTTGTGCTTAATACCCCATTGTCCGTAAATCCTAAATCTCACTTTTTTGCCCAAATTGGTAGCTTCTAAACCCTTGGGATCGAGGCAGAGCATTTACTGTAGAATAAGGAATTAATGGTCTAGGCGGTCTATTAAACACCCGAGACCTAAATTCTCCTTGGGACGCCATGAACTGTCCCATAGATCTAGCCCTCTTTGATGACCCTCTTTCAAAGTCTTGTGCCATTCTCCTTTGCCTTTGATTACCCCTCTTTTGTGCAAAGGTTGGACCAACCTGTCCTTGATTTTGTGCAACGACTATCTGAGTCAACAGGTGCACCGCATTCCTTATATCCTGCTCCGTAGCATTAACATTAACAGGTGTTTCGGCAGGGTCTTCTCTTATTCTCGGCTCTTCTGGAGCTGGAGAAATAGAAGAAGCCCGTGATGCAAATTCAGTTTTAGCCCTACCCTGACTAGCTTGGTCAGGTGGTGATTTACTAGTTCCTTCTCCGACAAGCATCTCTACCTTCTTATCCTTGCCCCTATCTTATCTTATAATCGACATTTTACTAAAAACAAGAAAACCAATTCCAATGGTCAAATACGATTTCACTTACAACATTGGCTCTATTGCACGATCTAGAAATGAAGAAAAGAAACATATCCTAAATGTACCATAGCCTCCTACTTATAAATGTGGTGCACAACATATCCATAAGCAAGACTCTACTCAGACACGGCTTTGTAGACACCCTTAGGACGACCTGCTTTGATACCTCTTTTGTCACGCCCCGATTCCAATGAGGCGGACTGGCACCCGAAGCCGTTGAGGCCCGAGAGAACCAATCTTTGCTCATGTACATTCATATGCATGTCTCTGTATGAATATCATTCTATCTCATATAACTATAAAATACCAATGGCGGAAGTCATGGAAACATATGCTATATATGAAACTTAACCGTTAGGACATTAAGTCAAAATGGACATACATCTCTTACATTCATCTTCCCATATACGTCTACAAAGCCCCTACAGATACATATACATAACCATCCTAAAGTCGGGACAAGTCCCTGCTTTATACAACATCACAGTACCAAAAAAAATATATACACATGTGACTCGGAAAGCACCAAACCAACTGGAGCTCACCAAAGATCGACAAATGATCCGTAACCTACTGTGGAGGTCTACTAGCACCTGTGCCTGCATCAAGTAAGGTAAGTCCCACAAGGGATGTCAGTACGAAGAATGTACTGAGTATGTAAGGCTATATGAAACTGCATGATATATAAGTACCTCAATGGAATTAAATATAAGAGAATAGCCAATATGGATAAACCATCGATCTATATGTGTGGAAACATGTACATTACATTCGTTACTTTCTTGCCTTTACGTTCATTCATCTTTTTCGTTCTACCTATGCTAGGCTTTTCTGTCGCCCCTGGGATGAGATTAACCCATGCTAGGTATTTTAACCCCTGGGATGTGATTAACCCATTCTAGGCTTTTATGTCGCCCTTGGGATGAGATTGTGATAACCCATGCTAGGTATTTTAACCCCTGGGATGTGATTATGATAACCCATGCAAGGCTTTTATATCACCCCTGGGATGTGATTATGATAACTCATGCTAGGCTTTTATATCGCCCCTTGGATGTTACTCAAGAATATACAGACAATGATACATTACTTCATTCTTTCATTATAAGAGTAATACATTTCTTCATTTCTTTACATCTATGAGATTGATACTTTGGTAGTTATAGCATTATTGGAACTTTCGAACATAACATTATTGGAACTTTGGAGCGTAATATTATTGGAACTTTGGAACCATGTCCACAATTATGTGACATATGAATAATAGTTGGTCAATGAATAAGGTACATGTGAACAACAATATATATAACAACTCAAAATGAGATACCTTGGAACAATTCGGAATGGGATAAGTACAATGACAATGTAACCACTATGTGCCGCAGAAGGATACGGAAAGAGTAACCTTACATAATTTGTTTTCCCAATATGAATACGCAATAATATATGTGAACACAATAGTCCAGCTCCTTCCTTACATTTCACTCTACAACACAAGTACATAACGGAGCTTACGTTAACAACCAACTACCTTATAAGTGCATAAGATGACAACGAGTTACATGATTGCCTTAAAACGTCATTTCACCCTTTACATTACCATTCATAGAATTATCATACCAACAATACCACAACATTCCATACATTAACCAAGACATCATAAACCAATAGCATGTCACACCAAATTCATACTTTACACCTCTCCATCAACACAACATCACAATTACTCCATCAAGTCATCTCAATATGTTGCATAAGAACAATTGCACAACAATCCCACAAGTTATACATATAGAAAAAAAGAACAAGGTAAGGACATAACCACACCATACATGTTGATATTTCATCCACACCATTCACTTCCATCAAAACCTCAAGTCTCCTTTCAAGTTCAAATTCCATAGATGACACATCTTTTAGCAAAAAAAAGCAAAAGTACACTCCACACACTTTTAGACATAACCATCATGATATACACCATCTCTCATGCATATAATATATTAAAGAATAATAATAATCACTTACCCAAGGTTCAAAAATGATGATCTTGTCCAAAGAGATGACTTAGGGTTTTGAGAGCTAAAAGGAATTTCTTGGAAATGTCTAGAATGGCATGTGTGTGTTGTGGAATAAAAATCTGATTTTTCCACTTTATATAGCCCATAATGTCCATCCTTAGCCACACTTGGTCCAATAATTGAAGTGTTTTACTTGGTCAATGGTATAATGGATCTTTTCCATTTGGGCCATGCATTTTGGCTTTATTTTGGGCCTCAAATTGAGCCCATTAACACATATTAACTTAGCCCACCAAATTCAATGTGTAATACTCCCATTATCTCATGTTTAAATAATTTCATAAATGTTACGACAATATTCAACTCACGAGATTCATGTTCGTAGCCTCAATCTCAAAAATAAGAAATTCTAGCCAACCATGGCTTAACTGAACATAATTTGATAAAATACTTGTGACGAAGAATTAACCCCAACTCGGATGCCTAACTCGCTCAAGAGTAGTCCTACTAGGATGGAGTAATGATACCATAACCCAAGAGTCCTCTTTATAGACTAATAATCATAGAAGAAATTTGGCAAAAAGCACCCTGGCACGCTCCTGGGCACCCTAGGGACTTAGAAAAATTTTAGCTCTGGAAAAAAGTGTGCAAGGGAGGCCTGGCATGCTTCTTGGCACGCCCCATTGCTTCCTTTGCCAAACAAAATTCAGGCCAAAGTGGCCTGGCACGCCACCTGGAGCGCCCCATACTAAATTTTTGATTTCGACTTTTCTTTGCCGATTTGGTTGGATTCTTCAAGTCCCAACCTTTTGTTTGCCTCTTATCTTTAAGATATTTTGCTTGGATGTCCCTTAAACCTCACTTTTCTTCACCCCACAAATTCTCCACAAAGTCACAAACACCTCCTATGAAGGTCTAATCACATTTACTAGCACAATATCAAATGTTTCATCAATAACAATACAAAATACGTACTTATTGCTCTTAAACCTAGGGTAAACATGGTTCAAGGTTGGAAGATATGTTTGGAAAGGTACGGGGTGTTACAACTTTGGTGTTTTAGAAAGGGTTGGAGTGTTGGCTAGTATTGAGGTAAAGTCAACATTCCTTAATGAAATCAAGGCCAAATAGTTTGAGGATGTGGAATTATATAAACTCTGGAACTAGGTGGTGTCTGCAGAGGTTTCAGATGTCACACTTGATATGTGTGTTGTATTATGGTTAAGAGAAAGAGTGTGTGTTCCTTGGGTTGGTGATTTGATTCAGCATGTGCTTGCTGAAGCTCATGGTTCATGATATTCTATTCATCCAGGTGCAACCAAAATGTACCGTGACTTGAGGAAACTTCATAGGTGGCCTAGAATGAAGAAGTATATAGTGGAGTATGTATACAAATGTCACAATTGTCAGCAGGTAAAGTACGAGCATCAAAGGCCTGCAGGTTTGCTCCAAAGGATACCCATTCTTAAGTGAAAGTTGGAGAAGATAGCTATGGATTTTGTGGTAGGTGATATGCCGGCTATTAATTTGACATTTTATTCTTTTAACCAAGAATAATCATGAGTTATTAAGCAACTGTTGTTAGTTTTGATATCTTTTTATGTTTAATTATCAAAAATTGACCAAAGTACAAAAAGGAGTGAACCTATGCTGAAAATGATGTATGACGGCTCAGTTGATGAATCATCAGGGCCTTGGAGAGTTGTCACACCAATCGTCAGTCTTAGATAGAATTATGCTTCAATGAAGCCAGGTGATGGCTTAGCTGGCAATCCATCAGAGCATTCGCGAGCCTTCACCCAAACTGCTAGGTCTAAACAGTTTATGTCTAATATACTTCAAGTGTTACAAAACAAGTTGACGAAGAACCAGGAGGCTGATGAACAATAAACCCTCCCATCAGAGCTAAACAAAATTGATGTCAAAATAAAGCCAAGTGACGGTTCATGTGACAAACTGTCATGCCCTTGGCGAGCAGTCACAATAGAGATGGCAGTCCAAGTTCAAATCTTAATTCCCAGATTCCTGGATCCTATAAACACCTAGTTAAGGGTTTAGAATAGGCATCTTTTGACCTAAATTTGGTCTTTTTGTGAAGAATTGAATACTTGAATTTCATCTTTGTAAGACTCCATCTCTTAATTATAAAATATATTGTTGTCATGTTCTTAATCACTATGAGTGGCTAGAAACCCTATAACTAGGATTGTGGAATCAATGTCTAAATAATGATTTTAGGGTTAATGTTTGTATGAATTTGTGGTATACATGTGAAAGTGTTGTTATTCTCTTCGTCTTAATATACTTCTAATGGTTGCAAACATTAGAATAAGCCTCAGGTTTAACTTTCTTGAAATAAGAAGTTAAAATCAAGAAAAGAGTTTAACAGTGAGGATTCGGAGCTTTTAGCCTCCACTAATGAGTAATGCTCTAACAAGATTAATCAACTTGGGGTTTAAATTGAGTATGATTTTCATCACTTTAAGTTCAAAAGAATTAAATGGATAGTTACCTAATTGGGTTGAGAAACCTTTAGGTAAACATTTAAGTTCAATTGCCCGACATGCACGCGTATTAAAGTAAATTCACTATAGACATTAGCCCGATAATAATAAAGAACCACGGTGAACACAATCCTAGTTCGTTTTCTCTATTGATTATCATTTTGTAATTTGAACACTCATTACTTAAAAAAAATTAAACGTTGAGTCAAATCAACTTATTATAAATCCCCCCATTTTATGGAAATTGATGACTAATAGTCACTTAAATCGCATACGATTTAGTTATCGCCATATTTCCTGTGTGATTCGACCCCAACCTTTGTTGGGTTATATATTTGACAACGATAGTCCTTTAAAAACAATGTAAGAAAGGACAAAAGGCTTTTAACACGAGATTGTTGGTATGAATCCCTATTCATGGGGTTTCAGTGGACATCTTCGATTATACAATCAACCGAATCTTTTTTGGCCAACTGTATAAAAACCCAACTATCACTCCAGAATATAAACATCGAATAATATCAGTATCTACACAGTGACCCTGGTTAGCACAGCTATTGACAGAGAGTGGTGAGCCCTCATGGTTACAAAATAAGAAGGAAAGAATGGCCAAGTCCTCATTGAACTTCAGGGCAAAGTTTTTGTGGGCAGTGGTTAGGTTGTGACTAATGCCTACAGGAGGAGACGCCAATCTAGATGAGATTAGGGCTATTGTAATTGCTAGTATGATGGAGGGTTTCAAAGTGAACTTTGTCCAAGAGATTGCAGAATAAATGCATACAAGATCTACGAAGACTACTACATCATTACCATTTTTTGTCTGGTGACACTGAATTATGTAGATTAGTGAAGGTACTTATTTTGAGTAGTATCGATAATGAAGTGATGGCCACCAAAACCCAGGACATTGATAAGACTTGGGATGATACTAAGTTTGAATTGAGGGTCCACAAACCTCCATTATTTTGACCTTAATCACAGACTACTCCAAAGGTGTACAACACTCCTTTAGGTACACTTTTAGCCATTGTTTCTATTGATCCATAGGGTGCGTCTGCTACATCTGGGGCTGAGGCTACTGCCCCAACTGCTGACACAACATCTATGCCACCTGCATATTCGAAGTTTTGGTCAACTCCACAAAACTTTATCAAAGTGGTAAAGAAACAAAAAAAGTTTGAGAAGCAATTATAGGAATGGGCTAAGTAATTCAAGCCCTTTATGGATTAAGAAAGCATTGAGGCTGTATGAAAATTTATATACCCATATAGATGACATAGATTTATGGGTCAATAACAGGTTGAGGGAACTGTTAGTCCCAGATTTGGCTAAGTTCATGATCGAGTTAAAAAAGGCCCAAGCTGATATCACCGCACTACGAAAGGCCTCAACTTTTGGGTTCCTTGATCCGACAATAGTAGAGTTGAAGGAGGATGACTTCATACTTGATTTAATGGGGCAACCTGTCAAAACTAGCGGTAAGAGGCCACTTGAGGGCGATAAAGATAAGAAGTCAAAGAAAAGAAAGCACTACCCGACCCAAGAAGAGAGAGATTTAAAGAAGGCCGCAAAAGTTTCTAAAAAAATGATGAAGAAAGGCAAAAACATGAGCGATATCAGCTAGCGGGAGTTTCTTCCAGCTCGACACCTAGAATTTGGCCCATATCATAGGTGTTGCCTACTCCCACTCCAGAGATTGAGGGTGTTGTTGATGATGTGTGTACTCTGGTCCATACCGGGGTCACTATTCCAAATAATGAGGCTTCAAAGGCCTCCAAAGATTTGCCAGACTTCGAAGCCTAAAGGCTTCAAATGTATTCCTCTCTAAGCTTTTATTTATCATATTTATACATTGGGGATAATGTATGTTTCTTTTGATGGGGGTGGGGGGTACCTGTGAGTTTTTCACCACTCGAGGGTTTTTGTTGTTGTGTTTTTTTTTTTCCTTGGTGTGCTATCTAGTAAAACCAGCATGTTTAAGTTTATTATTTTTGTGTGTTGCTAGGTTGAACTGTTAGAAATCAATGGCTAAAGTTTTTTTGGATTTTGTGATTTTTGGAAAATAGAGACTCCTCTAAAAATGAATTTGTTCTACATGTGTGGCTGGTTTGCATATTGTTAACCATGTTGGATCTCTAAGTGTCATTAGTGTATATGGAGGAAATAATGTTGCTTAAGCCAAACTACCATTTTGACAGTAGGTATTGACAAGTATGCTTTCGTGCCAAGTGTTTGTGAGCTTATTTTGCATTTTTTCAAGCTTTGTGCATGGACCTAGAACTTGCCCGGTTTACTCTATTTTAGTTATAAGTTAGTTGATTAGGAAAGGATCACATGCTCCGTTTGAATCCAAATGATGTGAATAATTCCCTTGATCCCCATTTTGAGTTGTCACACTTTTTTATTCAATAACTATTCACCTTTCCTCTTTTATCTTCAAATCTCTATTTAGCCCTGGTCCCTCCTTGGACATCGTGCACCTCAACTCAGGCAAATTGCCTAAGTTGAGGGTGGATACTATAGACGTGATATGTGAAATTTTTTATGAAAAGAATGGATGTGGATAAAGAAGTGATGCAAGTTCGGGAAGGACTTCAACGTTACATCAAAAGCTTGGAGTGTTTCGAGGGAGTATGAAATTCAAGAATCAATAAAACAATAGCTTAACATTATGTTTTAGGGTCATTTTTATCATAATATTATGTAAATGTAATCAAGGGGCATTTATGTCTTTTCTAATTTTAGTGAACCTTAGCGATAAATAGGATAGGATGAGAATTATTTGAGGGAGACAATATTTTTAGGTTGAATTTTGGTGAGTTTCTGTGTTTATCCCTTTATCTCTTCATTGGATCTCTCTTAAATATCTTTTGATAAGATTATTCATGTATGAGTTCAATTTTCTTCTCCCTTGAATTAATCATGTAAGTTTGTTCAACTTAGAGAATTACAAAACTATTTTTGTTGGTCTCTAATTTACTTCAATTGTGGGATTATTCCTTCTTTCTTCTCTATCTCCCTTGATTTCTTGATTATCTCTTGATTCTAATTATTTAGTATCTCATTTTATATCAATTGGTATCAAATCAAGGCTAAAGAATTATTCCTACAATTCTTAATCCTTGGCTTATTATCTTTTTTTTTGAAAATCCAAAAAAAAATTAAAAAATCAGATCTAAAAATTGATGAAATTTTCAATTGCGTATTGTTGAGTTTTGTTGGAATTAGTCTCAAGTGCTTGAATATCAAATTTGCGGGCATTTAAAGGTGATTTGGAGTTGATTTTGTCTATTTTTCCTTCATTTTCGCACAAAAAAATCTGCACTATTTAAAGTGAGAAAATTTGAGTTTTGGAGCTATTTTGTGTGAATTTTTGCCTTATCTTTTGGATCTAAGTTATTTTCATCATGGGTAAACTATATTAGGTTCCAATTTTGGGATCTAAGGATGAAAATGGGGTCAATTTTGGGTTTAAAAATTGGGCATTTTTCCTTGTCTGAATTTTCTTGAAAATGTTGGAGTTTGAGTTGATTCCTTACTTTAAAAACAATTGGGTGATTCTTAAAAATGTTCTATATTGATTGGTAAACTTGATTTGAGTTGTATCTTTATAGAATTGATGAATGGTGTTTTGAGCTTGTTTTGAGTGATCTTTTGTCCCAACTCTTAGATTTAAGTTGTTTGATTTATGGGTAAATCATCTTCTGCGTCAATTTCTTTAGCTAGATTACATTGAGTATTAGTTCTACTTGTGTTAGCTAATTATTTTTGTGTTCGTTTTTCATTTCGTGTCAATTTCTTTTGTACTTTTGTCTTTTTAGTTTAGTTGTTCTTTATTTCATTTCTAGTCCGTTAGTGTGTTTTGTCTTTCTTTGTTAGTGTCATAAACTCCATTCCAAATCGATACTTGAAAGCTTGCTTTAGGTTTATGTAACACCCCGTATATTTTCGAACCTAGTTGATTACCGTTACATTCATGGAATTATTTAAACATGAGATTGTTGAGGTATTACACATTAAATTTGTTGGGCTAAATTAATCTTGTGCTATTAGGCTCAATTGAGGCCCAAAATTACACCAAAAGACATGGCCCAAAAAGGAGGAAAATGACCCATTCATCTTTGACTAAGTAAACATAGCATTTATGACAAAAATGTTTGGCTAAGGATGTCCTTAAGGGACTATATAAGGCCTAGAAAAATCATATTTTTATTCATTACAACACACATGCTATTTCTAGATTTTTCCAAGACATTTCTCTTCTCCCACAAACCCTAAGCAACTATCTCTTTGGACAAGATCACTCTTTTGCAAACTTTGGTAAGTTTTTAATCTTATGGTTTAACATATTATATGCATGATAGAGTGTATAAATCATGTTAGTTATGTTGACAAAGTGTGGAGAAGTTCACTATGTGTGAAATAGTCTATGTTTGCTTAATCGGTAAAGGGTTTTGCCTTATAAAATTAAAAGGAGACCTGCGGTATTGAAGGAAATGAATTTGATGGATTAAATGTAAACATGTATGAAATGGTTATGTCCTTAAATTGCTTTTTCTTTGTGTATAACATTTGAAATTGTTGTTGCAAAATTGTGCATGGAATTGGTGACGTATTGAAAGGAAAATGTAGTTTTGGTGATGTTCATGTGTGTTGTGAAACCATGATTGTTCGTTGGCATCCAAGTTGACCAAAAATATGGAAAGAGAAGCTTACTTATGTCCATGGACCATTTATTGCAAAAAAGGACCCTAAAATGACCCCTGGAGGCTGAAACGGGCACCCGCCTTCGCGGACGGGGCACCTACGGGCGCAGATGCCAACGCAGGTGGCCCTGGACAGGGCCAGATGATCACCTGCGGCCGCACCTCATCCACCTGGGGGCGCAGGTGTCTCCACAACCCAGTCCAGAATTTTGTTTTGTTTGTTTTTGCTTCTCTTTGACCCCCCCAAGGCCCCTATACCCTTCTTGGATGCAATTATCAACTTATGGTACCTTTTGAATGGCTTTAAGGGGTCGTTCGGAGGCATGTTGGATTATATCAATTATGGATTGTTGTTAATATGTTATTGTGAAAGGTATTGAGATGACTTGATGGAGTAATTGTGACGTGGTGTTAATGAGGAAGTGTAACGTATAAACTTGGTGTGAAATGCTATTGGTTTATGATGTCTTGGTCAATGTGTAGAATGTTGTGGTGTGGTTGGTATGGTAATGCAGTGAGTGGTATTGTAGAAGGGTGAAATGACGTTATATGACAGTCAAGTAGCTCATTGTCGTCTTATGCACTTGTAATATAATTAGTTGTTAACGTGAGCTCCGTTATGTACTTGTGTTATAGAGTAACACGTAAGGAAGGAAATGGATTGTTGTATTCACATATAGGGTTGTGTATTCATATTTGGAAGATAAGGTATGTAAGGTTACTCTTTCCGTATCCTTTGGCAGCATCTCTTGTTCTCATTGTTACAGAATTGTTCTCATTTCAAATTATCTCAAAGTATCTCATTTCAGGTTATTGTTGTGACCCAGCTATACATGCAAGTGTACGTGATCGTTCAAGTAATAAAGTGGCTCTTTTAAAAGAGCCAGATATCGAACCCAAGGGACTTTCGTCAACAGAAATCAATTCTAGTCGTCAAACAATAATTAAAAACTAGTGTTGCAAAAAGAAAAAGGGATTTGTTACTAAAAATTAAATGATTGCGGACTATGAACTCCTATCTTCGCTACCGTAACCTTAGTTTTCATAAATATGCTTGAAAAGTCAATAAAAAGTAAACTCCCAGGGTCAAACCACTCCGAACATCATCTCTTGAGCATAATTATTACTGATTTAAGCAATTTGAGTCGTTTATCTTGGTTATTGCTCATGAGGTTAATGTTACAATTATATTCGTCTCCAAACTATAACCTTCTACTAGAAATTGGAAACCTAACTACGTCATTGAGCGGTGATAAGTTTAACCAATTCTAATGCATTTAAGCTATCTTCTCGTAATTAAACAAGCGCGACGGATTAGGTACCTCTCGGTCCTAACCACATATCATTCTCTTGGAATCCCTTCCGCGAGTAAAGATCACGCTCCTTATATTCCACGTTCTATCTCTCAGTTTCTCTCTCGAGCTCACCACAAGACAAGGGATTTATTTCAATGGTGATCAAGCATTAAAATAGTAAAATTAAGAATATAAGAATAACCAATTTATGATAAACTTCAGCAAGAACCAATATAATCAACTCAAGAGATTCATGTTCATAGACTCAACCCCAAGAAAGAGGGATTTTAGCCACTCATAACATCAATTAACATCCAAAAGTAATAAAATACCATAAAAAGAAATAAAAACTGAAAAGATAAAGAATGAAGCCTAATTTCAATGCCCAAAAACGCCCAAAGTAGTCTAGTCAAGATGTAATTATGATACAATAACCCAAAATCCCTATTCATAGACAAAATCTCAAGGCAAAAATTTGCCAAAAAGCGGCCCGGCACGCCTTTGGGCGTGCCCCCCAGCTGCCTACTTGGGTGGAATTTTTGCCAAAAGCGGCCTAGCACGCCCCTTGGCGCGCCAGGCCTTTAATTTCTGATTTTTTTCTTTCGTCAACTTTTCTTCGCTGATTTGGTTGGATTCTTCAAGTTCAAAGCTTTGGCTTGCCTCATATCTTCAATATCCTTCGCTCGTAGCTCCACAAAGCCTCGCTTTCCACGACAAAAATGCTCCAAATAGTCGTGAATTCCACCTACAAGGTTCTAATCACATTTGTTAGCACAATATCACATATTCCATCAAAACCATACAAAATACATACGTATTGCTCTCAAAACTAAGGTAAACATGGGTTAAAGTCGATAATAAGGCATATAAATACGCCTTAGATCACCACCCCACACTTGAACCTTTGTTTATCCTCGAACAATAGCCACACTCAAACCCGGTCGACTCAAGACAATCGACATACACTAGGTATTCCTGCATAGCTACACAACCACATTCATCAAATTATGCACTAACATGCTAGTATCACCAAAGAGTGAATAGCAAATTGAAACAACCTATCCTCACAAAACAACTTTACTAGTTGCAAATTCATGCATGACACGTTACCAATAGATCACTACACTTCACTGAACATGCGCCCTCGCCACAAGAGAGTCACCCAATATTTCACACAAAGTAATTATTAAATGGGTGCATGAATAAAAGTTCACTCCCTCTCGAAAAGAATTCACATGCAACACAAGATGAACCATAAGCTTGCCCTTAGTGTAGTACTCCACTAATGTCAAAATATTAAAGCTCAAGATCAAGTAGGACTTTACGGGTTGTCATGTAGGCTAAGGGACGGGTAGGAACTATTTGGTCAAGAATAGTGACTATCTTCCCTAAGCACTTTAATACACTACAAATTACATTAAGACCACCTTCAACCAACCTATTTTCCACCACTTTTATCTTCCCAACTCTTTTTTGTGTTGCCCCATGTCTTTAAGCTAGCTTAAGCATATTAGGCAAGGAGTAACTACTATCACAAATGATTCACTTTTTTTTTTCATTACCATACTCCCTACCAACAACACATAAACTTTTTCACACACCCAAAGGCTATTTACTTGGGGCTTCAATTTCACTTGTTCCTTCAATTTTTTTTTCTTTACACTTCTTAACATCTTAATTTCTCAATTAAAGCGCTTAGGAGGTTTGGATCAAATTATGGTTCATTGAAAGAAAAGGATCAAGCTACATGTAAGGCTACCAAAGAATAGGCTAAAGGCTCAACGAGGCTAACTAAGATCATGCAAAAAGGGTAGATAAAGTCGGTATAAAACATGGCTATCAAAGAAATGCCTACATCATCTCCTAAACTCAACACCTTTTATTTCGCTTTGCAAACACACCGGGCAAGTTCTAGACATCAATATGCACATGGAATATCACAAGGACCTCACTCACACATGGCACATGTTTAACTCAAGCAGGCTCACCATACAATTTTCGAAGTTATGCACAAGTTCAACATTAAGTAACTTATCAAGTCGACTAAGTGAGCATTAGATATCTCAACACTTGCTATTGTATATCCTAGCATGTTTAACACGTGTGTACAAAATTGTATAGCAAGCAAGAACATCCAACAAGACATGACTAATTTGCTCTTAAGACGGTCGTCATCCATCCATCATAGAGCAAAGCCCTTAATATTATGACTAAAAGAAACTCAAAAGTAATAAAAACTAAAAACAACATAAAAAATTAAAATCTTTTTGTGGTTTTCTACGGTTCAAAAGGACTATCCTTAGTAAAAGAACCGAAAACAAAGGATAAGGAACCCAAAATAAAACAACTAGATACATACAGAAACACGCATATACATACATACAAAGGAATCTCATAAAACCCTACCCCACACTTAAAAGATTAGAACTGTCCCCAATGCTACAAAAATTAAACAATGCAAGAGTAGGGTGTAAGGAGCTCCCTGGTCAGTCAAGGAAATCATCATCCTCTGGCTCGCGGACTGCTAGCGGTTATCATCCGCCTCCACCTCGTCATCATAGGAATCGGTCTGGCGGTCATTCTCATCTGTAGGGATATCATCATCCACAGGCTCAACAAAATCAGGACCAATTCTCAACAACGCCATGGCATGCTCGTTAAGAGGATAATCCCTCTCAACCTGGCTCAACTCTTCCACCGTAGAGGGCCTACTCCCAGTCCTATGCCAAAGCATCTCCAACCCATACATATGGGCTAAAATCCCATCATCCCGAGCGTGACGCACTACTAAGGTAATAGTGGGGCTGAGTGCATCAGGTGCCCTGGTTTGGGTGACATCCATAGGTGTCTGCACCATCGGAGGATGATAATCAAATGCCTCTTCAGGCACTTCGAATGCTCGCATCAATTTAGTAAATATACCACCAAAAGCATATTGAAGACCTCCTTGTAGACGAGCTCAACGCATAACTGACAGAAACACAGAACCTACATCAATTTCCACATCAGTCATGAGAGCATACACTAGACAGACACTATCCCATATGACCTCCGTCATGTGTCTACCCAGAATCAAGCAACAACACATAATCTTCAACCAAATTCGCGCCTCTTTATTAAAATGAGTATAGGGTAGACTCATGTGGTACCCTCTTTTGTGATGGCACAACCATATCACTGTCGAACATTGGCCGCAAAGAGTGTGTCAAATGTCTGCATAGGGAGGCCTAGTATTCAGCCTGAGTAGGTCGTGGGGACTAGCCCGAGTGTTTACTCCCAATAATCCATTAAGGCCCAAGGAATCAAGTATAACATCCGACCCTTGTACAACCACCGAGCTGGCAGGTGCATCCTGGTTCCAATTAGCATATAATTTCCTCACTAGATGAAGGTTACAATCCATAGGTATGTCGAATATGAACCCCATACCTACTTGCACAATACGATCCAATATCTTACTGTAAGTCCTAGCTAGACTGGCCCTATCAATGCATTCATCCGCAAAGTATTTGGCTTCGGGGTGGCTCTTATACCAACTCTTTCCTGCACTGGAGACCGCATTTATCCCATATTTCTGTTTTTGACCTTTCGGGACTAGGGGAGCCGCAGGGACGTTATTTCCTAACCGTTAACGCTTGTGAGAACTGGAAGCAGCCACATTAGATTCTGACATTGTAACTGTGACAAAGTTCCACAAGCAAGTCAATTCCCCACGTAAAGATAGCTAACCAACTCAATGTGCGTTGGCTTTAAGGGCCACCCCACACTTAGTTGCTTAGCAGCAAGTCAAAATATATGGGTGTAGGGTACTCAGACTTCCCCTCATCACTTAATGCCCAATTACCAAGGCCAAGCCATAGACAAATTTAACATTCGGAACACAAGTTCAACAATCCCATAATTATCATTAGAATGACTTACTTGTTTTACTCAAGAATTCAAACAAGATTCACACATATTCAACAACATATGAGTTATATCAAGTGATTTCAACCACCAATTCTCTCAATTATCACCAATAAAGTTAAACCCACTTTCAATTATTTCATCTAAAAAAAAGATTAATAAGAACAATTCCACATGTACTTCAAGTTCACCTTTAGGACACCCCATAAATTTCAACAATAGCATAAGAAGCAAGTCAAACTACAAAGAACATACGGGGCATCACAAATTTGAATTCCAAGAATCCCCACAATGTCAACATGCTCATAGCATTCTAGAGAAAGAAAGCTTAAAGAAACATACCTTGATAGCTTTATGGAGTCTTGTATACACAACCCAAAGATGAGAAGGTGAGAATTTGAGCTATGTGTGGGCAAGAGGAGAGAAAAGTAAGAATTTTTTTTTTGATTTTGGAAAGAGAAAAATCGTGCCTTTGGTGTGGACTTAGAGAAGGTGTATGAGAAATAAAGAGAATTGGGGATTTAAAAGAGATGGGGTGGGGTGGGGTGGGTAGACTAGGCACAATTCATAAAAAAAAATTTTCCCAAAAAAACATAAGGGGTAGCGGCCTGGCACGCCCTGTGCCACGCTACCCTACTGCCATTTGCATGAAAATTTTTGGTGCAGGTGGCCTGGCATGCTGCCTGGCGCGCCTGCACACTGCCTATGCGTGAAAATATTTGGGCGCAGGCGGCCTGGCATGCTTGCCCACTGCCTAGGTAGAAAAATTTTTGGGCAAGTGCAGCCTAGTACGCCAGGTACCGCGCCCCATACTTAACATCATACCTGAGCAATTTTACACATTTTTTTAACATAATTTAGGACTTTTTCAAGTCCCAAGATGCAAAACTTTGCTCCAAAACATGTCCTACCTTCTCGGTACCTTCAAATGATCATCTATCCACCAATTTTACCTTTTTCTCGTGGATTTTCATGGAAAAATGCTCCGTGTGTCTCTGCATAAACACAAAATCCTAGAACTAAGTTAGAAAAGAAAACTTTTAAAAGAGATAGGTTGCCTCCCATCAAGCGCCTTAGTTTTGGTCGTGGCACGACTCTTCTTTTTTGTATTTTTACTTTATAAATCCTAACTATTACAATACATTCATGGGTTGCCTCCCATGTAGCGCCTGGTTTAATGCCACAACTTGACCACACTCAGCTTAATTATTATCAAGGTGAAGCACGTCCTCCTTCTGCTTCTCTTCTTCACCAAAATAGTGCTTCAATCTCTGGCCATTTACCATAAATCTCGTACCATCCTCTTTATTCAAGATTTCCACCGCACCATGAGGAGTCGTGCGACTGACCTCAAAAGGCCCACTCCACTTAGATCATAGCTTGCCCCAAAACAACCTAAGTCTCAAGTTAAACAAAAGTATCAACTGGCTTGGCTCAAAAGTGCGGGGGAGAATATGCTTGTCGTGCCATCGCTTCATTTTCTCCTTGTAGATCTTCGCATTCTCATATGCATGGAAACGATACTCTTCCAACTCATGGAGTTGCAACAACCTCCTGGTACCAGCCAAATTCGGATCTAGATTCAACTTCTTCACCGCCCAATATGCTCGGTGCTCAAGCTCAACCGGGAGGTGACATGCTTTCCTAGGGATGTCCCTATAGGTGTCTTATACGCAGTTCAATAAGCCCAAAGAGCATCATCTAGCTTGAGTGACCAATTTTTCCTCTGAGTATTCACCGTCTTTTGCAAGATTTGTTTTATCTCGCGATTAGACACTTCCACTTGGCCACTTGTTTGAGGATGATACGCTGTTGAGACCTTGTGTCTAACACCATATTTCGCCAACACACTCATCACCCAATAATTTATAAAGTGTGAACCTCCATCGCTAATAATAGCTCTTGGAGTTTCGAATCTCGTGAAGATATGTTTTTTAAGAAACTTAACCACAACCTTGGAATCATTCGTAGGATGAGCAGCAGCCTCTACCCACTTAGAAACATAATCCACTACGACAAGTATGTATTGATTCCCATTCGAATTCGGGAAAGGGCCCATAAAATCTATCCCCCATACATCTAAGATTTCAACTTCTAGGATATTAGTTAAGGGCATCTCATGTCGCTTTGCAATCATCCCCATACGTTGGAATTGGTCACAACTCTTCACAAGCTCATGAGCATCTTTAAATATAGAAGGCCAGAAGAAACCTGATTGCAGAATTTTTTGGGTTGTGCGTTCACCACCATAATGACCACCATAAGGTGATGCGTGACATATCTCTAACACCTGCTTCACCTCCACATCCAGAATACATCTTCTTACTACTTGATCAGGCCCTTACTTGAATAAATAAGGCTCGTCCCAAATATAGGAACGTGCATCATATGACAACTTCTTCTTTTGTTGAGGACTCGAATCAAAAGAAAATAACCCACTTACCAATAGATTCACAATGTCTGCATACCATGGTAACTCATCAACCCTCAAAACAAACAATTGCTCATCTGGAAATTCCTCACAAATACGCCCATCATCAACTACATGTGTCGAGCTTTCAAGTCTAGAAAGATGGCAAGCAATCTGATTTTTTGACCCCTTCCTATCTTTAATCTCCAAATCAAACTTTTGTAACAATAAGATCCATCTAATCAACCTCGGCTTTGCATCTTTTTTATGGAACAAATAACGTATAAGAGCATGATTCGTGTATACAATGACGCTAGTACCCACCAAATATGATCTAAATTTATCAAATGCGTACACCAAAGCTAGCATCTCCTTTTCAGTCACCGTATAATTCACTTGGGCTGCATCAAGGGTCCTGCTCGCAAAATAAATAGAGTGAAATATCTTATTCTTCCGCTGCCCAAGAACTGCACCCACTACAGCATCACTTGCGTCACACATGAGCTCAAATGGTAAAGCCCAATCAGGAGCAATAAGGATAGGTACCTCCACCAACTTCTTCTTCAACACCTCAAATGCCTTCACACATGACTCACAAAAGAAAAATTTAACATCTTTTTCTAAAAGTGTGCACATGGGACGTACAATCTTGGAAAAATCTTTAATGAACCGTCTGTAGAACCCAACATGTCCCAAGAAACTACGCACCCCTTTCACCGACACAGGTGGAGGTAATTTCTCGATAACTTCAATCTTTGCTCTATCAACTTCGAGCCCCTGCTTTGACACTTTGTGTCCAAGAACTCTACCTTCCGTCACAAGAAAGTTGCATTTTTCCCAATTGAGAACAAAATTAGTTTCTCCACACCGAGCAAGGACTCTATCAAGGTTTTGCAAACATACCTCGAAAGAGTTACCAAAGACTGAAAAATCATCCATAAAAATCTCTACGAACTCCTCCACCATGTCATAGAAAATAGCCATCATGCAACGCTGAAAAGTAGCCGGTGCGTTACACAATCCAAAGGGCATACGCTTGAAAAAGTATGTACTGTAAGGGCATGTGAATGTAGTCTTCTCTTGATCTTGAGGATCTATACCAATTTGATTGTAACCGAAAAACCCATCAAGAAGAAATAATATTCCTGCCCTGCTAAACGATCCAACATCTGATCAATAAAAGGGATTGGATAATGGTCTTTCCTCGTAGCATCATTTAGTTTCCAGTAATCCATGAAAATATGTCTCCCAGTCACAGTTCTTGTAGGAATCAACTCATTATTATCATTCGTGATTACTGTCATACCACCCTTTTTTGGAACATACTGTACTGGACTAACACACGTACTATCAGAAATAGGGTAAACAATGCCCGAATCTAACCACTTAATTACCTCTTTTCTTACCATTTCTTTCATTACTGGATTCAAGCGTCGTTGGTGTTGCACACTTGGCTTATGAACTTCCTCCATGTAAATTTTATGCATGCATAAACCCGAATTAAAACCATGGATGCCAGACATCTGCCAACCGATAGCCTTCTTTCTTCGTTTGAGTATCACCAATGCTGCCTCAACTTGTTCCCTTGATAAATTTGCTGCAAGAATAATAGGAAGGGTCTTATTATCACCTAGGAAAGCATATTGAAAATGAGACGGAAGTTCTTTTAATTCAAGCTTTGGTGCCTCCTCAATTGATGGCTTGGGTGGAGGGCCAAGTGGACGATTTAAAGGTTCCCATCCACCCTCTTTAGCATAGATACCCATAAGACAAAGGATCTGTAGACAAAGTGTGGATGTTTTCAGCCGCCAAATCTATAGCTGTAATAGCTGTCAAGTTCTCATAAATTTCTGGTAGTTTCAAAGCCCTATAAACATGAAAAACCTCAACTTTATCATGAGCTTGCATAGTCAGTTTTGCTGCTGCTACATCAATGATCGCACCTCCTGTGGCCAGAAATGGACACCCCAAAATAAATGGGACTTCTAGGTCAGGCTCAAAATTCAGCACCACAAAATCAACCGGAAAGATCAATGAACCCACTTAAACAATAACATCCTCAACAATACCATCAGCTCTAGTCACGGATCGGTCTGCAAGCTGTTAAATAATAGTAGTAGGCTTAGGACGACCCAAACCCAACTCCTTGAAATTTGAAGTGGGCATCAGATTTATACTAGCCCCTAAATCGCACAACCCCCGAGCACAGACACGATCTCCCAGAGTAATTTTTACAGTGAAACTTCCAGGATCCTTCAGCTTGGTTGGTAACCGATTTTGAATGCAAGAGCTACACTCCTTAGTCAGTGCAACTGTGGCATATACTGTTAATCTACTCTCGTTTGCCACAATATCTTTCACAAACTTAGCATACTTTGGAATACCCTGCAAGATATCCACAAGAGGTAAATTAATGTGCACTTGTTTAAGTAGTTCAATGAACTTACCAAAGCATTCGTCTTCCTTCTTCTTCTTGAATTTCTGAGGAGAAGGAGGAGGCAACTTTACACTTTATATCACTTTATCATCTTTGGAGCTTTTGGCAGACTCAACTTGTTCATCTTCAACCACAACTACTGTCGGCTCCAATTCTTTTTCTGGTGGAGCTCCTCTAACTGCTTACCACTACGAGTAATAATAGCATCCACCTGCTTTGGGTTTGGCTCGGTATCACCTGGAAGACCTCCTTGAGGCCTTGTATTCTATGCATTTGCTAACTGACCAATTTGCTTCTCTAAATTTTAAGTATCCAACTGATTGTTTCTTACATCTGCTGCTAGCTTAGCTTGCTCTGCCATAATCTGCTTCAACATATCTTCCACACTCATATCTCCAGGCTTAGCACCCACTTGATTTCCTTGACCTTGCTGTTAGTTGTATTGTGGTGCATATCCTTGAGGTCTATATTGATTCTGATTACCTCCCCAAGATAAGTTGGGGTGATTTTTCCACCCAGTATTATAAGTATTTCCATAATTCTATGCTCCGACTCCTCTTTGGGCATTACCCATAAAATTTACAAAATCCGAATTTATACTACACAACTCACTGATATGGTCCCCATTTCCACATACACTACACATCACAGAAACCTGTTGCTGTACTGTATTTATGGGAGCTTGTTGCTGCCCCAAATTCAAACTGCTGAAGTAATTGTTCATCATGTTTTGCATAGCTGAAATTTGGGCAGATAATGTTGTGACTGCATCCACATCTAGTTTCCCAGCAACCTTCTTTGTAGAATTCCTAGAATTATCACCATGCCAGTCTATATTTCCCTGCGAAATATGATTCAACAAAGCATATAATTCATCATAATTCTTCTCTAAAGCTTGTCCACCTGCAGCTGAATCAAGTAGAATTTTAGTGTTGGGGTCGAGAGCCTCAATAAAAGTATGCACCAACACTTCATTAGCTTGGTGGTGATGGGGACAATCCCTCAACATAGATTTGAATCTGTTCCAATCTTGGTACAGATTCTCATCATCTCTCTGTATGAAACTCAATATCTCACTCCTCAGCTTTGCTGTCTTTCCAGATGGAAAGAACCTTATCAAAATTTTTTGAGCAAGATCATCCCAAGCAGTGATACAATTAGCCGGCTCTGCATCTAACCACCTCTTTGCTTCCCCCAATAGAGAAAAGGGGAACAAAGTAAGTCTCACATAATCCGAAGACACACCTGCAAGAATATATGTGTCACTGATCTCCAAAAAAATATGGATGTGCCTCTGTGGGTCCTCATGAGCAAGACCGGTAAACTATCCACTCGAGTACAAGAGTTGCACTATGTTCTGTTTAAGCTCAAAGCTACCTCCAGCTGCCGATTTTAAAATACTGGAGGTCACATTAGTAGCGAGTGTGATTGGCACATCGCGAACTGTCCTAGCTTCCATCACTACCGGCTTACATCTATCCACAACTGGTTCTTCAATTCTTAAGGGATCACCCCGTATGCCTTCGTCAGCCAGTTCGACTTGCGGGATTGGGTAATCTGTAGCCTGTCTCTTCAATCTATGGAAGTATCTTTCAGTTTCAGACTGTGGGGTTACCAAATCTTTATTCCTTGCCAACGTTCAGATGAAGGAAGCTTGCAAAATAGAATAGCTAAGGTCAAGTTGTCAACACTCAGCTGAAAATTAAAGTAAAAACGTCAATAATTGAAATCTATCTATTTGAAAGTCCCCGACAACGACGCCAAAAACTTGTTGCGACCAAGCTATACACACAATTGTATGTGATCGTTCAAGTAATAAAGTGGCTCCTTTAAAAGAGCCGAATATCAAACCCAAGGGACTTTCGCCAATAGAAATCAATTCTAGACGTCAAATAATAATTAAAAACTAGTGTTATGAAAAGAAAAAGGGATTTGTTACTAAAAATTAAATGATTGCGGACTATGAACTCCTATCTTTGCTATTGTAACCTTAGTTTTCGCAAATATGCTTGAAAAGTCAATAAAAAGTAAACTCCCAGGGTCAAGGCACTCCGAACGTCATCTCTTGAGCATAATTGTTACTGATTTAAGCAATTTGAGTCGTTTATCTTGGTTATTGATCACGAGGTTAATGTCACAATTATATTTGTCTCCATACTATAACCTTCTACTAGAAATTGGAAACCTAACTATGTCATTGAGCGGTGATAAGTTTAACCAATTCTAATGCATTTAAGCTATCTTCTCGTAATTGAACAAGCACGGCGGATTAGGTACCTCTTGGTCCTAACCGCATATCATTCTCTTGGAATCCCTTCTGCGAGTAAAGATCACGCTCCTTATATTCCACATTCAATCTCTCAGTTTCTCTCTCGAGCTCACCACAAGACAAGGGATTTATTTCAATGGTGATCAAGCATTAAAATAGTAAAATTAAGAATATAAGAATAACCAATTTATGATAAACTTAAGCAAAAACCAATATAATCAACTCAAGAGATTCATGTTCATAGCCTCAACCCCAAGAAAGAGGGATTTTAGCCAATCATAAGGTCAATTAACATCCAAAAGTAATAAAATACCATAAAAAGAAATAAAAACTGAATAGATGAAGAATGAAACCTAATTTCAATGCCCAAAAACGCCCAAAGTAGTCTATTCAAGATGGAATTATGATACAATAACCCAAAATCCCTATTTACAGACAAAACCTCGAGGCAAAAATTTGCCAAAAAGTGGTCCGGCATGCCCTTGGGTGCGCCCTCCTGCTGCCTACTTGGGTGGAATTTTTGCCAAAAGCGGCCTGGCACGCCCCTTGGAGTATATGCCACGCCCCGCATCCTAACGGGGCGGATTGGCACCCGTAGCCGATAAGGCCCGAGAGAACCAAGCTTTGCTTCTATTCATTCATATGCTTGTCATAGGAAACAACACTATCACGTGAGAACATAAAGGGCTAATAACGGAATTTATGGAACATGTGTTATATATATATACATATGTGAAACTTAGCCGTTGAGGCCATCAAGTCAAAACGTCATGTATCATCTTACATTCATACACCCACATACGTCTACAAAAGCCTCTAACAGATGCATTTACCAAAACCAACCGAAAGTCGGGACAAGTCCCCGCTTTATACAACATATAAAAAACCAAAACACATGTACAACTATGACTTGGAGAAGCCCCGAACTAACTGGAGCTCACCAATGATCCGCAAACAACTGGCAACCTACTGTGGAGGCCTACTAGCACCTGCGCCTACAACAAGTAAGGTAAGTCCCACAAGGGACGTCAGTACGAAGAATATACTGAGTATGTAAGGCTCATAAGAAACTGTATGATATGTAAGTATGTCAATGAAATCAAATACAAATGAATAACCAATATAGATAAGTCACTATTCTGTACTTTGGAAACCATGTGTGTTTCATTAATTTCTTTGTTTCTTTACTTCTATGCTTTGTTCATCGTCACTTGTGTCACTATGTACCCGGGCCCCGACTGATCAGTGGGTCTTTACATAACATAGCATTATGTTGGGATCGGTTCGAGCTAGGCCTATGCTTCTAGAGCTACCACCCATGAATCAATATATCGTGCTCGACTCAAGCTAGGTTATTACCTCTAGAGCTGCCACCCATAAACCAACATATCAGGTTTGGCTCGAGCTAGGTTATTACCTCTAGAGCTACCCCCTATCAGGATCAGTCCGAGTTAGGCTTATGCCTCTAGGACTGCCCCCTGATCCAACAATCTCGGGATCAGCTTGAGCTAGGCATTTCGCCCCCAAAGCTACCACCCATACTCAATCATTAACCACATATATGCATTACTTCATTCATTACTTTGAGATTGACACAATGATAGTCATAACTTTATTTGTAGCTTTGGATCAATAATCAATGAGTAAGAGACATGTGAATAAACATTATTGGAAACATAGCCTTATTGGAAACATAATACTATTGAAACCATTGGACAATAATCAATGAACAAGATACATGAGTATAACTACTATTGGAACTTTGGAACACAACCTTATTGGGCTTTTGGAGCATTATCAATTAATATAAGACATGTGATTCACAATTGATCAATGGGTAGGAAACATGTGATATTGAAAATTGGTAACCGGATATAGGATACCTTAGCACATTTCGGGATAGGACAAGTGCGATGTCAATGTGAATACTATGTGTTGCAGAAAGATATGGACAAAGTAACCTTACATACCTTGTGGCTCTCGACACCTAAGTAAACATTGTTCAACGTCGTCAAGTAGGGTCGGAAAGGTACGGGGTGTTACATTCTTCCCCCTTTAGGAACATTCGTCCTCGAATATTAACAATATCGCTTCAATTACAACAAATGCATCTTTATATTAGCATACATATACATAAACACTTAAGGCTCATGGATACTTACTTGTTATTTCTCCACTTCCGAACTTTGAACTTCTTCGTCCATTTGAAATAGATAGGGATACTTGGATTTCATCATTTCCTCAGCTTCCCATGTGATCTCCTCTACTGGTTGATTGTGCCATAGTACCTTTACAGAAGCTATGTCTTTATTCCTCAACCTTTTTACTTGTTGATCTAGAATAGCAATGGGTACCTCTTCATATGTAAGATCCTATATAACTTGAACATCTTCAATGGGAACAATACGAGATGGATCCCTATACACTTTCGAAGCATCAAAACATGAAACACTGGGTGGACTGAGGAAAATTCTTGAGGTAGTGCTAATTCATACACAACTTGCCCAAATCTTCTAATAATTTCATATGGGCCTATGTAACGTGGACTCAATTTTCCTTTCTTTCCGAATCGCATTACCCCTTTCATAGATGACACCTTTAAAAATACCCAATCACCTATGGCGAATTCAATCCCTCTTCTTCTAACATCAGCATATGACTTGTGGCGACTTTGGGCCATTTGTAACCGCTGTTGGATAGCTTGAACTTTCTCCATAGCCTGATGAACAATATCCAGCCCAAGTAAAGCAGTCTCACCCACTTCAAACCATCCAATTGGTGATTTACATTTCCTTCAGTACAAATCTTCATAAGGTACCATTTTAATACTCGAATGATAGCTATTGTTGTAAGCAAATTCAATAAGAGGAAAATGGTCATCCCAACTACCTTGAAAATCTAACGTGAACGCTCGTAGCATATCTTCAAGTGTTTGAATAGTACGTTCTGCTCGTCCATCAGTCTGAGGATGGAAAGCCGTACTCAAATTCACCTGTGTACCCAAACTCTACTGAAAAGATCTCCAAAAATGCGCAGTAAACTGAGCTCCCCTGTCTGATGCTCTACTTTCACTTGTTGACAATTCGGGCATTGAGCGACAAATTCTATAATGTTCTTCTTCATATTTCCCCACTAATACACTTCCTTTAAATCATGGTACATTTTAGTAGCACCTGAATGAATAGAATAGCGCGAATGATGCGCCTCTGTCATAATTCGTTTCCTCAGCTCATCTACATCTGGTACACATAATCTACCTTGGCATTGGAGCACCCTTCTTGTGTAAGATCAAATGCCTTTGTCAAATTCTGTTGTACTTTTTCCTTTATCTGCAATAACATAGAATCCGCAAACTGCTTCTCTTTCACTTCAGCTATTAAGGAGGATTCCGCTGTATTTTGCGCAATAACCCCTTTATCTGGAGATTCAATAATTGATGTAGATCTTTGATTATCTTTTGCTTTTCAGTCAACTGTCCACTAGTGCTTTCTACTGCCTTGCGGCTCAATGCATCAGCTACCACATTTGCTTTGCCTGGATGATAAAGAATGTCAATATCATAGTCTTTTAAGAGCTCTAACCACCTTCGTTGCCTCAAATTGAGTTCCTTCTGCTTAAAGATATATTGCAAACTTTTGTGATCAGTATAGATATCAACATGAACTCCATACAAATAATGACGCCATATCTTTAAAGCAAAAAGCACCGCTGCTAATTCAAGATTATGTGTGGGATAATTTTTCTCATGTGGCCACAACTGTCGTGAGGCATATGCTATGAAATAACCGTGTTGCATCAAAAAACATCCGAGGCCAACCCCGGAAGCATCACAATACACTGCATAACCTTTGGTGCCTTCAGGAAGTTCTAAACTAGTGTGGAGGTTAATTTATCTTTCAACTTTTGGAAGCTTTTCTCAAATGCATCATTCCACTGAAATTTAACTGCCTTATGTGTAAGCTTTGTTAACGGTTCAGCAATGGAGGAAAAACCTTCCATAAATCTTTTGTAATAACCTGCCAGTCCAAGAAAACTACGAATCTCTGTGGGTGTCGTATGTCTTGGTCAATTTTTCACTGCTTTAATCTTCTGTGTATCAACCTGTATCCCTTCATCTGACACAATGTGACCCAAGAATGCGACCGATTTTAACTAAAACTCACATTTGGATAACTTTGCATACAACTTACGCTCACGGAGAATTTGTAATACCTGCCGTAAGTGATTAGCATGGTCCTCTGGTGATCTTGAATAAACCAGGATGTCATCTATAAATACCATCACGAACACGTCCAGAAATGGCTTAAATACCCTATTCATCAAATCCATGAACACAGCTGGTGCATTTGTTAGTCCAAATGACATAACTAAAAATTCATAATGGCCATACCGTGTTCGAAAAGATGTCTTGGGTACATCTTCTTCTCTAACTCTGACTTGATGGTAACCCGACCTCAAGTCAATCTTTGAAAAACACTTGGCACCCTGTAACTGATCAAACAAATCATCAATTTGAGGGAGGGGATATTTGTTCTTGATCGTTACCTTATTCATTTACCAATAGTCAATGCACATTCTCAACGTGCCATCTTTCTTTCGTACAAATAATACCGGTGCACCCCACGGAGACATACTCGGCCTGATGAAGCCCTTGTCCAGCAAATCTTTCAATTGCTCCTTCAATTCACACAATTCTGCTGGAGCCATTCTATACGGAGGAATAGAGATAGGCTGAGTGCCTGGAATTACATCAATGCCAAACTCTACTTCCCGTTTTGGGGGTAAGCCTGGAAGATCCTCTGGAAATACATCAAGAAATTCATTGACTACTAAAACTGACCGCGGAGTTAGTGGTTCCACTTCATTATCTTTCATTCGTACTAAGTGACATATGCACCCCTTGGCAATTATTTTCCTTGCTTTCAAATAGGAAATAAATTTTTCTCTTGGTGCCCCTACATTACCCTGATAACAAGAAGCCAATTATTACATCAAAATCCCCCATGTCTAGTTCAATGAGATCGTCCAGTGTATCATGACCACACACAGTTACCACACAATTACGATATACTCTTTTTGCAATAATATAGTCACCAACCGGTGTAGACACTTCAATTGACTTAATTAATAATTTTGGTGCCTTTGCAAATTTTGTAGCAACCAATAGAGTAACATAGGAAAATGTAGAACCCGGGTCCATTAATTCATATACACTATATGAAACTATGGATAATGTACCTGTGACGACATCAGGAGAAGCCTCTGAATTCTGTCGGTCCACTAAAGCATAAGTGCGATTCTGAACCCCACTAGTACTGGCTTCTCCTCTGGCACCCCTACCATGGCCAAAAGACTGCACACCTCGACCCAAAGAAGGAACCGATGATGATGATGCAACGATCGATCCCGCCGGTCGTGCTATACCACCCATACTCCTTTGGGGACACTCTTTCATCATGTGTCCTATCAGACCGCACCAGAAGTAAGCATTTGTCCTCAATCTACATGTACCTGAATGAATACGCCCGCAGTGCTGACACTGCTGACGAGGAAAACCTGCTGCCAGTGATCCGTTAACTCCACTACTCTGCCCAGATGGACCACCTCTAAAACCTCAGAACTGAGAATGGGCGCCTGCTGTGGAATGTGAGAACGATGGTCTAAGTGGTCTAGGAAACATACGAGGCCTAGATCCTCCTTGAGACATCATAGATGGTCCCATAGGTCTAGCCTTTTTGAACTGTCCTCGGTCAGAGTCATGTGCCCTTCTTCTCTGTCTTTGATCTTCTATTTTCTGGGCGAAGGCCTGAATTCTCGCTATATCCATATCCTTGTTCAATGCAACAATGGTTCAATCCCTTACCAAATATGGCTCTAATCTCTCCACGTATCGATGGACTCTGTCCGTCATCGTAGCCACTACATTTGGAGCATATCGAGCCAAGGAATTAAATTGCAAACTGCATTCTCTGACACTCAGATTCCCTTGATAGAGATTTAAAAACTGATCCGCACGAGCCTCACGAATCTCATAGGGAAGGTAATGATCAAGTAAAGCCGTTTTGAATTCTTCCCAATTAGGTGGAGTTGCACCAATATCACGAGATTTCTTCCAATCCTCATACCACAATATCGCCTCTCCTTTCAATCTATACACAACAAGTTCAACTGTTTCTACCCCCGTCATGTGTATAACTTCCAGAGCCCTCTGAATCTGATCCACGAAGTCCTGTGGATCTGCTTTTGGATCTGACCCAGTGAATATAGGAGGGTCCAGTTTTAGGAAATCCTGTGTTCTGCGACTCGCCACTAAAGCCGTATCATCCTCATGTGTCATTGGACCAGCTCGTCCTTAACTTTGTGCTTCCACTAACTGTGTCAACATATGTACTGCATTTCTAAGAACCTGATCTGTGGCGTTCATTGGTGGTTCTGCGGGTACTTCTCTACCTACTGGCTCTTCCGGAGCTGGAAAAGTAGAAGAAGACCGCGATAAAATTTTAGCATTTACTCCACCTTGACTAGCTTGGTTAGGTGGTAATCTACTCATTCCTTCTCCAGCAGGCATATCTACCTGCTTACCATTACCTCTACCTCTCCTTGTGATCGACATTTTTACTATATCAAAGAAAATCAATTCCAATTGTCAGATACAATTCAACTTACAACACTGGCTCTATTGCACGATCTAGAAGTGAAGAATAGAAACAATATCCTAAATGTCCCGTAGCCTCCTACTTATAAATGTGGGTCACAACACATCGATAAGTAAGACTCTACTCAGACATGGCTTTGTAGACACCCTTAGAACGACCTGCTCTGATACCACTTTTGTCATGCCCCACATCCCAACGGGGCGGATTGGCACCCGTAGCTGATAAGGCCTGAGAGAACCAAGCTTTGCTTCTATTCATTCATATGCATATCATAGGAAACACCACTATCACGTGAGAACATAAAGGGATAATAGCGGAATTCATGGAACATGTGTTATATATATATATATATACATATGTGAAACTTGGCCGTTGAGGCTATCAAGTCAAAACATCATGTATAATCTTACATTCATACACCCACATACGTCTACAAAAGCCTCTAAAAGATGCATTTACCTAAACCAACTGAAAATCGGGATAAGTCCCCGCTTTATACAACATATACAAAACCAAAACACATGTACAACTGTGACTCAGAGAAGCCCCGAACTAACTGGAGCTCACCAATGATCCACAAACAACTAGCAACCTACTGTGGAGGCCAACTAGCACCTGCGCCTGTAGCAAGTAAGGTAAGTCCCATAAGGGACGTCAGTACGAAGAATGTACTGAGTATTTAAGGATCATAAGAAACTGTATGATATGAAGAATGTACTAAGTATAGCCTTACATACTCAGTACATTCTTCGTACTGACGTTCCTTGGAGGACTTACCTTACTTGCTGTAGGCACAAGTGCTAGTAGACCTCCACAATAGGTTGTGGGTCATCTAAGGATTATTGGTGAGCTCCAGATCAGTTTGGGGCTTTTCGAGTCACATGTGTACACCTTTTTTGGTATTGTGTAAATGTTGTATAACGCGGGGACTTATCCCGACTTTAGGTTAGTTATGTCTATGTATCTGTAGAGGTTTTGTAGATGTTGTGGGTCAAATGAAGGAAATGTAAGGAATGTATGCTTTTGACTTAATGGCCCTAACGGCCAAGTTTCATATATGTCATATGTTCTCCGTGACTTCCGCCATTGGCATCTTGTATCTATATGTGATAGAGTGTTGTTCATTTAGTGAATGCATATGAGTGTACATGAATGAAGATTGGTTCTCTCGGGCCTTAACGGCTTCGGGTGTCAGTCCACCCCGTTGGAATTCGAGGCGTTACAAAAGTGGTATCAGAGCAGGTCATTCTAAGGTGTCTACATAGCCGTGTCCGATGTAGAGTCTTGCTTATGGATGTGTTGTGCACCACATTTATAAGCAGGAGGCTATGGGGAATTTATGAGATGTTTCTTTTCTTCATTTCTTAGATCGTACATTAGAGCCAAATGTGTAGTGGAATCATATCTGACCATTGGAATTGGTCTTCTTTTGTATAATAAAATGCTGATTACGAGACGAGGTAGAGGCAAAGTTAAACAGGTAGATATGCTTGCCGTAGAAGGAACGAGTAAAACACCACCTGACCAAGCTAGTCAATGTGGGCCTGACACCGAGTTTGCATCATGGGCTTCTTCTACTTTTCTAGCTCCAGAAGAGTCGAGAAGGAGAGAAGAACCTGCCGAACCACCTGTTAATGCTACTGAGCAAGATCTCAGAAATGCGGTGCAAATGTTGACTCAGATAGTTGCTGCACAAAGTCAAGGATGAGCTGGTTCAACAATAAGTGATGATGGTGCGGATAGGGCAGCTAGTCAGCGGACACAGGATTTTCTGAAATTAGACCTTCCCACGTTCACCGAGTCAGATCTGAATGCAGACCCACAAGACTTCGTGGACCAAATTCAAAGGGCTTTAGATGTTATGCATGTGACTGGTACGAAAATAGTTGAGCTTGCGACATATAGATTGAAAGAAGAGGCGATATTATGGTACGAAGATTGGAAGCGATCTCGTGGTATCGGTGCAAATCCACCTAATTAGGAAGAATTTAAAGCGGCATTCCTTGACCACTATCTTCCATATGAGATTCGAGAGGCTCGTGCAGACCAATTTTTAAATCTTGATCAAGGGAATATGAGCTTCCA
The DNA here is from genome assembly GCA_031232105.1 of Capsicum rhomboideum. NCBI lineage: Eukaryota > Viridiplantae > Streptophyta > Magnoliopsida > Solanales > Solanaceae > Capsicum > Capsicum rhomboideum. Next base: position 63,484,315 of record CP124718.1, read on the forward strand.
AGAGTACAGTCTGCAGTTTAACTCTTTCGCCAGATATGCTCCCAATGTGGTAGCCACTATGGACGACAAAGTTCATCGGTATGTGGATTGGTTGGATCCATATTTGGTAAGAGATTGTACTATTGTTGTATTGAACAGAGATATAGATATAGCCAGAATACAGGCTTTTGACAAAAGATGGAGGATGAGGCAAAGAAGAAGTGCGTACCAATTTGAAAGAGGGCCGTCAAAGAGGGCTAGACTTATGGGACAGTCCATGGCATCCCAAGGAGAATCTAGGCCTCAGATTTTTCCTAGACCACCGAGACCATCATTTTCTTCCCCTAAAGCAGGTACTTCATCCCAATTCTGAGGGTTTAGAGGCAGCCATGTTGGGCAGAGTAGTGGGATTCAAGGTTCGCAGACCATAGGATTTTCTCGTCAGCCGTGTCAGCCTATCTCTATTCCTCCTTATAGAATGGCTCTAGAAGAATTGCGAGAATTGAAGGAGCAATTAAAAGACTTGCTGGACAAGGGATTCATAAGGCCTAGTATGTCCCCGTGGGGTGCACCAGTATTATTTGTACGGAAGAAAGATGGCACGTTGAGAATGTGCATTGACTATCAGCAATTGAATAAGGTAACGATCAAGAACAAATATCCCCTCCCCAGAATTGATGATTTGTTTGATCAATTACAGGGTGCCAAATATTTTTCAAATATTGACTTGAGATCGGGTTACCATCAAGTCAGGGTTAGAGAAAAATATATACCCAAGATAGCTTTTCGAACACGATATGGCCATTATGAATTTTTAGTTATGTCTTTTGGACTAACAAATGCACCAACTGTTTTTATGGATCTGATGAATAGGGTGTTCAAGCCATTCTTGGATGTATTCGTGATCGTATTTATATATGATATTATGGTTTATTCAAGATCAGAAGAGGACCATGCTAATCACTTATGACAGGTGTTACAGATTCTCCGTGATCGTAAGTTATATGCAAAGTTCTCTAAGTGTGAATTTTGGTTAAAATCTGCAGCATTCTTGGGTCATATTGTGTCGGATAAAGGAATAAGGGTTGATACACAAAAGATAGAAGTGGTGAAGAATTGGCCAAGGCCTACGATGCCTATAGAGATTCGTAGTTTTCTTGGATTGGCAGTTTATTATAGAAGATTTATTGAAAGGTTTTCTTCCGTTGCAGTGCCTTTAACAAAGCTAACCCACAAAGCAACCATGTTTCAGTGGAATGATGCATGTGAGAGGAGTTTCCAAGAGCTGAAGGACAAATTGACGACTAGACCCGTATTGGTGCTTTCGGAAGGTACAGAAGGGTATGCAGTATATTGTGATGCTTCAGGAGTCGGCTTAGGATGTGTATTGATGCAACACGATAATGTAATAGCTTATGCCTCACGACAGTTGCGACCACATGAGAGGAATTATCCCAAGCATGACCTTGAGCTAGCAACTGTTATATTTGCCTTAAAGATATGGCGCCATTAATTGTATGGGGGGTTCATGTTGACATATATACTGATCACAAAAGTTTGCAATATATCTTTACGCAGAAAGACTTACATCTAAGTCATCGGAGGTGGCTGAAACTCTTAAAAGACTATGATATCGATATTCTATATCATCCAGGGAAAACTAATGTCGTAGCCGATGCATTAAGTCATAAAGCAGTAGGAAGAACTAATGGTCAGTTGACGGGAAAGCAAGATATAGTGAAGGATCTACATCAACTAGCCAGCTTGGGTGTTCGTCTTCTTGAATCTCCAAATGAAGGGGTTATTGTGCAAAATGAGGCAGAATCTTTATTAGTAACTAAAGTGAAAAAGAAGCAGCATGCGGATCCTATGTTAATGCAGCTCAAAGAGAATGTACAACAGGGTCTGACAAAGGCATTTGATCTTATGCAAGAGGGAGTAATTCAGTGCCAAGGTAGATTGTGTGTACCAGATGTAGATGACCTAAGGAAATGAATTATGACAGATGTACATCATTCACGGTAGTCTATTCATCCGGAAGCCTCCAAAATATACCATGATTTGAAAGAAATGTATTGGTTGGGAAACATGAAGAAGAACGTTGCAGAATTTGTAACTCAATGCCCAAATTATCAACAAGTAAAAGTAGAGCATCAGAAACCTGGAGGTTATATGCAATGTATCAATCTTCCAGTCTGGAAGTGGGACATTATTAACATGGATTTCATCACAGGTTTGCCTTGTACACTGCAGAAATTTGATTCCATATTGGTAATAGTTGACAGGCTTACCAAGTCAGCGCATTTCCTACCAGTCAAGACCACCTATACAACTGAAGAGTATACACAGTTGTATGTTAAAGAGATAATACGATTACACGGGATTCCAATCTCTATTATATCAGACAGGGGAGCTTAATTTACTGCACATTTTTGAAGATCTTTTCAGAGGAGTTTGGGAACCCAAGTGAATTTGATTACGACTTTTCACCCTCAAACAGATGGACAAGCAGAACTTAATATACAAACCCTTGAAGATATGCTACGAGCTTGCACATTGGACTTTAAGGGTAGTTGGGATGATCATATACCTCTTATTGAATTTGTTTACAATAATAGCTATCATTCAAGTATCAAAATGGCACCTTACGAAGCTTTGTATGGAAGAAAGTGTCGATTACCAATTGGATGGTTTGAAGCGGGTAAAACTGCATTTTTTAGGCCAGATCTTGTTCATCAAGCTACGGAGAAAGTTAAGGTGATATAACAGCGGCTACAAATAACCCAAAGTAGACACAAGTCATATACTGATGTTAGAAGAAGAGGGCTCGAATTTGCAATAGGTGATTGGGCATTCTTGAAGGTGTCACTAATGAAAGGGATAATGATATTTGGAAAGAAAGGAAAGTTGAGTCCATGTTATATAGGGCCATATACAATTGTCCGAAGATTTGGGCAAGTTGCGTATGAATTGGACCTACCCCAAGAACTCTCCACTGTTCATCCAGTATTTCATGTTTTGATTCTTCAAAAGTGCATAGGAGATCCATCTCGTATTGCTCCCATTGAAGATGTACAAGTTATGAAGGATCTCACCTATGAAGAGATACCTATTGCTATTTTGGATCGACAAGTAAAGAGGTTAAGGAATAAAGAAGTAGCTTCCGTAAAGGTACTTTGGAGGAATCAACAAGTAGAAGAGATCACATGGGAAGCTGAAGAAATGATGAAGTCCAAGTACCCTCATTTGTTTCAAATAGAAGAGAAAGTTCAAGATGCGGGATTGGAGCAATAACAAGTAAGTATCTATCAGCATTATGTATATATATGATAACATGAAGAATGATTCTAGACTTGCATTTGTTTAAATTGTATAATGTCACTAACATTTGAGGATGAACGTTTCTAAGGGGGGGAGGATGTAACACCCCATACATTTTCGAACATAGTTGATTACCATAACATTCATGGAATTATTTAAAAATGAGATTGTTGAGGTATTACAGATTAAATTTGTTGAGCTAAATTAATCTTGTGCTATTGGGCTCAATTGAGGCCCAAAATTACACCAAAATACATGGCCCCAAAAGAAGGAAAATGACCCATTCATCTTTGACTAAGTGACATAGCATTTATGACCAAAATGTTTGGCTAAGGATGTCCTTAAGGGAATATATAGGGCCAAGAAAAATCATATTTTTATTCATTACAACACCCATGCTATTTCTAGATTTTTTCAAGACATTTCTCTTCTCCCACAAACCCTAAGCAACTATCTCTTTGGACAAGATCACTCTTTTGCAAGCTTTGGTAAGTGTTTAATCTTATGGTTTAACATATTATATGCATGATAGGGTGTACAAATCATGTTACTTATGTTGACAAAGTGTGGATAAGTTCACTATGTGTGAAATAGTCTATGTTTGCTTAATCGGTAAAGGGTTTTGCCTTATAAACTTAAAAGGAGACTTGTGGTATTGAAGGAAATGAATTTGATGGATTAAATGTCAACATTTATGATGTGTTTATGTCCTTAAATTGCTTTGTATTTGTGTATAACATTTAAAATTGTTGTTGCAAAATTATGCATGGAATTGGTGACGTATTGAAAGGAAAATGTAGTTTGGTGATGGTCATGTGTGTTGTGAAATCATGATTGTTCGTTGGAATCTGAGTTGACATAAAATATGGAAAGAGAATCTTACTTATGGCCATGGACCATTTATTGCAAAAAAAGGACCCTAAAATAACCCCTGGAGGCTGAAACGGGCACCTGCCCTCGCGGATGGGGCACCTGCGGGCGTAGATTCCAACGCAGGTGGCCATGGACAGGGACAGATGGTCACCTGATACCACAACTCATCCACCTGCAGGTGCAGGTGTCTCCACAACCCAGTACAAAATTTTGTTTTGTTTGTTTTTGCTTCTCTTTGGCCCCCAAGGCCCCTATACCCTTCTTGGATGCAATTATCAACTTATGGTACCTTTTGAATGGCTTTAAGGGGTCGCTTGGAGGCATGTTGTATTATATCAATTATGGATTGTTGTTTATATGTTATTGTGAAAGGTATTGAGATGACTTGATAGAGTAATTGTGACGTGGTGTTAATGAGGAAGTGTAAAGTATAAACTTAGTGTGAAATGCTATTGGTTTATGATGTCTTGGTCAATGTGTGGAATGTTGTGGTGTGGTTGGTATGGTAATTCAGTGAGTGGTATTGTAGAAGGGTGAAATGATGTTATATGACAGTCACGTAGCTCATTGTCGTCTTATGCACTTGTAATATAGTTAGTTGTTAACGTGAGCTCCGTTATATACTTGTGTTGTAGAGTAACACGTAAGGAAGGAGATGGATTATTGTATTCACATATAGGGTTGTGTATTCATATTTGGAAGATAAGGTATGTAAGGTTACTCTTTCCGTATCCTTTGGCAGCATCTCTTGTTCTCATTGTTACCGACTTGTTCTCATTTCAAATTGTCTCAAAGTATCTCATTTCAGGTTATCATATGTTGTTATTCACATGTCTTTTATTCATTGACTGACATTCCAAAGGTCCCATAATGTTATGACCATAAAAGAACTATCTCAAAGAATGAAATGATGTAAAGAGAATCTGTATATTCTTGGGTGGCATCCCAGGGGTGGAAGAAACACCTAGCATGGGTCGATCCCAATATCACGGGTGGCATCCCAGGGGTGGAAGAAACACCTAGCATGGGTCGATCCCAATATCATGGGTGGCATCCCAGGGGTTAAAATACCTAGCATGAGTCGATCCCAATATCATGGGTGGCATCCCAGGGGTGAAAGAAAAGCCTAGCATGGGTCAATCCCGATTTGTGTATTTATGAGGACCACATCCCAGGGGTGAAAATAACTAGCATGGGTCATCCTCTTTTACCACTGATCAGTTGGTCACTTGTTTATCACATGCTTTACAATTTCTTAATGCAAAGAAGGATGAAGTAATGAATGATAAGGATGATGAACGTAAAAGTAAAGTAAAGTAAAGAATGTAATGTACATGGTTTCACATATACAGAACAGTGGTTTATCTCTATTGACTATTCATTTGTTCTGATTCCATTGAAGTACTTATGTACTATGCAGTTTCTTATAGCCTTACATACTCAGTACATTCTTTGTAGTGACGTTCCTTGGGGGACTTACCTTACTTGCTGCAGGCACAGGTGCTAGTAGACCTCCACAGTAGGTTGCGGGTCATCTAAGGATTATTGGTGAGCTCCAGATCAGTTCGGGGCTTTTTGAGTCACATGTGTACACCTGTTTTGGTATTGTATAAATGTTGTATAACGCGGGTACTTGTCCCGGCTTTAGGTTGGTTATGTCTATGTATCTGTAAAGGCTTTGTAGATGTTGTGGGGAAAATGAAGGAAATATAAGGAATGTATGCTTTTGACTTGATGGCCCTAACGGCCAAGTTTCATATATATCATATGTTCTCCATGACTTCCGCCATTGGCATCTTGTATCTATATGTGATAGAGTGTTGTTCATTTAGTGACATGCATATGAGTGTACATGAATGAAGATTAGTTCTCTTGGGCCTTAACGGCTTCGGGTGCCAGTCCGCCCCATTGGAATTCGAGGCGTGACAGTTTATTTGAGATTGTATAACCGTGAAGAGACTAAGAGACCTAGAAGCCAATGACCTTTGAGTGTATACATGAGCAAAAAGAAAATTGAGTGCAAATGTAGTGATACACATGAGGGAGTGACTTGTGAGGTCCATCATTTTACTAACCATTTTTCTTGTCTCCATTTTTCTTGTCTTAATTATGTCTTGTTTAGGTTCAAGAAGTTATAATGGATGTTTGGATAATAATGGAGAAAGGAGAATTTCATCTTACAGCTCTACTTCTAGCAGAAGTTATTGTAAAGGTTTTCATGATTATAGTGGTGCTTCTAGAAGAAAAATAGAGCATGAGTCTAATGAAAGTTTGATTAAATTTGAAGTCATTGTGGAGGGATATGAGAGTGGTTGCACATTTGATTGCACTTTAGGTGGAGATAAATTGTGTTATACCAGTTTCATTGATCCCTCTTTAATTGAGTAGTTGGATATACCTTGTCATACAAAAAGTTCACCATATAAATATGGTGGAAGGTTGGTTGACAAAGAGGTGAAGATTATTGTTTACCATGGGGTCAATCAAAGGGGAATTTGGTGTGATGTCTATCCTTTGTCTACTTGTTTGGTTTGTTTAGGAGCTGCTTGGTTCAAACATAATAATTTTGGTTTGATAGAAATTTGAGAAAATTATTCGTTGTAGATTCGATGGAACGAAAGCATATTTTAATTCCTATGGCCATTAGAAATCTTTAATATCAAATGAGAAAGTTAAGAAATTAGAATTGAAGACTCCTAACTTGAAGTTGGATGTACAAAGTCAATCCAACAATACAAGTAGAGTTTTTAGAACTTCTAGTGATGCCAAGTTTAAGCTTGATGTGAAGAGTCATCCCAATGACTCAAAAGGAATCCTTGGAGCCAATTGCACTCCTAATAAAATGAGTGAGAGAGAAAAGAAAAAGAGGAGAGAGGGAGTGAATATTGACAACTCAAAAGAGGAAAAAAGAATGATATTTGGGATGAAGTAAGAACTCCACAATACCCATTTGAAAATTTCATTAATTTTCGGATCTGATTTTTTTTTTTTTTAATATTTTTTTTGGGTTTTCAAAAGAAAGATAATAAGACAAGTTTTAAGAATTGTAGAAACAATTCTTTAGCCTTGCACTGATTCCAATTGATGTAAAACGAGATATAAAATAAGTAGAATCAAGTGATAATCAAGAAATCAATGGAGATAGAAAAGAAAGAAGGAATAACCCCACAATTGAAGTAAATTAGAGACCAATAAAAATAGATTTGTAATTCTCTTATTTGAACTAATAATTACATGATTAATTCAAGGGAGAAGAGAATTGAACTCATACATGAATAATCTTACCAAAAGATATTCAAGAGAGATCTAATGAAGAGATAAAGGGATAAACCCACAAATCTCACCAAGGAGTAATTCAACCTAAAAATATTGTCTCCCTCAAATAATTCTCATCCTATCCTATTTATAGTGTTAGGGTTCACTAAAATTAGAAAATACATAAATGCCCCTTGATTACACATACATCATATTATGATCAAAATGATCCTAAAACATAATGTTAAGCTATTCTTTTATTAATTTTTAACTTTCATACTCCCTCGAAATAGGCCAAGCTTTTGATGTCAAGTTGAAGTCCTTCCATGATAACCCTCAAAATACGAAAGAGGGAAAGATACGAAAACGAGATAAACAAGGAATCGAAAAGGGAAAGATAGAAAGATAAAGAAATAGATAGACACAAAGAAGGAAATTGAATGAAAAATTAAGGGTATATTAAACCCCAAATCCTCAATCAATTAATCCTACAAAGCACCTATATCTTACGTAGACCACAAGGGAATCGAACTCCCAAGCAACCAACATTTCCAAACGATAAATCAATGCAAGCTAATCCAAGCTCACTCACACTCTCAAGTGTATAATTGTTCATAATCATCAAAGTTAACCTAAAAAACAAGAAGAAGCTACTATTTATAGCCATGGGCTAATTATTACAACTATGGGCCCAAAAGTGACCCATTTCCAACAAAATAGGAAGCCCAGTCAATTTGGGCCACCTGCCCACGCAGATGGGCATTTGTCCAAACAGGTCAGGGGTGCAGATGCCACTGCTTGCCACCTGTGGATGCAGGTCCTTCTCCTGCAGGCGCAGGTGAGCTCACAAATCCCTCCAGGGCCTCTTTTAGCTCGTCTTTGCTTCCCTTTGACCTCTCTAAGGCCCCTCTACCCTTCTTGGATGTAATCTCTAACTCATGGCACACTTTGGATAGCACTAAGGGGTTTTCAAACACCTCTCGCATCTTTATCATTCCATCAAAAGGTCTGGAGGCATTTTGGATTTTATCATCCTCCCCTTCTTGAAAAAGATCCGTCCTCGAATCTAAGTTCTGATAGCACAAGAGATGAACAACCAACCAATATTTCCTCGAAGAATGAGAGTTAGCAAAGGGGTTAGCATCAACACATTCATGCCAAGGGGACACCCACTTGATGTATAACCATCTATCTTTCATGCTCAATGAAAAGAGCTCATCATACAAGGCGCAAAGGTGTTGGCTATTAGGAGCATCATGAAACAAAGAAACTACCAAGGTCGTAAGACACAAGTTTTTCTTTATTACACCATTATACCATACCAAAGAGTTCCCACCTCTATCTAAAACAAATCCAATATCAACATGGATGTCAGCAAATGCAAAGAGGTAGTAAAGGAAGGTATGAAAAAAATGAGTCTCATCCAAGGTATTTCCATGCGTAAGAGTATCAAGGTACTAAAGAAATCTAGCAATAAAATCACTATAAGTTGGAAGAACCAAGGAAGGATTCAAGTCATTAGGATGCAAATCACCCTTCCTTTCACGACAACCCATCCTTATACAAAATATATTTTCAACACAATCATGGCTATCATCATGGGCAAAGAGATAGAAAAGAAAAGAGTTAAGGACACCATTCTCATCTAAATTACTCTCAAACATAAGTACACAAGAAGATGAGACAAGGAAAGTTAAGCCCATCACGTCTTTTCCCTTCAAGCAACTTCCCAAATAAAGTGCATTCACTAATGGAGTCATGCTATTGGAAAAATTAGAGAATACCCAAGAAGTTGGGTTGCCTCTATTCTCAAACTTTAGCATACTCCTAATAGTCCTTCCTTTCACTTCAACTTGTCCAACCACATAAGTGTGACAAGGATTAGGAAATAAGAGTTGGACAACAAAAAATTCACCAAGGACTCTTCCCAAAGCAACAAATAGATTGGGCATTTAGATTGCAAGGCCCACACAATTTAAGAACATAATACATACACCATGAAGAAATTTTGGAGACACTTATACTCTCATGGTATGATATGATATCTATCAATTTCAAGGGTCTACTCACTATGAGAAAAATATCATCATGCCTCCAAGGACTGCTAGGAATAGGAGGGGGTAGGTACATACCTTGGAAACAAAGCCTTGAACTTCCATGCACTAATTTGGACCATGCTTTGTTTTATTGATTCTTTGTAGGAGTTTCCTTGGTAGGGAAATCCTTTCGATCCATGGGGTTAGATGCTTCACCCCTTGTTATCAAGTATCTATCAATCCTTAGGAGTTCATTTAGAAACCTCCCTTCATCAATGTCGGAGTCCTTAGATAAGAACCCATCTAGGACTTCAAGCCTATGATTGTGAGGGATTTTCTTTGGATCTTCCATTAGGAGCATTTGCTCTTGATCCTGCAAAAGAGAAGTGTTGGTGCTAGGCAAAATGCTAGAACCATGGTTAGCATGTAACAAGGGCTTGGGTTTGACAAGTTCCACAACTAAGTGATCCTTGTCCTCCTCCTCTAACTCATGCCTTGGCTCAAAATTAGCACACAACTCTCCTTCTTGAGCTAGGTTCTTTTCCACTTTCTCAATTTCCTCTCTCTCTACTCCCTTGACTTGAGCAAGTTGGTTTTTATTATTTGTCCAAGTAATGGTTTGGATGATGGGATCATGTACTTGCCTCGGTGGATGGAACATTTGGTGAGGTGTTTCCTTGGAGATAGTAGTGGAGGTTTTTGGAGCATTACCACTAGAGGAAGCATGATAGTTTTGGGGGGTGGAGTCGATAGAGTTTAAACAACCCTCCATGTTGTCCATCTTGGTTGACATACTTCCTTGGAGTGTGGTAATTTGACCTCTTAGCTCATTCATGTCTTGTCTCATACCCAAGAGGGCTGCCATTATGGATTCCATGTTAACCTTTCCCATGGTATTTTGAATTTCACTCCCCTTTGCCATTGTACCTAGCAAATAGAAACACTAAATAAAAAAAACAACAAACAAGTTAGCATTAAGAAATTGACCTCACAATCTCTCGGAGTATGCACCTTTGTTTGCCTCATAATAGGCGTCACTAGCATTGAAAGATTGTTTCTAATATGATGGAAGACGTGGTGTCAATTACTACTCATGGTCGAAATAGATTCTTGTTTGAAGAATAAATAATAACTCAAACAAATAAACACGAACTTGAACCAAGAAATAACAACGAAACAAAAAGAGAAAAGCACAAAAGAAATGGACGAAGAAAGAAAACGGACTCTAAGACTAACTAATCAACTAAGTAGATCAATTACTAGTTGTTAATTAGTTTAGGAATCAAGAAATAAGATTAAGAATCAAGAAATGGAATTAGCATGTTGGAACCTTGGCAAAGTTAGTTTTGGAGTTGTTAAAATGCATTTGGTCGACCTGCCCTCACAGGTGAAGGTCGCAGGTCGAAGCAGTTTCATATGCGTTAGGTCACCTACTAGCGCAGATGACCACTTGCCCACACAGGTGAGGGCGCAGATGGCCCAGACAGACACCTGGAATTTCCGCTTTTCAGCCTTTGTGGGCCTTTTTTTGCACTCTGTCTCGTAGAATATTCCCTTTTCTTTTGGATATTCTCTTGTACTAACACCCAAACACCTTTATATTTCTTTCTTTGTGGATATAACGACATCTTTTTGATAAATCTTCCCCTTGAAGATATGAAGATCCTCAAGAACACGAAGAACACCAAATTTCCAAACTAACTCGTTTTTGCTTCGAATTGCACGAAATTTCAGATCTAGGTTCCCTTTAACTTAGAGAACACTTTCCAACAATTTTTAACACCCAAATCAACACCAAAACTTTCAGATTTCAAAACCCACTTTTTCTTTTTCTTCAAGTTTTGCTCAACAATGGAGTTTTTCTTCCAATCTCTTCCAAACACACCAAAAACTTAAAGATTCCAACCTTAATGTACTAGATGGAGCAAATCTAGTGTAGAAACTACAAAATGACTCAAAAACACAAAAATATTTTTGGGGTTTTTGTTGAAAATATTTTTGACACAACTTTTTTTTTTTTGATTTTCTGGATAACAAACCCAAGATTTAGAATCGTAAGAACGAATCTAACCTGGCTCTGATACCAAATGATATCCCTCAAAATACGAAAGAGGGAAAAGATACAAAAGTGAGATAAATAAGAAATCAAAAAGGGAAAGATAGAAAGATAAATAAATAGATAGACACAAAGAAGGAAATTAAATGCAAATTAAGGGTATATTAAACCCCAAATCCTCAATCAAATTAATCCTACAAAGCACCTATATCTTACGTAGACCACAAGGGAATCAAACTCTCAAGCAACCAACGTTTCCAAATGATAAATCAACGCAAGCTAATCCAAGCTCACTCACACTCTCAAGTATATATGTCACGCCTCGAATTCCAAAGGGGCGGACAGACACCCGAAGCCGATAAGGCCCGAGAGAACCAATCTTTATTCATTTACACTCATAAGCATATCACTCAATAAGCAGCACCATCACATAGATATATAAGATGTCAATAGAGGAAGTCATGGAAACATGCGATATATACATATAAGAAACTTGGCCGTTAGGGCCACCAAGTCAAAATGGACATACATCCCTTACATTCATATTCCCACATACGTCTACAAATCCTCTAAGAGATGTACATACGTAACCAACCTAAAGTTGGGCCAAGTCCCCACTTTATAAAACATTACAATACTAAAACAAATATACACATGTTACTCGAAAAGCCTCGAACCAACTGGAGCTCACCAAAGATTGGCAAATGATCTGCAACCTATTGTGGAGGTCTACTAGCACCTGTGCCTGCAACAAGTAAGGTAAGTCCCCCCAAGGGACGTCAGTATGAAGAATGTACTAAGTATGTAAGGCTATAAGTAAATGTATGACACATAAATACTCCAATGGAATCAAGTACAAGTTAGTGGGAAATATAGATTAGCCGCCAGAATATACATGTGTGGAGTCGTATATATTGCATTCTTTTCTTTCGTTTTTGTTCATATCATTGTCACAATTATTCATGAAATATTGCTCATGTAATATCATGTATATAATCTTTCGGGATCGCCTCTAGCTAGGCTTATGCCCCTTTGAGTTGCCTCCCATTCCCAATATTCATTCAGGATTGCCTCTAGCTAGGCTTACGCCCCTTCGAGTGGCCACCCGTTCCCAATATACATTCGGGATTGCCCCTAGCTAGGATTTTTCCCCTTTGGGTTGCTACCCATACTCAATATACATTCGGGATTGCCCCTAGCTAGGCTTACGTCTCTTTGGGTTGCTACCCGTACTCAACAAGTAAGCATTACTTCAATTCTTATATTATAAGAGTGATACATTATTGGAAGAGTGATACGTTATTGGTTGTAACATTGTTGGAACTTTGTAACAATTGTCAATGAACATGAGTCATGTGAATCACAATTGATCAATGAATAAGGAACATGTGAGTAACAATAATGAATAACCGGAAATGGGATACCTTAGAACATTTCAGAATGGAATAAGTACAATGACAATGTGAATACTATGTGCTGCAGAAGGATACGGAAAGAGTAAACTTACATCCCTTATCTTTCCAATATGAATACACAATCCTATGTATGAATACAATAGTCCAGCTCCTTCTTTACGTTTCACTCTACAACACAAGTACATAGCGGAGCTCACGTTAACAACTAACTACTACAAATGCATAATGACAATGAGTTACATGATTGCCCTATAACGTCATTTCACCCCTTTACAATACCATTCATGGAATTATCATACCAACAATACCAGAACATTCCATACATTGACCAAGACATCATAAACCAATATCATGTCACACCAAGTTCATACTTTACACTTCTCCATCAACACAACATCACAATTACTCCATCAAGTCATCTCAATATGTTGCATAACAACAATCCCACAACAATCCCACAAATTATACATATACATAGAAAAATCAAGGTAAGGACATAACCACACCATACATGTTGATATTTCATCTACACCATTCATTTCCATCAAAACCTCAAGTCTCCTTTCAAGTTCAAATCACAAAGATGACACATCTTTTAGCAAAAAGCAAAAGTGCACTACTCACACTTTTAGACATAACCATCATGATATACACCATATCTCATGCATATAATATATTAAATCACAACAATAATCACTTACCCAATAATGAAAAATGATGATCTTATCCAAAGAGATGACTTAGGGTTTTGAGAGCTTAAAGAAATATCTTGTGGAAATGTCTAGATTGGCATGTGTGTTTGTGTGAATAAAAATCTGATTTTTCCACTTTATATAGGACCTCAAGTCATCCTTAGCCAATTCTTGGCATTAAATGCCATGTTTACTTGGTCAACATGGAAGAATGGGTCATTTGCCCTTTTGGGCCATGTCTTTTAATCCATTTTGGGCCTTAAATTGAGCCCATTAACACATGTTAACTTAGCCCACCGAATTCAATGTGTAATACCCCAAAAATCTCATGTTTAAATAATTCCATAAATGTTACGACAATATTCCACTCACGAGATTTATGTTCGTAGCCTCAATCGCAAGAATAAGCAATTTTAGCCACTCATGGCTTAAGTTAACATAATTTGATAAAATAATTATGACGATGAATTAAACCCAACTTGGATGCCAAACTCTCTCAAGAGTAGTCCACTATGATGGAATAATGATACCATAACCCAAGAGTCCTCTTTATAGACTAATAATCGGAGAAGAAATTTGGCAAAAAGCACCCCGGCACGCCCCTGGGCGCCCCTGAGACTTAGCTGAATTTCAGATCTAAACAAGGAGGGCCTGAGTGGCCTAGCACGCTCCTGGGCGCACCCCTTTTCTGCCTGTGCCATAAAAATTTTGGCAGAAAGCGGCCTGGCACGCCCCTGGGCGCGCCTAACCTTAAAAATTTGATTTTTTCCTTTCTTCGACTTTTCTTTGCGGACATTAGTACAATATCAATAGTCCATCAAAACCAATACAAAATATGTACTTATTACTCTCAAAACTAAGGTAAACATGGTTCAAATACGACATATAAACTCTAGATCACCAAGCAAGTAGGGTCAAAAAGGTACGGGGTGTTACATATAATTGTTCATAATCATCAAAGTTAACCTAAAAATCAAGAAAAAGCTACTATTTATAGCCATGGGATAATTATTACAACTATGGTCCCTAAAGTGACCCATTTCCAACAAAATAGGAATCCCAGCTGATTTGGGCCACCTGCCCACGCAGGTCAGGGGCACAGATGCCACTGCCTACCACCTGTGGATGCAGGTCCTTCTCCTGCAGGTGAAGGTGAGATCACAAGTCCCTCCAGGGCCTCTTTTATCTCGTCTTTTCTTCTATTTGACCTCTCTAAGGCCCCTCTATCCTTCTTGGATGTAATCTCTAGCTCATGGCACCCTTTGGATAGCACTAAGGGGCTGTCAAACACCTCTCGCGTGGTGATCATTCCATCAAAAGGTCCGGAGGAATTTTGGATTGTATCATTCCATGAAAGAGAGAATTGAAAAATGAGAGTTAATTTTCACAAGAAGAAAAGAAGAAAAGTGAGGCAAGTGAAAAAGAAGAAAATGAGATAAGAGAAAAACAAGAGTGTAAGTGGGAGGTTTTCTTATTCTAACTCTAACCTTTTGGATTCTTATTCTTCTAGTGTTTGCACTTCTTTTATAGGTATTCTTGAATAAGAACACAAAATGGATGACTCAACATGGAAAGAAATTCAAGAATTGAAAGAAGCAAGTAAAGTTGAAACTACTTCTTCAAGTGAGCAAGTGAGCTTAATTTTGAAAATTCAAGGTAAAAAGGCTAATCCTAACTCTCTAGTTACTTTAAATGAACTTTATAGTGACTCGAGTGTGAATGTTAGAACATATTTTAGTGAGGTTGATGATTCTTTACTTTGTCTTATTATACGAATGGATGATGGTCATATACTAGTTGAATATGATTGTGGAGCTAAAGTTGTAATTGATTATGAGCTTAAAGGATTTAAAGCTAGTGTTATATCAAATATGGAAAAACATAGTGTTTCTTTAAAATCTTGTGATGAAGATGAATATGTTTCTTCTCTGGCTACAAGGAACACTAAAAATATGCTTGGTGATGAGTGTCTCTTTGCAAGTAGTTTGATCATACCAATTCTTTATCTTGTAAGGACATGAATATGCTTTGTGGTAGTACTCTTGTAATGGAGCGTGAAATATGTGATAATATCCCTTTTGAACCTAAAGAATGTCAAATTTTCAAAATATTTGACAATCCTTTATTTGGTGAAAATATTCAAGAAAATTTGAAAAGTGATTTTTGTGTTGATAATGTGAGTCATTCTTTGAGTTGTCCTAATCTTGATTGTGTAATTCAAAATGATCATAAGTTGAAAATTGAGTTTGAAAGTGTGAACATTATTGATGAAGTCCAATCAAATGATTCTTTCCTTGTTGACTTGTGTGCACTTGATGAAAGTGATGATCCAAAATTTAAAGAGTCCATGACTATCAAAATGATTCTTGTGGCTTGACTGAGGGTGCTAATTGTTTGGATGTTAGAAAGATAACTCCCAAAATGTGTGTTGAAAGCATTTCTTGTGTTGGAAAGTCCTCCAAAGTTGAAAAATATATTTTAAAGAATGAGAGAGGCACAAGTGATAGTAGTAGTAAATTGATAGATGCTAATTTTTGTGTCAATTTATTTACTTACTCTAATCTTGCCTTTGAGGATATACTTTAGGTAGAATTTTTGAATGCTTCTAGAAAGAAATGTAGATATAATGCATTTGAAGCATTACCAAATATCCATGGGTGAAAATGTGAAAATCCACTTTTTGATGAGTTTAATAACCTTCTTGATTTATTTGTGAAACACCATCAGGAGAAAATCTACAAAGAGGTAAGATACTTGGAAGCATCTTTTTGGGCTATAAAAAGTTTTTGAGGTATAATTATCTTCTAAGTACAAGAATGATTTGTTTGAATGGCTAGTGCTTATTTTTGTACTTTCTAAAGACATGCAGGTATATTTCTATGCCGTTGACCTTTATAATAGCAACTTTGTTATGAATACTGAGAATTCTTTTATGTTGCTATTTGATTCATATTTTGAGTTAGTAAGTAAGAAAATCAAGGAAGTTTAGGGATTGATGTTTGTGTTTGATTTGGGTAATGCAAACTTGTGTTTAAGGTTTGTAAATGATGTTCTTAGTTCTCTTAATCATGTGGTTATAAGAGTACAATTAAATTGTGAATTGAGGAACTACTTGGTCCAAGAAGTTGAAGTAACTAGTTTTGCTTTGAGAGTTCTAATATTTAGAATTATTGATTTATTTGACCTATTTTATGATTGTGGTATACTTTTGAGTCAAGTTCTTGATACTA
The DNA here is from genome assembly GCA_031232105.1 of Capsicum rhomboideum. NCBI lineage: Eukaryota > Viridiplantae > Streptophyta > Magnoliopsida > Solanales > Solanaceae > Capsicum > Capsicum rhomboideum. The sequence goes on from CP124718.1 coordinate 63,501,172, forward strand.
TGCTTGAAAAATTGATTTTTATGAGATTTCTTGATTCATGGATCTATCACCAAAGTGTATATTTTTGGAAGTGGAATGCAACTTATTTGGAAGCATATTTTTTGGTTTGGGTACTAATTCCCCTCTATGATTTGCAAGGTTTGAACTCGAGGTTGAATTCTTTTCAACAAAGGGAGAATGATATAAGTTCGGGAAGTACTTATTTCATGGAATGACTTCAACTTGACATCAAAAGCTTGGAGTGTTTCGAGGGAGTATGAAATTCAAGAATCAATAAAAGAATAGCTTAACATTATGTTTTAGGCTCATTTCGGTCATAATATGATGTCTATGTAATCAAGGGGCATTTATGTCTTTTCTAATTTTAGTGAACCCTATCACTATAAATAGGTTAGGATGAGAATTATTTGAGGGGGACAATATTTTTAGGTTGAATTACTCCTTGATGAGTTTTGTGGGTTTATCCCTTTATCTCTTTATTGGATCTCTCTTAAATATCTTTTGGTAAGATTATTCATGTATGAGTTCAATTCTCTTCTCCCTTGAATTAATCATGTAATTATTTGTTCAAATTAGAGAATTACAAATCTAATTTTGTTGGTATCTAATTTACTTTAATTGTGGGATTATTCCTTCTTTCTTATTTATGTCCCTTGATTTCTTGATTGTCTCTTGATTCTACTTATGTTGTATATTGTTTTACATCAAGAAGATCCTATGGTGTGAGGAAAAAAAAGAGAAAAGGAAAAACAAAAAAAAATTAAGAAAAGGAAAAAAAAAGAAAAAGAAAAGAAAGAAAAAGAAATGATGATCAAAAAGAATTACAGCACTCGAGAATTGGGATGATTGTTAAGAAAAGGTGAATCATGGCGGAATCTTAAGTTAAGTAGAAATAGAGCTCATTTTTGTTAAGGAGGGCTGAGTCACTGATCCCCAAATGTATCCTACCAGCACTCAAGCTTCATTACCATCCTAGAAAAGTCCTGTAGTGATCCTGGTCAACCTTGTGAAAAACTGAATTAGGATAGTAAGGGCAAGGCTATGGGTCCATATACGTATCGTTGGAAATTCCTTGTGAGAGTGAGTGTAATTTCCCTGTCCCTAGTTAAATTTAGTATTTATGTGTGGGACTTCTTTGTAGTGAGGCACCGTAAAGGCACAATTGATTACTGACTGTTAGGATAGTAGTTGTAGTTGTAGTGTATGCATATTATTCATTGATATCATAATGACATGCTTAGATCCATAGTGCTTACATATCAAATGAATGCATGCATTTTGTTGGTGGATGATAAAAGTGGGGTGAGTTAATAGAACTGAAAATGCCAATTGATTTCTATAGTTTAGCTTAGTTGTCCTATGTTTAAAGCATTTATTTAGTTTGGTTTTGTTTTGTTGCTTGAGGACAAGTGAACATTCTATGTTGAGGGTGTTGATGTGCCAGCTATTGACGATACATTTTATTCTTTTAGCCAAGAATAATCATGAGTTCTTGAGGAACCGTTGTTAGTTTTTATATCTTTTTGTTTTTAATTATAGAAAATTGACCAAAAGACAAAAAGGAGTGAACTTGTGCTAAAAATGCTGCGCGATGGCTTAACTGATGAATCTTCAGGGCCTTGGTGAGTCGTCACGCCAATCGTCAGGCTTAGATAGAATTAATGCTCTAATGAAGCCAGGTGAAGGCTCTGCTGGTGATCTGTTAGAGCCTTGGCGAGCCATCACTCTGACTGACAGGTCTAAAAAGTTTATGTCTAATCCACTTCAAGTGTGACGGAACAAGTTGATGAACCACTAGGAGGCTGACAAACCATCAGTCCTCTTGTCAGAGCTAAACAAAATTGATGTCAAGATGAAGCCAAGTGATGGTTCATATGATGAACCGTCATGCCCCTGGCGAGCCGTCACAATGGAGGCTGCAGTCCAAGTTCAAATTTTAATTCCCATATTTTTGAAGCCTATAAATACCTAGTCTAGGGTTTAGAATAGACATGTTTTGACACTTAGAATATTTTTTGTCTTGTTTTCTCTGGAGAAACTCATTTAAGGGTTTTTAAATGCTACTTTTGGTCTTTTTGTCAAGAATCAAAGACTTGAATTTCATCTTTGTAAGACTTTATCTTTTAATTATGAAATATATTGTATTGCTGTCATGTTCTTAATCACTATGAGTGGCTAGAAACCCTTTAACTAGAGTTGTGAAATCCATGGCTAAATAATGATTTTAAGGTTAATGTTTGTATGAACTTGTGGTATACATGTGAAAGTGTTGCTATTCTCTTCATCTTAACATGCGTCTAATGGTTCCAAACATTAGAATAAGCCGTAGGTTTAACTTGCTTGAAATAAGAAGTTAAAATAAGGAAAAGAGTTTAACATAGAGGATTCGGAGCTTCTAACCTCCATCTAATGAGTAATTCTCAAACAAGATTAATCAACTTAGGGTTTAAATTAACTTTATGATTTTCATCGCTTTAAGTTTGAAAGAATTAAAGGGATAGTTACCTAATTGGGTTGAGAAACATTTTGGTAAGCATTTGAGTTCATTTGCTCGACATTCACTTGTATTAAAGTAAATTCATTATAGATATTAGCCCGACAATAATAAAGAGCTATGGTGAATACAATCCTTGTTCGTCTTCTCTATTGATTATCATTTTGTAATTTGAACACTCATTACTTGAACCAAATTATATGTTGAGTCAAATCAATTTACTATAACCCCCCAACCCATTTCATGGAAATTGATGAATACTAGTCACTTAAATCGCATACGACTTAGCTATCACTATATTCCCTGTGGGATTCAATCCCAACCTTTGTTGGGTTATATATTTGACAATGACCACTTACACTTTTTTAAGGAGTTGTAATCTAGGCATAGTAGGTCTTCCTAAGACCTTGGGAAAGCATGACTCGATTTGGGTTATAGTGGATAGGCTGACAAAATCAACACATTTTATTCCGGTTAGAGTGGACTATATCTCTAAAAAGTTGGCCAAGATCTACGTAAAGGAGATAGTGAGGCTATAGAAGGTGCCATTTTATATTATTTTAGATAGAGGTAAGAAATTCACCTCTAAGTTTTGGGACAGGTTGCATGAAGAGTTGGGCACCCAACTCACTTTTAGCACAACCTTTCATCCTCAGACTGATGGACAGTCGAAGAGGAAGATTCAGGTGCTTGAGGACATGTTGAGGGCATGCGTGATCTACTTTGCTAGCAATTAGGACCAGTTTTTACTGTAATATGAGTTTTCATACTACAACAGTTATCACTCTAGCATTAATATGGCTCCACTCGAGACACTCTATGGGAGGAGGTGTAGATCACCCATACGACGGTTTGAGGCTGGTGATGTGAAGCCTTTGGGCATGGATTTGGTGAAGGAAGCTCAAGAAAAGGTGAGATTTATTCAAACTAATTTGTTGGCAGCCTAGAGTAGGCAAAAGGAGTATACAGACCGTAAGGTAAGGGATATTTCATTCAAGGTTGATGAAAAAGTCTTGTTAAAAGTCTCACCTATGAAGGGAGTCATGAGGTTTTGCAAGAAAGGAAAGTTTATAACTAGGTATATCGGTCCATTTGAGGTTTTTGGTGATGTGGGGCTAGTAGAGTATAGGTTAGCATTGCTGCCAAGCTTGTCGGTAGTCCATCTGATGTTCCATGTATCTATGCTTAAGAGATACCATGGGGATGGGGATTACTTTATCAAGTGAGATTTACTTTTGCTAGATAAATATCTTACTTATGAGGAGGAGCTGGTTGCCATTCTTGATCAGGATGTCTGAAATTTGAGGAAAAGGAAGATTCAATCGATAAAGGTACAATGGAAGCATCATCCAATTGAAGAAGTCACTTGGGAAATCGAGAAGAACATGTGGGACAAGTTCCCCTTCTTGTTTAAGGTTACAGGTACTCTTTCTCTTCTGGACTTGGTACATTTTTCTTATTTGATCATTCAGGGATAAATAATGGGCAAGTTGGTATATGTTGTTGTAACAACCCGTATACTCCCAACCCTGTGTGATGACGTTTAACAATGGTTACTTAGGTGTCGAGATGCCATGAGTATGTAATTTGTAATGTTAGTGATGAAAAAAAATTGAAATTTGGCTTTGTACATGTGATTAACCTTGCGTAGGAGGTGTTTTACGATTTTCATGGAGCAGTTGTGGGTCTCAAAATGATTCTAACAGAAACTCTAAACAAAGGATATTAAGGGTAAGAAGTAAGTTAAAGAATAGGACTTGAAGTATCTAACCAAACCCGCGAAGAAAAGTCAAAAAATGAAATTTTCAAAAATTTTAAGTGTGGGGCGCGCTAGAGGGAATGCCACTCCTCTATGGGCTAAAAGTTTTAGTCCAGAGGCAGCAAGCTGGCTCGCCCAAGGGCGTGCCACGCTGGTTTTGGCCACTTTTCAAAGTTGGAATTTTTCTTAAGTCCCAAGGGTGCCCGGGGACGTATTGAGACGTTTTTTTCCATGTCTCTTCTACAACCATATGAATATACATTAAATGAGTGAATTATTATATTGGTATGATAAAATTACTCGAGAACGAATTTGGCATCAAAATGACGATTTTACCCTTTTGGTCAAAATAGGCCGTACGTGGTTAGAATTGCTTGTTTTTGGAATTGAGGCTACGAGTATGAATCCTGTGAGTTGGAATATTGTCATAACATGTATGAAATGAATTAAACATGAGAAATTATTTGTTTTATTGGGTTAAGTGAATTGGGCTCAAAAAAGGCCCAAAATGTGAAAGAAAACATGGGCCTAGAATGGGTCAAATGACCCATTCTTTCATTGACTAAGCCACACATAGCATTAAATTCTAAAGAGTGTGATAAGTATGGATTATAGGGCCTATATAAAGGGACAAAAATTTGATTTTTATCATCACAAATACACATGCTTTTCTATCTTTTTTCTAGAATTCTCAAGAAAGCTTCTTTAGCTCTCAAAACCCTAAGGCACTTCTTGGAGCAAGATTGGAATAATATATTATATGCATGGGAGAGTATGTAAATCATATTGGTTATGCTTGGAAGTGTTGGATATGGCACTTTGTGTTATTGTGAAAGATGTGTCATCCATGGGATTTACACTTGAAATATGACTTGTGATTTTGATGAAAGAGCATGGTATGGATGAAATAACAACATATATGGGATGATTATGTCATTAAACTTGTTATTTTCATATAAGTGTAAATTATGGGATTTTGGCCGATTTGTTGTTGTGAGGTGTATTGAAGTAAATTGATGGTATAATTATGATGTTGGGATGATGGAGAGTGGAAAGTATGAACTTGGTGTGACATACTAGTGGGTTATGATATTTTGGCCAATGTTGGGCATGTTGTGGTATTATTGATATGACCATGCCGTAAATGGTATTATAGAGAAAGAAATGACATTTTAAAGCCAAACATGTGACTCATTGTTATTGTATGCCATTGTAAAGTAGATGGTGGTTAATGTTGGTTCCGTTATGTACTTGTGTTGTAGAGTGAAACATAAGAAAGGAGCGGAATTATTGTATGCACGTCTAAGACTGTGTATTCGTATTAAGAATACAAGGTATGTAAGGTTCCTTTTTCCATATCGTTCTGCAACCTGTTGTTCACATTGATATTGGATTTGTTTCAATTCTGAGAGGCTTGAAGTATATTAATTCAGGTTGACATATATTGTTATCCATATGTGTCCTATTCTTATATGACTTATGATACACTTATCTCTTGTTCATTGTTCATTGATTGGAGTTCCGAAGATGTCATAACATTGCAATTTCGAGAAGAACTGTTTCAAGAGAGTAATAACATAAGAGAATCTATTTAATCTTGGATGGAATTTTCCAATCATGTCTTGTTCCAAACTCCTATAGTATGATGATTACCCTTTTACCAATCTTTCACAAATAAAAGTACCAATCTCATAAGAGTAATAAGAGAGGTGATGTGCAAGTTAGTATAACTATTCCTCATAAGTGAAGATGTCAATATCGTGAAGAAAAGGAGTGAAGTGAGATGTGCATATAAGTGTATGCTTTAATGTAATGATCTCTAATGTCTCGCTCTCATAACGATGTAAAGGGGTATAAGATTATAAAGAGGTAATGTGCATGGTTACTATATGTTTCAGTGAGTATGGATCACATTCTAGAGGGTATAAGTTCAATATGGAATAATCCCAATATTATGCTTTGTTATTTATTATAGCCCACCAAAGGTGGAAGTCCGGTATCATATACTTACTTATGTAAGATCTCAAAAGAATAGTGAAGGAGGTAAAGTGCGAGCTAATATATCTATCCCTCACAAGTTAAGGTGTTAATCTCATAAAGTGTAAGAGTGAGGTAAAACGTATTTGTGTGTTTCAAATAGTGTCATGATCCTTAATGTACCAATCTCTCAGAAGTTAATATATCAATCTCTCCCAAATATGTTGCCCCACCATGAGAGTGGATGTATGTTACCCCACCATGAGGGTGGATGTATGTTTACCCACCATGAGAGTGGATGTATGTTACCCCACCATGAGAGTGGATATATGTCGCTCCACTATGAGAGTGGATGTACGTTGCCCCACCATGAGAGTGGATGTATGTTACCCCACCATGAGAGTGGATGTACGTTGCCCCACCATGAGAGTGGATGTATGTTACCCCACCATGAGAGTGGATGTATGTCACCCCACCATGAGAGTGGATGTACGTTGCCCCACCATGAGAGTGGATAGATGTTGCCCCACCATAAGAGTGGATGTATGTTGCCCCCCATGAGAGTGTATGTATGCTAAACCACCAATAGAGTGGATGTAGGTTAAAACCACCAATAGAGTAGATGTATGCTAAACCACCAATAGAGTAGATGTAGGTTAAAACCACCAATAGAGTGGATGCACGTTAATAGAGTAAATGTACGTTATATTATTACCCCCACCACTAGAGTGGATGTATGTGGATGAGTGTTATTCTTTTACAACCTACTAACCAAGTAGATGAACAATAGCGGTAATGAATATAGAAGCAAGAAAGAATCTCTTGGGTATAGAAGAATCTATGAGAGGCAAGTCTATTGAGTGAAGGTAGTTTCCCTTGAAGGAAAATAATTATAAAAGATATTATATAAAATGATGGTTTATCCACATTGACTATTCTCTCATATTTTATTCTATGACATTTTCATGTATTATGCTATTTCTTATAAGCCTTAAATACTCAGTACATTCTTCGTACTGACCCCCTCGGGGGACTTACCTTACATGTTGCAGGTGCAGGCATTAGTAGACCTCCTCTGTAGACTGTGGATCATTTGCAGAGTTTTGGTGAGCTCCAGTTGGTTCGGAGCCTCCTGAGTCATAGTTGTATATTTGATTTGATGTTATAAATATTGTATAAAGCGGGGACTTGTCCCGACTGTTAGTTGGTCTTGGAAATGCATCTGTTAAAGGCTTTTGTAGACATATGTGGGTATATGGATGTAAGAGACAAATGTCCATTTTGACTTGATGGCCCCAACGACCAAGTTTCATAAATATATATGTATAGCATATGTTCCATGTTCATGTTTTTCGCATAGTTGCATAAGGTTTAATAAGATTCATATGAGGATATGTGTATGATGGTTCATGAGCAAAGATTGGCTCTCTCGGGCCATACCGGCTTCGGGTACCAGTCCAGCTCGAATGGGATTTCGGGTCGTGATAGTTGTAATGACCTTTTCCATCATTACGGGTGAGTCAATCGTGTAAAAATTTTGGGTTAAGTTTTTCACCAAATTGGAAGTTAAAATTTTTAGGCTAGGTTAGTTTTAGATGAAATTTGAGTGAGGTATGGTCCAGGGCAATCTGAGAATGGATTGGGTAAATGTAATAAATTTTAGCTTGATTTTATATTAGCTAAGATGATAAATAACCCGTAGGGATTTTTGAAATTGAATTCAGGTAAGTAGAACTCTCGATATCAAACTTGATGTGAAGGGGTTCGTCCGAAATATCATGGTTTAAGGGTGCATTGAAATAAAGGCAAAACTGGGAGCAATCTAGAGTTTCTACTGCACCACACCTGCTATAGCGGGTGACAGGCCGCTGTTAGGCTACCGTTGTAGCGGTGAAATTCCCACTATAGTGGAAGTTAAAGGTGGTCAATCTCGCTATAGCAGACTACATCTACTATAGCGATGCTGCTATAGCGGGATCGGGTCGCTATAGTGGGGAAATTGCTGTTTATGCAGAATTTTCCCCAAAAATGGTTCATTATTTCTAAACTCATTTTGGGGAGGGCTTAGGTGATTAAGGGCAATTTTCACCTATTTTTCATCAGAATTCTTCGTAAAGGTAAGTTATTTATCCCCATTAACTAGTTTCTCGATTCCTTGATCTTAGAATCACTAGTTTAAGGATCTTAGGGAGGGTTTAACTTGACCTAGCTTTATTTTCTGGTGCAAGGGGTTAAATTGGGTGTAAAACCTTTGGGTTTTAGTTAATGGTTGATTATTTACTCTTGCATGTCCATAATTCACGAATGTAACCACGAAATTGGTAGTTTTAAGGTGAATTTATGGTGGGAAAGACCTAAAATGGGTGGGAGGATCATGAAATTGGCCTTGGGGTTTGGGATCAGGTTGTAATCCTTGATATTATAGGTCATTTGATTGATTATGTATTTATATTCCTATTTTTAGACCACAATCAAGCCGAGGTTGCAAGAAAAGGGAGACCTCAAGTTTAGTAGAGCATTTTAGGCTTGAATTGAGGTAGGTGATGGTTTAAATGTATTTAAAACCCAGTTTGTGTTATCTGTGTATGTTAACTATTCCTTAATATTGTTTGTACAATGCATGTTCAAGGAAAGTGAATGACTGTTTGATATCCTAAGTGTTAATCACATGCAATGAGTTTAAATGAAAACTTGTTGGTTTATACACGTGTTGTTTCTATTGTCATTATATGTGATCGTATTTTGATATCTGTCATTATTGTGGAATGTATCGATAATTGGACATCTCCATGGGATTGGTTGATATAAGGTTGGTAGACACTTGATGTTTGGGATTTGGTACATCGACAAGAGCTCGTCCCCTGCAGGTCATGGCTAGTGGGTGACCATAAGACCCTTAGCATGTGTGTACAGGTATTTGGTGAATGTGATGGTTCCTTGAGTGAATCAGAGATTATATATTTTCTGGATCATATTGGTTCCTTGCGTGAACCAGGTTTATGTGCTTAATTGCTAAAGGTGGTTTCTTCATGTAAAACGGGATGCATGTTAATTGCTATAGTTGTTGTCTTATGGATGCTTGAGTGGTCCAGGTTAATTGCTAGTTGTGACCTAAGTTTATGTTGTCTATTACTTGTGTAATTGGGACATGATTTATATGATTGCTGAGTCATGATTGTTGACTTGGAGTCTTGTTAGTGGTCATAGTTTGACTTGACTTGGTATCCTTGTTGACTCATATTGACTAAACTTATGTTGTACTTGTTATAAGGTCAAGTGTTATGAACTTAGAGTAGAGTTACATGATAGGGTTCATGGTTGTTTTGCTGTACTAAATTATAGTTATGTGTCTATGTTTCTCATTTTGGGTTGGCTGATGACCTTAGCAATACACCATTGTTTCTTGTGTACTGATACTACACATGCTCTTTTTTGATTAAGTACAAAGCATATTTCTGGGGATGTTTCGAGACATCAGCTGTGAGACAGAACGTATTCGAACACAAGGGTGAGCTACATCTTCTGGACTACCATGAGTTCTTCACTTGTTTTCTGGTCTATTGTTTCGGACATAGATATTACTTTGGTTTCGGGGTTGCATCCCCTATTTGACAATTATTAGAGTTTTGGTATGATGACTTTTAGGTTATAGGAATGGTTTATTTCCGCATATGTTATTCTTACTCTCGTTTAAGATATGGATTATTGGTTTTATTAATGAGATTGGTGTAGTTTCCTAATTTTGGCTAAGTGTTGATTTGATAATTAGGATTGTTGGTTATGTACTTGAGGGTTAGCATGAGTGCCACTCACGACGGGTTTGGGTCATGATAATACTAAAGGGACTTATCTGTCCAATAGTCATGATGTCACGCCCTCTATCCCAACGGGGTGGACTGGCACCCAAAGCCGACAAGGCCCGAGAGAACCAATCTTTGCTCAAGTCCATTCATATGCATGCCATAAGAAACATCACTATCACGTAAGAACATAAAATGCTAATAACGGAAATCATGGAACATGTGATATATATATATACGTGAAACTTGGCCGTTAGAGCCATTAAGTCAAAAAGGACATACATCTCTTACGTTCATGTACCTACATATGTCTACAAAAGCCTCTAACAGATGCATTTACAAGACCAACTGAAAGTCGGGACAAGTCCCCGCTTTATACAACATGTACAATACCAAAACACATGTACAACTGTGACTCGGAAAGCCCCGAACCAACTGGAGCTCACCAAAGATCCGCAAATAACTGGCAACCCACTGTGGAGGTCTACTGGTACCTGCAACTGCAGCAAGTAAGGTAAGTCCCCCAAGGAACGTCAGTACGAAGAATGTACTGAGTATGTAAGACTCATAAGAAACTGTATGATACATAAATACGTCAATGAACTCAAATACAAATGAATAACCAATATGGATAAGTTAACATTCTGTATCTTGGGAACCATGTACATTGCTTTCATTACTTTCTTTGCTTCTTTACTTCCATGCTTATTCATCATCACTTGTATCACAATGTACCCTGGCCCCGACTGATCAGTGGGTCTTAACATAACATAACGTTATGTTGGGATTGGCTCGAGCTAGGCTTATGCCTCTAGAGCTACCACCTATAAATCAATATATTGGGCTCGGCTCAAGCTAGGTTATAACCTCTAGAGCTGCCACCCATAAACCAATATATCAGGTTTGGCTCGAGCTAGGTTCTTACCTCTAGAGCTACCCCCTGTCAGGTTCGGTCCGAGCTAGGCTTATGCCTCTAGGACTACCCCCTGATCCAATAATCTCGGGATCAACTTGAGCTAGGCTTTCGCCCCCAAAGCTACCACCTATACTCAATCATTAACCACGTATGCATTACTTCATTCTTTAATTTTGAGATTGATACAGTGATAGTCATAATATTATTGGGATCCAATAATCTCGGGATCGGCTTGAGCTAGGCTTTCGCCCCCAAAGCTACCACCCATACTCAATCATTAACCATATATGCATTACTTCATTCTTTACTTTTGAGATTGATACAGTGATAATCATAACATTATTGGGAACATAACATTATTGTATACATGGGATCTTTGGAACATTAGTCAATAAACACGAGACATGTGTCACAATTGATCAATGAGTAGGAAACATGTGATAACAACAATTGGTAACTGGGAATGGGATACCTTAGAACATTTCGGAATGGAAAAATTAAAATGTCAATGTGACTACTATGTACTGCAGAAGGATATGGATAGAATAACCTTACATACCTTCACTTCTAAGTATGAATACACAAGCCTATTTATGAACACAATAGTCCAGCTCCTTCCTTACGTTTCACTCTACAATACAAGTACATAACGGAGCTTACGTTAAAAACTAGTTACCATATAAGTATACAAGACGACAATGAGCTATATGACTGCCATATAAGGTCATCTCACCCTTTACAATACAATCTACTGCATTATCATACCAATCAACACCATAACATTCCACATATTGTCCAAGACATCATAGACCAACAACATTTCACATCATGTTTACCCTTTACGCTTCCTCATTATCATTCTGTCACAATACCCTATCAAATTGACTCATAGAAACTTATGAACAACAATCCATAGTTAATATGGTCCAACATGCCTTCATACGACCCCTTAAAGTCATTAAAAAGGTACCATAAGTTGATAATTACATCCAAAATGGAATTCTGGTGTGACATGTGAAGCCACCTGCGGTCTTACATGCAGCCGCATATGGCCCTTGGCAGTGTCCAGGGGCATCTGCATTGCGCAGGTGCCTCACCTGTGAGGCTGGGTGCCCATTTTCTGCCACCGGGGTTCATTTTGGGTCCTTTTTCGCATTAAATGGTTCATGGCCATAAATAAGCTTTCCATTACATAATTTTGATCAACTTAAGATCAATGAACAACCATGGTTTCATAACACACATAAACATCACCCAAAACCATCTTTTTATTTCAATACGTCACCCACTCCGTACACAATTTCACAACAACAATTTCAAAAGTGATACACAAGGATAAAACAAGTTAAGACTATAATAACATCTCACATGTCAACATTGAATCCATCAAGTTCACTTCCTTCAAGACTACAAGTCCATTTTCAAGTTTACAACGCAAAACCCGTCTCCAATTAAGCAAAAGTGCACTGTTTTACACATAGTGACTGCCCAACACTGTGCCAACATAACCAACATAATTTATACACCATATTAACCATATAATATACTAAACCATAAGAATAAATACTTACCAAAGCTTACCAAAGAGTGATCTTGTCCCAACAAGTGTATTTGCCTTAGGGTTTGTGTGTAGAGAAAAAGGTTTTGTGGAATTTTCTAGAATGGAATGTGTGTTGATAAGAATAAAAATATGGATTTACCTCACTTTATATAGTACTAATGGTACCCCTTATCCAATTAAATGCATGTTGGCTTGGTCAAACACAAGAATGGATCATTTCCAAATTTGGGCCATATCTTTATATGATTTTTGGGCCTCTTTTGAGCCCAATGGCACATGACTCCTTTAAGACCAACAATTGAATGCATAATTAACCAATTCCATCATGTTTAAATATCACCATGAATGTTACGTTAATCAACTAGACTCAAAAATATACAAGGTGTTACATTCTTCTCCCCTTAGAAACATTCGTCCTCGAATGTTAGTGACATTATTCAAAGTAAACAATTACCAGTCTAGGAGCATTCTTCATGTTATCATATATATATACTCAATGCTTATAAATACTTACTTGTCATTGTTCCGATCTCGTATCGTGAACTTGTTCTTCCCTTTGGAACAAATGAGGGTACTTGGACTTCATCATCTCTTCAGCTTCCCATGTGACTTCTTCTATTTGCTGATTTCTACAAAGTACCTTTACGGAAGCTACATATTTATTCCTCAACCTCTTCACTTGTCTATCCAGAATGGCAATAGGTATCTCCTCATAGGTAAGATCCTCCATAACTTGCACATCTTCAATGGGAGTAAAACGAGATGGATCTTCTATACATTTTCGAAGTATCGACACATGAAATACTGGATGAACTATGGAGAGTTCTTGGGGTAGTGCCAACTCATACACGACTTGCCCAAATCTTCTAATAATTTCATATGGGCCAATATAACGTGGACTCAATTTTCCTTTCCTTCTGAATCACATTACCCCTTTCATTGGTGACACCTTTAAAAATACCCAATCATCTATGGAAAATTCAAGCCCTCTTCTTCTAACATCAGCATAGGACTTGTGTTGACTCTGGGCCATTTGTAGCCGCTGTTGAATAACTTTAATTTTCTCCATAGCCTGATGAACAAGATCTGGCCCAAGTAAAGCAGTGTCACCCGCTTTAAACCATCCGATTGGTGATGTACATTTCCTTCCATACAAAGCCTCATAAGGTTCCCTTTTAATACTTGAATGATAGCTATTGTTGTAAGCAAATTCAATGAGAGGCAAATGGTCACCTAACTGCCTTAAAAATCTAACGTGCAAGCTCGTAGCATATATTCAAGTGTTTGGATAGTACGTTCTGCTTGTCCATCAGTCTGAGGATCGAAAGCCGTACTCAGATTCACCTGTGTACCCAAACTCTACTTAAAAGATCTCCAAAAATGCGCATTAAATTATGCTCCTCTATCTGATATAATGGAGATCGGAATCCCATGTAATCGCACTATTTCTTTAACATACAACCTTGAAAAAACTTCTGCTGTATAGGTGGTCTTGACTGGTAGGAAATGCGCTGACTTGGTAATCCTGTCAACTATAACCCATATAGAATCAAATTTCCATAGTGTTCGAGGCAAACCCGTGATAAAATCCATATTAATCATATCCCATTTCCAGACTGGAAGATTGATACATTGCATGTAACCTCCTGGTTTCTGATGCTCTACCTTTACTTGTTGATAATTCGGGTATTGAGCAACAAATTTTGCAATGTCCTCCTTCATATTTCCCCACCAATACACTTCTTTTAAATCATGGTACATTTTAGTAGCACCCGGGTGAATAAAATAGCGCGAATGATGCGCCTCGGTCATAATTTGTTTCCTCAATTCGTCTACCTCCGGTACACATAATCTACCTTGGCATTGAAGCACCCCTTCTTGTGTAAGATCAAATGCCTTTGTCAAATTCTGTTGTACATTCTCTTTTAGTTGCAATAATATAGGATCTACAAACTGCTTCTCTTTTACTTCAGCTGTCAATAAAGATTCAGCTGCATTTTGTACAATAACCCCTTCATCTGAGGATTCAAGAAGACGAACCCCCAAGCTGGCTAATTGATGTAGATCTTTGACTAAATCCTGCTTTTCTTTCAATTGGCCACTAGTGCCTCCGATTGCCTTGTGGCTCAATGCATCAGCTACCACATTTGCTTTTCCTGGATGATATAGAATATCAATGTCAGAATCTTTAAATAGCTCAAGACACCTTCGCTGCCTCAAATTGAGTTCCTTCTGCTTAAAGATATATTGTAAACTCTTGTGATCAGTATAAATATCAGCATGAACTCCATACAAATAATGATGCCATATCTTTAAAGTAAATACCACCCTGCTAATTCAAGATCATGTGTGGGATAGTTTCTCTCGTGTGGCCGTAACTGTCATGAGGCATATGCTATGACATTACCATGCTGCATCAATACACACCCTAGACAAATTTCAGACGCATCACAATATACTACATAGCCCACTGTGCCTTTCGGAAGTACTAATACCAGTGTAGAAGTCAATTTATCTTTCAGCTCTTGGAAAATTTTCTCACATGCATCATTCCACAGAAATTTGACTGCCTTGTGTGTAAGATTTATTAAAGGTGCAGCAATGGAAGAAAAACCTTCCACAAATCTTCTGTAATAACCTGCTAATCTAAGAAAACTACGAACCTCTGTAGGTGTCGTAGGTCTTGGCCAATTTTTCACCGCTTCAATCTTCTGTGTATCAACTCGAATTCCTTCATCTGACACAATGTGACCCAAGAATGCTACGGATTTCAACCAAAATTCACATTTAGAGAACTTCGGATATAACTTATGCTCTCGAAGAATCTGTAACACCTGCCGTAAGTGCTTAGCATGGTCCTCTTGTGACTTTGAATAAACCAGGATGTCATCTATAAATACCTTCACGAACACGTCTAGAAATGGCTTAAACACCCTATTCATCAAATCCATGAACACAACTGGTGCATTTGTTAGTCCAAATGACATAACTAAAAATTCATAATGGCCATACCGTGCTTAGAAGGCTGTCTTGGGTACATCTTCTTCTCTAACTCTGACTTGAAGGTAACCCGACCTTAAGTCAATCTTTGAAAAACACTTGGCACCCTGTAACTGATCAAACAAACCATCAATTCGAGGGAGGGGATATTTGTTCTTGATCGTTACCTTATTCAATTGCCGATAGTCAATGCACATTCTCAACGTGTTGTCTTTCTTCTGTACAAATAATACCGGTGCACCCCACGGGGACATACTAGGCCTAATGAAGCCCTTGTCCAGCAAATCTTTCAACTGCTCCTTCAATTCACACAATTCTGCTGGAGCCATTCTATATGGGGGAATAGAGATAGGCTGAGTGCTTGGAATTACATCAATACCAAATTCTATTTTTCGTTCTGGGGGCAAACCTGTAAAGTCTTCTAGAAATACATCAAAAAATTCAATAACCACTGGAACCGACTGAGGAGTTAGTGGTTCCACTTCCGTATCTTTCACTTATACTAAGTGACATATGTAACCCTTAGCATTCATTTTCCTGGATTTCAGATAAGAAATAAATCTTCCTCTTGGTGCCCCTACATCACCTTTCCATTCAAGAACATTCGTTTGTGAAAAATGAAAATGTACCTTCTTGGCCCGGCAATCTACCGTGGCATAACAAGAAGCCAACCAATCCATTCCCATTATCACATCAAAAACCACCATGTCTAGTTCGATGAAATCGGCCAGTGTATCATGACCACACACAGTTACCACATAATTACGATATACTCTTTTTGCAATAATATATTCACCAACCGGTGTAGATACTTCAATTGACTTAGTTAATAATTCTGGTGCTTTTGCAAATGTCGCAGCAATTAATGGAGTAACATAGGACAATGTAGAACCTGGGTCAATCAATGCATATACATTATATGAAAATAAGGATAATGTACCTGTGACGACATCAGGAGAAGCCTCTGAATTCTATCGGTCCACTAGAGCATAAGTGCAATTCTGGACCCCACTAGTATTGGCTGCACCTCTAGCACCTCTACCACGACCGACAGACTGCACACCTCGGCCTAAATAAGGAATTGATGACGATGACGTAACGGTCAATCCCGCAGGTTGTGCTATACGTCCCATGCTCCTCTGGGGACACTCTTTCATCATGTGTCCCATCATACCACACCAAAAGAAAGCATTTGTCCCCAACCAGTATGTACCTGAATGAATACACCCGCAGTGCTGACACTGCTGATGAGGAAATCCTGCTGCCTGTGATATGTGAACTCCACCACTCTGCCCAGATTGACCACCTCTAAATCCTCTGAATTGAGAGTGAGCGCCTGCTGTGGAATAAGAGAATGATGGTCTAGTGTCACGCCCCAAATCTCATCGATATGGATTGGCACTCGTAGCCGATAAGGCCCGAGAGAACCAAACTTTGCTTATATCCATTCATATACATGACATAAGAAATACCACTATCATGTTTGCGCATAAAAGACCAAAAATGGAAATCGTGTAACATGTGATAGATATACATATGTGAAACTTGTCCGTCGAGGCCATCAAGTCAAGAACAACATATACCTCTTACATTTATACACCCACATACGTCTACAAAAGCCTCTAGCAGAACATTTACCAAAACCAACTGAAAGTCGGGACAAGTCCCCGCTTTATACAACATATACAAAACCAAAACATATGAACAACTGTGACTCGGAGAAGCCCCGAACTAACTGGAGCTCACCAATGATCCGCAACAACTGACAACCTACTGTGGAGGCCTCCTAGTACTTGCGCCTGCAGCAAGTAAGGTAAGTCCCACAAGGGACATCAGTACTAAGATTGTACTGAGTATGTAAGGCTCAAATGAAACTGTATGATATGTAAATATATCAATGAACTCAAATACAAATGAATGATCAATATAGATAAGTCACTATTTTGTACTTTGGAAACCATGTATATTGCTTTAATTACTTTCTTTGTTTCTTTGCTTCTATGATTATTCCTCTTTGCCTGTGAACTGTGATACCCGGGCCCCGACTGACCAGTGGGTTTTAACATAACATAATGTTATGTTGGGATCGGCTCGAGCTAGGCTTATGCCATCAGATATACCACCCATGAATCAATATATATCGGGATCGGCTCGAGCTTTGTTATTACCTCTAGAGCTTCCACCCATACCAACATATAAGGTTCGGCTCGAGCTAGGTTATTACCTCTAGAGCTACCCCCGTCAGGATTGGTCCAAGCTAGGCTTATGCCTCTAGGACTGCCCCCTGATCCAACAATCCTGGGATCGGCTTGAGCTAGGCATTTTGCCCCCAAAGCTACCACCCGTGGTCAATCATTAACCACATATATGCATTACTTCATTCATTACTTTTGAGATTGATACAAGGATATTCATAACTTTATTTGAAGCTTTGGATAAATAATCAATGAGTGAGACACATGTGAATAAACATTATTGGAAACATAGCCTTATTGGGAACATAACACTATTGGAACCATTGGACAATAATCAATGAACAAGAGACATGAGTATAACCACTATTGGAACTTTGGAACATCACTTTATTGGGATTTTAGAATATTATCAATGAATATGAGACATGTGATTCACAATCGATCAATAAGTAGGAAACATGTTATAATGACCATTGATAACCGGATATAAGATACATTAGCACATTTCGGGATGGGACAAGTGTAATGTCATTGTGAATACTAATTGCTACAGAAAGATACGGATAGAGTAAACTTACATACCTTCACTTCCAAGTATAAATATACAAGCCTATGTGTGAACACAATAGTCCAGCTTCGTCATATTGGAGCTTACATTAAAAACTAGTTACTATACAGGCGTACAAGACGACAATGAACTATATGACTTCCATATAACGTCATGTCATCCATTACAACACAATCCACTGCATTTTCATATCAACAACACACCATAACATTCCACACATTTACCAAGATATCATACACCAATAGCATTTCACACTACACTTACCCTTTATGCTTTCTCATTATCGTTCCGTCACAATTACTCCTTCATAACAACATATGAACAACAATCCATACTTAACATAGTCCAACATACCTCCATACGACACTTTAAAGTTATTAAAACGACATCACAAGTTGATAATTACATCCAAAAAGGGTATAGGGGCCTTTGGGGATCAAGACGATACGAAACATACCAAACCAAACCTGGGGCTGACCTGATCAGCCACCTGGACCCGCAAGTGGATGAGGTGTGCCCGCAGGTGGATTGTGGAAGATGCCAGTGGCACCTGCGTTGGCATCTGCGCCCGCAGGTGCCCTCGTCTGCGGGGGCAAATGCCCATTTTGGTCCGAAATGGTTTCTTTTGGGTATTTTAATACAATGAATGGTCCATGATCATAAACAAACTTATTTTGACATATTTTTGATCATATTGAATACCAACATTCATCCATGGTCTCACAACACACATAAAAAACACCCAAAACTACACTTCACGGTCAATACGTCATCAAAACCATAACCAATTTCACAATAACAATTCCAAACATCATACACAAGGATAAAACAAGGTAAGACTATAATAACATCTCACATGTCAATATTTCATCCATCAAGTTCACTTCCTTTAATACCACAAGTCCATATCCAAGTTCACAAGACAAAACCATTCTCCGATTGCAAAAATAGACAGTTTTACGCATAGCACACTGTCCAACACTTTGCCAACACAACCAACATGATTTATAAACCATATTAAATATATTATATACTGAACCATGAGAATAAATACTTACCAAAGAGTGATCTTGTCCCAAAGAGATGAGAGCTTAGGGTTTGTATCTTGAGAGAAAAATGTGGAAAATATTAGAAAAGGGTATGTGTGATTTTGTGAAATAAAAATCTGATTTATTGGTTTATATATTCTCTTTTTAATGATCCTTATCCACACACTTGGTGTGTTTACTTGGTCAATGGAAAAGTTGGGCAAGAATGGGTCAAATTCCCACTTTGGGCCATGTCTTTCTATGGTTTTTGGGCTTCATTTAAGGCCCAATTGTACAAGACTTATTAATGCCCACAATTTAATACATAATTCATCAAATATATCATGTTTTCATATTTCCATAAATGTTACGGTAGTCAGCTAGACTCCGAAACGTATGGGGTGTTACATTCTTCCCCCCTTAGAAACATTCGTCCTCGAATGTTAGTGTTATCATTTCAAAGTAAACAATTCCATGTCTAGGAGCATTCTTATGTCATCATATAAAGATATACTCAAAGTTTATAAATACTTACTTGTCATTCTTTCTTTTGGAACAGATGAGGGTACTTGGATTTCATCATTTCTTCAGCTTCCCATGTGACCTCTTCTATTTGTTGATTTCTCCAAAGTCCCTTTACGGATGCTATATCTTTATTCCTCAATCTCTTCACTTGTCTATCTAGAATGGCAACAGGTATCTCCTCATAGGTAAGATCCACTGTAACCTGGACATCTTCAATGGGAACAATACGAGATGGATCTCCTATGCATTTTCGAAGCATCGAAACATGAAACATTGGGTGGACTGAGGAAAGTTCTTGAGGTAGTGCTAATTCATACGCAACTTGCCCAAATCATCTAATAATTTCATATGGGCCTATTTAACGTGGACTCAGTTTTCCTTTCTTTCCGAATCGCATTACCCCTTTTATTGGTGACACCTTCAGAAATACCCAATCACCTATGACGAATTCAAGTCCTCTTCTTATAACATCAGCATATGACTTGTGGCGACTCTGGGCCGTTTGTAATCGCTATTGAATCACTTTAACCTTCTCCATCACCTGATGAACAAGATCTGGCCCAAGTAAAGCAGTTTCACCGGCTTCAAACCATCCAATTGGTGATCTACATTTCCTTCCGTACAAAGCTTCATAAGGTGCCATTTTAATACTTGAATGATAGCTATTGTTATACGAAAATTCAATAAGAGGAAAATGGTCATCCCAACTGCCTTGAAAATCTAATGTGCATGCTCGTAACATATCTTCAAGTGTCTGAATAGTACGTTCTGCTTGTCCATCAGTCTGAGGATGGAAAGCCGTACTCAAATTCACCTGTGTACCCAAACTCTGCTGAAAAACCACCGCCGCTAATTCAAGATCATGTGTGGGATAGTTTATCTCATGTGGCTTCAACTGTCTTGATGCATATGCTATGACATTACCGTGCTGCATCAATACACATCTGAGGCCAACCCCGGAAGCATCACAATACACTGCACAACCTTCGATACCTTCGGTACCTTCGGTACCTTCGGGAAGTACTAAAACTGGTGTGGAGGTTAATTTATCTTTCAAATTTTGGAAGCTTTTCTCACACGCATCATCCCACTAAAATTTAACCGCTTTATGTGTAAGCTTTGTTAACGGTGCAGCAATAGAGGAAAAACCTTCCATAAATCTTTGGTAGTAACCTGTCAGTCCAAGAAAACTATGAATTTCTGTGGGTGTCGTAGGTTTTGGCTAATTTTTCACTGCTTAAATCTTTTGTGTATCAACTTGTATCCCTTCATCTGACACAATGTGACCCAAGAATGCGACTGATTTTAACCAAAACTCACACTTGGAGAACTTTGCATACAACTTACACTCACGGAGTATCTGTAACACCTGCCGTAAGTGATTGGCATGGTCCTCTGGTGATCTTGAATAAACCAGGATGTCATCTATAAATACCGTGACGAACACGTCTAGAAATGGCTTAAACACCCTATTCATCAAATCCATGAACACAGCTGGTACATTTGTTAGTCCAAATGACATAACTAAAAATTCATAATGGCCATACCGTGTTCGAAAAGCTGTCTTGGGTACATCTTCTTCTCTAACTCTAACTTGATGGTAACCCAACCTCAAGTCGATCTTTGAGAAACACTTGTCACCCTGTAACTGATCAAACAAATCATTCAATTCGAGGGAGGGGATAGTTGTTCTTGATCATTACCTTATTCAATTGTCGATAGTCGATGCACATTCTCAATGTGCCATCTTTCTTCCGTACAAATAATATCGGTGCACCCCACGGGGACATACTAGGCCTGATGAAGCCCTTGTCCAGTAAATCTTTCAACTGCTCCTTCAATTCACGCAATTTTACTGGAGCCATTCTATATGGAGGAATAGAAATATGCTGAGTGCCTGGAATCACATCAATGCCAAATTCTACTTCCCGTTTTGGGGGTAAGCCTGGAATATCCTCTGGAAATACGTCAAGAAATTCATTGACCACTGGAACCGACTGCAGAGTTAGTGGTTCCACTTCAGTATCTTTCACCCGTACTAAATGACATATGTAACCCTTAGCAATCATTTTCCTTGCTTTCAAATAGGAAATAAATCTTCCTCTTGGTGCCCCCACATTACCCTGCCATTCAAGAACATTTTCTTGTGGAAAGAAAAAATGTAGCCAGGCAATCTACCATGGCATAGCAAGAGTCCAACCAATCCATTCCCATTATCACATCAAAATCCACCATGTCTGGTTCAATGAGATCGGCCAATGTATCATGACCACACACAGTTACCACACAATTCTGATATACTCTTTTTGCACCAATACATTCACCAACCGGTGTAGACACTTCAATTGATTTAATTAATAATTTTGGTGCCTTTGCAAATTCCACAGCAATCAATGGAGTAACATAGGACAATGTAGAACCGGGGTCAATCAATGCATATACATTATATGAGAATATTGATAATGTACCTGTGACAACATCAGGAGAAGTCTCTGAATTTTGTCGGTCCACTAAAGCATAAGTACGATTCTGGACCCCACTAGTACTGGCTGTTCCTCTAGCACCTCTACCGAGTCCAATAGGCTGTACACCTCGGCCCAAAAAAGGAACCGATACTGATAACGCAATGGCCGATCCTTACGGTCGTGCTATACCACCCATGCTCCTCTAGGGACACTCTTTCATCATGTGTCCCATCATACCGCACCAGAAACAAGCATTTGTCCCCACTCGGCATGTACCTGCATGAATACGCCCGCAGTGCTGACACTGCTAACGGGGAAAACCTGTTGCCTGTGATCCGTGAACTCCAATACTCTGCCCAGATGAACCACCTCTAAACCCTCAAAACTAAGAGTGAGCACATGCTGTGGAATAAGAGAACCTTGGTCTAGGTGGTCTGGGAAACATTCGAGGCCTAGATCCTCTTTGAGACATCGCAGATGGTCCCATAGGTCTAGCCCTTTTGGACTGTCCTCTATCAAATTCATGTACCCTTCTTCTCTGTCTTTGATCTTCCATTTTCTGGGCGAAGCTTGAATTCTCGCTATATCCATATCTTTATTCAATCCAGTAATGGTGCAATCCCTTACCAAATATGGCTCTAGTCTGTACGTATCGATGAACTCTATCTGTCATTGTAGCCACCACATTTGGAGCATATCGAGCCAAGGAATTAAATTGCAAACTATATTCTCTGATACTCAAATTTTCTTGACGGAGATTTAAAAATTGATCCGCACGAGCCTCACGGATCTCATAGGGAAGATAATGATAAAAAAAGCCGCTTTAAATTCTTCCCAATTAGGTGGATTTGCACCAATATCACGACATTTCTTCCAATCCTCATACCACAATATCGCCTCTTCTTTCAATCTATATGCAGCAAGTTCAACTGTTTCTACCCCCATAACGTACATAACTTCCAGAGCCCTCTGAATTTGATCCACGAAGTCCTGTGGATCTGCTTTCGGATCTGACCCAGTGAATATAGGAGGGTCCAGTTTCAGGAAATCCTATGTTCTGCGAATCGCCACTCTAGCCGCATCATCCTCATGTGTGATTGTACCAGTTCGTCCTTGACTTTGTGCTGCCACTAACTGTGTCAACATATGTACTGCATTTCTAAGATCCTGATCTGTGGTGTTCATTGGTAGTTCTGCAGGTACTTCTCTACCGACTGGCTCTTTCGGAGCTGGAAAAGTAGAAGAAGTCCGCGATGAAATTTCAGCATTTGCTCCACCTTGACTAGCTTGGTAAGGTGGTAATCTACTCATTCCTTCTTCAGCAGGCGTATCTACCTGCTTCCTTTTACCTCTACCTCTTCTCGTGATTAGCATTTTTACTATACCAGAGAAAAATAGTTACCATGGTCAGATACAATTCAACTTACAACACTGGCTCTATTGCATGATCTAAAAGTGAAGAAAAGAAACAACATCCTAAATGTCCCGTAGCCTCCTACTTATAAATGTGGTGCACAACACATTGATAAGTAAGACTCTACTCAGACACGGCTTTGTAGACACCCGTAGAATGACCTGCTCTGATACCACTTTTGTCATGCCCCGAATCCTATTGGGACGGATTGGCACTCGTAGCCGATAAGGCTCGAGAGAACCAAACTTTGCTTATATCCATTCATATGCATGACATAAGAAATACCACTATCATGTTTGAGCATAAAAGACCAAAAACAGAAATCGTGGAACATGTGATAGATATACATATGTGAAACTTGGTCGTCGAGGCCATCAAGTCAAGAACAACATATACCTCTAACATTTATACACCCACATACATCTACAAAAGCCTCTAGCAGAACATTTACCAAAACCAACTGAAAGTCGAGACAAGTCCCCGCTTTATACAACATATACAAAACCAAAACATATGAACAACTGTGGCTCAGAGAAGCCCCAAACTAACTGGAGCTCACCAATGATCCGGAACAACTGGAAACCAACTGTGGAGGCCTACTAGTACCTGCGCCTTCAACAAGTAAGGTAAGTCCAACAAGGGACGTCAGTACGAAGAATGTACTGAGTATGTAAGGCTCAAATGAAACTGTATGATATGTAAATATATCAATGAACTCAAATACAAATGAATGATCAATATAGATAAGTCACTATTCTATACTTTGGAAACCATGTATATTGCTTTCATTACATTCTTTGTTTCTTTGCTTCTATGATTATTCCTCTTTGCCTGTGAACTGTGATACCCGGTCCCCAATTAAACAGTGGGTTTTAACATAACATAAAGTTATGTTGGGATCGGCTTGATCTAGGCTTATGCCTCTAGAGCTACCACCCATAAATCAATATATATCGGGATCGGCTCGAGCTAGGTTATTACCTCTAGAGCTGCCACCCATACCAATATATCAGGTTCGACTCGAGCTAGGTTATTACCTCTAGAGCTACCCCCTGTCAGGATTGGTCCGAGCTAGGCTTATGCCTCTAGGACTGCCCCCTGATCTAACAATCCCGGGATCGGCTTGAGCTAGGCATTTTGCCCCCACCCGTGCCCAATCATTAACCACATAAATGCATTACTTCATTCATTACTTTTGAGATTGATACAAGGATATTCATAACTTTATTTGAAGCTTTGGATCAATAATCAATGAGTGAGAGACATATAAATAAACATTATTGGAAACATAGCCTTATTGGGAACATAACACTATTGGACCATTGGACAATAATCAATGAATAAGAGACATGAGTATAACCACTATTGGAACTTTGGAACATCACTTTATTGGGATTTTAGAACATTATCAATGAATATGAGACATGTGATTCACAATCGATCAGTAAGTAGGAAACATGTTATAATGACCATTGATAACCGGATATAGGATACCTTAGCACATTTCGGGATGGGACAAGTGTAATGTCATTGTGAATACTAATTGCTGAAGAAAGATACGGACAGAGTAACCTTCCATACCTTCACTTCCAAGTATGAATATACAAGCCTATGTATGAAAACAATAGTCCAGCTTCGTCCTTACGTCTTACTCTACAATACAAGTACATATCGGAGCTTACATTAGCAACTAGTTACTATACAGGCATACAAGATGGCAATGAACTATATGATTGTAGTATAACATCATGTAATCCCTTACAATACAATCCACTGTATTTTCATATCAACAACACACCATAACATTCCACACATTGACCAAGATATCATACACCAATAGCATTTCACACTACACTTACCCTTTATGCTTTCTCATTATCATTCCATCACAATTACTCCTTCATAACAACATATGAAAAACAATCCATACTTAACATAGTCCAACATACCTCCATACGACACTTTAAAGTCATTAAAATGACATCAAAAGTTGATAATTACATCCAAAAAGGGTATAGGGGCCTTCGGGGATCAAGACGATGCGAAAACACACAAGGATAAAAAAAGGTAAAACTATAATAACATATCACATGTCAATATTTAATCCATCAATTTCACTTCCTTCAAGACCACAAGTCCATATCCAAGTTCACAAGACAAAACCGTTCTCCGATTGAAAAAATATACAGTTTTACGCATAGCACACTGTCCAACACTTTGCCAACACAACCAACATGATTTATACACCATATTAAATATATTATATACTTAACCATGAGAATAAATACTTACCAAAGAGTGATCTTGTCCCCAAGAGATGAGAGCTTAGGGTTTGTATCTTGAGAGAAAAATGTGGAAAATATTAGAAAAGGGCATGTGTGATTTTGTGAAATAAAAATCTGATTTATTGGTTTATATAGTCCCTTTTGAATGATACTTATCCACACTCTTGGTGTGTTTACTTAGTCAATGGAAGAGTTGGGCAAGAATGGGCCAAATTCCCACTATGGGCCATGTCTTTTTATGGTTTTTGGGCTTCATTTAAGGCCCAATTGTACAAGACTTATTAATGCCCACAATTTAATACATAATTAATCAAATATCTCATGTTTTCATATTTTCATAAATGTTACGGTAGTCAGCTAGACTCCAAAACGTATGGGGTGTTATATCTAGGCGGTCTAGGAAACATCCGAGGCCTAGATTCTCCTTGGGACACCATAGACTGTTCCATAGGTCTAGCTCTTTTGGACTGTCCTCTGTCAGATTCATGTACACTTTTTCTCTGTCTTTGATCTTTCATTTTATGGTCGAAGGCTTGTATTCTGGCTATGTCCATATCTTTGTTCAAGGCAGCAATGGTGCAGTCCCTTACCAAATATGGCTCTAATCTGTCCACGTATCGATGTTCTCTGTCTGTCATTGTGGCTACCACATTCGGAGCATATTGAGCCAAGGAATTGAACTAAAGACTATATTCTCTAACACTCATGTTCCTTTGTTGTAAATTTAGAAACTGATCTGCACGTGCCTCTCGGATCTCATAGGGAAGGTAGTGATCAAGGAATGCCGCTTTAAATTCTTCCCACTTAGGTGGAATTGCACCAATACCATGAGACTTCTTCCAATCTTCATATCAAAATATCACCTCTCCTTTCAATCTATATGCCGCAAGTTCAACTGTTTCAATATCAGTCACGTGCATAACCTCTAAAGCCCTTTGAATTTGATCCATGAAGTCCTGTAGATCTGCTTTCGGATCTGACCCCGTGAATATGAGGGTCTAGTTTCAGAAAATCCTGTGTCCTGCGACTCGCCACTCTAGCCACATCATCCTCATTTGTCATTGGACCAACTCATCCTTGACTTTGTGCCGCTAATAACTGAGTCAACATGTGCACTGCATTTCTTAGATCCTGGTCAGTCGCATTCATTGGTGGTTCTGCGGGTACTTCTTTACCGATTGTCTCTTCCAGAGCTGGAAAAGTAGAAGAAGACCATGACGTAATTTCAATATTTTCTCCACCTTGACTAGCTTGGTCAGGTGGTTATTTACTCATTCCTTTACCGGTAAGCATATCTACCTGCTTACCCTTGCCTCTACCTCTTCTTGTCATTGGCATTTTACTATATCAAAGAAAGTCAATTCCAATGGTTAGATACGATTCCACTTACCACATTGGCTATATTGCACGATCTAGAAGTGAAGAAAAGAAACAACATCCTAAATTCCCCGTAGCCTCCTACTTATAAATGTGGTGCACAACACATCCCTAAGCAAGACTCTGCTCAGACATGGCTTTGTAGACACCCTTAGAACGACCTGCTCTGATACCACTTTTGTCACGCCCTATATCCCAACGGGGTGGACTGGCACCTGAAGCTGACAAGGCCCAAGAGAACCAATCTTTGCTCAAGTCCATTCATATGTATTCCATAAGAAACATCACTATCACGTAAGAACATAAAATGCTAATAACGGAAATCATGGAACATGTGATATATATACACGTGAAACTTGGCTGTTAGGGCCATTAAGTCAAAAAAGACATACATCTCTTACGTTCATATAACCACATATGTCTACAAAAGCCTCCAACAAATGCATTTACAAGACCAACTAAAAGTTGGGACAAGTCCCCGCTTTATACAACGTGTACAATACCAAAACACATGTACAACTGTGACTCGGAAAGCCCCTAACCAACTGGAGCTCACCAAAGATCCGCAAATAATTGGCAACCTACTGTGGAGGTCTACTTTCACCTGTGCCTGCAACAAGTAAGGTAAGTCCCCCAAGGGACGTTAGTACGAAGAATGTACTGAGTATGTAAGGCTCATAAGAAACTGTATGATACATAAATACATCAATGAACTCAAATACAAATGAATAACCAATATGGATAAGTTAACATTCTGTATGTTGGGAACCATGTACATTGCTTTCATTACTTTCTTTTCTTCTTTACTTCCATGCTTATTCATCATCACTTGTATCACAATGTACCCGGGCCCCGACTGATCAGTGGGTCTTAACATAACATAACGTTATGTTGGGATTGGCTCGAGCTAGGCTTATGCCTCTAGAGCTACCACCCATAAATCAATATATCGGGCTCGGTTCAAGCTAGGTTATAACCTCTAGAGCTGCCACCCATAAACCAACATATCATGTTCGGCTCGAGCTAGGTTCTTACCTCTAGAGCTACCCCCTGTCAGGTTCGGTCTGAGCTAGGATTATGCCTCTAAGACTACCCCCTAATACAACAATATCGGGATCGGCTTGAGCTAGGCTTTCGCCCCCAAAGCTACCACCCATACTCAATCATTAACCACGTATGCATTACTTCATTCTTTACTTTTGAGATTGATACAGTGATAGTCATAACATTATTGGGAACATAACATTATTGTATGCATGGGATCTTTGGAACATTAGTCAATGAACATGATACATGTGTCACAATTGATCAATGAGTAGGAAACATGTGATAATAACAATTGGTAACTGGGAATGGGATACCTTAGAACATTTCGGAATGGAAAAATTAAAATGTCAATGTGACTACTATGTGTTGCAGAAGGATACAGATAGAATAACCTTACATACCTTCACTTCTAAGTATGAATACACAATCCTATATATGAACGCAATAGTCCATCTCCTTCCTTACGTTTCACTCTACAATACAAGTACATAACGGAGCTTACGTTAACAACTAGTTACAGTACAAGTATACAAGACGACAATGAGCTATATGACTGCCATATAATGTCATCTCACCCTTAACAATACAATCCACTGCATTATCATACCAATCAACACCATAACATTCCATACATTGTCCAAGACATCATAGACCAACAACATTTCACATCATGTTTACCCTTTACGCTCCTCATTATCATTCCGTCACAATACCCTATCAAATTTCCTCATAGAAACTTATAAACAACAATACATAGTTAATATAGTCCAACATGCCTTCACAAGACCCCTTAAAGTCATTAAAAAGGTACCATAAGTTGATAATTACATCCAAAAAGGGTACAGGGGCCTTCGGGGATCAAAGAGAGACGAAAACATACAAAAAGTAATTCTGGTGTGACATGAGAAGCCACCTGCACTTACATGCGGACGAATATGGACCTTGGAAGTGTCCAAGGGCATCTGCGTTGGTACCTGCGCCCGCAGGTGCCTCACCTGCGAGGGCGGGTGCCCATTTTCGGCCACCGGGGTTCGTTTTGGGTCCTTTTTCGCATTAAATGGTTCATGGACATAAATAAGCTTTACATACATACTTTTGATCAACTTAAGATCAATCAAAAACCATGGTTTCATAACAAATATAAATATCACCTAAAACCATCTTTTTATTTCAATACGTCACCCACTCTATACACAATTTCACAACAACAATTCCAAAAGTGATACAAAAGGATAAAACAAGTTAAGACTATAATAAAATATCACATGTAAACATGTAATCCATCAAGTTCACTTCCTTCAAGACTACAAGTCCATTTTCAAGTTTACAAGGCAAAACACGTCTCCAATTAAGCAAAAGTGCACTGTTTTACACATAGTGACTGCCCAACACTGTGCCAACATAACCAAAATGATTTATACACCATATTAACCATATAATATACTAAACCATAAGAATAAATACTTACCAAAGCTTACCAAAGAGTGATCTTGTCCCAACAAGTGTATTTGCCTTAGGGTTTGTATGTAGAGAAAAAGGTGTTTTGGAATTTTCTAGAATGGTATGTGTGTTGATAAGAATAAAAATCTGATTTTCCTTCACTTTATATAGTACTAATGGTCCCCCTTATCCAATTAAATGCATTTTGGCTTGGTCAAACACAAGAATGGATCATTTCCAAATTTGGGCCATATCTTTATATGATTTTTGGGCCTCTTTTGAGCCCAATGGCACATGACTCTTTTAAGCCCAACAATTTAATGCATAATTCACCAATTCCATCATGTTTAAATATTTCCATGAATGTTATGGTAATCAACTAGAATCAGAAACATACGGGGTGTTACATATGACCTGCAGGGGGTCATCTTTATCTATGTACTGTACCAGCATAGTACCCGACCCTCCAAATATCAATAGATATATAGCATGTACCAGTGCGATACCAGAACCTCCAAATATCAAAATATTAATAACATGTACCGGTGTGGTACTCGACCCTTCGAATATCATAATATATGAATGTCAAATCAAGTATCAACCAGGAGATAATGCAATGCACCAATTATGCAATTACACACTTTGTCTAGACACTTAGTCAAATCCAGGTTCGTCCTTTCATGTATATAACCAATATCCACCAACTCACAAATCACAAGTATGCTCGAAGGCCAATTCATAAACATTTAACTTACAAATATGCATGAAATCCAAATCAAATCTATAACTACAATTTAAATTAGAATTACACATACGATCAATTTGATTTTAACCTCATCTAACCATACTCAATATTCATTCACCCTAGCCTCATCATTCTTAGACCCTCCTAACCTCCACGTTTTCACTGCACCACTCTAATTAAATAGCAAGGATAATTCTTTAACTTACATACTGACATGATTTTATCAGCAATGCATACGAACATCCAAACACATAACATTCAGTATAGAGCTCGTACAATATACAACATCAATAATGAATTTACACATAATCCACCTCGATACTAAATTAATTCTTTTTACAAAATTTTACCATATTTTATCCATCCAAAGCACTATGCTCGCTGGCCTAAGCATGATTTATGCTTTCAATGCTATATTTAAGTTATGTTTTATTAATCTTAGTCTACTACTCATAAACCATAACCTACCTCGATGCCAAGTGCTGCTACAAGGTGCATGAATCCACATTCCTTGATTCCATTCTTGCAATTTTGATGGAGAATTCACGAAAATATGATTGGGATGCATTCTTCTAAGGCCTTGCCTCTCTGTTCTATTAGATTTTGGCTTAGGATATCCATAGACATTTCTTAGGAGAAGGCAAACATGTTAAATAAAGACAGGGTAAAAAGGGTTTAAAACCTAAACAGATCACTATCGAGGCCCGCTATAACTGCCTGGGTTGTGCTATAGTGAGCCTGTTGTAGCGGCTTGGGGACT
Organism: Capsicum rhomboideum; assembly: GCA_031232105.1. Classification (NCBI taxonomy): domain Eukaryota; kingdom Viridiplantae; phylum Streptophyta; class Magnoliopsida; order Solanales; family Solanaceae; genus Capsicum; species Capsicum rhomboideum. The sequence goes on from CP124718.1 coordinate 63,532,528, forward strand.
GCTGCAGCGGTACTATACAGTCTACTTGCCCCTTTTAATTTAAATCCGAAAATTTCTGACACCCCTAACGATGGCTAATCACGACAATAACTCGATATTGATGTAACATATTAAACTCAAATATTTTTAATAACAATGAATTGGGTCATTGTAACACCCCATATGTTTCCAAACCTAGTTAAGTACCGTAACATTTATGAAATTATTTAAACATAAGAAAGATGGTGGATCATACATTAGTGAGATGGGCTGAATTTAATTATGTGGTTTTGGGCCCAAATGAGGCCCAAAAGTCAAACAAAACACATGGCCCAATTGGGGGAAAATGACCCATTCCAGCCTTTGAATAATTAAACCCCTCAAAATTTTGGCTAAGGATGAGTTGAGAGACCATAAAAGGCATCAAAAATCTAATTTTTATTCATTAAGAAACACATGCCATTCTAGAATTTTCCACAACATTTTTCTCTTCAACCAAACCCTAAGGCAACCATCTTTTGGGACAAGATCATCATTTTGTAAGTATTGGTAAGTGTATATTATTATGGTTAAATATATTTTATGCATGAGAGATGGTGTATATCATGTTGGTTATGCTTAAAGGTGTTGAGTAATCCACTTTTATTTTTCTTTTGCTAATAGATGTATCATCTATGTGTCCTAAACTTGAAAGGAGACTTGAGATCTTGAAAGGAGTGAATAATATGGATGATATGTTCACATGTATGATATGGTTATGTTCCTAACTTGTTTTGTCTATGTGTACAACTTGTGGGATTGTTGTTATGAAATTTGCCATGGAATGGGTGACGTAATGAAAGGAAAATGTGGTTTTGGTGATGTTTATGTGTGTTGTGAAACCATGATGGTTTTTTGGTGTCCAAGTGACCTAAAATATGTAAAGAAAATCTTACTTATGTCTTTGGACCATTTATTGCACAAAAGGACCCAAAAGAGACCCTATTTGGTCGATTTGGGCATCCACCCTCGCAGCCGAAGGCACCTGTGGGCGCAGATGCCAATGCAGGTGCCCCTGGGCACTTGCTGGTGCCATATTCGGCCACATGTTATCCACTTGCAGGCGCAAGTGGCTTCGCATGTCACAACAGAACTCCATTTCGGGTGTTTTTGTCTCCCGTTGATCCCCGAAGATCCCTATACCCTTCATGGATGTAATTATCAACTTATGATACCTTTTAAATGAAGTTAAGGGGTCTTATGGAGGAATGTTGGATTATATTAATTATTTATTGTTGTTCATATGTTGTTATGTGGCAATTTGATGGAATAGTTGTGACAGAATGATAATAAGGAAGAGTAAAGGGTAAGTGTGGTGTGAAATGTTACTGGTTTATCATGTATTTGTCAATGTGTGGTATTGTTAGTATGCTAAAGTAGTGGATTGTATTTTGAAGGATGACATGATGCTATATAACAGTCACGTAACTCACTGTGACACTTATACACTTGTAAAGTAGTTGATTGTTAACGTACGCCCGTTATGTACTTGTGTTGTAGAGTGAAATGTAAGGAATGAGCTAGATTACTGTATTCACGTATAGGACTGTGTATTCATATTGAGAACATAAGGTATGTAAGGTTACTCTTTCTGTATCCTTCTGCAGCATATCGCTCATAGTGGCATTGTACTTATTCGATTATGAAATGTCCAAAGGTATCTCATTTCAGGTTGTTATCTATTGTTAAGTCACATATTCCTCATTCATTAGTCGTTGTTGATCATGAGTTACATAATTATGGACACGGTTCCAAAGTCTCAATAATGTTATGCTTCCAATAATGTTATGTCAAGTGAATGTATCAATCTCTCACAAGTGAATGTACCAATCTCTCACAAGTAAAGGTATCAATCTCTCAAAAGTAAAGAAAGGAAGTAATGCATATTGTTGGTTGTAAGAGTATGGGTGGTATCTCTAGAGGCATAAGCCTAGATCGAGTCGATCCCGAGATTATTGGATCAGGGTGCAGTCCTAGAGGCATAAGCCTAGCTCGGGCCGATCCTGACAGGTGGTAGCTCTAGAGGTAATAACCTAGCTTGAGCCGAACCTTATATGTTGGTTTATGGGTGGCAGCTCTAGAGGTAATAACCTAACTCGAGCCAAGCCCGATATATTGATTCATGGGTGGTAGCTCTAGAGGCATAAGCCTAGCTCGAGCCGATCCCAACATAACGTTATGTTATGTTAAGACCCACTGATCAGTTGGGGCCCGGGTACGATATAATATGAGTGATGATGAACAAATAATAGAAGTAAAAGAAAGAATTGAATGTAAGGTACATGGTTTCACATATGCATATCAAGGATTTATCTATATTGACTATGCTCTTTTATGTTGATTTCGTTGAAGTATTATTATGTTATACAGCTTCTTATAGCCTTACATACTCAGTACATTCTTCGTACTGACCCCCTTGGGGGGGATTTACCTTAGTTGCTTCAGGCACAGGTGTTAGTAGACCTCCACGGTAGAGTGCGGGTCATTTCCAGACTTTTGGTAAGCTCCAGTTGGTTTGGGGCTTTTAGAGTCATAGTGTACATTGATTTTCTTTTTATAAATGTTGTATAAAGTGGGGACTTGTCCCCACTCTAGATTGGATATGTATATATAACTGTAGAGGCTTTGTAGACATATGTGGGAAGAGAAATGTAAGAGATGCATGTCCAGTTTGACTTGATGGCCCTATCGGCCAAGTTTCATATATATATATATATAGTACATATTTCGATGACTTCCGCATAATTGTATGAGATGTAGTGATGTTACTACAGAGGCATGCATATGAATGTTCGTGAGCACAAATTGGTTCTCTTGGGCCTTATTGACTTCGGGTGCCAGTCCGGCCCGAATGGGATTCGGGGGGTGACAAAAGTGGTATCAGAGCAGGTCGTTCTAAGGGTTTCTACAAAGCCGTGTCTGAGTAGAGTCTTACTTATCAATGTGTTGTGCACCACATTTATAAGTAGGAGGCTACGGGATATTTAGGAGTTGTTTCTTTCCTTCATTTCTACATCGTGCAATAGAGTCAATGTTGTAAGTAGAATTGTATCTGACCATGGTAATTGTTTTTCTTTGGTATAGTAAAATGCCAATCACAAGAAGAAGTAGAGGTAAAGTTAAGCAGGTAGATATGCCTACCGGTGAAGAAATGAGTAAATCACCATCGGACCAAGCTAGTCAAGGTGGGGCTAACACTGAAATTGTATCGCGGTCTTCTTCTACTTTTTTGATTTCGAAAGAGCTAAGAGATAGAGAAGTACCCGTAGAACCGCCTATGAATGCCACTGACCAGGATTTGAAAAATGCAGTGCATAGGTTGACTCAGTTAGTTGCTGCACAAAGTCATGGACGACCGACTCCAATGATAAATGAAGATGATGCGGCTAGGGTAGCTAGTCGCAGAACATAGGATTTTCTGAAACTAGACCCTCCCATATTCACTGGGTCAGATCCAAAAGCAGATCCACAGGATTTCGTGGATCAAATTCAAAGGGCCCTAGAGGTCATGCACGTGACTGGTGTTGAAACAATCAAACTTGCGGCTTATAGATTGAAAGGTGAAGCTATATTATGGTATGAAGACTGGAAAAGATCGAGGGGTATTAATGCACCTCCAGCAGGTTGGGAGGAATTTAAAATGGCCTTTCTTGATCACTACCTCCCATATGAGATCCGGGAGGCACGTGCAGACCAGTTCCTAAATTTACGTCAAGGGAATATGAGTGTTAGAGAATATAGTCTTCAATTTAATTTCTTGGCTCGATATGCTCCGAATGTAGTGGCCACAATGACAGACAGAGTCCATCGATATGTGGACAGATTAGAGCCATATTTGGTAAGGGACTACACCATTGCTGCCTCGAACAAAGATATGGACATAGCCAGAATACAGACCTTTGCCCAAAAAATGGAAGATCAGAGACAGAGAAGAAGGGTACATATGGTGTCCCAAGGAGAATCTAGGCCTCGAATGTTTTCTAGACCGCCCAGACCATCATTTTCCCATTCCACAGCAGGTACTCACTCTCAATTTTGTGGGTTCAGAGGCAGTTAGGCTGGGCAGAGTAGTGGACTTCAGGGTTCACAGGCAGCAGGAATTTTGCGTCAGCAGTGTCAGTACTGCGGGCGTACTCATTCGGGTACATACCGGTTAGGGACTGATGCTTGCTTTTGGTGCGGTGTGTCGGGACATATGATGAAAGAGTGTCCCTAGAGGAGCATGGGTGGTATAGTACGACCTACGGGATCAGCCGTTGCGTCCTCATCATCAGTTCCTTCCTTAGGCAGAGGCGCACAGCGGGCTGGTCGTGGTAGAGGTGCCAGAGGAGCAGCTAGTAATAGTGGAGCACAGAACCGTACTTATGCTCTAGCGGATCGACAGAATTGGGAGGCTTCTCCTGATGAGGTTACAGGTACAATATCTATTTTTTTTTCACATAATGAATATGCATTGATTGATCTGAGCTCTACATTATCACATGTTACTCCATTGATTGCTGTGGGATTTAAGGGAACACCGGAGTTATTAGTTAAGTCATAATGGTATAGTAAATATTTGTGATCATGCTAAGTTGGTTGATCTTATTGAGTAGGGGATGGTATATTTGATGATATAAAGGGTGTGTAATGGTTGGCTTCTTGGTATACTACAACAGAATGGCCGAGTTATGAAGTTATATTTTCATTTTTCCACAAAATAATGTTCTTGAATGGAAGAGTAATGTTGAAGCACCGAGGGGTAAAGTTATTTCTTATATTAAGGCAAAGAACATGGTACCCCAAGGGGTATATTTGTCACTTAGTAAGGATGGTGTGAAACCATCAACGCTTCAATCGATTTCGGTGGTAAATAAAATTCTTGAGACATTTCCTATAGATCTTTTGGGGTTTGCTTCCAAAACGGGACGTAACAAGAGCAATTAAGAGACTTGTTGGACAAGGGATACATGAGATCTAGTATGCCCCTTTGGGGTGCATCCGTGTTTAAGAATGAATGATAAAATGAAATGGAACATCAAAAATGTGTATTGATTATCGACAATTGCATAAGGTGACAATTAAGAATAAGTGTACCCTCCCTAGAATTAATGATTTACTTAACCAATTATAGGGTGCTAAATATTTTCAAAGGTTGACTTGAGATCGGGATGTCACCAGGTAAGGGTTGGAAAAAAAAAATATACCCGAGACAGCTTTTCGAACACGTTATGGTTGCTATGAATTTCTAGTTATGCCATTTGGACTAATCAATGCACCAGCAGTTGTTAGGAATTTGATGAATAGGGTGTTCAAGCCACTTTTAAATGTGTACGTGATCATGTTTGAAGATGATATTCAGGATCAAAAGCGGACCATGTAAATCATTTGCGACAGGCGCTACGGATCCTTCGTGACAGTAACATCTATGTAAAGTTCTCTAAACGTTAGTTTGGTTAAAATATGTATCGTTCTTGGGGTGACATCGAATAGGATAAAGGAGTAAGGGTCATCACTAAAAGATAGAAGCGGTGAATTTTTTTATTTTTATTTTTGGCTAAGGCCTACGATGCTTACAGAGATTCATCATTTTCTTGGGTTGGCCTAGGATGTGTATTGATGTATCATGGTAAGGTGATAGCGTATGCCTCATGACAATTGCGGCCATATGAGAGAAATTACCCAACACATGACCCTGAACTAGAAGCTATGATATTTGCTTTAAAAATATGGTGTCACTATTTGTAAGGGATTCATATTGGCATATATACTGATCATAAGAGTTTGCAATATATCTTTAATACGAAGGAATTAAATCTGAGGTAGTGAAGGTAACTGATATATTAAGATGCAAAGCAGTAGGAAGTTTTGACTTCTTGAAACTCCAGATAAGAGAATTATAATGTACAATACGGTAGAGTCTTCATTTGTAGCTGAGAGAAGGAAAAGCAGTATGTAAATCCTATTTCCTTTTAGTTGAAAAAAAAGAAAGAGAATGTACAATGAAGTTCGTCGAAAGGTACTTGAGCTTACATAAGGAAGGAATACTTCAATATCAAAGTATATTAGGTATACCAAATATGGATGAGCTAAGGAAATGAATTATGATAGAAGCACGTCATTCACGGTATTCTATTTCATTCGGGAGAAACCAAATGTACCATGGTTTGGTAAAAATGTATTGGTGAGGCAATATAAAGAAAAAGAACATTACAGAATTTGTAGCTCATTAACCAAATTGTCAATAGGTTATAGTAGAGCATCAGAAACCTGGAGGTTGTATATTAAAAAGAAAGTACAACTACACGAAGTTCCAATCTCTATTGCATTAGACAGGGGAGCTCAGTTTACTGCACATTTTTGGAAGTTTCTTTTCAGAGGAGGTTGGGTACATAAGTGAATTCGAGTACAACTTTTCACCCTCAGACGAACGGACAAGCAAAATGTACCATCCAAACACTTGAAGGTATACTATGAGCCTATACGATAGACTTAAAAGGTAGTTGGGATGATTATCTACCCCTTATCGAATTTGCTTATAATAATAGCTATTATTCAAGTGTCGAAATGGTATCTTACAAAGGTTTATATAGAAGAAAGTTTAAATCATCAATTGGATGGTTTAGAGTGAGTGAAACTGCCTTACATGGGGTTGAATTTTGTTCACTAAGCTATAGAGAAGGTTAAGGTGGTTCAATAGTAGCTACAAGTTAACACAAGTCATATGTCGAAATCCATTGCTTTTATTGAAAATGTACCAGTTATGGGGAATCTCACTCATGAAGAGATATATATTGCTATTCTAGATGGATAAGTGAAAAGATTAAGAAATAAAGAAGTAGCTTTGGTAAAGGTACAGTGGAGAAACCGACAAGTAAAAGAAATCACGTGGGGAACCAAAGAAATGATGAAGTCGAAGTACCCGTAATTGTTTCAAACGGGGGAGAAGGTTCAAGGTGTAGAATTGGAACAATAACAAGGAAGTATCCATAAGAATTATGTGTATATGTATATATATGTTAAGATGGAGACGCATTGGATGTACATGAGACGATGTTATTAACATTCGAGGACGAATGTTTCTAAGGGGGGAAGAATGTAACACCCCGTATGTTTCCGAACCTAGTTGAGTACCGTAACATTTATGAAATTATTTAAACATGAGAAATATGGTGGATCATACATTAGTGAGATGGGCTGAACTTAATTATGTGGTTTTGGGCCCAAATGAGGCCCAAAAGTCAAACAAAAGACATGCCCAATTGGGGGAAAATGACCCATTCCACCCTTTGACTAATTAAACCCCTCAAAGGTTTGGCTAAGGATGAGTTGAGAGACTATAAAAGGCATCAAAAATCTGATTTTTATTCATTAAGAGACACATGCCATTCTAGAATTTTCCACAACATTTTCCTCTTCAAACAAACCCTAAGGCAACATCTTTTGGGACAAGATCATCATTTTGTAAGTATTGGTAAGTGTATATTATTATTTTTAAATATATTTTATGCATGAGAGATGGTGTATATCATGTTGGTTATGCTTAAAGGTGTTGAGCAATCCACTTTTATTTTTCTTTTGCTAATAGATGTATCATCTATGTGTCCTAAACTTGAAAGGAGACTTGAGATATTGAAAGGAGTGAATAATATGGATGAGATGTTCACATGTATGATATGGTTATGTTCCTAACTTGTTTTCTCTATGTGTACAACTTGTGGGATTGTTGTTACGAAATTGGCCATGGAATGGGTGACGTAATGAAAGGAAAATGTGGTTTTGGTGATGTTTATGTGTGTTGTGAAACCATGATGGTTTTTTGGTGTCCATGTTACCTAAAATATGTAAAGAAAATCTTACTTATGTCTTTGGACCATTTATTGCACAAAAGGACCCAAAAGAGACCCTATTTGGCCGATTTGGGCATCCACCCCCGCAGCCGAAGGCACTTGTGGGCGCAGATGCCAACGCAGGTGCCCCTGGTCACTTGCTAGTGCCATCTTCGGCCACATGTTATCCACTTGCAGGCGCAAGTGGCTTCGCATGTCACAACAGAACTCCATTTCGGGTGTTTTTGTCTCCCGTTGATCCCCGAAGATCCCTATACCCTTCATGGATGTAATTATCAACTTATGATACCTTTTAAATGAAGTTAAGGGGTCTTATGGAGGAATGTTGGATTATATTAATTATTTATTGTTGTTCATATGTTGTTATGTGGCAATTTGATGGAATAGTTGTGACAGAATGATAATAAGGAAGAGTAAAGGGTAAGTGTGGTGTGAAATGTTACTGGTTTATCATGTATTTGTCAATGTGTGGTATTGTTAGTATTCTAAAGTAGTAGTGGATTGTATTTTGAAGGATGACATGATGCTATATAACAGTCACGTAACTCACTGTGACACTTATACACTTGTAAAGTAGTTGATTGTTAACGTACGCCCGTTATGTACTTGTGTTGTAGAGTGAAATGTAAGGAATGAGCTAGATTACTGTATTCACGTATAGGACTGTGTATTCATATTGAGAACATAAGGTATGTAAGGTTACTCTTTCTGTATCCTTCTGCAGCATATCGCTCATAGTGGCATTGTACTTATTCGATTATGAAATGTCCAAAGGTATCTCATTTCAGGTTGTTATCTATTGTTAAGTCACATATTCCTCATTCATTAGTCGTTGTTGATCATGAGTTACATAATTATGGACACGGTTCCAAAGTCTCAATAATGTTATGCTTCCAATAATGTTATGTCAAGTGAATGTATCAATCTCTCACAAGTGAATGTACCAATCTCTCACAAGTAAAGGTATCAATCTCTCAAAAGTAAAGAAAGGAAGTAATGCATATTGTTGGTTGTAAGAGTATGGGTGGTATCTCTAGAGGCATAAGCCTAGATCGAGTCGATCCCGAGATTATTGGATCAGGGTGCAGTCCTAGAGGCATAAGCCTAGCTCGGGTCGATCCTGACAGGTGGTAGCTCTAGAGGTAATAACCTAGCTTGAGCCGAACCTTATATGTTGGTTTATGGGTGGCAGCTCTAGAGGTAATAACCTAACTCGAGCCAAGCCCGATATATTGATTCATGGGTGGTAGCTCTAGAGGCATAAGCCTAGCTCGAGCCGATCCCAACATAACGTTATGTTATGTTAAGACCCACTGATCAGTTGGGGCCCGGGTACGATATAATATGAGTGATGATGAACAAATAATAGAAGTAAAAGAAAGAATTGAATGTAAGGTACATGGTTCCACATATGCAGATCAAGGATTTATCTATATTGACTATGCTCTTTTATGTTGATTCCGTTGAAGTATTATTGTGTCATACAGTTTCTTATAGCCTTACATACTCAGTACATTCTTCGTACTGACCCCCTTGGGGGGATTTACCTTACTTGCTTCAGGCACAGGTGTTAGTAGACCTCCACGGTAGAGTGCGGGTCATTTGCAGACTTTTGGTGAGCTCCAGTTGGTTTTGTTTTTATAAATGTTGTATAAAGTGGGGACTTGTCCCGACTCTAGATTGGATATGTATATATAACTGTAGAGGCTTTGTAGACATATGTGGGAAGAGAAATGTAAGAGATGCATGTCCAGTTTGACTTGATGGCCCTATCGGCCAAGTTTCATATATATATATATAGTACATGTTTCCATTATTTCCGCATAATTGTATGAGATACAAAGATGTTATTACAGAGGCATGCATATGAATGTTTGTGAGCACAGATTGGTTCTCTCGGGCCTTGTCGACTTCGGGTACCAGTCCGGCCAGAATGGGATTCGGGGCGTGACAGTCATTACATTAGATACTAATTAACCAACCATTCATCCCCGAATAACTTGAAGGAATGGAAATAAGAAATTGAACTGTGTTAAATGAAATTTGCTAATTGCTTAATTCCACACTAAGCCTATCTCGTTAATATTAACCCGACCGATTATTGAGGCCTTCCAGACTCTATTATACAAAAATTAACATTGCGCTAAAATAATAAAATCCCTATGTAAGATCATGTTCTATCAAAAAATTTTTATTCATACGTGATCCTTACAAAAATTTCATGAAGGCCGAAGAGTAGGAATTCGCCATGATACAAAATATTGCAAGAAATGAAACACCCAGAAAGGTTTCACACTAGACCACTATAGTAACCAAGTGTTTGCTGCAGTACCTCCACTGTAAAGGATAGCAGGTCGCTACAACATCCCTGCTACAGCGGACAATGGGCTACTACAGTGGTCCTAGATAGATTTAAAAGAGGGGGAAATATTTTCATTCCCTCTCACTTCAACTCTTACAATACTCTCTCAAATCCTATTTTTCTCTCTAACCTTTCCTCTCCTTACCGGTTTTCTGAGGTATTTTTTCTTCTCTTTGCTTATTTACATTGTTTATGACTTCTAATCAATGAAATCATATTTAAATTGATTTCTTTGGGGTGAGATTTGGGTAGTCGGTCAAGGTTTGATTCTTGCCCAATTTTGTATGGAGTCTTGAGGCATGATAATTTATATTATATTTCCGGCACTTCTATGGAATTCAAGGCATAAGTATTATGAAGTTCATGGGATTTTTGAACTTTGAAATGGTTTGGGTAGATGAACGGTTATTTTTCAAACTTGATTGAGTAATTGAGGTTTGATTTGAGTGTGAAACACTATCAAAATGGTGTAGGATAGTTGTAGACTACTACCCCATGCCTGATCCATGTTTAAAATTAAGAAAACAAAGAAACATCTCAAAAATAGGGTTGGTTGCGATCGAGTATTATTGGGGAAGACAAAGTCCTATTGTAGTGGGCTCCTTCCACTATAGTAGAACCACTGTAGTGAACCCCAGGTCACTACAACTGTTGTAGGCAATTTGCTTCCTTGTGGAAATCTGGAATTTTATTCCCAATCTCCTTTTTACAGTCCCCTCTTTTCGTACCTAATTTCCTTGTTGAATATTATGAGACACTTATCTAACGATTCTTACTTCTTATTCAGGTACTACGAGTATTATGGTTGGAGAAGGTGATGCTCCCTTGGCCTATGAGAAATTTCTCGATCCACAATGTAGGAGGGGCTATTTGGACATGCTTATAAGGGAGCTCACACAAGAGCATGGGTATGTGATGGACAGGGTAAAGGGAGAGGTACCAATGTTTTTTGCTTGAATATAGGAGATGGGTTGGGGGTGACTGGTGCAAGCGACGAGCAAGTGCAACAAGGAGTAGGTGAGAGAGTTCAATGCCACCGTCCCTACTATGGACTAGAATGAGATGAACGCCTACATCAAACTTCGAGGTAAAGTTATCCCGATAGGTTCAGATGAGATCAACAAGATTTTGAGTGTTCCTGACTCCTCTAACATCGGGTACCAAGCAAAGGAGAAGGCGAATAACAGCAATGTGTGGCGAACTTATTAGTGGTGGAGAGGAAGAAGAATAAGGTTCCTTGGGCTTGTACAAACAAGTGAATCAAGAGCACTAAGTTCACTTCTAAGATTCAAAGATGGTTGAACCTGGTTTTTTAGAGGGTCCACCCCTCAGGGAAAGTTACTGATGTCACCCCTACATGGGAATTGGCGGTGGCTTACATTATGGCCCTAATAGATATGAATCTGGGAGAACATATTTTTGCGGAGTGTTAGTCCTTCTTCCTTAATTCAAAGAACCTTTTCATTCCCTTTTCGATTACTGAGCCGTCCTAGAGGGAAAAAACACCGGTGGATGTTTGGACTAACTGTGATGCCCCCTTCTACCCATTGAAGGTGAAGGGTGCCCAAGGGGCCAACAGAAAGAAGAAAAAGATAAGCAACGATAGGGAGAGCAATAGGACTCGGGAGTTGAGGTTAGGGAACAATCCCCTCATGACCATCGAGGCCCTTCAAGCAATTAGAGAAGGATTTAACGGCTCTACAGGAGATGTTGACCAAGATGCCCATTCCTCCCCATGAGTATACCTTTTCTAGTACTGCGGGCTCCCCTTAGACCTCTAGAGTGCTTACTCTGGCTTAGTGATGAGACAATATTTTGTGACGTATTTAGCCTAAAAATGGTAAGAAATCAATGTTCTCAATGCCATTTATAGCTAGTTTTAATGATAGTTTGTTTGATTTTCAGGGTTGAAGCCAAAAGATCACCAAAAGAGCTTAAAGAAGGCAAAGTAAGAAAAAAGATGGAGAAAAGGAGTTAAAAAGAGAAGTGGCATCACCAAGCAGCTTGGTGCATCATCAAACTACATGGCGTATCACTAATGTGAATGTAGCATCCCCAAAGTTAGTAGATAGATGAGCTCTTATGGAAAGCAGTTTCACAAGCAAAAGTGATGTTCGGTGACTCGCTGAAGAGTTTGGCAATAATGAGGTTCCAACACCAAACTCAATGGAAACCAACATGGATGGTCAAGGATTTGATGATAGTTCAGTGATGCTATACATATTCGGTGCATCACCGACGAGTTCGGTGACACGACTTTGATTGCTGAACTGACACGATGGCATTTTTGTAAATGCTTGGTCCCCATTTTGCTTCAACTATAAGTAGGATTTTAATTACTTCAAACCCTATCTTTTGCATAATTTTGAGATCTGAAGAGTAGTGATCAATCCCTTAAGTTTGGGATTAGATTTTATATTGATTTTCTACATAAGGATTGCATGATTACTTGTAGATTATTCAATCTAATAGCAGATTTGAATGAGCATTTTTGAATAATTTCTGTATCTTCTATTATGCTTGGCAAAATCCCCTAATTTAAGGGTGTGTGATAGTTGGGTTATGAAAAGTGAATGGGTAGTAATTATTTGCCTTCCTAATTTATTATGTGTTGTGGGTTTAGCTGATATTTTATGTTTTCATTAATAATTAGAGGTTGCAAACTCTAATTTACCTTAGATCTCTTATTTTGCTTTAAAAAGAGGATACGGGTGAGAAGTATTAGTTAACAAAGACTTTATTGATGACATTTAATGGTGATTCTTAGAGATAAGGTTACCTATTTGAGGAATTGGATTCTTAGTAATAGCATAGACATTGGGGTTTGAGAAAATGTAATGTGAAATTCTATGTTTGATTGAGAAATTGATATTGATAATTATAATCTAGCCTACATACAACTCTAATTGAATCTAGACAAATGTTATTTACCCATGCATGAAATCTCTTCCCATGATAGAATACACCTAAGTCATCCTTAACATTTATTACAACTTTGAAGAATCTTCTTGTGCTATTTATTTCTCTAAATTGAGAACAACGTTCAAAAGGTGTTTATAAAACTCCCCCATTTACTTTTATTGCCTTAATTAATATGTGCGAACATTTAGTGGATTAATCATACTCTAAAGTAAACCTTTCATATTCATTCCTCGTGGGATCGACCCTGATCCTTCTTAAGTCGAGTTAAAATATTGTCAACAATCGCTTGCATTCAAAAGGTTATTTGAGCATTATAAAAAGTGGCTCCTTTGTCGGGGAATGAAAGTATAGAGTTACTTTATTAAAGTGTTTTAAATCATCTGTGTTTAGCAATAGTGTAAATTTATGTTATTTGTTGTTTATGATTGTGTTTTAGGTGAAAACATGAGTCAACATGGTTGCAAAACTGCTAGCTATGAAGGATAATTTGATGAGGATGACCACTTGAATGATGCCGGTAGAGCAAGTGCCATTTGTCTACAACCTCTTGAAGGGAATACGTTCTTTCTTGTTACAAGTACTATGCTCAATTTGCTAAAAATGTAGGGGTTATATAGTGGTCAACCACATGAAGATGCAAACACTCATCTCAAGAACTTTATCGGTATTTGCATCCCCTTCAACATAGCAAATATTACTCAAGAGTCTATCCATTTGTGATTGTTTCCTTTACCCTTGAAGAAGGAAGCTATTATTTAGCTTAAAGAGTTTCCTGAGAGATCAATAACCTATTAGACTGAGCTTACCAAAGAATTCCTGGATCGATTCTTTCTTCCCTCCCAGATGCTCCAATTCCTAGATGATATCACAAATGTTTGCCAATTAAATGATAAACCTTTTCATGAGTCACGGCTTCGATTCAAGAAAATGTTGCTTTAATGTCCTACCCATGGGTTACCAAGGAATTTGTTGCTGCAAACTTTGTATCATTAATAGGATTTTTTGAACAAAACTATGGCGGATAACCTTGCTAGTGGTTCCTTGATAAATCAAACTTTTGGGGTTGCATCGGGTTTACTTGATCAAATAACTAAGATGAATCATGCTTGGCATACTCGAGAGGCCAAGGTGGTAGTGGGTGCTCCCTCCTACTCTTTGGTTACCCAAGAGCGAAGAAAAAAATATGAAGAGAGTGATGGGAACATGGAAAAAAATAATGACTTAAATGGACCTTTTGACAAAGCATGTCATGGGTTTTGTCCCCAAAGGTGTGAATGTCGTGGCTACTAGAGGCCGACTCAATGATGATGATTTGGATGACTCATTTAGTGAAGAAATTCAATTTTTGGCAAACTAAGAGGGGGTTATTTAACTACATATCAAAGGCAAGGCAGGAATCAAAGTTAGAACAAGGATAGGGACCGTGATTGGCGAGACAAAAATAGAGAAGGAAATTAGTGTGATCGAGATAGGGATTGACAAAATTATAATAAAGATCATGATTAGAGGGATAGAGATCATGATAGTTATCATGACAAAGATAGATATGTTTCCCTTCTTGATTGACAAAAAGCCAAAGAATCCACTTTAGACCCGAAAAGCTATAGACTGGAAGACTTGCTTGTCAGAATTCTCAATCGGGTAGAAGGTAGTGACAAGGTGCTTAAAGAAATGAAGAGTGAATTCTATTTATTGAATCAAATGTTAACATCTCACACGGTCTCTCTCAAACAACTTGAAACACAATTGAGTCAAATCTTATCCCACTTAAATCCAAGACAAAAAGGTGGACTTTCTAGTGACTCGGTGGTGAATCCAAAGAATGATAATGCACATTGTATAGCGATAGTCACTAGAAGCAGAAAGGTACTTGGTAATGAAATGGGTGAGATTGATGAAACTCCTAACAAAGAGATGAATGTAGATCCTACAAATGTGAAAAGAAAGCATGTTAAGAAGTCACTTGAGCCTAATCTTGAGGAGTTGAACCCGGAAGAGTTGAATGTTGAGGAGCTGGTGGTGTTTCAAGATGTAGGTTCCAATGATGAGAAACAAAAGGTAGTTGACTAAGAAAGTTCAAAGATGGATGAGATTTCATTCGTTTCAAATCCAATGATGAATGCTCCTCTTCCATTCCCATAAAGGTTGAGGAAGAAAGAGGAGGATGTCCACTTCAAAAAGTTTCTCTCCATGTTCAAAAATATATCAGTCTACATATGCTTGGTGGATGTGTTGCTTGAAATGCTCGGATATGCTAAATTCATGAAAGACTTGGTAACTAAGAAGAGGAGTATACATTTTTAAACCATCATAATCTCACACTATTGTAGTTAGATAATGTCAAGCAATTTGGTTGTAAAGAAGGAGGATCCCAGAGCTTTTACTATCCCGTGCACAATTTATATGTATCAGTTTGCCAAAGTCTTGTATGATTTGGGGGCAAGTATCAACTTGATACCTTTGGCTATATTTACGAAGTTGGGCCATATAACTCCAAAAGCTACCACAGTGAGATTGTTGATGGTAGAATGATCAATTAAAATACTAGGAAGGATTCTATATGATGTGTTGGTTGAAGTTGATAAGTTCATCTTTCCCCTGGACTTTGTTATTCTTGATTGTGAAATCAACTTTAAGGTTCCCATTATCCTTGATAGGCGGCCTTTCCTTGCTAATAGGAGAGTTTTAGTGGATGTTGAAAGTCACCCCCAATGTGTGCAAGCCAATGAAACAACCAAGGGATTTGCAAGTAATTTTGGCTATTGGTTCAATTGATAAAGTAGTTGCTTGCACCTCGGAGGTTGATTTTGTAGGTGGGTCATTGGCGGCGGTGTTTTAGAACTGTTGTAATGATGAGATAGAGGACTATGATAAAGTGATGGCATCATTAACCAAATTGGTTACTTATCACAAGAACCCGATGAAGCTTGATATTGATTTGAAAAACCGGGAAAGTCCACCTGTCAAACCGTCCATCAAAGCGCCACCGAAGCTAGAGCTTAAGCCTCTTCCTCCCCACCTTTGGTATATTTACTTAGGGTGAGATAGTACTTTGCTCGTCATCATAGAGGCTGATTTGTTGGTTTTGCAAGTTGAAGATTTGGTATCCATATTGAGAAAGTTCATAAGGCCATCAGATGGACAATTGATGAAATCGTCGGAATCCCTCTTGGAATTTGTGCTCATAAAATCCAATTAGAACCCAATTGTGTGCCTAGCATTGAGCATAAAAAAAGGTTGAATTATCTAATACAAAAAGTGGTCAAGAAAGATATTATAAAGTGTCTCGATGCATATGTTATGCATCCAATCTCCGATAGCGAGTAGGTGAGCCCAGTGCAATGTATGCCTAAAAAGGAAGGAATCACTATTGTTCCCAATGAGAAAAATAAACTTATTCCCTTGAGGCTTGTCATGGGGTGGCATATTTGCATGGACTATAGAAATCTAAATTCATTAACCCAGAAGAACCATCTGCTTATGCTCTTCATGGATCAAATGTTGGATCAATTAGCAAGGAGACGATGGTATTGCTTTTTTGATGGATATTCCAGCTACAATCAAATATCCATTACTCTCGTAGAATAATAAAAGACAATGTTCACTTGTCCTTATGGCTGATTTGTATTCAAATGTTTGTCTTTTGTATTGTGCAATGCTCCCGCTACTTTCCAAAGGTGTATGTTATCGATTTTCTCAGATATGGTTGAAGATACAATGGAGGTGTTCATGGATGACTTCTCAGTGGTTGGTGATTCTTTTGAAGCTCATCTTGATCATTTAAGAAAAGTGCTCTAATGTTGTGTGGAAACAAACCTTGTGCTAAATTGGGAGAAGTGTCACTTATGTTAAAAGATGGAAAAGTGCTTGGTCATAAAATCTCAGGGTATGGAATTCAAGTAGATAAAGTAAAGATGGAAGTGATAGCCAAATTACCTCCACCCATCTTCTTAAAAGGTGTGAGGAGTTTCTTAGGGCATGCAACTTCTATTAGTGGTTCATTAAGGATTTTTCTAAAATTGCTCATCCATTATGCAAGCTTCTTGAAAAAGAGGCAAAATTAGAATTTGATGGAAGTTTTGTAATGGCATTCAATTAGCTAAAAGAAAAGCTTGTGTTGGCACCTATCATTGTGGATCTGAATTGGTCCCTACCCTTTGAGCTTATGTACGATGCTAGTGGGATATCACTAGGAGCGGTTCTTGGGAAAAGAAAGGAGAAATTGTTCCACCCAATTTACTATGCCAGTAAATCCTTGAATGAGGCACAAAAGAACTACACAGTCACGGAGCAAGAGCTATTGGCCATAGTTTATGTTTTTAAAAAGTTCCATGCCTATTTGTTGGGGACCAAGATGATTTTGCATACCAATCATATTGTGATACGGTATTTGATGGCAAAGATAGAAGTAAAATCAAGGTTGATCCGGTGTATTTTGTTGCTTTAAGAATTTAGCTTCGAGGTGAAAGATAGGAGAGGTTGTAAGAATCAAGTGGCAAACCACTTATCCCGCCTAGAGTTTAATATGGAAAAGCTAGGGGAGATTGATATTAATGAGTATTTACTCGATGAAGGTGTCATGCATAAGGCGGAGGGGATGGTTCCTTGGTATACTAATTTTTCTAATTACCTCATTTATGGCATAATCCCAGATGTTCTAGGTTCACACCAAAGAAAGAAGTTCTTGCATGATGCTAAGTGATTTTATTGGGATGAACCCTATCTTTTTAGGGAGTGCACTAATAATGTAATTCGAAGGTGTGTAGCCAAAGATGAGATGAGGCCCATTCATGAAGCATGTCACTATTCTCTGATAGGTTGCCACCATGATGGAGTTCAGACAACTCCTAAAGTACTTCAAAGAAGGTTTTATTGTCCTTTATTGTACCAAAATGGACATGAGTTAGTTCTCACTTACGAACAATGCCAAAGGTAAAGAGGAATATCAAGGAGGCATGAAATTCCCTTAAAGTTGGTCCTCAATTTGGAATTGTTTAATGTATGGGGAATCAATTTCATGTGCCCCTTCATGAGCTCATTTGGGAATTGATATATTTTGGGGGGGTGGATTATATTTTTATATGGGTTAAAGCGGTGGCATTGCCTAATAATGAAGCTAGAAGTGTCACTAAGTTTTTGAAAAGGCATATATTCACTCGGTTTGGAACTCCTCATGTTATTATTAGCGATGGGGGTTCCTATTTTTGCATTCGAGCATTTGGTGCTTTGCTAGCCAAGTACAGAGTCAAGGATAAGGTGGCCTCACCTTATTACTCTCAAAGTAGCAGGCAAGCGGAGGTTTCAAATAGATAAATCAAAGGGATTTTAGCCAAGACTGTGAATGCAAATCGAATAATTTGGGACTGAAAGCTTGATGATGCCCTATGGGCATATAAGACCGCTTTCCAGACTCCTATTTGTAACACCCCGTACATGTTTACCTTAGTTTTGAGAGTAAAAAAAAAAAAAAAAAAAAAAAAAAAAAAAAGTGCGCGATGGGTAGCGTGCCACGCCGCTTTGGGCCAAATTTTTGTTCCCAGAGGCAGCAATCTAGCACGCCCAAGGGCGTGCCATGCTGGGTTTGGTCACTTTTCAAAGTTGGAATTTTTCTTAAAGTCCCAAGGGTGCCCGGGGACGTATTGAGCTAATTTTTGCCACGTCTCTTCTACAACCATGAGAATATACATGGAATGAGTGAAATATTATATTGGTATGATAAAATTACCCGAGGACGAATTTGGGGTCAAAATGACGATTTTGCCCTTTTTGTCAAAATAGGCCATATGTGGCTAGAATCGCTTGTTTTTGGGATTGAGGCTACGGATATGAATAACATGAGTGGGAATATTGTTGTAACATGTATGATATGACTTGAACACATGAAATTATTGATTTTACTGGGTTAAGTGAATTGGGCCCAAAAAGGACCCAAAAATGAAATAAAAGCATGGCCCAAAATGGGTCAAATGACCCATTCTTGCCAAGACCTTCTAGAATACCATATTAATGAATAAGGATGGACTCAAGGTCTATAAAAGGGGCCAATTATCTGATTTTATCATGAGAAACACCTATGCCTTTTCTATCTTTTTCTAGAAATTTCCCAAGAACATCTTTTTGGCTTTCAAAACCCTAAGGCACTTCTTGGAGCAAGATCATCATCTTACAAGCTTGGGTAAGTGAATATTATTGTACTTTAACATATTATAAGCATGAGAGAATATGTATATCATGTTGGTTATGGTTGAAAATGTTGGACATGACACTTTTTGGTTTTGTGAAAAAGATGTGAAATCCATGGGATTGTAACTTGAATTATGACTTGAGGTCTTGATGAAAAAGTATGGTATGGATGAAATAACAACATGTATGGTGTTATTATTGTCCTAAACTTTTTATTTTCATATAAGTGTAAATTATGGGATTTTGGCCGATTTGTTGTTGTGAGGTGCATTGAAGTAAAGTGATGGCATAATTGTGATGTTGTGATGATGGAGAAGTGTAAAATATGAACTTGGTGTGGCATGCTATTGGTTATCATGTGTTGGTCAATGTATGGAATATTGTGGTATTATTGGTATAATGATTTCATAAGTGATATTGTCAAGGGGGAAATGACATATTGGAGCTAAACATGTGACTTATTGTTATTGTATGCCATTATAAGGTAATTGGTGGTTAATGTTGGTTCGTTATGAACTTGTGTTGTAGAGTGAAAACATAAAGGAGGAGCGGGACTATTGTACACGCGTCTAAAATTGTGTATTCGTATTAAGAAGACAAGGTATGTAAGGTTCCTTTTTCCATATCCTTCTGCAACATGTTGTTCATATTGACATTGGACTTGTTTCAATTCCGAGAGGCTTGAAGTATATCAATTCAGGTTGACGTATATTGTTATTCATACGCATCCTATTCTTAGATGAATGATGATTCACTTATCTCTTAGTCATTGATTGGAATTTCCAAAGATGTCATAACATTGTAAATTCTAAGAGAACTATCTCAACGAGAGTAATGAGGTAAAGAGAGATTGTTTAGTTTGAATAACATTATTCCAATCATGTCTTGTTCCAAAGTCCTATAGTATGATGATTATCTTTGTACCAATCATTCATAAGTAGAAGTACCAATCTCATAAGAGTAATAAGAGAGGTGATGTGCAAGTTAGTAAAATTATGCCTCATAAGTGAAGATGTCAATCTCATGAGGAAAAAGGGGTGAAATGAGACGTGTATATAAGTGTGTGCTTAGCCTTATGATCTTTAAGGTGTCACTCTCATAACTAAATACAAGGTATAAGATTGTAAAAAGGTAATGGGCATGGTTGCTTTATGTTTCATGGAGTATGGATTACATTATAGAGGGTATAAGTTCAATATGGAATAGTCCCAATGTTATGCTTTGTTATCTATTATATCCCACAAAAGGTGGAGGCCCGGTATCATGTACCTACTTACATAAGATCTCATAAGAATAGTGAAGGAGGTAAAGTGCGAGCTAATGTATCTATCCCTCATAAGTTAAGGTGTTAATCTCATGAAGCTTAGGAGTAAGGTAAAGCATAGTTGTGTGTTTCAATTAGTATCATGATCCTTAATGTGTTAATCTTTCATAAGTTGATATACCAATTTCTCCCACAATAGAGTGGATGTATGTGACCCCACCATGAGAGTGGATGTATGTTACCCCATCATGAGAATGGATGTATGGCTCCCCACCATGAGAGTGGATGTATAATTCTCCCACCATGAGAGTGGATGTATGTTGTCCCACCATGAGAGTGGATGTATGATTCTCCCACCATGAGAGTGGATGTAGGATAAACCACCAATAGCGTGGAGGTACGTTGATAGAATAGATGCATGTTCTCCCACCATGAGAGTGGATGTATGTTCTCCCACCATGAGAGTGGATGTATGTTACCCCACCATGAGAGTGGATGTACGTTACCCTACCATGAGAGTGGATGTATGTTGCCCCACCAATAGAGTGGATGCACGTTAAGAGAGTAGATGTATGTTATGTTGTTACCCCCACCACTAGAGTGGATGTATGTGGATGAAGTGTTATTCTGTTATAACCTACTAACCAAGTAGATGGAGAATAGCGGTAATGAATAGAGAAGCAAGAACGAATCTCTTGGGTATAGAAGAACCTATTAGAGGCAAGTCTCTTGAGTGAAGGTAAATTCCTTGAAGGACTATAATTATAAAAGATGTTACATAAAATGATCTTGATCCACATTGATTATTCTCTCATATTTTATTCTATTGACATTCTCATGTATGATGCTATTTATTATGAGCCTTGCATACTCAGTACATTCTTCGTACTGACCCCCTCGGGGGACTTACCTTACATGTTGCAGGTGCAGGCATTAGTAGACCTCCTCAGTAGACTGTGGATCATTTGCAGAGTTTTGGTGAGCTCCAGTTGGTTCGGAGCCTCCTGAGTCATAGTTGTATATTTGTTTTGATATTGTAAATATTGTATAATGTGGGGACTTGTCCCGACTGTTAGTTGGTCTAGTAAATGCATCTGTTAGAGGCTTTTGTAGACATATGTGGGTATGTGGATATAAGAGATAAATGTTCGTTTTGACTTAATGGCCCCAACGGCCAAGTTTCATTAATATATATATATATAGCATATGTTCCATGATCATGTCTTCCGCATAGGTGCATAAGGTTTAATGAGATCCATACGAGAATATGCATACGAAGGTTCATGAGTAAAGATGGTTCTCTCGGGCCATATCGGCTTCGGGTGCCAATCACACCTCAATGGGAATTTGGGGCGTGACACTATTGGTATGTCACCTTACCAATTAGTGTTTAGCAAGGCTTGCCATTTGGCGGTTGAGTTGGAATACAAGGCCTTGTAGGAATTGAGATAATTAAACATGCAATGGGATAACACCTCCAAGTCGAGAGTGGAGCAATTACAAGAAATTGATGAGTTTTTTTTGAGAGCTTATGAGAGTTCTGCTCTCTACAAGGAGTGGATAAAAAGTTGGCATGATTCAAAAATTCTCAAGTGGGAGTTCAAAAGCAGTGACAAGGTGTTTTTGTTTAACTCAAGATACAAGTTGTTTTCGGGAAAGCTTAAACCAAAGTGGTCGGGACCTTTTAAGGTCGTGCAAGGTTTCCCTAGTGAAGTTATCCAATTTGAAGGCAAAAATAGGTCTCAATTGTAAATGTCCAATGGGTGAAACATTACTTTAGAGATGAAGCAATAGTTACTGTGATTGAGGTTCTCTACCTCGATGATTCTTGAAGACTTAGACCCCCGTAGTGGCATAACATTAAATAAGGCACTTCTTGGGAGGCAACCCAATTTTTACTTTTTGTTGACTTAAATAATGTTTGTTGATTGGTGCAGGTGTATGAGTGGTCTGAAGTCTAAAAAACATGACCCAAAACAAGTTGGAGGAATAAATAAATGGCTAGCTACTTTGGTGTATCACCTAAGACATTGGTGAATCACCAAAGTGGTTGTCAAAGTTAACAGAATGGAGACCTTGTACCAAACTCAAGGGGAGACACTTTGGAGATCGCTGCCAATTTTTGTGTATCACCAAAGTGCTGCTCCAGATTGATCCTCCCAAGTTCCCAGAACTGGTAAGGTTGACGTTAAAAATCAAGTTCAGCGATGCTCTAATAACTTTAGTGACATCAATAACACTCGTCAAACTCGTAACTTAAAAGGGGTCAAATAGTTTGACTTCTATACCCTTCCTCTTCCACTTGAACTTTTTATTTTACCAACACTTCACCACACTCTTCACAAACACCACCATAACAACTCCTACACATACATACACTCACCCAAAATCTCATTGTTTTACCGCTATCCACCACTGCGTATCTTGCTAGAATTTTTTTGTGGGCTTTTCTCTCAAAGTATTTTCTCCCATCTAGCAAATAGTTCTCTTAAAAGGTTAGAAATTTGTTCTTAATTTATGTTGTGTAGCTTAGTAGTCCATGTCTGACTGTTTGGTATATGGTGTTTGTGTGCTAATTGTCAAGATCTGAATGAAACCATGAAATTGTTAGTTAAGAGTGTTAGTTTTGATTTTGATTCATTGAAATAAGCATGCCTAGGGTTTGTATTACTTGTTGAAATCATTCATGACCTGCTCGAACACCACTATTGTGACCTTGATTGAAAAGTAGGGTTTTGGGTTAAATCAATTTAGGGTTTATTTTAAATTGAAATTTGATTTTGTGGGTTTTCTTATCTTTGCTGAGATGTGATTTTGAATGATTTTTCCTGATGATGGATTGAGTGATGACATTCTTTAGGGAATATCACCGTTAGTTGGGTAATTGGTGTCTAAGATTGGGAAGTCTGAGTACCCATTATGAAAAATGTTTGAAAAAATACAATTTTAGGCTTAGGTTTGAATTGGGGAAGATGATCTACTTCGGAAATGGGTTGAGAACTCTAACAATGTGCTAAACTCATTGGTGAATCGCTAAAGTGCTGCCCAGCTTGCCAAAGTAGACTATTTGAGAAGGGGAGCCATGGTTCAAGTTTGGTGAGGCCTTATCAATTTGGAAAACTCCATTGAGCATGGCCAAACTATTTGGTGCTTTGCCAAACTCTTACTCCAGCTCACCAAACTTAACCCTGAAACAAGGCTTTAACTATTACCTTTGGTTATGGTTCCTTGTGTTCACCACTCTCTTTGGTGATGCACCAAAGTAGTTTGGCGATACCAAACCCTACACCCTATATTTTCTAACCCTGATTTAGTACATAGTTTCATTCTATATTAAGGTATGGGTAAACAAAAGCAAATTACAGGAAAAAAAAGGCTGCTCCTTAGTTTAGGATTCTCCAACCTAGAATGAGTTGTGAAAAAGAAAGACAAATTGGCTTCTGTTCAGTCCAAAAAAGAAATCTCATGTGCAATCTAATGAGGGGTCGGATTCTGAGTATAGTGTTGTGATCCTAGATACCAATTGGCCACCTTCGAGTCTAACAGAGGTAAGGGAGGGGGAAACACTTCTATTCATTCCCTAATACCTACTCCTGTGGTTATACCTTCAATGAAAAAGAGGGATTAATAATGCTCTAAATTCACCTTAAACCCTCACGCCATAGTGGTTCCCCGATTATTAAACAGATTCAAGCTTTTGAGAAAACATATGATACTTGAGGAGAAGAGATTGGGCACAGATAGGCTGTGTGATAGACATCCCCAGATCTTGGATACTATCATATATCATGATTTTGAGATCTTTATATAGCCCCATCATCCTTATGTGGAAAATTAGGTTTGGGAGTTTTATGAAGCCTATGGTAAATTGCTTCCCCCTAAAAGAAATAAAAATCGATCTTAACAAACATTGGAAAGTGTTATCATCTGAGGGTTCAAAGTCATATGTGACGAAAAAACAATCAACGCAATTTATTGGTGCATGAACATTGAGTCCTATTACCTTACTGTATGAGTACAGATTCTCTGTATGATCTCTAAGGTTGGTTATCCCCTTTACTTAGTGATAGTACATCCTCGTGGATTACATCAAGGGTGTGTTGCAACCCAGCTATACACGCAAGTGTACGTGATCGTTCAAGTAATAAAATGGCTCCTTTAAAAGAACCGAATATCGAACCCAAGGGACTTTCGTCAACAGAAATTAATTCTAGACGTCAAACAATAATTAAAAACTAGTGTTGCGAAAAGAGAAAGGGATTTGTTATTTAAAATTAAATGATTGCGGACTATGAACTCCTATCTTCGCTAGCGTAACTTTAGTTTTTGTAAATATGCTTGAAAAGTCAATAAAAAGTAAATTCCTAGGGTTAAGGCACTCCGAACATCATCTCTTGAGCATAATTGTTACTGGTTTAAGCAATTTGAGTCGTTTATCTTGGTTATTGATCACGAGGTTAATGTTACAATTATATTTTTCTCCAAACTATAACCTTCTACTAGAAATTGGAATCCTGACTACGTCATCGAGCGGTGGTAAGTTTAACCAATTCTAATGCCTTCAAGCTATCTTCTCGTAATTGAACAAGGGTGGTGGATTAGGTACCTCTCGGTCCTAACCACATATCAATCTCTTGGAATCCCTTACGCAAGTAGAGATCACGCTCCTTATATTCCACGTTCTATCTCTTAGTTTCTCTCTCGAGCTCACCTCAAGACAAGGAATTTATTTCAATGGTGATCAAGCATTAAAA
Organism: Capsicum rhomboideum; assembly: GCA_031232105.1. Classification (NCBI taxonomy): domain Eukaryota; kingdom Viridiplantae; phylum Streptophyta; class Magnoliopsida; order Solanales; family Solanaceae; genus Capsicum; species Capsicum rhomboideum. The sequence goes on from CP124718.1 coordinate 63,557,860, forward strand.
TAGTAAAATTAAGAATATAAGAATAACCAATTTATGATAAACTTCAGCAAAAACCAATATAATCAACTCAAGAGATTCATGTTCATAGCCTCAACCCCAAGAATGAGGGATTTTAGCCACTCATAACGTCAATTAAAATCAAAAGTTGATAAAATACCATAAAAAGAAATAAAAACTGAAAAGATGAAGAATGAAACCTAATTTCAATGCCCAAAAACGCCCAAAGTAGTCTAGTGAAGATCGAATGTTTATACAATAACCCAAAAGCCTTATTTATAGACAAAATCTCAAGGCAAAAATTTGCCAAAAAGCGGACTGGCACGCCCTTGGGCGCGCCTGGCACTTAGGAAAATTTTGCCTCTGAAAAGATGCTCCCAGGAGGCCTGGCACGCCCCTGGGCGCGCCCCCCTGTTGCCTCCATGGGTGGAATTTTTTCCAAAAGCGGCATGGCACACCCCTTGGCGCGCCAGGCCCTTAATTTCTGATTTTTTTACCTTTCGTCGACTTCTCTTCGCGGATTTGGTTGGATTCTTCAAGTTAAAATATTTGGCTTTCCTCTTATCTTCAATATCCTTCGTTCGTAGTTGCTCCAAGCCTCGCTTTCCCCACCAAAACAGGCTCCAAATAGTCGCAAATTCAACCTACAAGGGTCTAATCACATTTGTTAGCACAATATCACATATTCCATCAAAACCATACAAAATACATACGTATTGCTCTCAAAACTAAGGTAAACATGGGCTAAAGTTGACCATAAGGCATATAAATACGCCTTAGATCACCACCCCACACTTGAACCTTTGTTTGTGTCACGCCCCGAATTCCTACGAGGCGTAATTGGCACCCGAAGCCGATAAGGCCCGAGAGAACCAATCTTTGCTTATGTTTGTTCATATGAATGCCATAAGAAATACCATTATCACGTAAGAACTTATCATGTTAATAACGAAAATTCATTAAACATGTGCTAAATATAATACATATGTAAAACTTGGCCGACAGGGCCATCAAGTCATCATGGACATACGTCTCCTACATTTGTCTCCCCACAACTGTCTACAAAGCCTTTACAAATACATGACCATGTCTATGCAATATTTACATAATACCAAAACCTAGTGTTCACGTGTGACTTGGGAAGCCCCGAAGCAACTGGAGCTCACCAGAGACCTGTATACAATCCGCAGCCTACTGAAGAAGTCTACTAATGCCTGCACCTGCAACATGTAAGGTAAGTCCCCAAAAGGGGTCAGTACGAAGAATGTACTGAGTATGTAAGGCCATAAGAAATTTTCATCAATACATAATAACTTCAATGGAAATAATTATAAGAGGAACTCTATATGTGGAATTATGTACCTTTTTTTCTCTATTGATACGTACATAATAATAACAACCATGGAATCAATATAAGAGAAATAAAAAATGTGAATAAGCTCTCTGTCTGTATGTGGGATACCATGTGCATTACGTTCTTTCTTTTCCTTGCCTTTACTTTTCTTTGATTTATAACTTATGAACCATATACTGCTCGGGCCCAACTGATCAGTGGGAAATTTATAGAACCATCATGCAGGTGTACATTGCACCCCATGGATGCTGTATAGGGGACCATCATGCAGGTGTTCATTTCACCCCATGGATGCTGTATAGAGGACCATCATGCAGGTTTTCATTTCACCCCATGGATGCTGTATCATCATCATCATTACGTTGCTCTTACTTCATTTCTTTACTTTTGAGATTGATACATTAACTTGTGAGAGGTTGGTACTTTTGCATAAGCAATGAGTGAAACATGTAAATAAACATTATTGGCACATAGCCTCTATGGAAACATAACACTGTTAGACCCCTTGCACAATGATTAATGAACAAAACACATGAGTATAACCTCTATTGAAACCTTGGAACATAACCCCATTGGACTTTTAGAACATTACGAATGAATATGAGACGTGTATCTAGCTCTATTGGTACTTAGACTCATTTCATGATTGCCTCTTAGTCTATTCGACTATACATTACTTTATTCTTTCCTTATGAGGGATCTATGTATTCACTTATGAGAGATTGCCTTCATGAGATCAACATCTTACCTTATGAGGGATAGATATTAGCTCATCTATTACCTCTTCACTACTCTTATGAGATCTTATGATACCGGGCCTCCACCTTTGGTGGAATGCACTAACTAACATAGCATAATATTGGGATTTCCTATATTGCACTTATACCCTTTAGATTGAGACCCCTACTCAATGAAATGAAACATATAACAACCACGCACATTACTCCTTTCCAATCTTATGGTTATGAGAATGACACGTTAAGGATCATGAAATTAAGGCACACACTTATACTTCACTCCTTCACTTCATGAGATCACTAGCACACATCTTATTTTGAGAGATACATACTTCATCTATTGAGAATTTACATACTGGGACACTATTTGTAGCACACAAATATATCTTACCTCACTTCTCTTCTACGTCATGAGATCAATACCTTAACTTATGAGGGATGGTTAAACTAGCTCACATATTACTTCCTTCATTGCTCTTATAAGATTGGTACTTCCACTTATGGAATATTAGTATCTTTACTTGTGAGGGATTAATACATTAACTAGTACATTACTTCTTTCATTACTCTTGAGAGATTGGTACATTTATTTGTGAGAGATTGATTCATTCACTTGTGAGAGATTGTTATATTCACTTGCCATAACATTGTTTGAAACACAACCTCTTGGAACCATTGGAACAATAGTCAATGTATAAGAGACATGCGTATAACTCTATTGGAACTTTGGGTCATGACATGATTGGACATACTGCGCAAGCATTCATAGATTCTCGTTATACCTTACTCTCTCTTGAGATAGTCCCTTTAGGACTCACAACATTATGACATCCTTGGGACTTCAGTCAATGAATAGTCAATGGATAAGATATAAGTAAATCATAGTTCATCTAAGAATAGGACATATATGGATAGCAATATATGTCAGCCTGAATTGATGTGCTTCACAACCTTTAGAACTAGAACAAGCCCAATGTCAATATGAACAACATGTTGCAGAAGGATACGAAAAGAGTAACCTTACATACCTTATCGTCTTACTATGCATACACAAGCTTATATGGAGATACAATAGTCCAGCTTCCTTCCTTACGTTTCACTCTACATCACAAGTACATAACGAAGCTTATATTAGCAACCAACTACCTTACAAGTTCACAAGATGACCATGACTCACATGGTTACTTTAGAATGTCATTTCGCCTTATTAACATATTATTTATCGCATTGACATGCCAACACTACCATAACATTCCACTCATTGACCCAGATATCACTCATCAATAGCATTTTACACTATACTTACCCTTTACGCTTCTCTATTATCATTTCGTCACATTTACTCCTTTCAATTTGCCTCATAACAACATATAAGCAATAGTACATACTTAATACAGTCCATAATACCTCCATACGATACTTTAAAGTCCTTAAAACGACATTACAAGTTGATAATTACATCCATGAAGGGTACGGGGGCTTCGGGGAACCAACTAGAGTCGAAAACATACCAAACGAGAATCTGGGCTGACCTGCGCTGCCACATGCACATGCAGGTCAGTCACCTGCGCCTTCAGATGGCCTTTGGCAGCAGCCATAGCCATCTGCATTGGCATCTGCGCCCGCAGATGCCTCCGTCTGCGGGGGCGGATGCCCGTTTTGGTCCGAAATGGTCTATTTTGGGTCTTTTCATGAAATGAATGGTTCATGATCATAACCAAACTTATTTTCACATATTTATGATCATCTCATATGCCAAAAACCATCCATGGTATCACAACACACATACAACACCCAAAACGACACTTTACGGCCAATACGCCACCAAAACCATAACCAATTTCTCAATGAAAATTCCAAACATTATACACCATGACAAAACAAGTAAAGACTATAATAACATCTCATATATCAATATTTAATCCATCAAGTTTGTTTCCTTCAAGATCACAAGTCCATGCTCTAGTTTACAAGATAAAACTCTTTACCGATTAAGCACACACAAGTTGTTTTACACATAGTGAATTTCTCATACTTCACCAACATAACCAACATGATATAAACCATATTAAATGCATAAAATATATTAAACCATAATAATATACACATACCAAGTCTTTCTCCAAGGTGATCTTGACCAAAGGGATAAAGACTTAGGGTTTGAGTTGAGAGAAAAGTGTTGTAGAAATTTCCAACATTGGCATGAGAATTTTGATCAATAAAATCTGATTTATTCCCCTTATATAGTCCCCTAATGGTCCTCATGAACCACCCACTTGGTCCAATAATAATATAACAACTTGTCTCCACAAGAATGGGTCACAAATGGGTCAAAGACCCCTTTTGGGTCATGTATTCTTATTAATATTGGGCTTAATTTGGGCCCAATAACTTAAGCCCACAAGTTTTAAATGCATAAATCCTCAAAAATCCCTTGTTTCACTATTTCCATAAATGTTACGGGAATTAACTAGACGCAGAAACTTACGGGGTGTTACATTCTTCCCCCCTTAGGAACATTCGTCCTCGAATGTTGACATCATCGTCTCGTGTGCAACAAATGCACTTCTCTATTAGTGTCTCCATGCATATTTTCTCATAGATACTTGATTATTCTTACCTCATCCCCCTTTGTGATCTTTTCCTTTCATGTGAAACGAATATCCTAGTGAAATCCTCTGTGATGTGAATATTTCCAATGGGAATAATATGAAATAGGACTCTTTATGCACCTCCGGTAATTTCACATGTCACATTGCATAGGGCCATTTTGCCCTTTCTTTCCAAATCCCATTATCTCGTTCATTAGGAACACTCTTAAGAGTACTTAATCATCCATAATCACCAACATCTACTATACTACGACTGTATATGTCTTTAACTCTAATAACTTCACCAACAAGTGGAAAGTAATCGATGGAGTAACATATAATAAGGTAAAGCTTGGATCAATCAATACATATACATCATACGAAAATATAAGAAGGTACCTGTACTGTCATCAGGAGATGTTTCCTCATTCTGCCGATCCACTACTCCTCTCATATCTCTACCATGGCCAATAGGCTGAACGCCTCTATCTGGGAAAGGAACCAATGCTGATGATACAGTGGCTGATTCCATAGGTCGTACTACACCACTCGCACCCCTTTGTGGGCATTCTCTTATTAAGTGCCCCTCTATGCCACACCAATAACAACAAGTAGTCCCCCGCCGGCATTCACCTGAATAAATCACATGTTTTGCCATGATTTCTGCCATTGGTGTCTTGCGTCTATACATGGTAGTGATGGTCAATGAATGACGTGTGTATGAATGTACAGGGTGATAGTTGGTTCTCTCGGGGCCTCAACGGCTTCGGGTGCCAGTCCGCCTCATTGGAACTCGGGGCATGACAGTTTGTCCTCGAACAATAACTACACTCAAACCTGGGCGACTCAAGACAACCGACACACAATAGGTCTTCCTGCATAGCTACACAACTATATTCATCAAGTTATGCACTAACAAGCTAGGATCACCAAAAATGAATAGTAAATTGAAACAATTTATCCTCACAAAACAACTTTACTAGTTGGAAATTCATGCATGACACGTTACCAATAGATCACCACACTTCACTAAACATGTGCCCTCACCACAGAAGAATCACCCAATATTTCACACAAAGTAATTTTTAAATGGGTGCATGAATAAAAGTTCACTCACTCTCGAAAAGAATTCACTTGCAACACAAGATGAACCATAAACTTGCCCTTAGTCTAGTACTCCACTAATGTAAAAATGTTAAAGCTCAAGATCAAGTAGGACTTTAAGGGTTGTAATGTAGGCTAAGGGACGGGTAGGAACTATTTGGTCAAGAATAGTGACTATCTTCCCTAAGCGCTTTAACACACTACAAGTTACATTAAGACCACCTTCAACCAACCTATTTTCCATTACTTTTATATTTCCAACCCTCTTTTGTTTTGCCCCATATCTTTAAGCTAGCTTAAGCATATTAGGCAAGGAGTAATTTGTCACACCCCAAATCCCATTGAGGCGGACTGGCACCCGAAGTCGATAAGGCCCGAGAGAACCAATCTTTGCTTATGTTCGTTCATATGCATGCCATAAGAAATACCATTATCACGTAAGAACTTAACATACTAATAACAAAATTCATGAAACATGTGATAAATATATACATATGTGAAACTTGGCCGACAGGGCCATCAAGTCAACATGGACATACATCTCTTACATTTGTCTTCCCACAACCATCTACAAAGCCTCTATAGATACATGACCATGTCTATACAATATTTACATAATACCAAAACCTAGTGTACACATGTGACTTGGGAAGCCCCGAAGCAACTGGAGCTCACCAAAGATCTGTATATGGTCTGCAGCCTACTGGGGAGGTCTAATAGTACCTGCGCCTGCAGCAAGTAAGGTAAATCCCCCAAGAGGGGTCAGTACGAATAATATACTGAGTATGTAAGGCCATAAGAATTACATCAGACATAATAAAAACAACAATTGAGTCAATATAAGAGAAATAGTCAATGTGAATAAAGTCTCTTTCTGTATGTGGGAACCCATGTACATTACGTTCTTTACTTCTCTTGTTTTCATACTTATTCATCTTTATTGTTCTACCCATGCTAGGCTGTTCTGTCGTCTCTGGGATGAGATTAACCCATGCTAGGTACTTTGGGATGTTATACTAACCCATGCTAGGATTTCGTGTCGCCCCTGGGATGTTATTAACCCATGCTAGGTGCTGTGACCCCTGGGATGTACTGTGATAACCCATGCTAGGCTTTCGTGTTGGCCCTGGGATGTTATTAACCCATGCTATGTGTTGTGACCCCTGGGATGTACTGTGATAACCCATGCTAGGCTTTCGTGTAGCCCCTGGGATGTTATTAACCCATGCTAGGTACTTTAACCCCTGGGATGTTCTTATGTTACATTGGTATCGACCCATGCTAGGTATTTCAACCCCTGGGATACCACCCAAGATTACTCATCGATTATACATTACTTCTTCCTCTCATTACTCTTTCTTTCATTACATAGCTATACCTTGTGACTGAAACATTTTGTGACACTTATATCACATTCACATACATACATTACTTCACGTCTTTACTCTTGTAAGATTGATACCTTTACTTGTGAGGGATAGATACATTAACTTACACATTAATTCCTTCATTACTTTTGTGAGATTGGTACTTTTACTAGTGAGAAATTGGTACAAAGATAATCATAATGTTATTGGACTTTTGGAACATAACATGATTGGAAACAAAATGCTTATTCAAAATAAATAGACCCTCTTTACATCTTTACTCTCTCTTGAGATAGGTCTCTACAACATTATGATATCTTTGGACTTTCAGTCAATGAATAGGAGATAAGTGAATCATAATTTGTCTAAGAATAAGGCATATGTGAATAATAACATATGTCAACCTGACTTGATGTCACGCCCCGAATCCCATCGGGACGTGATTGGAACCCGAAGCCGATATGGCCCGAGAGAACCAATCTTTGCTCAAGTACATATGCATATACTCGTATGAACTTCGTACTATCTCATGTAATTATGCGGAAGACATAAATATGGAAACATATGCCATATATAGATATAAATAAAACGTGGCCGTTGGGGCCATTGAGTCAACACTGACATTTCTCTTTTACCTTCATAACCCACACATGTCTACAAAAGCCTCTAACAGATACATTTACAAGACCAACTAAAAGTTGGGACAAGTCCCCGCTTTTATACAACATCGACAATATCAAAACAACTGTACATCTATGACTCGGAAAGTCCCGAACCAACTGGGGCTCACCAAAGATCTGCAACTACCTTCAAACTACTATGGAGGTCTACTAATGTCTGCACCTGCAACATGTAAGGTAAGTCCCCGAAAGGGGTCAGTACGAAGAATGTACTGAGTATGTAAGCCCATAAGAAAACTGCGTCAGTACATAAGAACTTCAATGGAAATAAGTATAAGAGAAACTCTAAATGTGGAACCATGTACCTTCCTTTCATTATTATCATCTCCAATCATTCATACATAATAACAACAATACCAGAATCAATATAAAAGTAATGGTAACTGTGAATGAAATCTCTTCTGCATGTGGGGAAAACATGTACATTACGTTCTTTACTTCTCTTGCCTTTATACTCATTCATCATTATTGTTCTACCCATGCTAGGCTGTTCTGTCGCACCTGGGATGAGATTAACCCATGCTAGGTACTTTGACCCCTGGGATGTTATGTGAACCCATGCTAGGCTTTCGTGTCGCCCCTGGGATGTCATTAACCCATGCTAGGCTTATCGCCCCCTAGGATGTAGCATGATAACCCATGCTAGGCTTTTATATCGCCCCTGGGATGTCATTAACCCATGCTAGGCTTATCGCCCCTGGGATGTACCGTGCTAACCCATGCTAGGCTTTTATATCGCCCCTGGGATGTATCGGGATCGACCCATGCTAGGCTGTTCTGTCGCCCCTAGGATACTACCCGTGTTATTAGGATCGACCCATGCTAGGTATTTGAACCCCTGGGATACCACCCATGATTATTCATTACTAATACCTTACTTCTTTCCCATGTTATTCTTTCTTTCATTGCTTAGCGATACCTTGTGACTTGGAACACATACATACATTACTTCACATCTTTACACTTGTAAGATTGGTACCTTTACTTGTGATAGATTGATTCATTCACTTGTGAGAGATTGTTATATCGAGGATCATAACACTATTTGAAACAAACAAATATGCCTTACTTCACTCTTATACCTCATGAGATTAGCACCTTAACTTGAGAGGGATAGATATTCTAGCTCGCACTTCACCTCCTTCCCTATTCTTATGAGCTCTTATATAAGTAAGCATGATACCGGGCTTCCACCTTTGGTGGGATATAATAAATAACATAGCATAATATTGGGATTTTCCATATTGAACTTATAGCCTTTAGAATGTGATCCATACTAAATGGAACATAAAGTAACCATACGCCTTGCTCTTTACAATCCTATACCCCTTACATAGTTATGAGAGTGACACATTAGAGATCATGACACTAGAGCACACACTTATATACACATTTCACTTCACTCCTTTAACCCATGAGATTGACATCTTCACTTATGAGGAATAATTATACTAACTTGCACATCACTTCTCTTATTACTCTTATGAGATTGGTACTCTTACTTATAAACAATAGGCACAAGGATAATCATCATACTATAGGACTTTGGAACAAGACATGATTGGAATAATACTATTCAAACTAAACAAGCTTTCTTTACCTCATTACTCTCGTTGAGATAGTTCTCTTAGAATCTACAACGTTATGGCCTCTTTGGAACTTCAGTCAATGAATAAAAGATAAGGGAATCATCATTCATCTAAGAGTAAGGCACATATGAATAACAATATACGTCACCCTGAATTGAGATACTTCAAACCTCTCGGAATTGGAAACAAGCCCAATGTCAATAGGAATAATATGTTGTAGAAGAATACGGAAAGAGTAACCTTACATACCTTGTATTCTTAATACAATTCTACTATCTTAAGTTGCATACAATAATCCCGCTCCATCCTTGTGTTTCGCTCTACAACATAAGTGTATAACGAAACCAACATTAACCACCAATTACCTTATAATGGCATACAATAACAATAAGTCACATGTTTAACTTTAACATGTCATTCCCCCTTGATAATACCATTTATGAAATCATCATACCAATAATCCCACAATATTCCATACATTAACCAACACATGATAACCAATAGCATGTCACCCCAAGCTCATATTTTACACTTCTCCATCACCACCACATCACAATTATTCCATCCAATGACTTTAATACACCTCACAACAACAAATCGGCCAAAATCCCATAATTTAGACTTGTAGAAAAATAACATGTTTAACAACAAAATAACACCATACACGCTCATATTTTATCCATACCATGATTTTTCATCAAAGGCACAAGTCATAATTCAAGCTACAATCTCATGGATAACACATCTCTTTCACAAAACAAAAGTGCCATGTCCAACCTTTCCAACCATAACCAACATGATATACATATTCTCTCATGCTTATAATATGTTAAAGTACAATAATAAGTACTTACTCAAGCTTGTAAAATGGTGATCTTCCTCCAAGAAGTGCCTTAGGGTTTTGGGAGCCAAAGAGGCTTTCTTGAGAATTTTCTAGAAAATGATAGAAAGAGCATGTGTATTCTCTTGAATAAAATCAGCACTTTGACCCTTTATATAGGACCTTACTTTCATCCTTAGCCACTCTTGGCATTTAATGCAATGTGTTGCATTAGTCAATGGAAGAATGGGTCATTTGACCCATTCTTGGCCCATGCTTTCTTGCACAATTTGGGCCCATCTTGAGCCCAATGCACTTAACCCAATAAAATCAATAACTTCTCATGTTTAAATAATCTCATACGCGTTACGACAATATTTCCACTCACACAATGCATACTTGTAGCCTCAACTCCAAAAACAAGCAATTCTAGCCACGTATGGCTTATTTTGACCATAAGGGTAAAATCGTCATTTTGATGCCAAATTTGTTCTCGAGTAATTTTATCATGCAAATATAATATTTCATTCATTTCATGTATATTCTCATGGTTGTAGAATAAACGGGGTAAAAATCAGCTCAATATGTCCCCGGGCACCCTTGGGACTTAAGAAAATTTCCAACTTTTGAAAGGTGCGCACAAGCAGCCCGGCACGCCCTTAGGCGCGCTACCTTACTGCCTGTGGACTAAAACTTTTAGCCCAGAGTGGACCGGAACGGTCCCAAACGCGCCCCATCTTAAAATTTTCCGAAAATTTCATTTTTCGACTTTTCTTCGCGGGTTAGGTTAGATACTTTAGAGGTCCTCTTAGCCTCATTTTGAACCCCACAACTGCGCCAGTTTTGTGAAGGGCTAATCACATGTATGAAGCCAAATTTCAAGTTCCTTATTATTAACATTACCAACTACATACTTATGGCTTCTTGACACCTAAGTAACCATTGTTCATCGTCGTCACATTGGGTTGGGAAGGTACGGGGTGTTACACTTGAGATACTATAGAACCCTTTGGAATAGGATCAGTATAATGTCAATGTGAATAATATCTGCTGCAGAAGAATACGGGAAAAGTAACCTTACATACCTTCCCTTCCAAGTATGAGTACACAATTCTATCTATGAACACAACAGTCCAGCTCCTTCCTTATGTTTCACTCTACAATACAAGTTCATAATGGAACTCTCTTTAACAACTATTTACCGTACAAGTGTACAAAACGACAATGAGCTATATGACTGCTGTATAGCGTCATTTCACCCTTTACAATACAATCCACTGCATTCTCATACCAACAACACCATAACATTCCACACATTGACTAAAATATCACACATCAATAGCATTTCACACCACACTTACCCTTTATGCTTTCTCATTAGCATTCCGTCACAATTACTTCTATTAAATTGCCTCATAACAACATATGAAAAAAAATCCATACTTAATATATTCCAACATTCCTTCATACGACACTTTAAAATCATTAAAATGGCATCACAAGTTGCTAATTATATCCATAAAGGGTATAGGGGCCTTCGGGGGTCAAAGGGGGACAAAAACATGCAAAACGGTGTTCTGGAAGGGACCTGCGAAGACACCAGCACACGTAGGTGGCTGAACTACATATGCATATGGCCCTTGTAGGTGTACAGGGGCATCTACGTTGGCACCTGCGCCCGCAGGTGCCTCACCTGCGAGGGCGGATGCCCATTTTCGGCCACCGGGGTTTGTTTTGGGTCTTTTAATGCAATCAATGGTCCATGATCATGACTAAACTTACTTTAACATATTTTTGATCATCTTACATGCCAACAATCATCCATGGTCTCACAACACACATAAACATCACCAAAACGTCACTTTCTTTTCAATCCATCATCAAATCCATAACCGAATTTACAACAACAATTCCAAACATTATACACAAGGATAAAACAAGGCAAGACTATAATCACATATCACATGTCAATATTAAATCCATCAATTTCACTTTCTTCAAGACAACACATGTACGTTCAAGTTTACAAGGCAAAACCATCCTCCGATTTAGCAAACACAAATTGTTTTACACATAGTGAACTTCTCACACTTCACCAACATAACCAACATGATATAAACCATCTTCCATGCATAAATATATTAAACCATAATAATATACACTTACCAAGTCTTGCAAGATGATGATCTTGTTCACAAAGATGAGAACTTAGGGTTTGTGTGATATTAGAAATGTTGAGATAATTCTAGAAAAGGCATGGGTGTCCAATATGAATTAAAAATCTGATTTGGTGCCCCTTTTATAGTCCCTTGAAGTCTCTCTTATCCAATTCTTGGCATTAAATGCATGGTTGATTTGGTCAAATAGAAGATTGGATCATTTTGCCCCATTGGGCCTAGTCTTTTGCTCTTGTTTTAGGCCTCATTTGGCCCAATGGCTTATGACTCACTAATACCCAAAAAATTAATGTATAATTGATCAAGCTTGTCATGTTTTACTAATTCCATAAATGTACATGTAGTCGTATAGGTTCGGCAACATATGGGGTGTTACACCTCCTACGAAAGTCTAATCCCATGTACTAGGCCCAATATCAATTATCTCATCAATAACATTACACAATACATACTTTTTGTTCTCGACACTTAAGTAACCATTGTTCAACGTCGTCAAGTAGGGTTTGGTAGGTACGGGGTGTTACATAATTGCTATCAACACATGATTGACTTTTTTTTTTTTTACAATACTCCCTACCAACCACACATAAACTTTTTCACACACCCAAAAGCTATTAACTTGGGGCTTCAACTTCACTTTTTCCTTCTTCAATTTTTACACTCCTTAACATCTTAATTTCTCAATTAAAGCGCTTAGGAGTTTTGGATCAAATTATGGTTAAGTGAAAGAAAAGGATTAAGCTACATATAAGGCTACCAAAGAATAAGCTAAAGGCTCAACGGGGCTAACTAAGATCATGCAACAAGGGTAGATAAAGGAGGTATAAAGCATGGCTATCAAAGAAATGCCTATATCATCTCCAAAACTCAACACCTTTTATTTCGCTTTGCAAACACACAGGGCAAGTTCTAGACATAAATATGCACATGGAATATCACAAAAACCTCCCTCACACATGGCACATGTTTAGCTCAAGAAGGCTCACCATACAATTTATCCGAAGTCATGCACACGTTCAACATTAAGCAACTTATCAAGTCGACTAAGTGAGCATTAGATGTCTCAACACTTGCTACTGTATATCCTAGCATGTTAAACACGTGTATGCAAAATTGTATAAAAAGCAAGAACACCCAACAAGACATGACTAATTTGCTCTTAAGACGGTCGTCATCCATCTATCATAGAGCAAAGCCCTTAGTCCTATGACTAAAAGAGACTCAAAAGTAATTAAAAAACAACAACAAAATACTTGAGCCAAAAAAATTTAAAATATTTTTGTGGTTTTCTACGGTTCAAAGGGACTATCCTTAGTAAAAGAACCGAAAACAAAGGCTAAGGAACCCAAAATAAAAGCAACTAGAAGCATACAAAAACACACATATACATACATACAAAGGAATCCGATAACACCCCACCCTATACTTAAAAGATTAGCACTGTCCCCATTGCTATAAAAATTAAACAATGCAAGAGTAGGGTGTAAGGGGCTCCCTGGTCAGTCGAGGAAATCATCATCCTTCGGTCCGCAGACTTCTAACGGTGTATCATTCGCCTCTACCCCGTCATAATCGAAATCGGTCTGGTGGTCATTCTCATTTGTAGGGATATCATCATCCACATGCTCAAAAAAATCACGCCCAATTCTAAACAATGCCATGGCATGATCTTTAAGAGGATAATCCCTCTCAACCTAGTTTAGCTCTTCCGCCGTAGAGGGCCTACGCCCAGTCCTGTGTCGGAGCATTTCCAACCCATACATACGGGCTAAAATCCAGTCATCTCGAGCTTGACGCTCTGCTAAAGTAAGAGTGGGGCCGAGTGTATCAGGTGCCCTGGTTTGGGTGACATCCACAGGCGTCTGCACCATAGGAGGATGATAATCAAAAGCCTCTTCGAGCACTTCGAATGCTCACATCAATTTAGTCAATATACTGCCAAAAGCATACCGAATACCTCATTGCAGACGAGCTCGGTGCATAGCCGACATCACCACAGAACCTACATTAATTTCCACATCGGTCATGAGAGCATACACCATACAGACACGATCCCTAGTGACCTCCGTCATATGACTTCCCAAAATCAAGCAACAACACAGAATTTTCAACCAAATTCGCGCCTCTTTATTGAAATGAGCATAGGGTAGACTCATGTGGTACCTTCTTTTGTGATGGCAAATCCATCTCACTGTCGAACGTTGGCCGCAAAGAGTGTGTCAAATTTCTGCATAGGGAGGCCTAGCATTCAGCCTGAGTAGGTCGTGGGGACTAGCCCGAGAGTTTGCTCCTAATAATCCATTAAGGACCAAGGAATCAAGTATAAAATCCGCCCCTCGTACAACCACTGAAGTTGTAGGTGCATCTGGGTTCCAATTAGCATACAATTCCCTTACTAGATGAAGGTTACAATCCGTAGGTCTGTCGAAGATGAAACCCATACCTACTTGCACAATTCGAGTCAATATCCGAGGGTAAGTCCGAGCTAGACTGGCCCTATCAATACATTCATCCGCAAAGTATTTAGCTTTGGGGTGGCTTTTGTACCAACTCTTACCGGCACTAGAGACGACATTTATCCCATATTTCTATTTCTGTCCTTTCGGGACTGGGGGAGCTGTAGGGACCTTATTTCCTGACCGTCGATGCTTGTGAGAACTGGAAGCAACCACATTAGATTCTGACATTGTACCTGTGACAAATTTCCGCAAGCATGTCAATTCCCTAAGTAAAGATAGCTAACCAATCCCAATGTATGTTGGCTTTAAGGGCCACCCCACACTTAATTGCTCAGCAACAAGTCAAAATATATGGGTGTAGGGTACTCAGACTTCCCCTAATCACTCAATGCCCAATTACCAAGTCCAAACAATAGAAAAATTTAACATTCCCACACAAGTGCAATACTCCCATGATTATCATTAGAATGACTAACCTGTTTTACTTAAGAATTCAAACAAAAAGCACACCTAGTTAACAACATATGAGTCGTATCAAGTGATTTCAATAACCAATTCTCTTAAACATCACCAATAAAGCTAAACCCACTTTTAATTATTTCATCTAAAAACAAGATTAATAAGAACAAATGCACATGTACTTCAAGTTCATCTTCAGGACACCCCATAAATCTCAACAATAGCATAAGAATCAAGTCAAACTACAAAGAACATATGGGGCATCACAACTTCGAATTCCAAGAACTCCCACAATTTCAACATGCTCATAGCATTCTAGAGAGAGAAAGCTTAAAGAAACATACCTTGATAGCTTTATGGAGTCTTGTAAACACAACCCAAAAAGGAGAAGATGAGAATTTGAGCTATGTGTGGGCAAGAGTAGAGAAGAGGAAGAGAGAATTTATCGATTTTGGGGAGAGAAAAATCGGTTCTTGGTTGGTGCCTTGGAGAAGGTTTGTGAAGAATAAAGACAATTGGGGATTTAAAAGAGAGGGGGTGGGGTGGTTCGGGGAGACTAGGCTTTATTTTAAAAAATATTTGTTCAAAAAAACTTAAGGGGTAGCGGCCTGGCACGCTGCCTAGCGCACTACCCCACTACCACACGCGAAAAAAATAGGGGGCAGGCGGCCTGGCACTCCCTGTGCCGCGCCTGGCTACTGCCAGTCACCAAAAATAATTGGGCACAGGCGGCCTGGCACGCCCTGTGCTGCGCCTGCCTTCTGCCTAGGCAGAACCAATTTTTGGCAAGTGCAGCCTGGCACGCTAGGTACTGCGCCCCATATTTAACATCATACCTGAGCGATTTTCCATATTTCTCGCATAATTTTTAGGGCTTTTACAAATCCCAAGATGCCAAACTTTGCTCCTAAGCATGTCCTACCTGCCCAGCACCTTCAAATGATCATCTATCCACCAATTTTACCTTTTTCTCATGGTTTTTCATGGAAAAATGCTCCGCGTGTCTCTTCATAAACACAAAATCCTAGAACTATGTTAGAAAAGAAAATTTTAAAAGAGATGAGTTGCCTCCCATCAAGGGCCTTAGTTTTGGTCTTAGCACGACTCCTCTTTTTGTATTTTTACTTTATAAATCCTAACAATTACAACACATTCATGGGTTGCTTCCCATGTAGCGCCTGGTTTAATTTCACGGCTCGACCACACTCAGCTCAATTATTATCAAGGTGAAGCACGTCCTCCTTTTGCTTATCTTCTTCACCAAAATAGTGCTTCAATCTCTGGCCATTTACCATAAATCTCGTACCATCCTCTTTATTCAAGATTTCCACCGCACCATGAGGAGTCATGCGACTTACCTCAAAAGGCCCACTCCACTTAGATCTTAGCTTGCCAGGAAACAACCTAAGTATCGAGTTAAATAAAAGTACCAACTGGCCTGGCTCGAAAGTGTGGGGGAGAATATGCTTGTCGTGCCATCGCTTCATTTTCTCCTTGTAAATCTTCGCATTTTCATATGCATGGAACCGAAACTCTTCCAACTCCTGGAGTTGCAACAACCTCCTGTTACCAGCCAACCCCGGATCTAGATTCAACTTCTTTACCACCCAATATGCTCAGTGCTCAAGCTCAACCAGGAGGTGACATGCTTTCCCAAAGACAAGATTATAGGGAGAAGTCCCTATAGGAGTCTTATACGCAGTTCGATAAGCCCAAAGAGAATCATCCAGCTTGAGTGACCAATCTTTCCTCTGAGTATTCACCGTCTTTTGCAAGATTTGCTTTATCTCGCGACTAGACACTTCCACTTGGCCACTTGTTTGAGGATGATATGTTGTTGAGACCTTGTGTCTAACCCCATATTTCGCCAACACACTCTTCACCCAATAATTTATAAAGTGTGAACCTCCATCGCTAATAATAGCTCTTGGAGTTCCAAATCTTGTGAAGATATGTTTCTGAAGGAACTTTACCACAACCTTGGAATCATTCGTGGAAAGAGCAGCAGCCTCTACCCACTTAGACACATAATCCACTGCTACAAGTATCTATTGATTTCCATTCGACTTCGGGAAAGGGCCCATAAAATCTATCCCCCATACATCAAAGATTTTAACTTCTAGGATATTAGTTAAGGGCATCTAATATCGCTTTACAATCGTCCCCATACGTTTCCATTGGTCACAACTCTTCACAAACGCATGAGCATCTTTAAATATAGAAGGCCAGAAGAAACCTGATTGCAGAATTTTTTGGACTGTGCGTTCACCACCATGATGACCACCATAAGGTGATACGTGCCATCTCTCCAACACTTGTTTCACCTCCGCGTCTGGAATGCATCTTCTTACTACTTGATCAGGCCCTTGCTTGAATAAATAAGGCTCATCCTAAATATAGGAACGTGCCTCATATGACAGCTTCTTCTTTTGTTGAGGACTAGAATCAGGAGAAAATAGCCCACGTACCAATAGATTCACAATGTCTGCATACCATGGCAACTAATCAACCCCCAAAACGAACAATTTCTCATCTGGAAATTCCTCACAAATACGCCCATCATCAACTACATGTGTCGAGCTTTCAAGTCTAGAAAGATGGTCAGCAATCTGATTTTCTGACCCCTTGCTATCTTTAATCTCCAAATCAAACTCTTGTAACAATAATATCCATCTAATCAATCATGACTTTGAATCTTTTTTATTGAACAAATATCGTATCGCAGCATGGTCCGTGTATACAATGACGCTAGTACCCACCAAATATGATCTAAATTTATCAAATGCGTACACCAAAGCTAACATCTCCTTTTCAGTGACTGTATAATTCACTTGGGCTGCATCAAGGGTCTTGCTTGCATAATAAATAGAGTGAAATATCTTATTCTTTCACTGCCCAAGAACTGTACCCACTGCAACATCACTTGCATCACATATGAGCTCAAATGGTAAAGCCCAATCAGGAGCAATAAGGATGGGTGCCTCCACCAACTTCTTCTTTAATACCTCAAATGCCTTCACACATGACTCACATAATACAAACTTAACATCTTTTTCTAAGAGTGTGCACATGGGGCGTGCGATCTTGGAAAAATCTTTAATGAATCGTCTGTAAAACCCAGCATGCCCCAGGAAAATACGCACCCCTTTCACCGACTCAGGTGGAGGTAATTTCTCAATAACTTCAATCTTTGCTGTATCAACTTCGATCCCCTGCTTTGACCCTTTATGTCCAAGAACTATACCTTCCGCCACAAGAAAGTGCCATTTTTCCCAATTGAGAACAAGATTAGTTTCTTCACACCAAGCAAGGACTCTATCAAGGTTTTGCAAACATACCTCGAAAGAGTTACCAAAGACTGAAAAATCATCCATAAAAATCTCTTCGAACTCCTCCACCATGTCATAGAAAATAGCTATCATGCAATGCTGAAAAGTAGCTGGTGCATTACACAATACAAAGGGCATACTCTTGAAAGCGTAAGTACCGTAAGGGCATGTGAATGTAGTCTTCTCTTGATCTTGAGGATCTATAGCAATTTAATTATACCCGAAATACCCATCAAGAAAGCAATAATATTCCTTCCCGGCCAAACGATCCAACATCTGATCAATAAAAAGGATTTGATAATGGTCCTTCCTCGTAGCATCATTTAGTTTCCAGTAATCCAAGCAAATACGCCACCCAGTCACAGTTCTTATAGGAATCAACTCATTATTATCATTCGTGATCACCGTCATACCACCCTTTTTTGGAACACACTGTACTGGACTAACCCACGTACTATCAAAAATAAGGTAAACAATGCCCGAATCCAACTACTTAATTACCTCTTTCCTTACCACTTCTTTCATCACAGGATTCAAGAGTCGTTGGTGTTGTACACTCGTATGCATGCATAAATCTGGATTAATACCATGGATGTCAGACATTTGCCAACCAATAGCCTTCTTTCTTCGTTTGAGTATCAACAATGCCGCATCAACTTGTTCCTTTGACAAATTTGCCGTAAGAATAATAGGAAGGGTATCATTGTCACCTAAGAAAGCATATTGAAGATGAGATTGAAGTTCTTTCAATTCAAGCTTCGGTGCCTCCTTAATTGATGGCTTGGTTGGAGGACCGAGTGGACGATTTAAAGGTTCCCATCCACCCTCTTTAGCATAGATACCCATAAGATAAAGAACCTGCACCAAATTAATAGCTTCCGCATCACCAAAAATATCTTGCCCCATCAAAACTTTTTCCAAAGGATCTGTAAACAAAGTGTGGATGTCCTCAACCGCCAAATCTATAGCTGTAATAGCTGACAAGTTCTCATAAATTTCTGGTAGCTTCAAAGCCCTATACACATCAAAAACCTCAACTTTATCATGAGCTCGCATTGTTTGTTTCCCTACTGCTACGTCAATGATCACACCTCCTGTGGACAAAAATGGATGCCCCAAAATAAATGGGACTTTCGAGTCAAGCTCAAAATTTAGCACCACAAAATCAATTGGAAAGATCAACGAACCCACTTGAACCAGAACATCCTCAACAACACCATCAGGTCTAGTCACGGATCAGTCTGCCAGCTGTAAAATAATAGTAGTAGGTTTAGGATGACCCAAACCCAACTCCTTGAAAATCGAAGTGCGCATCAAATTTATACTAGCTCCCAAATCGCATAACCCACGAGCACATACACAATCTCCCAGAGTAATTTTTACAGAGAAGCTTCCAGGATCTTTCAGCTTAGTTGGTAACCGATTTTGAATGCAAGAGTTACAATCCTCAGTCAGTGCAACTATGGCATACTCTGTCAATCTACTCTTGTTTGCCACAATATCTTTCACAAACTTAGCATACTTTGGAATACCCTGTAAGATATCCACCAGAGGCAAATTAATGTGCACTTGTTTAAGTAGTTCAATTAACTTACCAAAGCATTCGTCTTCCTTCTTCTTCTTGAACTTCTGAGGAAAAAGAGGAAGCAACTTTACACTATGTATCACTTTATCATCTTTGGAGCTCTTGACAGACTCAACTTGTTCGTCTTCAACCACAACTATTGTCGGCTCTAATTCTTTTTTTGGTGGATCTATATCCTCTAACTGCTTACCACTACGAGTGACAATAACATTCACCTGCTTTGGGTTTGGCTCGGTATCACCTGGAAGATCTCCTTGAGGCCTTGTATTCTGTGCATTTGCTAACTGACCAATTTACTTCTCTAAATATTGAGTAGCCAACTGATTGTTTCTCACATCTGCTGCCAGCTTAGCTTGCTCTGCCATAAGCTGCTTCAACATATCTTCCACGCTCATATCTCCAGGCTTAGCACCCACTTGAGTTCCTTGACCGTGCTGTTGGTTGTATTGTGGAGCATATCCTTGAGGTCTATATTGATTCTGATTACCTCCCCAAGATAAATTCGAGTGATTTTTCCACCCAACATTATAAGTATTTCCATAATTATGTGCTCCAACTCCTCTTTGAGCATTACCCACAAAATTTATGAAATCTGAATTTGGACTGCACAACTCACTGGTATGATCCCCATTTCCACATACACTACACATCACAGAAACCTATTGCTGTACTGCATTTATGGGAGCTTTTTGCTGCCCTAAATTCAAACTGCTGAAGTGATTGTTCATCATGTTTTGCATAGCTAAAATTTGGGCAGATAATGCCATAACTGTATCCACATCTAGTTTCCCAGCAACCTTCTTTGTAGAATTCCTAGAATTATCACCATGCCAGTCTGTATTTCCCTGCGAAATATGATTTAACAAAGCATATAATTCATCATAAGTCTTCTCTAAATCTTGTCCACCTGCAGCTGAAAGTAGACTTTTAGTGTTAGGGTCGAGAGCCTCAATAAAAGTATGCACCAACACTTTATTATCTTGGTGGTGATGAGGAAAATCCCTCAACATGGATTTGCATTGATTCCAGGCTTGGTACAAATTCTTATCATATCTCTGTCTGAAACTCAATATCACACTCCTCAGTTTTGCTGTCTTTCCAGATGGAAAGAACCTTATCAAAAATTTCTGAGCAAGATCATCCCAAGTAGTGATAGAATTAGTCGGCTCTGCATCTAACCGCCTTCTTGCTTCCCCCAATAGAGAAAAGGGGAAAACAGTAAGTCTCACATAATCCGAAGACACACCTGCAGGAATATATGTGTCACTGATCTCCAAAAAATTACGGATGTGCCTCTGTGGGTCCTCATGAGCAAGACCTATAAACTATCCACTTGACTGCAAGAGTTGCACCATGTTCTGTTTTAGCTCAAATCTACCTCCAGCTGCCGATTTTAGAATACTGGAGGTCACATTAGTAGCGAGTGGGATTGCCATATCGCGAACTGTTTTAGCTACCATCACTACCGGCTCACGTCTATCCACAACTGGTTCTTCAATTCTTATGGGATTACCCAGTATGCCTTCGCCAGCCAGTTCGACTTGCGGGATTGGGTAATCTGTAGCCTATCTCCTCAATCTACGAAAGTATCTTTCAGGTTCAGACTGTGGAGTTACCAAATCTTTGTTTCTTGCCAGTGTTCAGATGAAGTAAGCCTGCAAAATAGAACAACTAAAATCAAGTTGTTAACACTTGGTGGAAAATTAAAGTAAAAACGTCAATAATTGAAATCTATCTATTTAAAAGTCCCCGTGTAACGCCCCAAGTATTTACGACTGTCCTTCATCCCCTATCGAAGGCTTACGAGCTTATATTTGAGAATTTTATTAATAGCGAGTGTTTACGAAAATATTTGATTTGGTAATAAGTTATATTTTTATTATCTTTCTAAAATATTTTAAATAGTTATAAAACTTATTTAGTTATGAAACATTTGTGTATGTACTTATCTTAAAAGAGTTTTATTATTAATTAATATGTTAACGGAGATAGTAAGTCAAGTTTTGTTGATAAATTATTATTATTATATTTGATAGGATTTATTCAAAATAATTTTCTATTAATTGTAGTATATTCAAAATATTATATTTATTTTACTACAAACTTATGCAATACCTGGATATATGTATAATGGGATAAAAATAATTTTGGGATGTGGTGTGGGTTGGATACTTCCACCTCTACGTGGAACTTTAAAGAGTGGGCAGCAATTAGTTGTTCCAAGATTAGGTGGCATCATTTCATGTATTTTAATTTTATATTTGGAAAGTGGAAATCAATTGTGAAGGCATCTATAATTACCATTCATTTACCATACATATTGTAATATACCTATATGTACTCCCACTAACATTTTCATTCATTAATTGTTCTTACAAATGTACTGGTCATATATATATATTTTACGTTAGTTAGAAATTAATGGTGGGAAAGATAACTTTGTATAGTATAGGATAGTGATCGGTAACTGAGAGGATTTTATGTGTGAAAATAAATAAATTACGGGTTGAGCTATAATGACCTATCACAACGGGTATGGAGAGGAGTTGTGGTGGCTTCATGAATCGGAAATTAAGGTATGTTAAGGCTATTCCTTTCTTTTCTTGGCATGATTTTATAAGATTTATGACTTTCAGGTTTATCGTGCTATCGAAAGAGTCGATTATTAGGTGTGTCTAAATTATAATTGGTATTATCCTTGTTAAAAACTCGTATCCGGGTGATTTTGATTCCGTATCGCATTGTGTACTATAACTATAGGACCGATTATTTAGTGCCATGTAGTAGCACTTAACCTTTTTGAGGTGGTCCTTTGCATTTAGCTCTTGTCTTCGGAGATGATTTATATAATCTGAATAGTATGCGGAAGTAATTGATCAAAATGAGAACAAGACTTAATATCTTGCGTATTAGATGATAATTTCCATAAATTATAGTACCTGTACTACTTGGTTCTACTCTTCTGTTATGAGGTAGTATTTCTAGTCTATTGTTAGTTGGGAAATGAGGAGCTAACGTTTTGGCATTGAGAATTTACAAGTATATTATGCTTTCTAATTAACTGAAGAATACCATTGGAAATTGAACTTACCCTTATGTCATTTGATATTAAAATTACTAGTAAGTACTGGTAGTGTTAACATGGACCGCAAAATATGTGAATTAAGGTTGTGGATATCGTCTTATGTTGTAGCAAAACGGGGAATTGATGGTCACATACACGTTATTGGTGGGGTTCCTATTTAGTGTGAACACACATTTATGCTTTACTTCATGTTTAGATTTCATGGTGGTCTTGTCGACCAGGTATGGACTTCTGGTTAGCCAAATTGTTGTTGTGATATGATTTGTTTATTGGTTGCCTTCATGCGTTTTATGCCTTTTGAGGCTAGGGATCGGGGTGTACGCTGACATTATATGTATTTCATATGGTTGTGTGACATGACTTTGGTATATTGTTGTTTTATGTGTGTCGGGCCTATGGAGGTTTAGCGAGTTACTAGTGTTATGGTGATATAAGAAGCAAGCACAGATAGAATTGGTAGCGAGTTATCGGTAGTAGGTTGTCCTGTGATAGTCGTGATGGTTGTATGAGCTGAAATAGGGGCAAGTAAGATTGATGAGGCTACAACTTGTTTAGTATGGACAGTTTTGCATTGTAGAGCATTCATTATCATGTGATCGTGGTGGTCATATGCCGAACCTATGGGGGCTCAGGTAGATTGTTAGTTGATTGGCTATTGATATGAGCTTTACCACTTATCGCATTGTAGATTAACACCTAAATAGGAAGGTCCATGTAAGTAATTTAAACCCATTTTGAAATTATACAGGGTTTAGTAAACATAGCATACATTATTGTATATAGCTTTGTTTTAAATACAAAAATATGTTTTGAAAAGATAACAAATAGCTCTACAACTTTTATCTTTACAACAAAAGCTGGTTTTTCTATTAAGAATACGAAATAGGGGACGCAATATAGGACAGGTTCTGCCCAGTTTTTTTTTAATTTAGAAATCCCCTGTGTGCTACTGGTAGTATTTTAATGGTATCTTTTTGTACAAAATGTATTTTTTGGTGATTGTGGATTCTTTGCAACCCCAAGACATGTACCTACAACTTTTATGAAGTCCATAATGCTTTATTCTGCTGTTTACCTGATCAAAACTAAGTTACAACACTGGACAGTGGGGCTGCCCAGGTTTACTATTTTGAGGGTTTAGTGAAATTTGTGCAAACTAGGCTTACTTTTGATGCTAATCTTCAACATGCTTGAATTACTGGAAATCAAGAGGTATTTAATTATGTGTCAAGGTTATATATACTTGTGTATAAAATGAAGAACTTAGAATAATTGTTTGGATTACGATTTGAACTCTTTAAGTTATGGTTGAACTGCTTATGTGTTAAAAGACTAAGGTTTGTGTATAAACATGAATTTGAACTCTTGTTACCTTCTGGTGTATTTGAAATGTTCATTGTGTCGTATACTCCAACTGTCTATTTGATCATATACTTTAGTTGGTTCACACGATGACATGTTCCTTTAATTCGATATCACTTCTGTCGTGTTAGGATAATGATAATGTGACCTTATGGAGCCCTTGCTGGTTTAATCATAAAATTTTATGTCCTTACTTAGAATATGCATTTGTTCTTAATTGGTATCTATCCACGTGCTTCAATAGTTCCTATGCTCGTGTAACCCTTTTATTCGTTCTCACCTAGTAAGTATTTATTATATAGTCTGAACATCTTCATTTGAGGAGTTACATGTCTCCATTCTAAACACACGTATGCCCGCATTTGGAATGTCTAAACGTGTTTTAAATGAACCATGTGCTAAATAGAATTACTTTCTCCCTTTTTATACACCTTAATGGACCATTTATACATGCCCTAAAGTCCTTACTTCTCACACGTCTTCATAGCTCATGTGTGTATATTCGGTGTGTCCAATGAAGTTCGTTGAGTCATACAAGTTCCTAAGTATCGCGTTGAAGTTCCTTTTTACTTCCTATATCATTGTTGCTGCCTCGAGTATTTTATTCATATATCTACATCACATGTCTATAGTTCCAAAAGCTCCAATAATGTTATAACCACCAATGTATCAATCTCATAACAAAAGAACTGAAGTAATGCATATATGTGTTTCTTTGAGTACGGGTGGTAGCTCAAAGGGGCGAAAGCCTAGCTAGAGATGATCCCGAGATTATTGGATCAGGGGGCAGCTTTAGGGGCGAAAGTCTAGCTCAAGCCGAACCTGACAGGGGGCAGCCCAAAGGGGTGAAAACCTAGCTAGGGCCGAACCTGATTTATTGATTTATGGGTGGTAGCTCAAAGGGGCATAAGCCTAGCTAGAGACGATCCCAACGTTATGTTATGACCCACTGATCAGTTGGGGCCCGGGCACGATATGATATGAGTGATGATGATAATGAACGTAAAAGGAAAGTAATGAATGTAATGTACATGGTTCCACACATACAAAACGGTGGTTTATCCATATTGTTTACTCACGTGTATTTGATTTTATTTGAGTTCCTATATTTCATATAGTTACTTATAGCCTTACATACTCAGTACATTCTTTCGTACTGACGTCCCCATTGCCTGGGGGGCACTGCATTCATGCCTGCAGGTTAGTAGGTAGAAAGGGATCCTTGCTACGTATGATCGAGTTCAGCTGATGGTTGGTATGCTCCATTCTTTTCGGAGTTTCTGAGTCTAGAGTTTGTTTTGACTTTGTATATTTAGTAAGTACTATGGGGTCTGTCCCGACTAGTGACTAGAGATTTCTCATCCTAGAGGCTTGTAGACAACTGTTGTGGGTTTAGTAGTCATCTAAAGTTTAGGTGACATTGTATTATACTTTTGTTATATTTTAGTCTCTCTCAGTTGTATTTCTTTTAATTCGGTTTGGCCTTGATGGTCAATTAACTTTGTATTATTTAGTTTCAGTCGATTCACTCAGTCAAGTGTGGCACCAGGTGCCAGTCGCGCCTCCCTGAGTTTGGGGCGTGACACCCCAGCAACGGCGCCAAAAACTTGTTGTGACCCAGCTATACACACAAGTGTACATGATCATTCAAGTAATAAAGTGGCTCCTTTAAAAGAACCGAATATCAAACACAAGGGACTTTCGTCAACAGAAATTAATTCTAGACGTCAAACAATAATTAAAAACTAGTGTTGCGAAAAGGGAAAGGGATTTGTTACTAAAAATTAAATGATTGCGGACTATGAACTCCTATCTTTGCTACCGTCACTTTAGTTTTTGCAAATATGCTTGAAAAGTCAATAAAAAGTAAATTCCCAGGGTTAAGGCACTCCAAACATCATCTCTTGAGCATAATTATTACTGGTTTAAGCAATTTGAGTCGTTTATCTTGGTTATTGATCACGAGGTTAATATTACAATTATATTTGTCTCCAAACTATAACCTTCTACTAGAAATTGGAATCCTAACTACGTCATCGAGAGGTGATAAGTTTAACCAATTCTAATGCCTTCAAGCTATCTTCTCGTAATTAAACAAGCGTGGTGAATTAGGTACCTCTCGGTCCTAACCGCATATCAATCTCTTGGAATCCCTTCCTCAAGTAGAGATCATGCTCTTTATATTCTACGTTCTATCTCTTAGTTTCTCTCTCGAGCTCACCTCAAGACAAGGAATTTATTTCAATGGTGATCAAGAATTAAAATAGTAAAATTAAGAATATAAGAATAACCAATTTATGATAAACTTCAGCAAAAACCAATATAATCAACTCAAGAGATTCATGTTCATAGCCTCAACCCTAAGAATGAGGGATTTTAGCCACTCATAACATCAATTAACATCAAAAGTTGATAAAATACCATAAAAAGAAATAAAAACTGAAAAGATGAAGAATGAAACCTAATTTCAATGACCAAAAATGCCCAAAGTAGTCTAGTGAAGATCGAATGTTTATACAATAACCCAAAATAGCTATTTATATACAAAATCTCGAGGAAAATATTTGCCAAAAAGCGGCTTGGCACGCCCTTGGGTGAGCCTGGCACTTAGGCAAATTTTGCCTCTGAAAAGGTCCTCCCAGGAGGCTTGGTACGCCCCTGGGCGCGCCCCCCTGCTGCCTCCATGGGTGGAATTTTTGCCAAAAGTAGCCTGGCACGCCCCTTGGCTCGCCAGGCCCTTAATTTCTATTTTTTTTCCTTTCGCCGACTTCTCTTCGCGGATTTGGTTGGATTCTTCAAGCTAAACTCTTTGTCTTGCCTCTTATATTCAATATCCTTCGCTCGTAGCTCCTCCAAGCCTCACTTTCCACACCAAAACACGCTCCAAATAGTCGCAAATTCAACCTACAAGGGTCTAATCACATTTGTTAGCACAAAATCACATATTCCAGCAAAACCATACAAAATACATGCGTATTGATCTCAAAACTAAGGTAAACATGGGTTAAAGTTGACCATAAGGCATATAGATACGCCTTAGATCAGGGTGCCAATTCAAAAGAGAGACATCAGCTTGGAGGCTCAGTATTGGTCGAATTTCATATGTAGTTATATTATGCCTTAGCAAAATGAGTCTTTTATCTAGCATCTAAAGGAAGTGTTGTTGGGAACTATCATCCAAAAGGAGAGGTTGAACCTTAGTCAGATTATTGCACTAGAGATTGCCATGCAGGCTTAGAAAAAGTAGACTTTCATCTCATTTCCATGCCTCATCATGGAGCTTTGCTAGAGGGAAAAGTTTTATTTCGACCCTAAGAAGGAAGTTTAATATACTCCTATCTCCACTTGTGATATCACCATAATAGAGGCAGTCTATCTTTGGGAACAATCTAAGAAGAATAAAGCTCTGGTGGATACATCCCCTGTGGTCTATGTTGAGACTCTAGAGGGTGGAGCCGTACTGACTACTCTTATTACCACTACTCTACCTTTCATTACTTCTTCTATCGATCCATCACAGCCAACATAACCTGATATTCTTGGTTCTCATCTAAGAAGAATAAAGCTCTGGTGGATACATCCCCTATGGTCTATGTTGAGACTCTAGAGGGTGGAGCCGCACTGACTACTCTTATTACCACTGCTCTACCTTTCATTACTTCTTATATCGATCCATCACAGCCAACATAACCTGGTATTCTTGGTTCTCAACCTTCAGCAGCTACAGCTCTGTGTAGACCTCTATTAACTCAGGCTATGATTCCTAGGATGGGTAATTTGGATTATGCTATAGATCAAAGGTCAGATCAGTTGGAGGTGGAGATATCGACCATTATTTAGACTAACATTATGATCATTTAGTGCCCCTGTAGGAGGATATAAGAGTCTACTGAATGACCCTGTGACTCTATGGTGAGAGATTAGATAATTTGAGCTTGATAGTTTAGGAGGGTCAGTAGAAGCAGAGTAAGGGTATCCAGACTATGGATTAGGTAGCCATGCAGACTGTGATTTATTTGATAAGGACTGAGCTGGATCAGTTGAATTTCATAGATCTTAGACCTTTCTATTCATAAGATTGTACATTTGATGTTCTGATCGAGGCTACATAAGTTCCTCCCCTAGTTACAGAACCTATTCTAGTGACCACCCCAGAGGATGAGGAGGAGGAGGAAGCCTCTGAGATTGAGATTGAGATTGAGGAGGAGGAAAAGACTGCTTATCCAAGTGTAGGTGTTACTGTTGATCCTGCTTCTGGGATTTATGATAATGTACAAGCTCCTAAGGAGGTCATAGTAACTGATACTCTAGTGAGGTTGATTCAGGAGACTTCACATATTGGTGGTAATGGGTCTAAACCCAGTGAGGAGACATTTGATCCGACGACCGACTGAAAGGCTTCTCTTAAGGCGCCTAATATTATTCCTATCCCAGTCCCACCGATCATAGCTAGAGCTGACCCGGGCACTGATGCCCAGATTGAGGTCACATATGCGAGCCACCACCACATCCGACTTAGCACATTTCTGGGGGACACTTCTACTCATTCTACTATTATATCTTGGTACTCTAGGGAATATTATTGGATTCATAGTATTTTGATTGATTTTTTATTCTAATACTAAACTCATTCAAGTTGTAATATTTTTGATGATTCTGATTTTATGGGTACATGACAAGTGGATCTTTGATTGAGTGTGTGGTTTAGTTCCATGTGTGGTAAGGATTCAAATTGATCTTGTGTCATAGGTACATCTAGAACTTTACTTACTGGTTTATCGCTAAACATAGGGTATTGTGACATTATAGAAATGACCTTAGGCCATCAATTGAGAGTGAGCCTTTGAAATTAAGCATATACCCTTCCCCATTGTGAGTCAAGTGAGCAAGTTTTGCCTAAATTGTGCTTTGTAGCCTCTTTCTTGGAAAACCATGTTACAAGACATAACCCGTTCTCTCATGATACCCTTTTTTGAACCAAAACTACCTTGATGCATGTAAGTGATGCCTTGAACTAACCTAGGGCAAAAGCCTAAGTTGGGTGTGGAGTGATTATCGGGTAGATTTTTTGATTGGAAGTTCATTGAATCCGGGTTTGTTTACTTTTTTTTCTAGTTCATCCCAGTATCCTTTGTGAATATAAGAAAAAGAGAGAAAATGAAAATGAATGAAAAAAGAGTTGAAATTGTAGATTTAGAATGTACATAAATGAGTTGTTTTTGCTTTAAAAAAGATTAGAGAAGGAAGTTGGCAAGTGCACAACCAAAAGAATTGGCATAAATGGTCTATAGCATGTCAAATTGAGTGAGCTTTGAAGAAGAATTAAGTTAAGTCATGTAGTTCTTCAAGGAGGTAGAGTCACTAGAACCATATGCTATCCTACCTTACCCGTTGCCTACATTACAAACCAACAAAAGATCTTTGTGATCTCTAACTTAGCATGCTTAATTGTTCTGAGATGAAAATTATGGGAAAGCCTATGGTATGTTATTGATGTGCATGATCTTCTTTGGGAGCGAGAGTGATTCTTGTTGATCACTTGTTTTTCAATTTGATTGCATCGTGAGAAAAGGGATATTCTTGTTGTGAGGGCACTCAATTACACTAATCAAGCACATTGATTGACCTTGATTGATATTTATAAGCATGTGCTTGGTTTGGTAGCAAATAGTAAATATTTGAGGCTTATTGTTCATAGTTTGAGTATTTGATCATAGATACTTGTGTCAATGCTTTTCAAAGTCATAAGGGCAAAATAGTTTTCACAATGATGCATGTGTTTGAACTACCATGTAGTACCATTTGTAGGCATTGTTGTTTTGTTTTGTGTACATTGATTTGCTCGAGGACAAGCAAAAATTTAAGTTGGGGGTGTTACTGAGTCGGCATTTTGCGGCTCATTTAGCCTAAAAATGGTAAGAAATCAATATCCTCAATGCCATTTTGAGCTAGTTTTATTGTTAGTTTGTTTGATTTTTAGGGTTGAAGCCAAAATATCCCCAAAGGAGCTTGAAGAAGGCAAAAAGATAGAGAAAAATAGCTAAAAAGGGAAGTGGCATCGCCAAGCAAATTTGGCGCATCACCAAACTGCCTGGTTTATCGACAATGTTTTAAGTATCGTTGCCAAAGTTAGCATACAGATGAGCTCTTTTGGAAAGCAGTTTCACAAGCAAAAGTGAAGTCTGTTGACTTTCAAATGAGTTTGGCAATATTGAGGTTCCATCCTCAAACTCAATGGATCCCAGCACAAAAGCTAAAAGAATTTATGATAGTTCAACAACACTATGCATATTTGGTGAATTATTGATGTGTTAGGCGACACGACTCAGATCATCGAACTGACATGGTGGCATTTTTGTAAATGCTTTATTCCTATTTTGCTTCAGCTATAAATAGGATTTTTTGACTTCAAACCCTATCTTTTGCATATTTTTGAGATCAGAAGAGTTGTATTCAAACCCTAAAGTTTGGGATTACTTTTATATTGATATTGAAAGATTACTTCTGTATTATTCAATATAATTCCAGATTTGAATGATCATTTTGGTATAATTTCTTTATCTTCTATTATACTTGGCAAAACTCCCAACTTAGGGGTGATGATTGGGTTGTGAAAAGTGAATGGGTAGTAATTATTTGCCTTCCTAATTTATTATGTGTTGTGGATTTAGCTAATATTTATGTTTTCATTAATAATTTGAGGTTGCAACTGTCACAACCTAAATCATGATTCGTGCGGTCACCTACCCAACTCTACCCTAGATAGGAGAACCCTTACTACCCAAACTTTAATCACTGTAGAAAATATGGCTAAAACCTTAAGCATTAGTAAATAATAACCCTTTCTTTTTTTAAAAAATCATATTACAAAGTATGTTGCAAAATTTAATTGCATAACTCCCCAGAGCCTAGTGTAAAAAAGGTGCAAGAGCACTAAAACAATGAAGGATGACTCAAGACATAACATTCGTGTAAGAGCAGAGCGACAAGAGCTGCTGAAAAATAATCACCACTGAACCTATAGAAACTCCGACTAACATGCAACATGGCTATATCCCCAAAATGAGATATAGAAAGTGTAGTATCAGTACAACCACACATACTGGTATGTATCATCGCCCGACCAGAGTTAGAAACATATAACAACATATAGCAATCAAGAATAGATCATGACAATATAAATACTTAAACTCTAAACATACTTAACCTGCTTCAACTTCCAACCTTACCGTCTTTCCTTAATTGTAGCATTATTAAATTATCCTCAGGGTGTGACTAACTAACACAAGTCTATTAATCAACTTAACCCACATCTCTTATGCACTCATCTAGTTACAACAACTCTACACACATTAAACCATAACCTACCTCGATCGAAGATCTTTGAGAAAGAAAGCCACACAAAGGTTGCTCTTTCCTTTCCTCTATGCCTCTATTAGTCAAATCATCTAGAAATCAAACAACTATAGGAGTAATTAATCAATTCATCTTTGAATAACTACTTTGGGAATTGAACTCACCAATTCTATCCTAATTCATGGTATAAAACATTACCCAAGGGTCAATTAAACATTAACTAGTTCTATCATACTCAACCCATCTCTAATAATGGAGTTATAAAACAAAAGGTTCCATTTTTTATTGAATTCAAGGTTCCCAACAATCAGACTTCATGTTTTAGAATAATAAATTCATGTTAGGAATCATTAGTTAATAATCTAGAAGTAATTCTAGGTGATATTGCCCAAACCCATAGGTTTTCCCCAAAATCTCGTTAACTTAGGGTTTTAATCCCTAAGAATTTCACCATTAAAGATCATTCTAATAATTCTAAGGTGTAATTGGATTGAAAGACGAAGAAGATGATGGAAGAACTTACCTCAATGAAGAATTTCCACCCTAGAATGTGGAAAATCGCCCCATAGGGCTTTGGGACAAAATTTTTGAGTTAAAAACCCAAAAATCATCCAAAATAAGCTTAAGTACTTCCTGTTTGTCACTGCAGCGATCTGACTGTCGCTGCAACAGTTAACTTTTCAGCACGGATAGTCTTCAGTAAAATGGCTATAACTTTTTACTCCAAAAGTGGATTAACAAACGATCAAAGGTGTTGGATACAAGACTAAAAGATCTTTAATATGGTGGGTTTTGAGCCATTTAACACTTTATATTCTAGGAGGACTGCCCATTTGAAGTTTATCCTCGTTTAAACTTAGCTCGAAACTCAATTTGTAAGAATACTTCCAATTTAATTTTGTACTAGGGGTATTGTTTGATCCTCGTTCATTTCTAATGCACTCCCATACTAAAGAATTGATCCTATAACCCGCGATGAATAAGGTTCTTATGCCTTTACCGCTGATATTTTCAGTAACGATGGAATGGGTCATTATAATATATACCAATTTACCCATCATTCATACTCGAAGGGGTACGGTAACCAGGAGGGAGATTTTTTAGCACGATTCTCAGAACCCAACATTATCAAAATGGTACAAATTAAACACAGCCTCCCATATACTTGTAAAACAATTTGATAACACTTATCGAACTGTCGTCTCATAAATAATGCGAAACAGCTACCCAACCAGCCTATGCACCACATGCCACTAAGCTCTAGGCACAACTTATGATCATTATAACCCAAGGAATATGATTCATAATAAAATTTATGTAACGGGCCATCTAAAATACCTGGGACACCACACAATATTACGACGCATGAAAATTCAAGGTGAAAACCAAAATAATGGGAAATAAAAATGCCACTTTTCGATTTAACAGGGAATTCTGTGAGTTCATTGCTGCAATAATGAATTTATTATTGCAGCGATAAATTCATCGCTGCAGGAACATCGTTGCTCCAATAAACCTGTCACTGCAGGTGCAATCACACAAAATAGACCATCTCCGAGGCGATGCTTCTGTTGCTGCGGCGATATCGCTGCAGTGAAGAACCCGTTGTAGTAGCGATGCTAAAATAGTAGCTCGAGAATTGTTCCCAGCTCTGTCCATTTCATAACACACTTCTCAAATTTCTATGTCACAAATTTATCCCAACGCGACAACCTCTATAATCAAAATTCTAGAAACCTATTTATTATTTCGAAACGTCCAACAAAACACTATATCAATTGACTATCCCACAATAATCTCATCACCACTAATCATCACACCATGATCCACAATTCAACACTAAACCGCACTACACCTAATTTTCAACCAAAAGCACACTACTCCAAGGTATGTCATTCTTATACTAGGAAAACATTTAGTGGGGTACTTACACCATAACCAATGCTATAACAACCACAACACCACCACAACACTACCAAAACATCACTATGGTTTTCATTAACACAAAAATTCTCCACCACATCCCATATTAGTCTATTCGACCCTTAACATACCTCAACCATTTAAGGAGCAATACCAAGTATTAGATGTAACAATAGGAGGGATATGAATATGCATAAACACATCTAATAACTCTACTCCCTCGATCGACCCTTCAACTAAATATCATCAACCATAATCAAGCTAACCTTTTTCACCACCCTTATCAACTTAACTACACCAAATTCAAGGGATACTATTAACCAATAATTATTCCTATACACTAAGTATATACGCAATGTCAAACCATAATAAGCCAATTACAAGTTCTATCTAGTAGCTCTGCCTCCTCACTAAACCTATGAACATTATCCACTTATCATTTTACGTACATACTTAAAACTTAATCAATTTTAATCATTTATAGCCACCATGGGTTTTTGTACAACCGATTAATCTACCTTTAGATCATCAACACTTTTATCCTCATAAAACATTCATGTCACATAACCAAATAAGTTACATAATTGTCAATCACACAGTTAAGGTTCAATTTACCAATATCAAGTAAAACCATTATTATCATATCATTTATCATATTACAAGAAACAACCAAGTTTAAATACCTAGTCAATTTACCCTGCATTAGTGATATCAGCTACATAACTCACCTTACGTTCAAGTCACCAAGGTTGTGCTAAACAATTAAGTCCATCTCAGTTTAACCAATTACTTATTAAGGCATCATTAGCAAGTTAACTCATTAACTGGATTATGCACAAAAGGATGACCCTATAGCACTTCAGGCCTGGATATAATCTTTAAAGATTGGACCACACATGGATTCCAATTATAATCATCAAAGGTTTGGACCACACAAGAATCCTAAGTATATTGTCAAAGACCAAATAGAAATCAAGACATACCTCAAATCAATAAAATCAAGGCATATCTCAAATCATGAAAATCAAGACATACCTCCAAATTACAGAAATTAAGACATACCTGAAAATCACAGACATAAAGACATACTTCCACATCACAAAAATGAAGACATACCTCAAAATCACACCCAACCTTTAATATTCACATGTATTCTTTTGTAAAAACTCATCTCATATCACTCATAATAATCATTTACACTTAAGAATTCAGCCATCACAGAGTAAAGCAATAATATTGTAATTCCAATAATAATCCACATAAGAAATACACGTAGCATTCTATCATAACACAAAAAAAACATTTATACACAAGTATCTTTTCGGTAAACATAACCAATCAATTAACAAGAGAGTTACTCTTACCCACTGCATTAAAAACTCCAATATTCAACTTATTCAAACAGGAAAACCACCTAAACGATGCACATATCACTCATTCAAAACATAATTCACAATATTAGAATACAAGTCTTGCGCCTCTTATTAACCTCTACTAGTTAGAGTAACACTATTCCAATCTCCCAAATATTACCGAAATACCAATTGGGACAAACTAATCCCAATTGTGACTATTGAGATACAAATTAGAATCCGCTAGATACTAATTAGACTCAACTAAGTGGGACAACACTGGATTAGCATGATAGGAGAGAAGAAAGTGAGACAAATTCGTAGATGTCTTGTATCCTCCTAAGAATTGATGTGGACGTCAACACACTAATCCACAGGACTCCACTCGATATTTGCTCTTGTATTAAGAGACTGTTAACCTGGGCTTTGATACCATCTTGTTGCGACCCAAATTACGGATCATGTCAGCACCTACCCAACTCTACCCTAGATAGTAGAACCCTTACCACCCAACCATTAATCACTGGAAAAAATATTGCTAAAACCTTAAGAATTAGTAAATAATAACCCTTTATTTTAAAATAAAACTTATTACAAAGCACATTACAAAATTTAAAACTTCTCAGAACCTAGTATAAAGCAGGTACAAGAGCACTAAACAAATGGAGGATGACTTAAGACACATCATCCATGTAAGATTAATATAATATGAGCTGCTGAAGAATAATCATTGTTGCACCTATAGAAACTCCAACTGATCTGCAACATGGCTATACCCTTAAAAGGAGATATAGTAAGTGTAGTATCAGTACAAGCACACGTATTGGTAGGTATCATCGGTCGACCAAGGTTATAAACATATAACAACATATAGCAATCAAGAAGAGATCATGACAATATAAACATTTAACAATCAAACATACTTAACCTGCTTCAACTTCCAACCTTACCCCCTTTCTTTTATTATAGTATTATTAAATTATCCTCAAGGCATGACTAACTAACACAATTCCATGAATCGACTAATCCACATCTCTTATGCACTCACCTTATTACAATAACTCTACACTTCTCTCTCTCTCTCTTATTAATCCTCCTTCGTAACAACCCTCACTCCCTATTCTACTACCATTAACCATTAGTCCTCACATACAAGAATAAGATTTATATACAATCCAAGACATACCTTATATTCACACTTTGCTGCAATGCACAATCATAACTATCAACTTACAATCTAGTAGTTATCCTTTACGTATCATTCCATAACAAATTATTCATATCAAATCACTCACACACAAGCAATTTAGTCAATATAGTCAATGAACAATCATATGTCAATGCAACCAAAGAATGTATGTGCAATGCAAGGTGTACACATATACTAGGATCGATAGGGACCCTTGGTTATGACCTGTAAGGGATAAGCTCAGTCCATGTACCAGTACCGACATGGTACCCAATCCAAATAATAATGTCAGTGGAGAGTAACACCTGATCAAAATAATAGTGTTGGTGTGACACTTGATCCCAATCATAGTGTCAGCGTGACACCTGATCCCAATATCATAATGTATAAATGTCATCATCAAATATCAATCATGATGAGACAAAATGCACTAATTATGCGAGTACATACCTTTGTAGACATTTGGTCAAAATCAAGTTCATCATTCCAGGTAAACGACAAATATCCACTAACATATGAAATCACAAATAAACCTGAAGGCCAATTAACACAACTTGTAATATAGGGCTTATAAAACCATATTCATCAATTACAGTATGTCCTAAGAACAATCAATCAAGTATCTATTTTAGGAGTGCATATTCCACTAAGTCTATATCTACACTCTAATTCAACATACCTATTTCTTTCACCAATCTAACTCTCTTTTATTCCTATCAAAACTGGTAAATTTAGTCACTAACTAGTAACTTTCACATTCAAGTCATCACTAAGTTCCAAACATTATTCCATTAGTTGATTATTCAACCACTCGTTCTATTCAACTTAAAATATTAGAATACACCTTTACACGTCTTACTGTAACACCCCGTACCTTCCCGACCCTACTTGATAACCTTGAGCTAATTTTACCCTAGGTTCGAGAGCAATAAGTATGAATTTTGCATTGTTATCGATGGAATATTTGATATTGTGCTAGTAAATGTGATTAGACCTTTGTAGTAGGTGGTGTTTGTGACTTTATGGAGAATTTTTAGGGTGAAAATTGAAGTTTAAGGGACATACAAGCAAAGGATCTTAAGATAATAGGTAAGCAAAAGGTTGGGACTTGAAAGATCCAACCAAATCCGCAAAGAAAAGTCAAAATCAAAAATTTGGCATGGGGCTCTGCAGGTGGCGTGCCATGCCGCTTTGGCCTAAATTTTTGTTGGCACAGGCAGAAAAGTGGGCGATCCCAAAGGCGTGCCAGGTCACCCCTACCCACCTTTCTTTTGCTGAAATTTTCTCTAAGTGTCTAG
This sequence comes from Capsicum rhomboideum, assembly GCA_031232105.1. Lineage (NCBI taxonomy): Eukaryota > Viridiplantae > Streptophyta > Magnoliopsida > Solanales > Solanaceae > Capsicum > Capsicum rhomboideum. The sequence goes on from CP124718.1 coordinate 63,595,673, forward strand.
GGCACCCGGGGGAGTGCCGGGGTGCCTTTTGCCCGATTTCTTCTACGATTATAAGTCTATAAAAAGGACTCTTGGGTTATGGTATCATTATTCCATCATCGTAGGACTACTCTTGAGTAAGTTTCTCATCCGAGTTGGGATTAATTCTTCGTCACAAGTGTTTTATCAAATTATGTTAAATTAAGCCATGAGTGGAAAAGATTGCGTATTCTTGAGGATTGAGGCTACGAATATGAGTCTCGTGAGTTGAATATTGTCGTTCCACTTATGAAATTATTTAAACATGAGATATATGATGGATTACACATTAAATTTGGTGGATTAAGATGACATGTGTTATTGGGCACAATTTAAAGCCCAAAATGAAGCCAAAATGCATGGGCCCAAAGGGAAAAATGACCCATTCTTCCATTTGACCAAGAAAATGGCATGCGGGGACTTGTCCCGACTCTAATTTGTCTATGTATATGTATCTGTAGAGGCTTTGTAGAAATATGTGGGAAGAGGAATGTAAGAGATGAATGTCTAGTTTGACTTGATGGCCCTATCGGCCAAGTTTCATATATATATATATATATATATAGTACATGTTTCCATGACTTCTACATAATTGTATGAGATATAGCGATGGTATTACAGAGGCATGCATATGAATGTTCGTGAGCATAGATTGGTTCTCTCGGGCCTTGTGAGCTTCGGGTGCCAGTCCGGCCAGAATGGGATTCGGGTTGTGACAGTAGAGTTGTGAGGTTCCTTATTTAACGCTAAATTGATTGTTGTTTGTGTTTATTGTCTTTTCTAATAGGTACAATGGCCACGGAGGGTGATACACCATCAACTAGGGATGTCAACACTTCAAATGCGATCTTGGCGGCAATTGAATCATTAAGCCGTAGAATGGAATCCATGGACGGTAGGATGGGAGCCATGGAAGGTCAAATGACCAAACTCCAAGGAAGTGTGTCTACCATCGGTGGAAAGATAGTGAACATGAAAGGTCGTAGCTTAGAAATGACTTCCACCTTATCTTTATCTTAGGAGCCATAAGACACAATTGCTTCTTTATCTCTTCAAGAGACCACACCAAGGGTGGAGCCTCAATTGGTTCTAATGTCCATAAGATGGAATTACGAAAAGATTATGATAGTAATATCTTATACCATTCGGGAAAACCAAATGTGGTAACCAATGCATGAAGTTGTAAAGCAATCTGAAGCACTAGCAGCCAGTTGACGGAAAAGTAAGGTATAGTCAAGGATCTATATCAATTAGATAGCTTGGGGGTTCATATTTTTGAATCTCCAGATGAAGGGGTTATTGTGCAAAATGCAGCAGAATCCTCCTTAATAGCTGAAGTGAAAGAGAAGCAGTTTGCGGATCCTATGTTATTGCAGCTGAAAGAAAATGTACAACAGGGTCTGACTAAGGCCTTTGATCGTACACAAGAAAGGGTACTTCAATGTAAAGGTAGATTGTGTGTACCTTATGTAGATGAGCTAAGGAGACGAATTATGACAGAGGCGCATCATTCGCGATATTCTATTCATCCGGGAGCTACCAAAATATACCATGTGTAACACCCCATACGCTTCCGAACCTATTTTTTTACCATAAAATTTATAGAATTAATTGAACATGGGAGTTTTGAGGTATTATACATTAAATTTTGGTGGGCTAAAGTAGTATTGAGCCATTGGGCTCAATTGAGGCCCAATAATTGAGCAAAAGACATGGCCAAAATGAAGGGGAAATGATCCATTCTTCCTTTGACTAAGTAACACAAAAATTATTGACAAAAAGTATTGGATAAGGATGACTTTAAAGGGGTTATATAAGGTGAAAATCAGATTTTTATTCACCATTTTCACACATGTACAATTCTAGAATTTTCTCAAAAAGATATTTTCTCTCTATACTCAAACCCTAAGCCACCTTCCTCTTGGGACAAGATCATCCTTTTTCAAGCCTTGGTAAGTGTTTATTTTTATAGTTTAATATATTATATGCATGTAAGATGCTATAGATCAGGTTGGTTATGTTGGTGAAGTGTGAGAAGTTCACTATGTGTGAAACAATTTATGTTTGCTTAGTCGCTGAAGGTTTTTGCCTTGTAAACTTGAAAATGGACTTGTGTTCTTGAAGGAAGTGAACTTGATGGATTCAATATTGACATGTGAGATGTGATTATAGCCTTAAATTGTTTTATTCTTGTACATAATGTTTGGAATTGTTATTACGAAATTGGGCATGGAATTGGTGACGTATTGAAAGAAAAATGTAGTTTGGTGATGTTTATGTGCGTTGTGAAACCATGGCTGTTCGTTGGCATCTAATACAATCTAAAATATGTTAATAGAAGGTTGGTATGATCATGGACCATTTATTACAAAAAAAGACCCAAAAAAGACCCTTTTTGGCCGAAACCGGCACCCGCCCTCGCAGACGAAGCACCTGCGGGCGCAGGTGACTTCGCGGGTTCCCCTGTACACTACCAAGGGTCACCTACGGATGCATTTAAGTCACCTACTGGAGCAGGTGTCTTCTCAGGTCAGGCCAGAACCCCGTTTCAGTTGTTTTTGCATCTCTTTGACCCCCCAAAGCCCCTATACCCTTTATGGATGCAATTATAACCTTATGCTACCTTTTAAATGACTATAAAGGAGTTTCCCGGAGTTATTTTGGAATGGTATAAAATATGGATTGTTGTTAAAGTGTTATTGTGAAAGCTATCGAGTGACTTGACGGAGAAAAGGTAACGTAGTGTTAATGAGGAAGTGTAAATGGTAAACTTGGTGTGAAATGTTGTTGGTTTATGATATCTTGGTCAATGTGTGAAATGTGATGATGTTGTTGTCATGGTAATGCAGTGGATTGTATTGTAAAGTATGAAATGAGGCTATATAGCAGTCACGTAACTCATTGTCATCTTATGCACTTGGAAGGTAACTAGTTGTTAACGTGAGCTCCGTTATGAACTTGTGTTGTAGAGTGACATGTAAGGAAGGAACTGGATTGTTGTATTCACATCTAGGACGGTATATTCATATTGAGATCATAAGGTATGTAAGGTTGCTCTTTCCGTATCTTTCTGTAGCATATAGTGTTCATATTGTCATTGTACTTATTCTATTCCGAAATGTTCTAAGGTATCCCATTTCCGGTTATTGAATAGTGTTACTCACATGTTTCTTATTCATTGGTCAATTGTGATTCACATGACTCATGTCCATTGGTTGACCCATGTTCATTGGCTAATATGTCAAAAGTTCCAAAATGTTCTAAAGTATCGCATCTCAGGTTGGTTAACAGTTGATATCCACATGTGTCTTATTCATTGAATATGGTTCCAAGGTTCCAAAAGTGTTATGTTCTAAAGTCCCAATAATGTTATGTTTCAAAGTTCCAACAATGTTATAACTAATGTATCAATTTCTCACAATCTCTCTCACAAGTAAAGGAATGAAGATGTTATAACTACCAATGTCTCAATCTCATGAAAGTAAAGGAATTAAGTAATGTATATATGTGTTCCCAGTAATGTTTCAATCACCAAGGTATCACTCTCATAACAAATGTAAAGGAAAGAAGTATGCAAAGAAGTAATATATACATGGTTACTTTATGTTTCATTGAGTATGGATCACAAATCTAAGGGCATAAGCTCGGATGGAACAATCCTAATATTATGTTATATTATATTATAGCCCACAAATGGTGGATGACGGTTATTATATTATAGCCCACCAAAGGTGGATGACTGTCATTATATTATAGCCCACCAATGGTGGATGACGGTTATTATATTATTGCCTACCAATCGGTGGATGACGGTTATTATATTATAGCCCACCAATGGTGGATGATGGTTATTATATTATGGTCCTCTAATAGGTGGATGACTGTTATTATATTATGGCCCACCAACTGGTGGATGACTGTTATTATCTTATGACCTACTAATAAGTGGATGAATAATAATAATGGTGAGCATAAAGCCAAAGACAGAATGTCAAGTAATTGAAAGTATGAAGGAAAGTTATTTCACGTAAGATAATGATAAGAAGGAATGATCAAATAATGAAAGTGATGAAAGTAATGTACATGGTTCCACATTCAGAGTGGTAACTGATCTAAAATGTTTATTTCACATATATGTAATCCCATATGAGATCCTATGGTTCATACGGTTTCGTTTCTTATACCCTTACATACTCAGTACATTATTCGTACTGACCCCCTTGGGGGACTTACCTTACTTGATGCAGGCACAGGTGCTAGTAGACCTCCACAGTAGGCTGCAAGTCATTTGAGGATCATTGGTGAGCTCCAAGTGGTTCGGGGCTTTCCGAGTCACATGTGTAGATTGTTTTGATACTATGTAAATATTGTATAGGCATTGTCATGTATCTATTAGAGGCTTTGTAGACATATGTGGGAAGATGAACGTAAAAGATGTATGTCTATTTTGACTTGATGGCCCTAACGGCCAAGTTTCATATATATTGTACATGTTTGCCCTGACTGCCGCCATTGGTATGTTATATTTTATAAGTTACCCGAGATAGAATGCTATTCTTATAGAGACATGCATATGAAGGTACATGAGTAAAGATTGGTTCTCTCGGGCCTCAACGGCTTCAGGTGCCAGTCTGTCCTGAATGGGATTTGGGGTGTGACTAAAGTGGTATCAGAGCAGGTCATTCTAAGGGTGTCTACAAAGCCGTGTCTGAGTAGAGTCTTGCTTATGGATGTGTTACGCACCACATTTATAAGTAGGAGGCTACGAGGCATTTAGGAGTTGTTTCTTTTCTTCATTTCTAGATTGTGCAATAGAGCCATTGTCGTAGGTGGAATTATATCTGACCTTTGTAATTGGTTTTCTTTGATATAGTGAAATACCGATTACAAGACAAGATAGGGGCAAAGATAAGTAGGTAGATATGCCTGCCGGAGAAGGAATGAGTAAATCACCGCCGGACCAAATTAGTCAGGGCGGGGCTGAAACTGAGTTTGCAACGCAGGCTTCCCCTATTTTTCCCGCTCCAGAAGAGCTGGGAGGGAGAGAAGAACCTGTTGAAACACTTGTTAATGATACTGAGCAGAATCTAAGAAATGCAGTGCAAATGTTAACTCATATAGTTACTGGTATAGTTGATGTATTGAATCAAAGGCAAGTAGGTCCAATGACAAGTAGTGATGGTACGGATAGGGCAGCTAGTCGGAGGACACAGGATTTTCTGAAATTAGACCCTCCCACGTTCCCCGGGTCAGATGTGAATGAAGATCCACAGGATTTCGTGGACCAAATCAAAACGACTCTGGATGTTAGGTATGTGACTGGTAAAAAAATAGTGGAACTTGCAGCATATAGACTAAAAGGCGAGGCTATATTATGGTACGAAGATTGGAAACCAGCTAGGGGTATAGGTGCACTTCCAGCTAGTTGGGAGGAATTCAAAATGGCATTCCTTGATCATTATCTCCCATATGAGATCCGAGAGGCACGTGAAGACCAAGACCAATTTCTAAATCTTCATCAGGGGGATATGAGTGTTCGAGAATACAGTTTACAGTTTAGCTCTTTGGCTCGATATGCTCCAAATGTAGTAGCCACTATGGCCGACAGAGTCCATCGGTATGTGAGCAGATTGGAGCCATATTTTATGAGGGACTACACTATTGCTGCGTTAAACAAAGACATGGACATATATAGAATACAGACCTTTGCATAAAAGATGGAAGATCAGATGCAACGAAGGAAGGTACATGAATTTGAAAGAGGGCCTTCAAAGAGGGCTAGACCTATGAGACAGTTTATGGTGTATCAAGGAGGATCTGGACCTCGGAGTTCTTCTCGACCGCCTAGACCATTATTTTCTTCCCCTACAGTAGATACTTCATCACAATTTCGATGGTTTAGAGGTAGTCAAGCTGGGCAGAGTAGTGGAATACGAGGTTTATAGACAACGGGATCTTTTCGTCAGCTGTGCCAGCACTGCAGGAAGTTTCATTCAGGTGAATGCTGGTTTGGAACAAATGTTTGTTTTTGGTGTGGTGAGCCAGAGCACATGATGAGAGAGTACCCACAGAGGACCACGGGTAGTATGACATGACCCACCGCATCAGCCGTTGTGTTATCATTGTCAGGTGTACAACCTGTTGGTCGTGGTAGAGGTGCTAGAGGAGCAGCTAGTTCCAGTGGAGCACAGAATCGTACCTATTAACTAGTCGACCGACAGAATTTGGAGATTTTTCCTGATGGGGGTATAGGTATAATATCTGTCTTTTCACAGAATGTATCTGCATTGATTAATTCAAACTCTACCTTATCATATGTTATTCTATTGCTTGCTGCGAAGTTTGAAAAACACCAAAAATATTAGCGAAGTCAATTGAAGTAGCTATACTAGTTGGTGAATTTGTTATAGTTGAAAAAAAAATATAGATCGTAATGGTATGGTAAATGTTTGTGATCATGTTACGATTGGCTGATCTTATCGGGATGGAAATGATAGATTTTAATGTGGTAATGGGTATGAATTGGTTGGTTATTATAGGAGAATTACTGAAAAATTTTCTTCTATTCCTGCACCCTTAACAAAGCCTACATACAAGGCAATCAAGTTCCAGTGGAATGATGCATGTGAATTTTTTTTTTCAAGAGTTGAATGATAAATTAACTTCCACACCAGTTTTAAGTGCTGCCCGAGGGCACAGACTGTTATGCAGTATATTGTGATGCTTTTGGGGTTGGCCTCAGATGCATATTGATGTAGTAGGGTAAGGTAATAGTGTATGCCTCATGACAGTTGCAACCACATGAGAGAAATTACCCAACACATGACCCTGAACTAGTAGTTGTTATATTTGCTTTAAAGATATGGTGTCACTATTTGTAAGGGATTGATGTTGACATATATACTTAGCATAAGAATTTGCAATATATCCTTAAGCTGAAGGACTTAAATATAAGGTAGCTAAGGTGAATTGAACCATTAAAAGATTATGACGTTGGTATCTTGTAACATCCGGGAAGAGCAAACGTGGTAGCTGATTCATTAAGCTGCAAAGCAGTAGGAAGTACTAATGGCCAGTTCGTAGAAAAGGAAGATGTAGTTAGGAAATCTACATCAATTAACCAGTATGGGGTTTTGTCTTCTTGAGACTCCAGATGAAAAGAATTAGCGTGAACAATGCAGTAGAATCTTCATCTGTAGTTGAAAGAGAGAAAAGCGATATGCAAACCCTATTTTCTTTCAATTGAAAAAGAATGTACAATGAGGTTCGGTAAAAAAAAGTACTTGAACTTACATAAGGGAGGAATACTTCAATATAAAGATAGATTATGTATACCAAATATATTTGAGTGAAGAAAATGAATTATGACCAAAGCACATTATTTACGGTATTCTGTTTATTCGGGAGAAATCAAAGTGTACCATGTCATGAAATAAATGTGTTGGTGAAGCAATATAAAGAAAAAGAACATTGCAGAATTGGTAGCTCATTCTCCGAATTATCAACAGGTAATAGTAGAGCATTAGAAATCTAGAGGTTATATGCCGATACTGGAAGGAAAGAATTAGAATTTGCCATAGGTGATTGGGTATGTTTGAAAGTACCACAATTGAAAGGGGTAATGAAACTTAGGAAGAAGGAAAGGTGACCCTATATAGGTCCATATGAAATTATTCGAAGGTTTGAGCAAGTTGCGTATGAATTGGTACTATTCCAAGAACTCTCCACAGTTCATTCATTGAATTCGATGCTTCGAAAAGGCATATGAGATCCATCTCAAATGTCTCCCATTGAAGATGTGCGGTTTACGGAAGATCTCACATATGAAAAATGCTCATTGCTATTTTGGGGATTAACATGTGATGAGGGTAAGGAATAAAGAAGAAGCTTACATGAAAGTACTTTGAAAAAAAAAATCAAAAAATAATAAGTAGAAGAAGTCACCTGGGGAATCAGAGAAATGATAAAGTCAAAGTATCCGTATTTGTTTCAAATGGAAGAAAAAGTTCAAAGCGTGGAATAAGAGCAATAGTAAGTATATATGAGCATTATGTATCTATATGATAACATGAAGAATGATCCATCTGTGTACATTGGATAATGTCACTAACATTCAAGGACGAATGTTCCTAAGGGGGGAAGGATGTAACACCCCGTACGCTTCCGAACCTATTTTATTACCATAAAATTTATGGAATTAATTGAACATGGGAGTTTTGAGGTATTATACATTAAATTTTGGTGGGCTAAAGTAGTATTGAGCCATTGGGCTCAATTGAGGCCCAATAATTGAGCAAAAGACATGGCCAAAATGAAGGGGAAATGATCCATTCTTCCTTTGACTAAGTAACACAAAAATTATTGACAAAAAGTATTGGATAAGGATGACTTTAAAGGGGTTATATAAGGTGAAAATCAGATTTTTATTCACCATTTTCACACATGTACAATTCTAGAATTTTCTCAAAAAGATATTTTCTCTCTATACTCAAACCCTAAGCCACCTTCCTCTTGGGACAAGATCATCCTTTTTCAAGCCTTGGTAAGTGTTTATTTTTATAGTTTAATATATTATATGCATGTAAGATGCTATAGATCAGGTTGGTTATGTTGGTGAAGTGTGAGAAGTTCACTATGTGTGAAACAATTTATGTTTGCTTAGTCGCTGAAGGTTTTTGCCTTGTAAACTTGAAAATGGACTTGTGTTCTTGAAGGAAGTGAACTTGATGGATTCAATATTGACATGTGAGATGTGATTATAGCCTTAAATTGTTTTATTCTTGTACATAATGTTTGGAATTGTTATTACGAAATTGGGCATGGAATTGGTGACGTATTGAAAGAAAAATGTAGTTTGGTGATGTTTATGTGCGTTGTGAAAACTTGTATGTTAGTTGGAATCTAAGATGATCTAAAATATGTTAAGAGAAGGTTAGTATGATCATGGACCATTTATTACAAAAAAAGACCCCAAAAAGACCCTTTTTGGCCGAAATGGGCACCCGCCCTCGCAGACGAAGCACCTGCGGGCGCAGGTGAGTTCACAGGTGCCCATGGAAACTGCCAAGGGTCACCTATGGATGAAATTCATCCACCTATGGGCGCAGGTGGCTTCGCAGGTCAGGACAAAACCCCGTTTCAGTTGTTTTTGCATCTCTTTGACCCCCCAAAGCCCCTATACCCTTTATGGATGCAATTATCACCTTATGCTACCTTTTAAATGACTATAAAGGGGTATCTCGAATGTATTTTGGAATGGTATAAAATATGGATTGTTGTTAAAGTGTTATTGTGAAAGCTATCGAGTGACTTGACGGAGAAAAGGTAACGTAGTGTTAATGAGGATGTGTAAAGGGTAAACTTGGTGTGAAATGTTATAGGTTTATGATGTTTTGGTCAATGTGTGAAATGTGATGATTTTTTTATCATGGTAATGCAGTGGATTGCATTGTAAAGGATGAAATGACGCTATATAGAAGTCACGTAACTCATTGTCATCTTATGCACTTGGAAGGTAACTAGTTGTTAACGTGAGCTCCGTTATGAACTTGTGTTGTAGAGTGACATGTAAGGAAGGAACTAGATTGTTGTCTTCACATCTAGGACGGTATATTCATATTGAGATCATAAGGTATGTAAGGTTACTCTTTCCGTATCTTTCTGCAGCATATAGTGTTCATATTGTCATTGTACTTATTCTATTCCGAAATGTTCTAAGGTATCCCATTTCCGGTTATTGAATAGTGTTACTCATATGTTTCTTATTCATTGGTCAATTGTGATTCACATGACTCATGTCCATTGGTTGACCCATGTTCATTGGCTAATATGTCAAAAGTTCCAAAATGTTCTAAAGTATCGCATCTCAGGTTGGTTAACAGTTGATATCCACATGTGTCTTATTCATTGAATATGGTTCCAAGGTTCCAAAAGTGTTATGTTCTAAAGTCCCAATAATGTTATGTTTCAAAGTTCAAACAATGTTATAACTAATGTATCAATTTCTCACAATCTCTCTCACAAGTAAAGGAATGAAGATGTTATAACTACCAATGTCTCAATCTCATGAAAGTAAAGGAATTAAGTAATGTATAAATGTGTTCCCAGTAATGTTTCAATCACCAAGGTATCACTCTCATAACAAATGTAAAGGAAAGAAGTATGCAAAGAAGTAATATATACATGGTTACTTTATGTTTCATTGAGTATGGATCATAAATCTAAGGGCATAAGCTCGGATGGAACAATCCTAATATTATGTTATATTATATTATAGCCCACCAATGGTGGATGACAGTTATTATATTATAGCCCACCAAAGGTAGATGACTGTTATTATATTATAGCCTACCAATGGTGGATGACAGTTATTATATTATGGCCCACCAACAGGTGGATGACTGTTATTATCTTATGACCTACTAATAAGTGGATGAATAATAATAATGATGAGCGTAAAGCCAACAGGAGCATGTCAAGTAATTGAAAGTATGAAGGAAAGTTATTTTACGTAAGATAATGATAAGAAGTAATGATCAAACAATGAAAGTGATGAAAGTAATGTACATGGTTCCACATTCAGAATGGTGACTGATCTAAAATGTTTATTTCACATGCATTTAATGCCATATGAGATCCTATGGTTCATACAGTTTTGTTTCTTATACCCTTACATACTCAGTACATTATTCGTACTGACCCCCTTGGGGGACTTACCTTACTTGCTGCAGGCACAGGTGCTAGTAGACCTCCACAGTAGGTTACAAGTCATTTGCGGATCATTGGTGAGCTCCAATTGGCTCGGGGCTTTCCGAGTCACATGTGTACATTGTTTTGATACTATGTAAATATTGTATATGCATGGTCATGTATCTATTAGAGGCTTTGTAGACGTATGTGGGAAGATGTACGTAAAAGATGTGTGTCCATTTCGACTTGATGGCCCTAACGGCCAAGTTTCATAAATATTGTACATGTTTGCCATGACTTCCGCCATTGGTATGTTATATTTTATAAGTTACCCGAGATAGAATGCTATTCTTATAGAGACATGTATATGAAGGTACATGAGTAAAGATTGGTTCTCTCGGGCCTCAAGGGCTTCGGGTGTCAGTCAGTCCCGAATGGGATTCGGGTTGTGACACCATGACTTGAAATAAATGTATTGGTGGGAAAAATGAAAAAGAACATTGCAAAATTTGTAGCTCAATGCCCAAATTTTCAGCAAGTGAAAGTAGAGCATCAGAAACCAGGAGGTTACATGTAATGTATCAATCTTCCAGTCTGGAAATGGGATATGATTAATATGGATTTTATCACAGGTTTGCCTCGTACACTGTGCAAATTTGATTCTATATGGGTTATAGTTGATAGGCTTTCCAAGTCAGCGCATTTCCTACCGGTAAAGACCACCTATATAACTGAGGATTATGCAAGATTGTATGTTAAAGAAATGGTGCGGTTACATGGGATTCCGATCTCCATTATATCGGACAGGGGAGCTCAATTTACTGCACATTTTTGGAGATCCTTTCAGCGAGTTTGGGTACACAATTGACTTTGAGTACGACTTTCCATCCTCAGATGGATGGACAAGGAGAACGTACTATCCAAACACTTGAAAATATGCTACGGGCTTGCACGTTAGATTTTCAAGGCAGTTGAGATGACCATTTACCTCTTATTGAATTTGCTTACAACAATAGCTATCATTGAAGTATTAAAATGGCACCTTAAGAAGCTTTGTATGGAAGGAAATGTAGATCACCAATCGGATGGTTTGAACCAGGCAAAACTGCTTTACTTGGGTCGGATCTTGTTCATCAGGCTATGGAGAAAGTTAAAGTGATCCAACAGCGGCTACAAATGGCCCAAAGTCGACACAAGTTATATGCTGATGTTAGAAGAAGAGGGCTCGAATGCACCATAAGTGATTGGGTATTTTTGAAGGTGTCACTGATGAAAGGGGTAATGAGATTTGGGAAGAAAGGGAAGATTTGGGCAAGTTGCATATGAATTGGCACTACCCCAAGAACTCTCCTCAGTCCATGCAGTGTTTCATGCTTTGATGCTTCGAAAGTGCATAGGAGATCCATCACGCTTTACTCCCATTTAAAATGTGCAAGTTACGGAGGAGATACCTATTGCCATTCTGGATAGACAAGTGAAGAGGTTAAGGAATAAGGACATAGTTTCTGTAAAGGTACTTTGGCGAAATCAACAAGTAGAAGAGATCACATGGGAAGCCGAGGAAATATGAAGTCCAAGTACCCTCATCTATTTCAAATGGAAGAGAAAGTTCAAAATGTGGGATCGAGGTGATAACAAGTAAGTATCTATGAGCATTATGTGTATATGTATATATATATGCTAATATAGAGATGCATTTGTTGTAATTGAGAAGATATTGTTAACATTCGAGGATGAATGTTCCTAAGGGGGGAAGAATGTAACACCCCGTACCTTCCTGACCCTACTTGATAACCTTGAGCCATGTTTACCTTAGGTTCGAGAGCAATAAGTACGTATTTTGCATTGTTATCGATGGAACATTTGATATTGTGCTAGTAAATGTGATTAGACCTTTGTAGTAGGTGGTGTTTGTGACTTTGTGGAGAATTTGTGGGGTGGAAATTGAGGTTTAAGGGACATCCAAGCAAAGGATATTAAGATAAGAGGTAATAAAAAGGTTGGGACTTGAAAGATCCAACCAAATCCGCAAAGAAAAGTCGAAACAAAAATTTGGCATGGGGCGCTGCAGGTGGCGTGCCAGGCCGCTTTGGCCTAAATTTTTGTTGGCACAGGCAGCAAGGGGGCCAGCCCAAGGGCGTTCCAGGCCTCCCCTTCCCACCTTTCTTTTTCTGAAATTTTCTCTAAGTGTCTACGGCTCCCGAGGGCGTGCCGGGGTGCTTTTTGCCCGATTTCTTCTACGATTATAAGTCTATAAAAAGGACTCTTGGGTTATGGTATCATTATTCCATCATATTAGGACTACTCTTGAGTAAGTTTTGCATCCTATTTGGGATTAATTCTTCATCACAAGTGGTTTATCAAATTATGTTAAATTAAGCCATGAGTGGCAAAAACGCGTATTCTTGAGGATTGAGGCTACGAATATGAGTCTCGTGAGTTGAATATTGTCGTAACACTTATTAAATTATTTAAACATGATATATATGATGGATTAAACATTAAATTTGGTGGGTTAAGATGAACATGTGTTATTGGGCTCAATTTAAAGCCTAAAATGAAGCCAAAATGCATGGGCCCAAAGGGAAAAATGATCCATTCTTCCATTTGACCAAGAAAAATAGCATTTAATGCCCAAGGATTGGCTAAGGATGACTTGAGTACTATATAAAGGCCAAAAATCAGATTTTTTATTCATTCTAACTCTCATGCCTTTCTGGACAATTACAAGATATTTTCTCTCAAACCCTAATAACCCTAAGGCATTTCTTTAGGCAAGATCATCATTTTACAAGTTTGGGTAAGTGATTATTCTTATGGATTAATATATTATATGCATGGGAGAGTATGTAGATCATGATGGTTATGTCTAAAACTGTAAAGAATGCATTTTTGCTTTTTGCTAAAAGATGTGTCATCCATGGGATTTAAACTTGAAAGGAGACATGGGGTTTTGATGAAAGTGCATAGTACGGATGAAATATCAACATGTATGGTGTGGTTATGTTCCTTAACTTGTTATTTTTCTATTAGTAAAAATTGTGGATTGTTGTCGATATGTTGTTATGAAGTGTATTGAGGTGACTTGATAGAGTAATTGTGATGTTGCGGAGATAGAGAAGTGTAAAGTATGAACTTGTTGTGACATGCTAAAGGTATAGAATGTTGTGGTATTGTTGGTATGATTATTTCATAAATGGTATTGTCAAGGGGGAAATGTCATGTTAAGGCAATCATGTAAGTCATTATCGTTATATGCATTTGTAAGGGAGTTGGTGGTTAATGTAAACTCCATTATGTACTTGTGTTGTAGAGTGAAACGTAAGGAAGGAGCTGGAATATTGTATACACATTTAGGATTGTATATTCATATTGGGAAGATAAGGTATGTAAGGTTATTCTTTTTGTATCCTTCTGCAGCACATATTGTTTACATGATCATCGTACTTGTTCCATTCTGAAATGTTCTAAGGAATCTCATTTTAGGTTGTCATGTATTGATATTCTTATGTTCCTTATTCGTGGATCAAGTGTTGTTCATATGTCTCTTAATCATGGATTGATGTTCCAAAACTTCAATAATGTTGCGACTATCAACATATCAATCTCTCAAAAGTAAGAAATTAAGTAATGCATATTTGTGAGTTGTAAGAGTACGGGTGGTAGCTCTAGAGGCATAAGCCTAGCTCGAGCCGATCCTGAATTTGTTGGATCAGGGGGCAGTCTTAGAGGCATAAGCCTAGCTCGGGCCAATCCTGATAGGTGGTAGCTCTAGAGGTAATAACCTAGCTCGAGCTGAACCTGATATGTTGGTTTATGGGTGGCAGCTCTAGAGGGAATACCCTAGCTCGAGCCGAGCCCGATATCTTGACTTATAAGTGGTAGCTCTAGAGGCATAAGCCTAGCTCGAGCCGATCCCAGCATAACATTATGTTATGTTAAGACCCACTGATCAGTTGGGGCCCGGGTATGATATAAGATGAGTGATGATAAATAATCATTAGAAGTAAAAGAAAATGATGAATATAAGGTACATGGTTCTACATATGCAGAATGATGTTTTATCCATATTGACTATTCTCTTGTATTTGAAATCATTGGAATATTTATGTGTCTTACAGTTTCATATGGCCTTACATACTTAGTACATTCTTTGTACTGACCTCCCTTAGGGGGCTTACCTTACTTGCTGCAGGCACAGGTGCTAGTAGACCTCCGCAGTAGGCTTTGAGGAATCTGCAGAATATTGGTGAGCTCCAGTTGGTTCGAGGCTTTTCGAGATGTCTATGTACATTTATTTTGGTATTGTATATGTGTATAGAGAGGGTTCTTGTCCCGACTCTAGGTTGGTTATGGTTATACATCTGTATAGGCTTTGTAGATGTTGTGGGATAGACGAAGAAAATGTAAGGAACGTATGTTTTGTCTTGATGGCCCTGACGGCCAAGTTTCACATATGTATATATAACATGTTTCCATGACTTCCGCTATTGGTATCTTATATCTCTATGTGATGGTGCTGCATATTGAGTGGCATGCATATGAATGGACATGAGTAAAGATTGGTTCTCGCGGGCCTCATCGGCTTCGGGTGCCAGTCCGCCCTATTGGAATTCAGGTCGTGACACTTACTTCCTAGCATTTAGACAAACTTGACTTTAGTTTCTTAAGTTATGACACCACATCCTCTTATCAGGATCAATTCTTCTAACTATCCTTCAGTAATAATATCTCATGTTCCAAAAACACACAATATCAGATTCACCCTTTTTAAAGTATTAAAGACTAGTTTTATAGATTACAAGTTCACCTAATTCCTTTATTGTTACCTGTATTAACATATTAAACTTATAAATCATCAAGTAATTCATACAAATACAAACACCCAAAAGGTATCCACACAAAACACAACAACACTCAATTAGATCCTTATTACATTAATTCCATATTTTATCCATCGAAACTTCATACCCATAGGCCTATACATGAAGTCTCCCATCAAAACTATAGTTATTACACATGTCTAACCCAAGTCTACTATACATCAAACAATAACCTACCTCGATCGAAGATCTTGGAACAAGAAATCCATACCAAGGCTGCTCTTTCCTTTCCTCTATGCCTTCATTAGTCCAATTATCTAGAAAGCAAATAATTATAGGAGTAATTAATCAATTACTCTTTAAATAACTACTTATTCAACCCGCTAATTCTATCCTTATTCATGGTGTCAAACATTACCAAGGATCAATTAACCATTAACTAGTTATATCATACTCAACCCATCTCCAATAATGTAGTTATAAAGCAAAAGATTCCATTTTAATTGAATTCAAGGTTCCTAACAAACACACTTCATGTTTTAGAATAATCAATTCATGCTAGGAATCGTTAGTTAACAATCTAGAAGTAATTCTAGTTGATATTACCCCAACCCATAGGTTTTTCCCAAAATCTCATGAACTTAGGGTTCTAATCCCCAAGAATTTTACCATTAAATATCATTCTAATGATTCTAAGGTGATATTGGATTGAAAGATGAAGAAGATGACGAAAAAACATACCTTAACAAAGAATTTCCATCCTAGAACTTGGAAAATCACTCCCCTAGGGCTTTGGAATTAAGTGCTTAAGTTAAAAACCCACAAATCATCCAAAATAACCTTAAGTACTACCTGTTTATTGCTGCAGCGAATTCTCTGCAGTGGCCAACTTTTCAACATGGATAGTCTTCAGTAAAACGACCATAACTTTTTACCCCAAAAGTGGATTAACAAATAGTCAGAGGCATTGCAAATAAGATTCAAAGATATTTAATTTGGTGGTTATTCGGATCCACAAATATGTATATTCTAGGAGGAGTGCTCGTTTGAAGTTGACCCGAATTTAAATTAGCTGGAAACTCAATCGGTGAGAATACTTCCAACTTAACTTTGTGCTAGAGGTATTGTATGACATTAGTTCATGTATAATACACTCCCATACTAAATAATCGATCCTATAACCTATGATTAATGAGGTTCTTATGCCTTTACCACATACATTTTCAATGACGAAGGAACAGATTATTACACGAACTCTAATTTACCTTAGATCTGTTATTTTGCTTGAAAAGGGGTAAAAGGGTGAGAAGTATTAGTTAACAAAGACTTGATTAATGTCATATAATGGTGATTCTTAGAGATATACCTATATAATTTATTGGATTATTAGTAATCACATACACATTAGGGTTTGAAAATGCTTAATGTGAAGTTTGATGTTTGATTGAGAAATTAACATTGATATTTATAATCTAGACTACCCACAACTCTAATTGGATTTAGGAAAATGTTATTTACCCATGCATGAAATCTCTTTCCATGATAGCACACCTCTAAGTCATCCTTAACATTTATTGTAACTTTGAAGAATCCTCTAGTGTAATTTATTTCTCTAAATAGAGAACAACATTCAAAAGTGTTTTATAAAACTCCCCCATTTAATGTGTGTGAATATTTAGTGTGTTAATCACACTCTAAACTAAACCTTTAATATTTATTCCTCATGGGATAGACCCCGACCCTTAAGTTAGGTTACAATATTAACAATAATCGCTTAGAGAGTTATCACTTAGACTGGGCCCATGTGGATTTTTGAAAGGTCTTAGAGGAAGAGAAGAAGAAGAGACGCTTCTGAGAAGAAGAAGAGTCACTCCTGGGACCGACTGTTGGTCCGCCTATGGAAGGGTATAAAGATCGTCTTGGGTTTTGTCAACTCGTGCAAGAAGCATCCTAAGGTGAAGAGGATTGATGCCCAGGGGATCTCATTTTCGAGTACGCTCTAAGAGGAAGGCTTAGATGTATCCAGCCTTGGAGATGATGATGCGACCAGCTAGGCCTAGCTTAGTACTCCCACATCCTTTTGTTAGACTATGTTGGTTTTGTTCTCTGTGTGGGCATGTTTAAGACATCTTTTTATTTTCCCGCACTAAATATTTATGACTTGCTTTTTGTATTGCGATGCCTTTGGTGGCATCTTTGGATGATTTCCTTGTTTATAGGACCATACTTTTAGGAATATTATATTAGCATCTAAATTTTCCTTCAAAATTGCATTTTTTGCAAAACAAAGTTTACTGAAAAATTTGGGCCACTCTTTCTGCCTATGACTGCTATATCAACTCATCACCCATTGAAACGGTCCTACTTTAGTGATTGAGGTCCCCCTACACCGGCCTTGGATAGCCTGCTATGGCGGGCATACAACCACTATAGAGGTCTCGTTGTAGCGATGCTTCAACTATTATAGCAGCCCCAATAAGTAGCATGGAGAAATTTTTCTCACTACTTTCCCCTTAATGTGATATGATGATCTTGACGTGATTTTGTGAATCTAATACCACCCACGATGGTCATAATTACTTTATTTGTTTTAAATTCACTCCTAACAAAAGCTTCACTATTGCATCTATAAAAGCAAAGGAACACTTAAATTGAGCTTAAAACAAATGCACTACTCTCATCATTTTACCTCTTACCCTTGATTCTTCACAGTCAATATCGCAATGCAAAATTCACCAACTCTTCAAATACAATTATTCAATTCAGCATATATAGGTATTAACATACATCAATGCATAAAATCATCATAACCCAATGTACACTGTCTTCTTATTATCATTATTCAAAAGCATGAGTTTAACCCAACAAGTTCACCATAATTCGCATGAAAAATATAAATCCCGACTCTCATCGATAAATACCAATTGGAATCGACTAAGTTCTAATTTTGAACTCCTCAAGATACCAATTTGAACTGGCTAGATTACAATTGTGGTTGTCGAGATACCAATTAGGATTGACTAGATACCAATTAGGCTCAACCCAAGTAGACAACCACCGAGGTAGGAAGGAAGAAAGAAAGGATGACTCCTAGATGTCTCATAGCTCCCTGGGGATTTGACGTAGACGTCTACACACCAATCCGCAGGACTCTACTAGACATTGATCTTGTACTTGTGCTACTGATTACCTAGGGCTATGATACCAACTATCACAACCCAAATTACGGGATCGTACAGGCACCTACTTTGTTCTAACTAGATAGGAGAACCCTTACCACCCAACTAATTCTTATACGTAAATTCAAGTAAGATCCTTATGGAATTAAGCAAACCCAATATATAATTGACATAGTCTTAATATGCATATCCTTACAAATATTTAAATACATGATCCACAACTTAGCCTTATTGAATTAAGCAAAAATATGTAATTGACATAGTTGTAAAACGAAGATCATTACAAACATTTACATACAAGATTCACAATTTATTCATTACCCAAGACCTAGTCTAGACATGTACAAGAGCTTATATGGTAAGAATGAAAATAAGAATAGACACAACTTCCATGGAAAAGAGAAGAAGAAGTTGATGCTGAGTCACCATCGCTCCACATAAGAAACTCCTAATCAACCTGCAATATACCTATATCCCAAAAAGGGGATATAGTAAGAGTACTATGAGTACACCACAAGTGTTAGTAGGCATCATCAGTCAATCATGGTTAGGTCACGTAAATATCATGTAGACATCATAGAAGGAAAGCATGACAATTTCATATAGCAGTTCAACACCAAGTTCACAATTCCCATTTCCACACTTCACCTTCCTAGTAACTTCCAATTATATCTTATTAATTGGGTTTGACCAATCTAGTTATGAGAGAACAATATAATACCGTCTAATAATTCTGATTTCCTCACTAATTTATGAATGTTATTGTGACAACCCAATTGGTCATGAGTTGCACCCACACTAACCTTCGGTGGGAGAACCATCTAACCCAAACCATTGCCCCACACTTAGCCATTTTTAGGACAAAATATTCAATAAAACAATATTAATCATAAATATCTCAAGAACTGCTAATAAAATGCAAAATTAAGTCAACCTAACTATTACAATTCCCAAGGACCCCTACGTCACCGTACATGAACATTCTAACCAAAACACCGTACATTAACATTCTAACCAAAACTAAAGTCTAAAATAAATATCCAAAAACAAATAAAATAAGAGTATCACTGTCCAAAGGAATGGACATGATTTGATGAGATGATCCAATGGCTGCCTGAAGGTACTAGCTTACCCTTAGATCAAAAGTTATTGATCAAGCACTATATCTGAGGTCTCATCGCAATCATTGGAGCATTGTCTGCACTCAACAAAAGAAGCGCACAGGTAGTATCAATACAAAGACTATGTACTGGTAGGCATCATCAGCCAACACAACTCAGATCCACACTTAAACATAAATCAAATATGTGCAAATTAGCATTCAACACATCACAAGTAATTTTAATCACCAAAATACTAATCAACAGATAATTACTTACTAGACCCATAACCTCAACTAGACCATCCTTCGTATACATAAGTTCAACAACAAAAGGGAGGGTCAGTGACTCCTCTAAATACCACAAGTGTAAATACATCAACTAATTATCACCATTCCATCTCACAAGAGTAGACTTATGCCACCTCAATTTTAATACAACATGTTAGGAAATGCAAATGCGCAATAAAATAACTATGAACATGCAACAATGCATCAAAACCATCATCATCTCATCTCAATAGCTATACATACATACTTAAGGCACTTATCTACCCAATATTCATTGCCTGCAGGGGACTAGCTTCGTCCATGTACTTTACCGGTATGGTATCTGACCCTCCGACTATGAATAGATAAGTAGCATGTACGGGTGTGGTACCCGACCCTTCGAATATTATAATACATGAATGTCAAATCAAATATCAATCAGGATATAATGCAGTGCACCAAATATGCAAGTACACACTTTGTCTAAACACTTAGTCAAATTCAGGTTCATTATTTCATGTAACAAATAATATCCACCAATTCACAGAATCAAAAGTATGTGTGACGGCTAATTCAGAAACACTTAACTTATGAATAGGCATGGAATCCAAATCAAGTTTATAACTGCAATTTAAACCTTAACCTACCTCAATTTCAAGCCAAAATGCACTAATCTACTAAAGCCTTGCCTTTTCTTGTAGCTTCAGATCGTTCTCGATTTAAAATTAATAAAAAAGGAGTAATTATTAACTTACTCACCACTTTTAGGCATTAGGTACTTAAACCCATTGATATTACCCTAGTTCATAACCTAAAACACCAATGTGGGTTTTGTTTTTACTAATTAATCCACCCTAATTCCCCATAATTCATGTTAGAGAAAATTAATTCTACATTAGGAAGTATAAACTAACATCTTAGAATCATTATCAATCACTTTTAAGGTTACTCATGAAAGCTCGATTTCCATCAACTTTAGAATTAAACCCTAAAATTCACCAAGAACACTTGTTCTAATGATTATATGGATTAAGGGAGTAATTCTATGTTAGAACTACGTAATAACCTTACCTCAATAGTAGAATTTGCCCAAAAATCAAGAAAATAACCTCTCCTAAGACCGTAGTTGAAAATATGGATGTTTTGAACAAAATATGGCCAAAAATTAGAGTTCCTGCATTTTTAACTTCTGGTTCCTGCTATAGCAAGCAGGGATCTACTACAAATAGGTATGGACCCTCTACAGTTGTCTGTCATAGTACATTAGGACGCGCTATAGCGGTCTCAATGATTCACTCACCAACCACTACAACAGTCACTTCTCTACTATAGTACATTAGTACTCGCTATAGCAGTCCCAATGATTCACTCTCCAACCGCTACAACAGTCACTTCTATGCTATAGCAGACCCACTATGTCTAGTAGGGTCCCGCTGTGATGATGACTGGAAAAATGTTGGGAAGGTTCCAAAACTCCCCCATTTTACAACATAATCTTAGTTTTCTGAAAACATAAATTTAACCCACTACAGCAAAAGCCATAACCAGAGTAATACAAATCTGAATACCATTCCAAAAGTTTCTATGGATTACTAAATTTCTTATCTATCATGCCACATCCAAAAAACTATCAAACATATCATCATGAGCCACAAAGGGTATCTAACCCATACAATAATCAATTTACATCTGAACTCACCCTAGCCTAAGATTTTCCCAACTCTTATCCTAGGGAAACTCTACCTGGACTTTTACATCGCAAGCAATGCTATAATGAAGAAATATATCATTATAGTTATCTTACAAGAGAGCTCATCATAACTCCAACTCAAGGATTAACCTAAGTTTCATAATATTGACACCACACATACACAACGAGTACTATCTCTATAATCAACTCCATAAGCCGGGGTGGTGGACATAATGTCCTCACAAGCTTAACTATGATTCTTATATTCCTTTATAAAATAAAGGCAACATCATAATAATTGTTAAGGAGTAAAACCCACACAACTCATAAAATATCTCAACTAATAGATAGGCACTACCACACTTAACATAAATCCAATAAGAGTAAATTAGTAATCACTACATAACAATTAATTTCAATCAACAATTACCATCCACAGACAACCACTTAGACAACCAATAACCTAAACAAGACCAACCTTTACCCAATCACTGATTTCACAATTATAATCACCAGTATAAGTTCAATAACAAAGGGAAGGGTCTATGACTCCTCTAAATTCTATATAAGTGCAAATCACACCAAACCATTCATCATTTAATCATCTCATAAGAGTAGTCTAATGCTACCTCAAATCACAACAACACTTTATAAAATGCAAATGAGCAATCAAATGACTATGTATATGCAATAATGCAATCACAACTATCACAACCTCTCCTCAATCTATTCATAAATACTAAAGAGACTTATCAGCCTAACAATTATGACCTATAGGGGACCATATTTGTCCATGTACCATACCGATGTGGTACCCTACCCTTCGAATATCAATAGATAAATAAAATGTATCGGTGTGGTACCCGACCCTTTGAATATCATAATGTATGAATATCAAATCAACTATCAAACAGGATATAATGTAGTACACAAATTATGTAAGTAAACCCGTTTTCTAGACACTTAGTCAAATTAAGGTTTATCCTTTCAAGTTTACAACCAATATTCACCAACTCATAAATCACAAGTATGCTCGAATGAAAATTCACAAATATTTAACTTACGAATAAGCATGGAATTCAAATCAAGTCTATAACTACAATTTAAATTAGAATTACACATATGATCACTTTGAATCTAACCTTATATAAATCGTACTCAACATTCATTCACCTTAGCCTCATTATTCTTAGACCCTCCTAACCTTTACGCTTCTACTACACCACTCTAATTAAATAACCAGGTCAAATTATTACCTGCATACACATATGGTTTCATTAGAGATACATACAAACATCCAAATACATAATAATTAGCATAGAGCTCATACAACATACAAAGGGAGGAACACTAGGTGAAACACTTAACTTATAGAACTTTTAAGGTTGAACACTTAAACTTTTAAGGTTATGTAAGAAACCAAGTTCTATTATTTCACTAACCAACCTACATGTCTAATTTAGTGGTATAGTAGTCAAAGAAATACCGATAATCCATCCGAGTAGGGAATACATAGTTTCTTGGAGGTAATACTCAAGTACTTATGTAACAAACCAAGTTCTACTATTGGTCTTTCCAACCTATACATGTCTAGTTTAGGTCTAGTAGTCAAAGAAACACGGATAATTCATTTGAGTTTGGAATACATAAGTATTTTGAGGTAATACATGTGTAGTACTATGAAAAAGCAAGTTCTATTATTGGTCTATCCATCCAATCTCGTTTAGTGGTATAGTAGCCAAAGAAATACAGATAATCCATCTGAGAATTGAATACATTGATCTTAGAAGGTAATACACGTGTAGTTTTGTAAGAAATCAAGCTCTATTAATTGTTTTTCAAGCCTAAATATTTCTCGATTAGTAATTTAGTAGGAAAAGAAACACTGATAATCTATCCGAGTATGGAATATGTTGATATTAAGAGGTAATACTCATGTACTTATGTAAGAAAAAAAGTTCTATTATTGGTCTAACCAACAAATGTATGTCTCATTTAGTGTTATAGTATTCAAAGAATCACCGATAATCCTATTCGAGTATGAAATACATTGATATTAGGAGGTAATACTCATGTACTAATGTAATAAACCAAGTTCTATTATTGGTCTATCCAACCTATATGTGTCTCATTTGGTGGTGCAATAGGCAAAGAAATACCAATAATCTATCCGAGTATATTATACATAGTTGTTAGGTTGTTATACACATGTAGTTATGGAAGAAACCAAGTTCTATTTATGGTTTTGTCCAACCTATGTATTTCACATTTATTATTTTAGAATGTAAAGAAATATCAATAATCCATCCGAGTACGAAATAGATAGGTGTTTGGATGTAATACTAAAGTACTAATGTAACAAACCAAGTTCTACTATTGGTTTATCCAACCTATGTATGTCTCATTTAGGGAATAGTAGTCAAAGAAACACTGATAATCCATCAGAGTATGGAATACATAGTTTCTTAGAGGTAATACTCAAGTACATATGTAACAAATCAAGTTCTACGATTGCTCTTTCCAACCTATGCATGTCTTGTTTAGGGTCTAGTAGTCAAAGAAACACTGATAACTCATCATAGTCTGAAATACATAGGTGTTTTGAGTTAATACACGTACAGTATTATGAAAAAGCAAGTTCTATTAATTTTCTATCCATCCAATCTTGTTTAGTAGTATAGTAGCCAAATAAACAATGATAATCTATCTAAGTATTGAATACATTGATCTTGGAACGTAATACACGTGTAGTTTTGTAAGAAATCAAGTTCGGTTGTTTGTTTTTCCAGCCTATATATTTCTTGATTAGTAATTAAGTAGGAAAAGAAACACTGATAATCTACCTGAGTAAAGAATATGTTTATATTAGGAGGTAATACTCATGTACTTATGTAAGAAATAAAGTTCTATTATTGGTCTAGCCAACCTATATATGTCTCATTTGGTGGTGCAGTAGGCAAAGAAATACCAATAATCTATCCGAGTTACTATACATAGTTGTTAGGTTGTTATACACATGTAGTTATGAAAGAAACCAAGTTCTATTTTTGGTCTTGTCCGCCCTTTGTATTTCACATTTATTGTTTTAGAATGCAAAGAAACACCGATAATCCATCAGACTACGGAATACATAGGTGTTTGGACGTAATACTCAAGTACTAATGCAGAAACCAAGTTCTACTATTGGTCTATCCAACCTATGTATGTCTCATTTAGGGAATAGTAGTCAAAGAAACACTGATAATCCATTCGAGTCTGGAATACATAGGTGGTTAGAGGTAATAGACGTGTAGTTATATGAGAAACCAAGTTATATTATTGGCCTGTTCAACTAATATATGTCTCGTTAAGTAGAATGCATAGATGTTAGGTGGTAATACACGTATAGTAATGAAAGAAACCAAGTTCTGTTATTAGTCCGTCCAACCTATGTAAGTCTTGTATAGTGATGGAGTAGGCAAAGAAACATTGATAATCCATCCGAGTATGCAATACATTGATGTTAGAAGGTAATACATGTGTAGTTTAGTAATAAAACAAGTTCATTTCTTTTGGTTTCCAACCAATGTATTTCTCATCTATTGTGTAAGTATGCAAAGAAACACCGATAATCCATTTGAGTTTCGAATATGTAGATTATTTGAGGTAATACTCATGCATTAATGTAACAAATCAAGTTCTATTATTGGTCTATCCAACCTATGTACGTCTCAGTTAGTGGTATACTAGTTAAAGAAACATTGATAATCCATCTAAATATCGAATACATTAATCTTAAGAGGCAATGCACGTGTAGTTTTGTAAGATATCAAGTTATATTATTTATTTTTCCAGCCTATGTATTTCTTAATTAGCGAATTTATAGGAAAAAAACACAATCAACCTATCCAAATATGGAATATATTAATATTAGGAGGGAATACTTATGTAGTTATGTATGAAACCAAGTTCTATTATTTCTCTAACCAACCTGCATATGTCTCATTTAGTGGTATAGTAGTCAAAGAAACACGAATAATCAATCCGAGTATGGGATACATAGTTTTTTGGAGGTAATACTCAAGTACTTATGAAGAAACCAAGTTCTACTACTGTTCTTTACAACCTATGCATGTCTTGTTTAGGGCCTAGTAGTCAAACAAATATTGATAATCCATCAGAGTCTGGAATACATAAGTGTTTTGAGTTAATACACGTACAGTATTATGAAAAAGCAAGTTCTATTATTTTTCTATCCATCCAATCTCGTTTAGTAGTATAGTAGCCAAAGAAACAATGATAATCTATCTAAGTATTGAATACATTGATCTTGGAACGTAATACACGTGTAGTTTTGTAAGAAATCAAGTTCGGTTGTTTGTTTTTCCAGCCTATATATTTCTTGATTAGTAATTAAGTAGGAAAAGAAACACCGATAATCTACCTGAGTATAGAATATGTTTATATTAGGAGGTAATACTCATGTACTTATGTAATAAACAAAGTTCTATTATTGGTCTAACCAACCTATTTATGCCTTGTTTAGCGTTATAGAAGTCAAAGAATCACCAATAATCCTATCCGAGTATGAAATACATTTATATTAGGAGGTAATACTCACGTACTAATGTAATGAACCAAGTTCTATTATTGGTCCATCCAATTTATACATGAGTCATTTGGTGGTACAGTAGGCAAAGAAACACCAATAATCTATCCAAGTATATTATACATAGAAGTTCGGTTGTTACACACATGTAGTTATGGAAGAAACTAAGTTCTACTTTCGGTTTTTTCCAACCTATGTATTTCACATTTATTATTGTAGAATGCAAAGAAACACTGATAATCCATCCGAGTACGGAATACATAGGTGTTAGACGTAATACTCAAGTAGTAATATAACAAACCAAGTTCTACTATTGGTCTATCCAACCTATGTTTGTCTCATTTAGGGAATAGTTGTAAAAGAAACACTGATAATCCATTCGAGTCTGGAATACATTGGTGGTTGGAGGTAATACACATGTAGTTATATGAGAAACCAAGTTATATTATTGGTCTGTTCAACTAATATATGTCTCGTTAAGTGGTATAGTAGTAAAATAAACATTAATAATCCATCCGTGTATGGAGTGCATAGATGTTAGGTGGTAATACACGTATAGTAATGAAAGAAACCAAGTTCTGTTATTGGTCCGTCCAACCTATGTAAGTCTTGTATAGTGATTGAGTAGGCAAAGAAACATTGATAATCCATCCGAGTATGCAATACATTGATGTTAGAAGGTAATACATGTGTAGTTTAGTAATAAAACAAGTTCCATTCTTTGTTTTTCCAACCTATGCATTTCTCATTTATTGTGTAAGTATGCAAAGAAACACCGATAATCCATTTGAGTTTGGAATACGTAGATATTTTGAGATAATACTCATGCATTAATGTAACAAATCAAGTTCTATTATTGTTCTATCCAACCTATGTACGTCTCAGTTAGTGGTATACTAGTTAAAGAAACACTGATAATCCATCTGAGTGTTGAATACATTAATCTTAGGAGGCAATGCATGTGTAGTTTTGTAAGATATCAAGTTATATTATTAATTTTTCCAGCCTATGTATTTCTTAATTAGCGAATTTGTAGGAAAAAAACACTGACAACCTATCCAAATATGGAATATGTTAATATTAGGAGGTAATACTTGTGTAGTTATGTATGAAACCAAGTGCTATTATTTCTCAAACCAACCTGCATATGTCTCATTTAGTGGTATAGTAGTCAAAGAAACACGAATAATCAATCCGAGTATGGGATACATAGTTTTTTGGAGGTAATACTCAAGTACTTATGAAGAAACCAAGTTCTACTACTGTTCTTTACAACCTATGCATGTCTTGTTTAGGTTCTAGTAGTCAAACAAACATTGATAATCCATCAGAGTCTGGAATACATAAGTGTTTTGAGGTAATACACGTACAGTAATATCAAAAAGCAAGTTCTATTATTTTTCTATCCATCCAATCTCGTTTAGTAGTATAGTATCCAAAGAAACACTGATAATCTATCTAAGTATTGAATACATTGATCTTGCAACGTAATACACGTGTAGTTTTGTAAGAAATCAATTTCTATTGTTTATTTTTCCAGCCTATATATTTCTTGATTAGTAATTAAGTAGGAAAAGAAACACTGATAATCTACCTGAGTATAGAATATGTTGATATTAGGAGGTAATACTCATGTACTTATGTAATAAACAAAGTTCTATTATTAGTCTAAACTACCTATGTATGCCTTGTTTAGTGTTATAGTAGTCAAAGAATCACCGATAATCCTATCCGAGTATGAAATACATTTATATTAGGAGGTAATACTCATGTACTAATGTAATGAAGTAAGTTCTATTATTGGTCCATCCAATTTATACATGAGTCATTTGGTGGTACAGTAGGCAAAGAAACACCAATAATCTATCCAAGTATATTATACATAGATGTTCGGTTGTTACACACATGTAGTTATGGAAGAAACTAAGTGCTATTTTTGGTTTTGTCCAACCTATGTATTTTATATTTATTGTTTTAGAATGCAAAGAAACACTGATAAGCCATCCGAGTACGGAATACATAGGTGTTTAGACGTAATACTCAAGTAGTAATATAACAAACCAAGATCTACTATTGGTCTATCCAACCTATGTTTGTCTCATTTAGGGAATAGTAGTCAAAGAACCACTGATAATCCATTTGAGTCTGGAATACATAGGTGGTTGGAGGTACTACACGTGTAGTTATATGAGAAACCAAGTTATATTATTGGTCTGTTCAACTAATATATGTCTCGTTAAGTGGTATAGTAGTAAAATAAACATTAATAATCCATCCGTGTATGGAGTGCATAGATGTTAGGTGGTAATACATGTATAGTAATGAAAGAAACCAAGTTCTGTTATTGGTCCGTCCAACCTATGTAAGTCTTGTATAGTGATTGAGTAGGCAAAAAAACATTGATAATCCATCTGAGTATGCAATAAATTGATGTTAGATGGTAACACATGTGTAGTTTAGTAATAAAACAAGTTTATTTCTGTTGTTTTCCAACTTATGTATTTCTCATCTATTGTGTAAGTATGCAAAGAAACACCGATAATACATTCGACTTTGGAATATGTAGATTATTTGAGGTAATACTCATGCATTAATGTAACAAATCAAGTTCTATTATTGGTCTATCCAACCTATGTACGTCTCAGTTAGTGGTATACTAGTTAAAGAAACACTGATAATCCATCCGAGTGTTGAATACATTAATCTTAAGAGGCAATGCACGTGTAGTTTTGTAAGATATCGAGTTATATTATTTATTTTTCCAGCCTATGTATTTCTTAATTAGCGAATTTGTAGGAAAAAAACACTGACAATCTATCCAAATATGGAATATGTTAATATTAGGAGGTAATACTTATGTAGTTATGTATGAAACCAAGTTCTATTATTTTTCTAACCAACCTGCATATGTCTCATTTAGTGGTATAGTAGTCAAAGAAACACGAATTATCCATCCGAGTATGTAATACATAGTTTTTTTGAGGTAATACTCAAGTGCTTATGTAAGAAACCAAGTTCTACTGCTGTTTTTTACAACCTATGCATGTCTTGTTTAGGGTCTAGTAGTCAAACAAACATTGATAATCCATCAGAGTCTGGAATACATAAGTGTTTTAAGGTAATACACATACAGTAATATGAAAAAGCAAGTTCTATTATTTTTCTATCCATCCAATCGCGTTTTGTAGTATAGTAGCCAAAGAAACACTGATAATCTATCTATGTATTGAATACATTGATCTTGGAAGGTAATACACGTGTAGTTTTGTACGAAATCAAATTCTATTGTTTGTTTTTCCAGCCTATATATTTCTTGATTAGTAATTAAGTAGGAAAAGAAACACTGGTAATCTACCTGAGTATAGAATATGTTGATATTAGGAGGTAATACTCATGTACTTATGTAAGAAACAAAGTTCTATTATTGGTCTAACCAACCTATGTATGTCTTGTTTAGTGTTATAGTAGTCAAAGAATCACCGATAATCCTATCCAAGTATGAAATACATTTATATTAGGAGGTAATACTCATGTACTAATGTAATGAGCCAAGTTCTATTATTGGTCCATCCAATTTATACATGAGTCACTTGGTGGTGCAGTAGGAAAGGAAACACCAATAATCTATCCAAGTATATTATACATAGATGTTCGGTTGTTACACACATGTAGTTATGGAAGAACCTAAGTTCTATTTTTGGTTTTGTCCAACCTATGTATTTCACATTTATTGTTTTAGAATGCAAAGAAACACTGATAATCCATTCGAGTACAGAATACATAGGTGTTTAGGCGTAATACTCAAGTAGTAATATAACAAACCAAGTTCTACTATTGGTCTATCCAACCTATGTATGTCTCATTTAGGGAATAGTAGTCAAAGAAACACTGATAATCCATTCGAGTCTGGAATACATAGGTGGTTGGAGGTAATACACATGTAGTTATATGAGAAACCAAGTTATATTATTGGTCTGTTCAACTAATATATGTCTCGTTAAGTGGTATAGTAGTAAAACAAACACCAATAATCCATCCGTGTATGGAATGCGTAGATGTTAAGTTGTAACACACGTATAGTAATGAAAGAAACCAAGTTCTGTTATTGGTCCGTCCAAACTATGTAAGTCTTGTATAGTGATTTAGTAGGCAAAGAAGCATTGATAATCCATCCGAGTATGCAATACATTGATTTTAGGAGGTAATACATGTGTAGTTTAGTAATAAAACAAGTTCCATTCTTTGTTTTTCCAACCTATGTATTTCTCATTTATTGTGTAAGTATGCAAAGAAACACCGATAATTCATTCGAGTTTGGAATACGTAGATATTTTGAGGTCATACTCATGCATTAATGTAACAAATAAAGTTCTATTATTGTTCTATCCAACCTATGTACGTCTCAGTTAGTGGTATACTAGTTAAAGAAACACTGATAATCCATCCGAGTGTTGAATACATTAATCTTAAGGGGCAATGCACGTGTAGTTTTGTAAGATATCAAGTTATATTATTTATTTTTCCAGCCTATGTATTTCTTGATTAGCGAATTTGTAGGTAAAAACACTGACAATCTATCCAAATATAGAATATGTTAATATTAGGAGGTAATACTTATGTAGTTATGTATGAAACCAAGTTCTATTATTTCTCTAACCAACCTACATATGTCTCATTTAGTGGTATAGTAGTCAAAGAAACACCAATAATCCATCCGAGTATGGAATACATAGTTTTTTGGAGGTAATACTCAAGTACTTATGTAAGAAACCAAGTTCCACTACTGTTCTTTCCAACCTATGCATGTCTTGTTTAGGGTCTAGTAGTTAAACAAACATTGATAATCCATCAGAGTCTGGAATACATAAGTGTTATGAGGTAATACAAGTACAGTAATATGAAAAAGCAAGTTCTATTATTTATCTATCCATCCAATCTCGTTTAGTAGTATAGTAGCCAAAGAAACACTGATAATCTATATATGTATTGAATACATTGATCTTGGAAGTTAATACATGTGTATTTTTGTAAGAAATCAAATTCTATTATTTGTTTTTCCAGCCTATATATTTCTTGATTAGTAATTAAGTAGGAACAGAAACACTGATAATCAATCTGAGTATAGAATATGTTGATATTAGGAGGTAATACTCATGTACTTATGTAAGAAACAAAGTTCTATTAATGGTCTAACCAACCTATTTATGTCTAGTTTAGTGTTATAGTAGTCAAAGAATCACCGATAATCCTATCCGAGTACGAAATACATTTATATTAGGAGGTAATACTCATGTACCAATGTAATGAGCCAAGTTCTATTATTGGTCCATCCAATTTATACATGTGTCATTTGTTGGTACAGTAGGCAAAGAAACACCAATAATCTATCCAAGTATATTATACATAGAAGTTCGGTTGTTACACACACATAGTTATGGAAGAAACTAAGTTCTTTTTTCCGTTTTTTCCAACCTATGTATTTCACATTTATTGTTTTAGAATGCAAAGAAACACTGATAATCCATCTGAGTACGGAATACATAGGTGTTTAGATGTAATACTCAAGTAGTAATATAACAAACCAAGTTCTACTATTGGTCTATCCAACCTATGTATGTCTCATTTAGGGAATAGTAGTTATATGAGAAACCAAGTTATATTATTGGTCTGTCCTACTAATATATGTCTCGTTAAGTAGTATAGTAGTAAAATAAACACCAATAATCCATCCGTGTATGGAATGCATAGATGTTAGGTGGTAATACACGTATAGTAATGAAAGAAACCAAGTTCTGTTATTGGTCCGTCCACCTTATGTAAGTCTTGTATAGTGATTTAGTAGGCAAAGAAACATTGATAATCCATCCGAGTATGCAATACATTGATGTTAGAAGGCAATACATGTGTAGTTTAGTAATAAAACAAGTTCATTTCTTTTGTTTTCAAACCTATGTATTTCTCATCTATTGTGTAAGTATGCAAAGAAACACAGATAATCCATTCGACTTTGGAATATGTAGATTATTTGAGGTAATACTCATGCATTAATGTAACAAATCAAGTTCTATTATTGGTCTATCCAACCTATGTATGTCTCAGTTAGTGGTATACTAGTTAAAGAAGCACTGATAATCCATCCGAGTATTGAATACATTAATCTTAGGAGGTAATGCACGTGTAGTTTTGTAAGATATCAAGTTATATTATTTATTTTTCCAGACTATGTATTTCTTGATTAGCGAATTTGTAGGAAAAAAACACTGACAATCTATCCAAATATAGAATATGTTAATATTAGGAGGTAATACTTATGTAGTTATGTATGAAACCAAGTTTTATTATTTCTCTAACCAACCTACATATGTCTCATTTAATGGTATAGTAATCTAAAAAACACTGATAATCCATCCGAGTATGGAATACATAGTTTTTTGGAGGTAATACTCAAGTACTTATGTAAGAAACCAAGTTCTACTATTGTTCTTTCCAACCTATGCATGTCTTGTTTAGGGTCTAGTAGTCAAATAAACATTGATAATCCATCAGTGTCTGGAATACATAGGTGTTTTGAGGTAATACACTACAGTAATATGAAAAAGCAAGTTATATTATTTGTCTATCCATCCAATCTCGTCTAGTGGTATAGTAGCCAAAGAAACACCGATAATATATCTAAGTATTGAATGCATTGATCTTGGAAATACACATGTAGTTTTGTAAGAAATCAAGTTTTATTGTTTGTTTTTCCAGCCTATATATTTCTTGATTAGTAATTAAGTAGGAAAAGAAACACTGATAATCTATCTGAGTATAGAATATGATGATATTAGGAGGTAATACTCATGTACATATGTAAGAAACAAAGTTCTATTATTGGTCTAACCAACCTATGTATGCCTTGTTTAGTGTTATAATAGTCAAAGAATCACCAATAATCCTATCCGAGTATGACATACATTGATATTAGGAGGTAATACTCATGTACTAATGCAATGAACCAAGTTCTATTATTGGTCCATCCAATCTATACAAGTCTCATTTGGTGGTACAGTAGGCAAAGAAACACCAATAATCTATCCAAGTATATTATACATAGATGTTCGGTTGTTACACACATGTAGTTATGGAAGAAACTAAGTGCTATTTTTGGTTTTGTCCAACCTATGTATTTTATATTTATTGTTTTAGAATGCAAAGAAACACTGATAAGCCATCCGAGTACGGAATACATAGGTGTTTAGACGTAATACTCAAGTACTAATTTAACAAACCAAGTTCTACTATTGGTCTATCCAACCTATATATGTCTCATTTGGGGAATAGTAGTCAAAGAAACACTGATAATCCATTCGAGTCTGGAATACATAGGTGGTTGGAGGTAATACACGTGTACTTATATGAGAAACCAAGTTATCCAATAATCCATCCGTGTATGGAATGTGTAGATGTTAGGTGGTAATACACGTATAGTAATGAAAGAAACCAAGTTCTGTTATTGGTCCATCCAACCTATGTAAGTCTTGTGTAGTGATTAAGTAGGCGAAGAAACATCGATAATCCATCCGAGTATGCAATAAATTAATGTTTGGAGGTAATACATGTGAAGTTTAGTAAGAAAACAAGTTCTATTATTTGTTTTACTAGCCTATGAATTTCTCGTTTATTGTGTAAGTATGCAAAGAAACACCGATAATATATTCGAGTTTGGAATACGTAGATATTTTTAGGTAATACCGATGTACAAATGTAACAAATCAAGCTCTATTATTGGTCTATCCAACCTATGTACGTCTCGGTTAGTGGTATAATAGTCAAAGAAACATTGATAATTCATTCGAGTATTGAATACATTAATCTTAGGAGGTAATACACGTGTAGTTTTTTAAGAAATCAAGTTATATTATTTGTTTTTCCAGCCTATGTATTTCTTGATTAGAGATTTTATAAGAAAAAAAACACTGATAATCTATCCGAGTATGGAGTATGTTAATATTAGAAAGTAATAATCCTGTAGTTATGTAAGAAACCAAGTTCTATTATTTCTATAACCAAGCTACATGTGTCTCATTTAGGGGTATAGTAGTCAAAGAAACACTGATAATTCATCAGAGTATGCAATACATAATTTTTTGGAGGTAATACTCAAGTACTTATGTAACAAACCAAGTTCTACTATTGGTCTTTCTAACATATGCATGTTTTGTTTAGGGTCTAGTAGTCAAAGAAAAACTGAAAATCCATCAGAGTCGGGAATACATAGGTGTTTTGAGGTAATACATGTGCAGTAATATGAAAAAGCATGTTCTATTATCGGTCTGTCTATCCAATATCGTTTAGTGGTATAGTAGCCAAAGAAACACTGATAATCCATCTAAATATTGAATGCATTGATCTTGGAAGGTAATACACGTGTAGTTTTATAAGAAATCAAGTTCTATTATTTGTTTTTCCAGCCTATATAATTCTTGATTATTAATTTAGCAGGAAAAGGAACTCCTATAATCCATCCGATTATGGAACACATTGATATTTGGAGATAATACTCATGTGCTTATGTAAGAAACAAAGTTCTATTATTGGTCTAGCCAACCTATGTATGTCTTGTTTAGTGTTATAGTAGTCAAAGAATCACCGATAATCCTATCCAAGTATGAAATACATTTATATTAGGAGGTAATACTCATGTACTAATGTAATGAGCCAAGTTCTATTATTGGTCCATCCAATTTATACATGAGTCACTTGGTGGTGCAGTAGGAAAGGAAACACCAATAATCTATCCAAGTATATTATACATAGATGTTCGGTTGTTACACATATGTAGTTATGGAAGAACCTAAGTTCTATTTTTGGTTTTGTCCAACCTATGTATTTCACATTTATTGTTTTAGAATGCAAAGAAACACTGATAATCCATTCGAGTACAGAATACATAGGTGTTTAGGCGTAATACTCAAGTAGTAATATAACAAACCAAGTTCTACTATTGGTCTATCCAACCTATGTATGTCTCATTTAGGGAATAGTAGTCAAAGAAACACTGATAATCCATTCGAGTCTGGAATACATAGGTGGTTGGAGGTAATACACGTGTAGTTATATGAGAAACCAAGTTATATTATTGGTCTGTCCAACTAATATATGTCTCGTTAAGTGGTAGAGTAGTAAAATAAACAGCAATAATTCATCCGTATATAAAATTAACAAATACATAACTAAAGAGATATAAGGGAGATAAGAAATAACAAGCAAGCAATTAAAAGGGAAAAGAAGAGTGGAAGGACATTAAAGGACAAACGAGATAAGGAAAGGGAAGAGGATTAACATACTTTCTAACAATAAATTAAAAGTTCCAAAATAATAATTTAAGAAAACTGATAACACAAAAGAAATAAAAATTAACATGCATAATCAGAAAAAGTCAAAACAACTCAAATCACAGAATCCCCGCCCGCCTAAGCAGTCCCCATAATTTTATTATACATACAGAGGTTTATATGATAAAATATTACAAACCGAAAAAAGAATAAGGGAAAGAGAATTTAAACTAAACGAATAAACTAGGCAGCCCTGAGTTCTCGGACAACTCTTCTCATCCCCAAACAGCTACCTTCTAACAGAAATTGTTAGACACGAAAATGAATCCAAATACACCAACACGTGTAACAAACAGAGAGGCAAATAAATGCAAAAATAAAGCACCATTTCAATCATTAATTATATAAGCATCTCTAAGTCACAAGGAGACTACCACATAAGTAGTATAAATTGCGTCGATAGAGACTTATTGGTTAACGAAGAAACAAGAAGAGGCAAAAATAAATAATAAAGCAGCGAGCAACAAGCAACAAGAAGGAACCAAGAGCCTTTTCCAAAGTCAAAACCGAAATATTTTTATGTGTTGAGAGAGTATGATGATAAAGCTTTCAAGAGTATATGTAAGTGAGGAGCAAAGTCTGTCTAAATAATAAGAAAGAGCATTGTTTATATAGTGAATCAAGGATGATTATTAAAAGGAAGAAAATAATTAGGAGATGTAATTAGCTAAGACAAATCAATTAAGAGAGAAAATCTTGCCAAGTTTGTCATAAATAAACAGGTAAAAGAAAATCTGTTCATACCCAATAAGGGAAGAGAATCAGTAAATAAACCCCACAACACCTAATTTACCATAAATATGAAAGTAAAGGAGCTGTCAAAATTCAAAATCGAATCCGAACAAATCAATTGTACAAAAACTAATTGAAAGACTAAAGCTATATCGGAAATGAACAGGGAAGCATGAATTAATAAAAATATTTGTTTAACTAATTCAATTGATTTTAGTACAAGTTAATCAAGATTTGACACAGAGTAAATCAAGATTGAGAAAACCTTTACTCAAAATTTACCAACAATAGCCGAGTACGAAAACTTAATCAAGCTTGAATCAATACGTATAGAACATTCAAATAAATATTTTTGTCACCCAGAGACATACCAAGCCAGTGAAGGAACAAAAAAAAAGTTAACAATGAATCAATACACTGAGTTAAAAGGCAAATTATGATAAACAAGATACATGAAACAACAAGCCATGGACACAATTGCAACATCGGTTCTCAATTATGAAAAATTGGGGTTGGTCAAAGTTCATAACATTTGGGGCTTTGCACATATGTCAATTTAAAGAAGAAAATAAACACAAGATTGAATGAGTCAAGTTAAATATCATAGCCAAGTTCCACCAATTTCAAATCTAAGAATCCGTTTGAACAAATGAGTCATACCACATAACAACAGCGATAGAAATGATCATAGGAATCCATCTTGAAATTAAATTCTTTGAGGCTTGAGTGGGATCCGAAATGAGATGGACAACTTCCATAATTTTTGATTATTGATGCTTCGTTCAGTGTGTCGGTATGCTAGGGAGGAGATCAGAGATGGTTTTTATCGGCCATGATTGGCCAAATTCCATGGAGGCGATTGGAGTTTGAAGCGGCTGATTGGTGACTTTTGTTGGTGGAGCAGTGCTGATGGAGAGGCAACTGCGGGCGTGAAGGCTGACTGGTGGTGCTCTCACTAGAGATGGTCAGAGCCGGGGGGTTCGCTGGAAAGAGGGAGCTATTGGGGTGAGAGAGGGAGAGAGTTGGCAGCGGTGGGGGTTTGCTATTAGCCATGGAGGAGAGGAGAGGGAGGTGCGGTGATGGTGTGTGCGTTGTCCACCTGTAGGGATTCATCGGTGGTGCGGTGGAGACAACGATGAGAGAAATAAGAGGGGGGGGGAGAGGAGAGAGAGAGAGTCGGCTTGTGTTGTTTGAAGGAGGAAAAATGAATTACGGTTTAGGTTTTGGTGGAATTAAAATGGAAAGAAAAGGGGAACTTAATCCGGACCGCTGGATCAAAAGAATGGATGGATGAGATTGAAATTAGGAGATGGGTTGGATTCGGGTTCATTAAATTGGGTTTGTTAAAATTGAATTGGGGATTTCAATTTTTGGTCAAATTAAAATAAATTTAGGCTAAAATTGACACAAAAATTGGGTACAAAATGGATAGAATTTAAATAAATTAGGAAAATTGAATTGAATTAGACTGCTCATTTAATAAATAACGACTCAACAATGATAATGAGAAAATAATAAGATGTCACAAAATTGCTATTCTTAAAATAAATTATGTATATAAAATTGATGTTACGTAAAATATTACATAAAATTGACGATAATAATAAATTATGTACCTGTAAATTATGCATGCAAATTTTAAGAAATGTTATAATAATAATAATAATAATAATAATAATAATATAATTAATAAATAATAATAGTAATAAACCATGTGTTTGTAAATTACGAGTATACATATTTGCGGAAAAACGTTAATAAATATTAACAAAATTTTGTAAAAATATTATATTTAAATTAATAAAATATTAAAATAAATTACATACTTCAATAATCATGAATGCGAGACGTCGAGATTTAGTTGAAACTAAAATAAGAAATATTAATACCTAAAACTAATAATTTGTGAAATAGCAGTCAAAATTGGGTGTCAACAGCTGCCCCTTTATTGCTTGGGAATGATAGAAGAATTGTCAAGTAACGAACATTGACATTGTAGGCAATTTTGTCCGACCGAAAGGATGATTTGCTGGAGTCAAAAAAATAAAAGGAAGTTTGTCAAAATGGTGGGGTCGAGACTTGGTTTCAAGTCGCCTACATATCTCAGGTTTACGAGAATCAGGATGTATGCAGTTCTAGACTTAGGAATGAATAATATTTCTAAAGAATGCTAATGATACGGTCTATGGGCAACAATAATGGTAGTATGAGCCGATGAGATTTGATCGGGTAGAATTCAAAATAGTAGTTTAATAAGCGGTGTGAGAATGAGAGGTGAATGTGTTTCAAGCTTTATTGGAGTGACAGAAGTAAAGTGGAGTCGTATCTCAAAAATAGGAGTGAGAGTTACTCCCATTCTTAACTCGTTCTTCTTTCGTTACTTGCGCAATTTTTAGTATAACTAGATAAAATGGTTAGAACATATGGATCAAATAAATGATGAGTAATTGTTGTTAGTATTTAAACAAGATACAATTTCCCAGTTAGACCATGAGCATTTTCTTTGAGACGGCAAGGATGATGTCTCTAAGCCATGATGTCTTAGGGCCATGATAAACAAAAAGTAAATCCTTGGGCCATGAAATGATGTCCGTAGGCCTTAAAAATGATGCCTTTAGACTATGATGCCTTCGAAGCATGATAACCAAAAAGTGAATCCTCAGGCCATGAAATGATGTCTGTAGGCCATAAAAATGACGACTTTAGACCATGATGCCTTCGTAGCATGATAAGCAGAAAGTAAACCCTTAGGCTATGAGATAATGTCTGCAAGCTATAAAAATGATGCATTTGAACTATGATGCCCTAAGGTAATTATATAGTGATTAAAGAAAGCATATCTGTCTTGAATGGCATAATGTGTCTTTGGATAATTTGAGTAGCTTGGCCTACATTAATTTGATATAGTTCTGCAGCTTAATGCAATTTGTATGCTTGATTGCAGATTTTACAGGTGCAATGTAATGTAGACTCTTGCAGGAGCAATGTAATGTAGATTTCTGCGGATGGACTGCAATGTGGACTCTTGCGAGAGCCATGCAATATAGATTTCGGTGGATGCACTGTGGTGTGGACTCTTGCGGAAGCCATGCAATGTTGACCCTTGCGGGGGGCCGTGCAATGTAGATTTATGTGGATGCACCGCGGTGTGGACTCTTGCGGGAGCCATGCAATGTAGATTTCTGCGGATGCACTGCGGTGTGGAATTTTGCGGGAGCCATGCAATGTTGACCCTTGCAGGAGCTATGCAATGTAGATTTTTGCGGATGCACTGCTGTGTGAACTTTTTCGGGAGCCATGCAATGTTGACCCTTGCAGGAGCCATGCGATTTAGATTTCTACAGATGTACTGTGGTGTGTACTTTTGCGGGAGCCATGCAATGTTGACCCTTGCAGGAGCCATGCAATGAAGATTTTTGCGGATGCTCTGCTGTGTAGACTCTTGTGGGAGCCATGCAATGTTGACCCTTGCAGGAGCTATGTGATATAAATAGGGTAGCTTAGCCATTTTCCTATGTTGAGAATAGAGTAGTTCATGCAACTGTACCTGTTATCCTGAACTCAAAGAAAATTATAAGTTTGTAAAAGGGGAAGGTTGATTTGTGCCTCTGTTATGACTGGCGTACTTCCTTCTTGCTTGATATTATGTATCGATGATAGGCTTCATCCCAGTTTTGACTTTGATAGAAATAAAAATAAGTTTTAAAATCATGTTTTGAAAATGTTTGCTTTTTTAAAAATAAGAAGTGAAAAATTATTATTGTAAAGGAAATTAAAATATTATTGAATCATTGACTGTGACACGTTTTGAGACAACGTAGCTTCTTATAAGCAGATTATCTTTTTTATCTAGAAATTTTTGAATATAAAAAATTTCTGCCCCAGTGTAGATTTGACTGCTTTGGCAGGTGAAGGTTGCTTGCCGTGAATTTTTGAGATTGCCTAAAAAATTCTTCCCCAGTATCATAGTTGTACAAATGCTATCCCATGGAATTTTGAGATCCTCTAAAAAATTCTGCCCCAGTTATATGTTTTAAGGAGAAATAGGAGAATTTTATTATGATATGACCGAACTCCCAAAGAGCGCCTACGTATCCCTCTTAAACAGGAATAAGGTCAAATGTAGTTCCACTTACAGGGGAAAAGAGCACAAAAAATTAGCTTAAACATAATATCTCTTAATAACATCTGAATTGTTAGGTTTGGACCAAACTTTACCATCCATTTTTGCAAGTATGAGTGCTCCTCCTATCAAAAATCGATGAACCGCATAAGGGCCTTGTCAATTCGGTGAGAATTTTCCTTTTGCTTCATCTTGATGTGGAAAAATCCTCTTCAGAACCAACAGTCCAGGCGAGAAGTGTCTCAATTTAACCTTCTTGTTGAAAGCTTTGCCTATTCTATTCTGATAGAGTTGACCGTGACAAACTGTATTTATTCTCCTTTCGTCTATGAGTGCTACTTGCTCGAATCTACATTGTACCCATTCAGCATCACTCAATTCTGCTTCCTGAATGATTCTGAGAGAGGGTATTTCTACCTCAGTCGGTATCACGAATTCATTACCATAAACCAAAAGATAAAGTGTGGCTCTTGTAGAAGTTCTGATTGTAGTGCGATATCCTAGTAGGGCAAAAGACAACTTTTCATGCCAATGCTTGTAATTGACAATCATTTTTCGAAGTATCCTCTTGATGTTCTTATTGGCAGCTTTCACCGCTCTATTCATTTGTAGTCTATATGCTGTGGAGTGTCGATGCTTAATCTTGAACATCTCACATGTTGTTCTCATCAAATCACTATTGAGGTTGGCACCATTATCTGTAATGATAGACTCACGTACTCCAAATCAGCAAATAATGTTATTTCGAACAAAATCATCTACGACCTTCTTTGTGACTGACTTATGAGAAGTGGATTCAACCCACTTAGTGAAGTAGCCAATTGCAACAAGAATAAACCTGTGTCCATTGGATGCAGCCGATTCAATAGAACCAATGACATCCATGCCCCAAGCTGTGAAGTGCCAAGGGAAGCTAGTGACGTGGAGTTCATTGGGAGGAACGCAAATCATGTCGGCATGAGTTTGGCATTGATGACATTTTTGCACATAACGATTGTAATCGGTCTCCATAGTCATCCAAAAGTAACCTGATCTCAATATCTTCTTTGCCAACATAAATCTGTTCATGTGAGGACCGCATGCTCCAACATGTATCTCCTAAATCAACCTGGACGCTTCCCTAGCTTCGATGCATCTTAGCAAACCCAAATTGGTAGTCCTCCTATAAAGGATTTCTCCATTTAAAAAGAATTGATTGG
Source organism: Capsicum rhomboideum (assembly GCA_031232105.1). Taxonomy (NCBI): domain Eukaryota; kingdom Viridiplantae; phylum Streptophyta; class Magnoliopsida; order Solanales; family Solanaceae; genus Capsicum; species Capsicum rhomboideum. Next base: position 63,637,460 of record CP124718.1, read on the forward strand.
ATAACCTCTGAATAGTGCGCTTCTGGATACTCATTGCATTCTTTGGCTAATCTCTATTCTTCAGATATCCCTGTATATCGGTATACCATTGTTTTCCAACCATCTCTGCCTCGACATGAAAATAATATGCATGCTGTTTCTGTATATGAACTGGGATGGGATCAACATAATTCTTGTCTGTATGCTGGATCATGGAAGACAAAGTGTCCAAAGCATCTGCAAACTCATTCTGGATTCTCGGGACATGCTTGAACTCTATCTTACAAAACCTCTTGCACAACTCTTCTATGCAAGCCGAGTATGTCAGGAGCTTTGTATTTTTTATGGCCCACTCCTCTCACACTTGATGAATCAATAAATCTGAATCTCCAATCACTAATATTTCCTAGACATTTAAATCGATTGCCAAACGAAGCCCTAAATTGCAAGCTTCATATTCAGCCATGTTGTTTGTGCAGGGGAATCTGAGCTTGGCTGACCTAGGATAATGTTGACCAGTCTCAGAGACCAAAACGACGCCAATACCTACTCCTTCAAAATTTGCAGTCCCATCAAAGAATAATCTCCAACCATCATATTCTTTAGAGATATCCTCTCTTACGAATGCCACGTCTTTATCAGGAAAGTAAGTCTTCAATGGCTTATACTCCTCATCCACGGGATTCTCATCCAAAATGATCTGCCAGCACTTGTGGTTTTACATCTTTCTGTGTGACATAGACTATGTCAAACTCGCTTAATAATATTTACCATTTAGCTAGCTTCCCGGTAAGCATTGGTTTTTGAAATATGTACTTCAAAGGATCCATTCTAGAGATTAGATAGGTTGTGTGTGCCGAGAGATAGTGCCGTAATTTCTGAGATATCCAAGTCAAAGCACAACACGTGTGCTCCAGTAAAGAATATCGAGCCTCATACGATGTGAACTTCTTACTCATGTAATAAATTGCTTGCTCCTTTCTGCCTGTTTCATCATGTTGCCCATGAATACAACCGAAAGCATTGTATATCATAGATAAATATAATAATAAAGTCCTACCAGGTTCGGGAGGAACCAGAACGGGAGGATTCGACAAATAATCCTTGATTTTGTCAAAGACATGCTAACACTCTGTCATCCATTTTATAGCGGAGTCCTTCTTCAACAACTTGAAAATTGGCTGGTAAATAACAGTGGATTGAGCTATGAAGCGGCTGATATAATTAAGGCGGCCTAAGAAGCTCATCACCTCTTTCTTTCTTTTGGGTTGTGAAAGATCTTGAATAGCTTTGATCTTAGTTGGATCCAATTCTATACCTCGACCACTAACAATGAAGCCTAACAATTTTCCAGCAGGGAACCCAAAGACACATTTCAGAGGATTCAACTTTAAATTGTACTTCCTCAGTCTGTTGAAGAACTTTTCGAGATCGGCTAAGTGATTTGTATTTTTTTTTGACTTAATGATGATGTCATCCACATAAACCTCAATTTTCTTATGGATCATGTCATGGAAAAAAACTGTCATGGCCCTCATGTACGTAGCTATAGCATTCTTCAACCTAAACGGCATGAACTTGTAGTAGTAGACTCCCCAAGGAGTGATGAAAGTAGTTTACTCGACATCGTCCTCATGCATTTTGATCTGATGATAACCAGCAAAGTAATCTTCAAATGACTGAGTTTCATGCTTGGCACAATTATTGATCAAGATATGTATGTTCGGGAGCAGAAAATTATCTTTAGGTTTAGCTTTGTAGAGATCCCTATAATCCACACAAACTCTATCTTTTTCATATTTCTTAGGAACAGGCACAACATTTGTAACACCCCGTACCTTCCCTACCCTACTTGATAACCTTGGACCATGTTTACTCTAGGTTCGACAGGAATAAGTATGTATTTTGCATTGTTATTGATGGAACATTTGATATTGTGCTAGTAAATGTGATTAGACCTTTGAAGTAGGTGGTGTTTGTGACTTTGTAGAGCATATGTGGAGTGAAAAGCGAGGTTTGAAGGACTTCCAAGAAAAGGATATTAAAGCTAAGAGGCAAGGAAAAGATTTGGACTTGAAAGATCCAACCAAATTCGCAAAGAAAAGTCGCAAACGAATTTTTAAGGTGGGGCGCTGCAGGTGGCATGCCAGGCCGCTTCAGGCCAAAATTTGTCTGACCCAGGCAGCAAAGGGGCGTGCCAGGCTGGTTTTTGCAAAAAGAATTCTTTGACTATTAGTTTATAAATATGACTCTTGGGTTATGGTATCATTATTCCATCGTAGTAGGACTACTCTTGAGTGAGTTTGGCATCCAAGTTGGGGTTAATTCGTCGTTGTAATTATTTTATCAAATGATGTTCGATTAAGCCATGAGTGACTAGAATTTCTTGTTTTTGAGATTGAGGCTACGAGCATGAATCGCGTGAGTTGAATATTGTCGTAACATTTATGGAAATATTTAAACACGAGATATATGATGGATTAAACATTGAATTTGGTGGGCTAAGATGACATGTATTATTGGGCTCAATTTAAAGCCCAAAATGAAGCCAAAATGCATGGGCCCAAAGGGAAAATGACCTATTCTTCCATATTTGACCAAGTAAACATTGCATTAAATGCCAAGAATTGGATAAGGATGACATGAGGTGACTTGATGGAGTAATTATGATATTGTGTTGATGGAGAAGTGTAAAGCATGAACTTGGTGTGACATGCTATTGGTTTATGATATATTGGTCAATGTATGGAATGTTGTGGTATTTTTGGTATGACAAGTTCATAAATGGTATTGTCAAGAGGGAAATGGCATGTTAAGGCAATCATGTAACTCATTGTCGTCATATGCAATTGTAAGAAAGTTGGTTGTTAACGTAAGTTTCGTTATGTACTTGTGTTGTAGAGTGAAACGTAAGGAAGGAGCTGGACTATTGTGTTCACATATAGGATTGTATATTCACATTGGGAAGATAAGGTATGTAAGGTTACTCTTACATTGTCATTGTACTTATCCCATTCCGAATTGTTCCAAGGTATCTCATTTTGAGTTGTCATATATATTGTTGTTCACATGTACCTTATTCATTGACCAACTATTATTCATATGTCACATAATTGTGGACATGGTTCCAAAGTTCCAATAATATTACGTTCCAAAGTTCTAATAATGCTTATTCACATGTCTATTATTCATTGGTTATTGTTCCAAAGCCCCCAACAATGTTATGACTACAAACGTATCAATCTCTCATAAGAATAGGTATCAATCTCTCTTAAAGAAATGTATCAATCTGTCACAAGCAAATGTATAAATCTCGCAGAAGTAAAAAATGAAGTGATGAGAATAATGGTTTAATATTTAATGTTGAGAATGGGTGGTATCTCATGGGGTGAAAGAAACACCCGCATGAATGTCGATCCCATTATTATGGGTGGTATCTCATGGGATGAAAAGAACATACGCATGAATGTCGATCTCGATCATTATAGCATGCGTGGTATCTCATAGAGTGAAATAAACACTCGAATAAATATCGATCCCAATAATACAGGTGGTATCCATGGGATGATATAAACATCCGCATGATGATGACCCCGATTATGATGATATTTTTCCCACTGATTAGTTGGGCCCGGGCATTGAATGACTATGAGGTAAAGTAAAGAAAAGCAAGGAAGTAAAGAAGCAAGAAAGTTATGAGGTAAAGTAAAGAAAAGCAAGGAAGTAAAGAAGCAAGAAAGTAACGAAAGTAATTTACATAATTCCAAATATACAGATTGATAATTAATCCATATTGGGTATTTTATTATATTTGTTTCCATTGAAGTATTTATGTATGATGCATTTTCGTATAGCCTTACATACTCAGTACATTCTTCGTACTGACCCTCTTGGGGGACTTACTTTATTTGCTACAGGCGCAGGTGCTAGTAGACCTCCTCAGTAGATTGTAGGTCATTTACTGATCATTGGTGAGCTCCAATTGGTTCAGGTCTTTTTGAGTCACATGTGTACATTGGTTTTGGTTTTGGCATCATATATGTGTTGTATAAAGCGGGGACTTGTCCCGACTGTAGGTTGGTTATGTATGTGTATTTGTATAGTCTTTGTAGACGCATGTGGGAATATGAATGTAAGGGATGTATCATCATTTTGACTTGATGGCCCTAACGGCCAATTTTCATATATAACATGTTTTCTATGAATTTCGCATAGTTGCATGATACATAATGATATTCATACGAGGATACGCAAACGAATGTACATGAGAAAAAATTGGTTCTCTTGGGCCATATCGGCTTTGGGTGCCAGTCCATTTCGAATGGGATTCGGGGAGTCACAAAAGTGGTATCAGAGCAGGTCATCCTAAGGGTGTCTACAAAACCGTGTCTAAGTAGTGTCTTGCTTATGGATGTGTTGTGCACCACATATATAAGTGGGAGGCTATGGGACATTTAGGAGATGTTTCTTTTCTTCAATTCTAGATCGTGCAATAGCATTTAGGATATGTTTCTTTTCTTCAATTCTAGATCATGCAATAGAGCCAATGTTGTATGTGATATCGTATCTGACCATTGGAATTGGTTTTCTTTGTTATAGTAACATGACGATCACAAGAAAAGGTAGAGGCAAAGGTAAGAAGGTAGATATGGCTACCAAAGAGGGAATGAATGAATCACCACCTGATCAAGTGAGTCAAGGTGGGGCTAATACTGAAATTGCATCGCGATCTTCTTCTACTTTGCCAGCTCCGAAAGAGCCAAGGGGTAGAGCAGTACCCGCAGAACCACCTATGAATGCTACTAATCAGGACGTAAGAAATGCAGTGCATATGTTGACTCAGATAGTTGCTGCACAAGTCAAGGGCGAACTGATCCAATGACAAATGTGGATTATGCGGCTAGGGTAGCAAGTCGCAAAACACAGGATTTCCTGAAATTAGATCCTCCTACATTCACTAGGTCGGCTCTTAATGAGGACCCACAAGATTTTATAGATCAAATCCAAAGGGCTTTGGAGGTCATGCATGTATCTGGTATGGAGACGGTTGAGCTTGCGTCCTATAGATTGAAAGGCAAGGCTATATTGTGGTATGAGGATTGGAAACGGTCGAGGGGTATTGATACACTTCCAGTAGGTTGGTAAGAATTTAAAGCAGTATTCCTTGACCATTACCTTCCATATGAGGTATGAGATGCTCGTGCGGACCAGTTCTTAAATCTGCAGCAAGGTAACATGAGCGTCAGAGAGTACAACCTTCAATTTAACTCTTTGGCCCGGTATGCTCCGAATATGGTAGCTACTATGAACGATAGAGTTCATCGGTACGTGGACAGACTGGAGCCATATTTGGTTCGAGATTGTACTATTGCTGCATTGAACAGGGATATGGACATATCTAGAATACAGGCCTTTGCACAGAAAATGGAGGATCAGAGGCAACGGGGAAGAACACAAGGATTTGAAGAAGGGCCATCGAAAAGGGTTAGATCTACGGGATAGTCTATGGTGTCCCAAGGAGAATCTAGGCCTTGGATGTTTCCTAGACCGCCTAGACCATCTTTTTCTTATTCCATGGCAGGCACTCAATCCCAATTCCGAGGGTCTGGAGGTAATGGAGTTGGGCAAAGCAGTAGGATGCAAGATTCACAGACAGCAGGGTCTTCTCGCTAGCCGTGTCAGCTTTGCAGATGATTTCATTTAGGTGAATGCCAGCTGGGGATGAATGTTTGTTATTGGTGTGGTATGACGGGGCACATGATGAAGGAGTGTCCTAGAGGAGCATGGGTGTTATAGCACGACCCACGGGACCAGCCGTTGCATCATCATCAGCGGATCCTTGTTTAGGTCGAGGTGTACAGTCTGCTAGTCGTGGTAGGGGCACTAGGGGAGCACCTAGTTCCAGTGGAGCCCAGAATTGCACCTATGCTCTAACGGACCGGCAGAATTTGAAGGCTTCCCCTGATGTAGATATAGGTACATTATCCGTAGTTTTACATAAGGTATATGCATTTATTGACCCGAGTTCTACATTATCATATGTTACTTCATAGGTTTCAATAAAATATGGAAGAGCACCAGAATTACTAGTTAAGCCATTTGAAGTATCTACACTATTTAGTGAATCTATGATAGTTAAAAGAGTATATCATAATTGTAGGGTAATTGTTTATGGTTATGACACACTGGTTGATTTTATTGAACTGTAAATGGTAGATTTTGATATTATCATGGGTATGGATTGGTTGGCTTCTTGTTGTGCCACGGTAGATTGCCGAACTAAGAAGTTACATTTTTTATTTTCCACATGGAAGGGTAATGTGGGAGCACCAAGAAAATGGGTACATATGTCACATAGTATGAGTGAAAGATGCCGATGTGAAACCACCAACACTTCAAGCGGTTCCAGTAGTAAATGACTTCCTGGATGTGGCTGGAATTACTAAAGGTTATGCTAGTAATATTTTATACCATCCGAGAAAAGCAAATGTGATAATCGATGCATTAAGCCGCAAAGTAATAGGAAACACTAAGGGTTAGTTTACGAAAAAGCAAGGTATAGTCAAGGTGGCTAGTTCGTCTTCTTGGGACTCTAGATGAAAGAATTATAGTGTAAAATGTGATAGGGTCTTCATTTGTAGCTAAGATGAAAGAAAAATGGTATGCAGATTCTATGACAAATGCATTTGATCTTACGTAATAGGGAGTATTTTCATGCTCAATTTACGGAATTCTATTCATTTGGGAGCAACCAAAAGGTACCATGGGTTGGAAGAGATGTATAGGTAAGGTTACATGAAAAGAACGTTGCAGAAATTGTAACTCGTTCTTGGAATTGTCAATAAAAAAAAAGTTAAGCATCAGGAACCTGGAGGTTATATGCCATATGGGAATCTTCCAGTTTGGAAGAAGGATATGATTAACATAGGTTTCATCACGAGTTTGCCTCTTCCATTTCGGCAATTTAATTCCATGTGGGTGATAGTTGACAGGCTTAGCAATTTAGTACAAGTTTTACCTGTCAAGACCACTTGTACCGCTGAATACTATGCAAGTTGTATGTTAAGAAATAGTATGATTACAGGGGATTCCAATTGCTATTGTATCATTCATGGGAGCTCATGTTCCTACATGTTGTTGGAAAAATCTTTTTAGACGAATTTGGGATTTCAAATAAGGCTATAATCCGCAGACAGATGGACAAGCAGAGCGCACTATATAAACACTTCAAAACATGTTAGGAGCTTGCATATAGGAATTTAACAGTAGTTGGGACGACCATTTACCTTTTGTTGACTTTGCTTACAATAGTAGTTATCGTTTGAATATCAAAAAGGCACCTTATGGAGCGTTATATGAAAGAAAGGGTGGTCACCAATGGGATGGTTTGACGTAGATAAAACTACTTTCATCTTGTTCATCAAGATATGGAGAAAGTTAAGGTGATACAATAGTGGTTACAAATGGTCCAAAGTTGGCACAAGTCATGTACTGGTGTTAGGAGGAGAGGGCTTGAATTTACCATAGGTGATTGGGTATTCTTGAGGGTGTCATCGATGGAATAGGTACTGAGATTTGGAAAGAAAGGAAAGTTGAGTACACGTTATATAGGTCCATAAGAAAGTATCAGAAGATTTGGCAAGTTCCATATGAATTGAAATTACCCCAAGAACACACCTCAGTCCATCCAGTGTTTCATATTTTGATGCTTCGAAAATGCATAGAAGATCCATCTTGTATTGCTTCCGTTGACGATGTTCAAGTTATGGAGGATCTCACTTACAAAGGAATACCTATTGCCATTCTGGATAGACAAGTGAAGAGGTTAAGAAAGAAAGACTTACCTTCCGTAAAAGTTCTTTGGAGAAATCACCAAGTCGAAGAGATCACATGAGAAGCTGAAGAAATGATGAAATCAACGTACCCATATTTGCTTCATACGGAAGAAAAAGTTCAAAGTGCGGAAGTGGAGCAGTAAAAAGTAAGTATCTATACGCATTATGTCTATATATGTATATATATGCTAACATAGCATTTGTTGTACATGAGACGATGTTATTAACATTTGAGGACGAATGTTTCTAGGGGGGGAAAATGTAACACCCCATACCTTCCCGACCCTACTTGACAACCTTGAACCATGTTTACTCTAGGTTCGAGAGGAATAATTATGTATTTTGCATTGTTATTGATGGAACATTTGATATTGTGCTAGTAAATGTGATTAGACCTTTGAAGTAGGTGGTGTTTGTGACTTTGTGGAGCATATGTGGAGTGAAAAGCGAGGTTTGAAGGACTTCCAAGCAAAGGATATTAAAGCTATGAGGCAAGCAAAAGATTTGGACTTGAAAGATCTAACCAAATCCACAAAGAAAAGTCGCAAATGAATTTTTAACGTGAGGCGCTTCAGGTGGCATGCCAGGCCGCTTCAGGCCAAAATTTTTCTGACCCAGACAGCAAAGGGGCGCGCCAGGCTGGTTTTTCCAAATAATTTTCTTCGACTATTAGTCTATAAATAGGACTCTTGGGTTATGGTATCATTATTCCATCGTAGTAGGACTACTCTTGAGTGAGTTTGGCATCCAAGTTGGGGTTAATTCGTCGTCGTAATTATTTTATCAAATGATGTTCGATTAAACCATGAGTGACTAGAATTTCTTATTTTTGAGATTGAGGCTACGAGCATGAATCGCCTGAGTTGAATATTGTCGTAACATTTATGGAAATATTTAAACACGAGATATATGATGGATTAAACATTGAATTTGGTGGGCTAAGATGACATGTGTTATTGGGCTCAATTTAAAGCCCAAAATGAAGCCAAAATGCATGGGCCCAAAGGGAAAATGACCCATTCTTCCATATTTGACCAAGTAAACATTGCATTAAATGCCAAGAATTGGCTAAGGATGACATGAGGTGACTTGATGAGGTAATTGTGATATTGTGTTGATGGAGAAGTGTAAAGCATGAACTTGGTGTGACATGCTATTGGTTTATGATATATTGGTCAATGTATGGAATGTTGTGGTATTTTTGGTATGACAAGTTCATAAATTGTATTGTCAATAGGGAAATGGCATGTTAAGGCAATCATGTAACTCATTGTCGTCATATGCAATTGTAAGGAAGTTGGTTGTTAACATAAGTTCCGTTATGTACTTGTGTTGTAGAGTGAAACTTATGAAAGGAGCTGGACTATTGTGTTCACATATAGGATTGTATATTCACATTGGGAAGATAAGGTATGTAAGGTTACTCTTTTCGTATCCTTCTGCAACACATAGTGGTTACATTGTCATTGTACTTATCCCATTCCGAATTGTTCCAAGGTATCTCATTTCGAGTTGTCATATATATTGTTGTTCACATGTACCTTATTCATTGACCAACTATTATTCATATGTCACATGATTGTGCACATGGTTCCAAAGTTCCAATAATATTACGTTCCAAAGTTCCAATAATGCTTATTCACATGTCTATTATTCATTGGTCATTGTTACAAAGCTACCAACAATGTTATGACTACAAACGTATCAATCTCTCATAAGAATAGGTATCAATATCTCTTAAACAAATGTATCAATATATCACAAGCAAATGTATAAATCTCGCAGAAGTAAAGAATGAAGTAATGAGAATAATGGTTTAATGGTTAATGTTGAGAATGGGTGGTATGTCACGGGGTGAAAGAAACACCCGCATGAATGTCGATCCCATTATTACGGGTGGTATCTCATGGGATGAAAAGAACATCCCCATGAATGTCGATCCCGATCATTATAACATGGATGGTATCTCATGGAGTGAAAGAAACACTGCATGAATGTCGATCCCAATATTACAGGTGGTATCCATGGGATGACAGAAACATCCACATGATGACGATCCCGATTATGATGATATTTTTCCCACTGATCAGTTGGGCCGGGGCATTGCATGACTATGAGGTAAAGTAAAGAAAAGCAAGGAAGTAAAGAAGCAAGAAAGTAATGAAAGTAATTTACATAGTTCCAAATATACAGATTGATAGTTTATCCATATTGGGTATTTTCTTATATTTGTTTCCATTGAAGTATTTATGTATGATGCAGTTTTGTATAGCCTTACATACTCAATACATTCTTCGTACTGACCCTCTTGGGGGACTTACTTTATTTGCTACAGGCGCAGGTGCTAGTAGACCTCCTCAGTATATTGCAGGTCATTTACTAATCATTGGTGAGCTCCAGTTGGTTCGGGGCTTTTCGAGTCACATATGTACATTGGTTTTGGTTTTGGCATCGTATATATGTTGTATAAAGCGGGGACTTGTCCCAACTGTAGGTTGGTTATGTATGTGTATCTGTAGAGGCTTTGTAGACGCATGTGGGAATGTGAATGTAAGGGATGTATGATCATTTTGACTTGATGCCCCTAACGGCCAAGTTTCATAGATAACATGTTTTCTATGACTTCCGCATAGTTGCATGAGACATAATGATGTTCATACGAGGATATGTATATGAATGTACATGAGCAAAGATTGGTTCTCTCAGGCCATATCGGCTTCGGGTGCCAGTCCATTCCGAATGGGATTCGGGGAGTGACAACATTGGCTAACCAAGTCGGATACTTAGTTACTTGAAGGATACCAGCCTCAATTTGCTTCTAGGTCACCTCTTTGATTTTCAAGCTTAGATCGGGCTTATATTTTCTAAGCCTCTGCTTGACGGGGGACAAGATGGATCAGTGGGCAACTTGTGGGCTACTATTGAGGTTCTTAGCCCTATCATGTCGGCATACGACCAAGCAAAAACATCCAGGTGTTTTTTCAAAAATTGAATATACTCATCTTTCTCATCTTTGGGCAAATAAACACTAACACTAGTTTCTTTTACTGTCTCAGAATTCCCTATGTTTATTACCTCCGATTCTTAGGTTTGCCTTGGGCTTTTCTTCAAAATCCTCGACCCTACTAGCAAATTCCTCGGGAATTTCACTTTCTTTCATGTAGTCTCATTATGTGCCAGAATCTCAGACTCAACATTTTTAAAAGTGATTTTGCTGAAAGAAACAAAAATAAATAATATCAATAAATTGAAAAGAGAGATTTTATTAATTCAAATGACGTTAAATGTCTTCAAACATAAAAAAATAATTGAAAAGATGTGAATTAGCTAAAAATCAAGTCTATTTATTTCCAACAATAAGATAAAATTAAAATCTTTTAAATCTACCCAAGTGTCTGGCGAGGCCTAGAAGGAGTGGCAGTCCAGTTTCTGAGTGTAGCCTTTTGTTCAATGTTCTGAATAGGGGATCCTCTCTCCTCACTAATGATGACGTTACAATCTTCTCCTTTATCTTCATCCAAAAACAAATTCTTCAGACTCTCCAGTATTTCATCTTCACCATTATCAAGAAACCCGACGGAGTGGAAAATTTGGTACAATGACAGCGAAGGATCAAGTGTATGACCCTCATCCATGTAGCCTAAACTAGAAGTGTTATTCTTCATAGAAGGTTGTACGGGTTCAACTATTCCTTATAATCTAGCCCCAAGACCCTTACCTGGTTTATATCCAGATTCGAGCATTTTCTCACCTTTAATCTTCCAACTCAGCTCTTCTTCAATGTTTCCAACCTGCTCCAATGTGTGGAATATTTATCCATCAAGAACTTTCCCTCAAAAACATATACGGGATATCCTTTTTCACCATGTATTACCACCTCATGGTGATCATACTCGAATTTGAGATATTGGTGTAGCGTGGAGGGGACTACACCATCCATGTGAATCCATGGCATACCAAGCAAGAGGTTGTAGGAAGCGAGGATGTCCATCACTTGAAATGTTATGGGGAAAGTGACTGGTCCCATTACCATGTCCAATGTGATCTTTCCAATAGTATCTCGCTGGGAGCCATCAAATGCTTTCACATTCATCTTCCAATTTTGTATTTTAGCCAAATCAACCTCCAACCTTGTCAGTGTACCCAAAGGACATATGTTTAATCTCGAACCTGGAACAATCAACACTCGAGATACAACTCTTTCTCCATGTTGTATTATAACATGCAAGGCTTTATTGTGCAACCTTTCTTTAGGTTGGAACTCATCCTCATGAAAGGATATCTTGTATGCCTCGAATGATCATATGGGCCATCTCATTCCCTGTTATAGTAGATGGTACATGGGCTTCACTTAACACCTTCATCAAAGCATTTTATGATGTTCAGAAGTCTACAACATCATTAGGATGGATATCTGAGCCGGGGTCATATTCAGCTGATCTATCATAGAGTACTCTTTGGCTTGTACCTTTTTCCAAATACCATTCTCCTCCATTTCTATCATGGGTTGTTTACTTTTACTAGAACTTCCCTGGATTGGATTTTTTGGTGTATATATTCTCCCAGATCTGGTGACACCTTGGGCGACGTCTGCTTCAACCACCTTTACTCTCGCCAGAGTGTTCTGCTCATAGTTTCAAGGGACTACATGAGTATTATAAATAGTTGGAAGAGCTCTGACGACTGTGAAAGGAGTCTTAGGTATTGCTACCTCAACCTCAAATGGTGCCCATTTGGTGTAGTGATGGTGTACCATTCGCCTTCGCGATGAACTAGATAGAGTTTTCTAGGTCTACCAATTCATCAACATCGAGCATGTTTACTTGATGATCCTGTAGTGGATTATTGGTGACATTCGACATCAGATCTTTCAACTGAATGGCCTTAGTGTCGATCAACATCAGGATTTTATCCTTCAGAGTATAACATGTTTCTATGGTGTGACCCCTCATCCGAGAATGATATAAGCAAACTTTGGTAGGATCAAAATGCTTAGCTTGAGTATTCTCACATCCAGCAGCAACAGGCGTGACATAACCTACTTCCTTAAGTCTCTTGTACAATTAGGCTATAGGTTTGGCTGAGGGAGTGTATTGCTTTTTCTGGAAATTAGCTCTAGGTCTCTAATTTTGTTGGGGAGAAGGCTGGGATGTTTGGACATGAGCGGGTTGGGCATTATACACGGGGTAAGTAGGGATTTGGAATTATGGATGTAGTGGATATAGGGTAGGTTCTTTGTATAGCGGGGTTTGATATGGCATTGGGGTTTGCATTTGGTAAGAAGATATCGAGTATGACATTGGAGATAGTGAATAGGGAGGTGGAGTTGTAATAGGAGTTTGGTAGTTGGACACACTCTTTGAAGCCCGAGCTACAATCACTGTACCTACCTCTTTTTCTTTTTATTCTCAGTAATTCCTCCACACAGCAAAGCCTTGTTGGCAACCTGTAAAGCTTCTAGATTGATAATGCTTCCATTCTTAAGACCCTCCTCAAGTATTTCTCCTACCTTTTTGATTTCAGCAAAACTTTTATCTACGACGGTTATCATTTTCTCAAGATATTGCGGCTCCTGTGCGCGACTAAAGTATTCCTTCATTTGAGATTCTTCAATCGAGGGTTGAGCTCTTGCAGCCTCAGACCTCCATCTTATAGCATAGTCCCTGAATAACTCATTTGGTTTTTTCTTCAAAGTCTGCATATAGAACCAGTTGGGGGCATTATCAATGTTGAACCCGAACAATTCTATAAATCTGATGCCATATCGACCCAGTAATTCCACTTCTTCGCATCCTGCTCAATATACTATTTAAAGCTTCCCCAGTGAGACTTCTCATGAACATTTTTATTCTTATCTTCTCGTCTCTCCTGACTCTGGCCAACTTATCATAATACATGTGCAAATGCACCTTGGGTTCTCCAGTCCCGTTATACAATTCAAACTTTGGAGGTTTGTACCCCTCCGATAACTCCACATCAGGGTGTACACATAAATCCTCATAAATGAGCCCCCTTAATCCCTTGCTTCCCTCAAGTTAATTGCATCATGGGGTCTTTTTCGAAAGGATTGGGTGCATATTGAGGATAGGTGAATAGGGTTGTTTAGACATAGATGGGGTTCAAAGAGTGTCTACCAGATGCTTGGTTGTATGATACGTTAGTGAAGGGCACATGTAGGTAAGTGGGATATTTAGTATTTTGGACATGTTAAGTGGGATACATGGGATTTGGAGTATTATGGGTATTTTGAGGAAGAGGAAGGTTTTGGATATTTTGGGGGAAAAAATGGTTTTGGATGTTTTCAGGAGGAGGAAGGTTTTGGATGTTTTGAGGAGGAGCAAGGTTTTGGATATTTTGAGAAAGAGGAAGGTTTTGGATGTTTTAGGTGACAACAATTGATGTCTTGGGGTAGAGGTTTGAGATTTTACGCCAGTATGACCGTCGACTTGTGGTTCGAGGGGGGTATTAACGGTAATAGAAAGATTGGCCAAGTTGTGCACTTGCGCTAATTCTCTTTGTCGTTCGAGAATCTGTTGTCCTATTCTTAGAATAATTTCATTGTGTTCCATGACACTTTCTCCTTCTGTGCTTTTGTCTGTAGCGCTGTTGTTATCTCTTATTTTATCTTTACCTTTCAAACTTGTAAGAGGAGGAAGAGGAGGAGGAGACCCTTTTGACCGTGTGTAATAAGACAGAGTACACAAATCAACCTTTGGGTGAGGGAAGAGCAATAAAACAATAAAATCAAAAATTAGTGCGTTAGTGGCATAAGGGGAATAATAAAAACAACACACAATAGACACATTGTTTGACGTTTCCTATTTTGGGTGCCTCTTTTGATCAAGGTAGGCCTATCGTTGTTTCAGAGATAAATATGTCATAAAATAATGCCATTTGCTCATAAAATAAACCCCAAAAGATTGAAAATTCATTAAACTAAATTGTCTCAAAAACTGAAAATACAAAGAAATATTAAAGAAATAAACTAAATTCTAAAAACGTCTTCTTCTTTGTCTTTTTTTTTTGTAGGCCTCTAAATCTTTGTCAAAACGATGGTGGTCGATCAGGAGATATGATAGTGCCAGCGTTCCTACAAGATTTCCCATGCTAAGACACTCTTTGCCTTATCGGTCAAACTCCTCACGAAGTTCTTGCACTTTTTCTTCTACACTTAGAGCACGTTGCCTCAAAAATTCTAGCTCTTTACCCATTTCTGCTATTTCCTTTGCATTATCATCATGTAATTGGCGATGTCGTGTCTCAGATTCGAAAGCCCTTTTCTTAAACTTGCGGTATAGGATTTGAGCCTCTTCTTCTTTGTCATTAACATGTTTTTCCCTTTTTAACGCTCGAAGTCACATTGTTTTTCAAGTCAGTGTGCAACCATTCAATATAGCCTAGTACATAACCTGCTTAATAACTGTCCGATTCAATACTCTTCTTGTCCAGAAAAGTCTTATTGCCCCAAGTTTTGGCAATATCAGTAGCATGCGGAATTCTGTTATTTTGATAATCCACCCGATGTTCATCTATGCTGGTTACCCTTGGTATTATTTGTTTCCTACCTACTTGCCTCATTGCTCTTGCATGAGCATATGGTTGAAGGCCATGAAGTCCCATCATCAAGTAGACTTGGTGCTGATTGTATATCACAAAGTTCGTACTTGGGAACCAGTCAAACATCCATTGAATAGAATCTTCAGTCAAAGCGCTCAACATCTGTCCCTACTTTTCTACCTCATTTGGTCGTTTGTTTCTCATGATCCCCATTGTAACTCGAAATTGATGTGCAGCAATATTGTCAGCCACAGTTAGTGTATGCATTCTTTACAACCCATGCACCTTTTAAAGGTGTTCGATCAGCCATAACTGAAACAATAAATTACATCCTTCAAATCGTATGGCTCTATTCTTGCAACAACCCATGGCCCGATAGATGTCAACTAGGATCATGGGTATAATCGTGCACGGACCCTTGTTAATCCCATTACACAAAGCATCGGCCACTATATTTAAGTGGGTTTGTATGACTTCGTCCACTCCATTTGGGAAGACCACCATTCCCAAGAAGTAGACGATAAATGCAAAAACCCTCTTACTTTCCCATGACTTAGGATCAGGACTCTCTGCTTCATATGCTTGCCGACTATGACGGTGTCCAAATTTGTCAAACATATGACTTCCCAGAATCTTGAATTTCATCATATATGACACCATCATACTGCCTTGAAGTCCTAACTTGTCTCGAATCTCTTCTAAGGTGACACTTTTCAAAATGATGACCTGTAACACCCCGTACTTGTTCTAACCTCACTTGATACCTTGAGTTCATATCTACCTAAGTGTTGAGATGCCATGAGTATGTGTTTTATGGTGTCATTGGTGAAACATTTGATATCGGACCTAATATGTGCGATTAGAACTTCGTAGGAGGTGTTTTGTGATTTCGTGGAGTATTTGGGTAATACCCCGTACATATTCTAACCCCATTTGGTGACTTGGAGTCATGTTTACTTGATGATTAAGATCACTAAGTAAGTATTTTGTTGTGTTTTGATAAGGTATTGGACGATATGCAAGTATTGAAGAAGTGGCCGAAAAATTCAGCAAGGTATGAAAACTTGCGCCACTACCCTGTTTCAGGGGGTGTCGCGCAAGCCACTGATTCAGAGGGCTCTGATTTATTGCGCCACTGCCTTCTTTTCAGCAGTGGCGCAAGGCACAAATATTGTGCCCTTCCGGACTCGTTTTGTAACGCAGTTCTACGGCGATTCTTAGATGGTTTCTTTTGGTTCTTTGGAGTTCTTTGAGCATTGTTAAAGCTTCAAACACTTCAATACACTCCTACATACTTCTACATGATCAAATCATGAAACATAAATAGTTATACAAAATGTCCAATGAAGCCATAGGCGGCTAGAATTCCTATTTTTGCGATTGAGACGACGAATGAGAATCTCGTAAGAGAATATTGTCGTGACATTATGGAATTATTTAAACATGATATATATGGTGAATTATACATCAAAGTTGATGGGTTAAATGGATATATGTTATTGGGCCCAAATGTAGGTCCAAAATAGAATAAAAGACATGGCCCAAAATGGCAAAAAGATCCATTCTTCCACTTTGACCACATTTAATGCCAAGGAATGGCTAAGTATGACTTGGGGTCTATATAAAGGCCCCAAAATCAGATTTTTATTCACACAAAACTCTCATGCCTTTTAAGATATTTCTCAAACATTTCTCTAGTTCCAATTTCCTTGGGACTCTTTGGACAAAATCATCCTATTCCAAGCCTTGGTAAGTATTTATTCTCATGGATTAACATATTATATGCATGGGAGATTATATATCTTATGATAGTTATGTTGGCAAGGTGGTGAATAGTATATTTTTACTTTTGGTGAAAGATGTGCTATCTTGGTGATTTGAACTTGAAAAGAGACTTGATGTCTTAATAAAAGAGCATGGTATGGATAAAATATGAACATGTATGGTGTGATTTTGTTATTAAACTTGTTATTTTTCTAAAAGTGTAAATTGTGGGATTTTGGCCGATATGTGCAATGAGGTGTATTAAGGTAATTTGATGGATTATTTTTGATGTGGTGTGGATAAGAAAGTGTAAAGGAGAAGTGTTGTGGAGAAATGTATTGATTATCATGTATTGGTCAATGTATGGAATATTGGGGGATTTTTGGAATAATAATTTCATCAATGGTTTTGTCAAAGGGAAATGGCATGTTTAAAGGCAAACATGTAACTCGTTGATGTTATATGCATTTGTAAAGTAGTTGATGGTTAATGTGAATCCCGTTATATATTTGTGTTGTAGAGTGACACATAAAGAAGGAGCGGGACTATTGTATGCACATCTAAGATTGTATATATTCGTATTGCGAATACAAGGTATGTAAGGTTGCTCTGTCCGTATCATTCTGCGGCAAATAGTATTCATATTGACTTTATGCTGGTCCTATTCTGAAATGTGCTAAGGTATTCTATATCCGGTTATCCATGGTCATTGTCATATATTTCCTACTCATTGATCATTGGTGAATCTCATGTCTCATATTCATGAATAATGTTCCAAAAGCTCAACAATGTTATATTTCAAAGTTCCAATAGTGGTTATACTCATATATCTTGTTCATTGATTATTGTCTAATGGTTCCAATGGTGATATGTTTCCAATAAGGCTATGTTTCCAACAATGTTTATTCACATGTCTCTCACTCATTGGTTAATGATCCAAAGCTTCAAATGAAGTTATGATTATCATGGTATCAATCTCAAAGTAATAAACAAAGTAATGCATATGTGGTCAATGACCAAGTATGCGTGGCAGCTTTGGGGGCAAAATGCCTAGCTCAAGCTGATCCCGAGGTTGTTGGATCAGGGGGCAGTCCTGGGGGCATAAGCCTAGCTCGAACCGATCCTGATAGGGGGCAGATCTAGGGGTAATAACCTAGCTCGAGCCGATCCCGATATATACATTGATTCATAGGGTGGTAGCTCTAGGGGCATAAGCCTAGCTCAAGCCGATCCCAACATAACGATATGTAATGTTAAAACCCACTGTTCAGTCGGGGCTCGGGTATCACAGGTCAAAGGCAAAGGTGAATAATCATGGAAGTAAAGATACCAAGAATGTAATGAAAGCAACATACATGGTTTCCAAAGTACAGAAAAATGACTCATCCACATTGTAACTTATCTATATTGGTTATGCATTTGAACTTGAGTTTCTTGACATATCTTCATATCTTACAAGTTTCATATGGCCTTACATACTCAGTACATTCTTTGTACTGACCCCTCTTGGGGAATTTACCTTACGTGCTGCAGGCGCAGGTACTAGTAGGCCTCCACAGTAGGTTGCCAGTGTTGCAGATCTTTGGTGAGCTCCAGCTAGTTCGGGCTTCTCCGAGTCACAGTTGTACATATGTTTTGGTGTTGTATATGTTGCATAAAGCGGGGGGGACTTGTCCCGACTTTTAGTTCATTTGGTCAATGCTTTTGTTAGAGGCTTTTGTAGATGGATGTGGGTGTATAAATGTAAAAGGGATATGTCATTCTTGACTTGGTGGCCTCAACGGCTAAGTTCCGCATATGTATATATATATCATGTTCCATGAATTCCATTGTTTGTGTCTATAGCTATTATGTGATTGGGTTTCTTATGGAATACATATAATTGAATAGAGACAAAACTTGGTTCTCTCGGGCCTTGTCGGCTACGAGTGTCAATCCGTCCCGATGGGATTCATGGCTTGACAAAAGTGGTATCAGAGCAGGTCGTCCTAAGGGTGTCTACAAAGCCGTGTCTGAGTAGAGTCTTACTTATCGATGTGTTGTGCACCACATTTATAAGTAGGAGGCTACGGGACATGTAGGATGTTGTTTCTTTTCTTCACTTCTAGATCATGCAATAGAGCCAGTGTTGTAAGTCGAATTGCATATGATCATGGTAATTGTTTTTCTTTCGTATATTCAAAATGCCAATCACGAGAAGAGGTAAAGGTAAAGGGAATCAGGTAGATGTGCCTGCTGAAGAAGGAATGAGTAGACTACCACCTGACCAAGCTAGTCAAGGTGGAGCAAATGCTGAAATTTCATCGCGGTCTTCGTCTACTTTTCCAGATTCGGAGGAGCCAGTTGGTAGAGAAGTACCTGCGGAACAACCAATGAATGCTACAGATCAGGATCTTAGAAATGCAGTTCATATGTTAACACAGTTAGTGGCAGCCCAGAGTCAAGGACGAGCTGGTCCAATGACACATGATGATGATGCGGCTAGAGTACAAGTCGCAGGACACATGATTTCTTAAAACTGGACCCTCCTATATTAACTGGGTCAGATCCAAAAGCAGATCCACAGGACTTCGTGGATCAAATTCAGAGGGCCTTGGAAGTTATGCACGTGACAGGGGTAGAAACAGTTGAACTTGCTGCGTATAGATTGAAAGGCGAGGGAATATTGTGGTACGAGGATTGGAAGAAATCTCGTGACATTGGTGCAAATCCAACTACATGGGAGGAGTTTAAAGTGGCTTTCCTCGATCATTACCTTCCTTATGATATTCGGGAGGCACGTGCTGATCAGTTCTTAAATCTCCGTCGAGGAAATTTGAGTGTCAGAGAATATAACTTGCAATTTAATTCCTTGGATCGATATGCGCCAAATGTTGTGGCTACGATGACAGACAGAGTCCATAGATACGTGGACATACTAGAGCCATATTTGGTAAGGGATTTCACCATTGCGGCCTTGAACAAGGACATGGACATAGCTAGAATACAAGCCTTCGCCCAGAAAATGGAAGATCAGAGACAGAGACGAAGGGTACATAAATTTGATAGGTGACAGTCCAAAAGGGCTAGACCTATGGGACCACCTATGATGTACCAAGGAGGATCTAGGCCCTGCATATTTCCTAGACCACCTAGACCGTCGTTCTCCTATTCCACAGGGGGTGCTCACTCACAGTTTCGATGGTCTAGGGTTGGTCCGTCTGGGCAGGGTAGCGGAGTCCACGGATCACAGGCAGCAGGTTTTCCTCGTCAGCATTGTCAGCACTGTGGGCGTATTCATACAGGTACATGCAGAGTGGGGACAAATGCTTGTTTCTGGTGCGGCATGACAGGACACATGATGAGAGAGTGTCCCCAGAGGAGCATGAGTGGTATAGCACGACCGACAGGATCGGTCGGTGCGTCATCGGCATAGGTTCCTTCACTGGGCCGAGGTGTGCAGTTTGTTGGCCGTGGTAGAGGGGCCAGAGGAGTAGCCAGTACTAGTGGGGTCCAGAATCGTACTTATGCTTTAGTGGACCGACAGAATTCAAAGGCTTCCCCTGATGTTGTCACAGGTACATTATCCATATTCTCGTATAGTGTATATGAATTAATTGACCCAGGTTCTACATTTTCCTATGTTACTCCATTGGTTGCTGCAAAATTTGCAAAGGCACCACATTTATTAATTAAATCAATTAAAGTGTCTACATCAGTCGGTGAATATATTATTGCAAAAAGAGTATATCGTAATTGTGTGGTGACGGTGTATGTTCACGATACATTGGCCGATCTCATTGAATTAGACATGGTGGATTTTGATGTGATCATGGGAATGGATTGGTTGGCCTCTTGTTATGCTACGGTAGATTGCCGGGCCAAGAAGGTGCAATTTTGTTTTCCGCAAAAAAATATCCTTGAATGGCAGGGTAATGTAGGGGCACTACGAGGGAGATTTATTTCCTATCTAAAAGCCAGTAAAATAATTGCTAAGGGTTACATATGTCATTTAGTATGGGTGAAAGATAATGATGTGGAACCACTAACGCCGCAGTCGGTTCCAATGGTCAATGAGATTCTAGATGTGTTCCCATAGGATCTTCCAGGCTTACCCCCAAAACGGGAAGTAAAATTTGGCATTGATGTGATTACAGGCACTCAGCCTATTTCTATTCCTCCATATAGAATGGCCCCAGCAGAATTGCATGAATTGAAGGAGCAATTGAAAGATTTGCTGGACAAAGGCTTCATTAGGCCTAGTATGTCCCCATGGGGTGCACCGGTATTATTTGTGTGAAAGAAAGATGGCACTTTCAGAATGTGCATTGACTATCGACAATTGAATAAGGTAACGATCAAGAACAAATATCCCCTTCCTCAAATTGATGATTTGTTTGATCAGTTACAGGGTGCCAAGTGTTTTTCAATGATCGACTTGAGGTCGGGTTAACATCAAGTCAGAGTTAGGGAAGAAGATGTACCTAAGACAGCTTTCCGAAAATGGTATGACCATTATGAATTTTTAGTTATGTCATTTGGACTAACAAATGCACCAGCTGTGTTCATGTATTTGATGAATAGGGTGTTTAAGCCATTTCTGGACGTGTTCTTCATGGTATTTATAGATGACATCCTGGTTTATTCAAGATCACCGGAGGACCATGCTAATCACTTACGGCAAGTGTTATAGATTCTCCGTGAGCGTAAGTTGTATGCCAAGTTCTCTAAGTGTGAGTTTTGGTTAAAATTAGTTGCATTCTTTGGCCACATTGTGTCAGATGAGGGCATACAGGTTGATACACAGAAAATTGAAGCAGTGAAAAATTGGCCAAGACCTATGACACCCACAGAAATTCATAGTTTTCTTGGACTAGCCGATTATTACAGAAGATTTGTGGAAGGTTTTTCCTCTATTGTTGCACCGTTAACAAAGCTTACACATAAGGCAGTAAAATTTCAGTGGAATGATGCGTGCGAGAAAAGCTTCCAAAGTTTGATAGATAAATTAACTTCCACACCAGTTTTAGTGCTTCCCGAGGGTACCGAAGGTTATGTAGTGTATTGTGATGCTTCTGGGGTTGGCCTCAGAAGTGTATTGATGCAACACGGTAATGTCATAGCATATGCCTCACAACAGTTGCGGCCACATGAGAAAAATTATCCCACACACGATCTTGAATTAGCAGCGGTGGTCTTTGCTTTAAAGATATGGCGTCATTATTTATATGGAGTTCATGTTGATATCTATACAGATCACAAAAGTTTACAATATCTCTTTAAGCAGAAGGAACTCAACTTGAGGCAACGAAGGTGGTTAGAGCTCTTAAAAGACTATGATATTGATATTCTTTATCATCCAGGCAAAGCAAATGTAGTAGCTGATGCATTAAGACGCAAGGCAGTAGAAAGCACCAGTGGCCAGTTGACTGAAAACAAGAGATAATCAAAGATCTACATCAACTATCCAGCTTGGGAGTTCACCTTATTGAATCTCCAGATGAAAGGGTTATTGTGCAAAATGCAGCAGCATCCTGCTTGATAGCTGAAGTGAAAGAGAAGCAGTTTGCGGATTCTATTTTATTACAGCTAAAGGAAAATGTACAGCAAAATTTGACCAAGGCATTTGATCTTACCCAAGAAGGGGTACTTCAATGTCAAGGGAGATTATGTGTACCGGACGTAGATGAGTTGAGGACACGAATTATGACCGAAGCGCATCATTCGTGCTATTCTATTCATCCGGGTGCTACTAAAATGTACCATGAATTGAAAGAAGTGTATTGGTGGGGAAATATGAAAAAGAACATTGCAGAATTTGTCGCGCAATGCCTGAATTGTCAACAAGTGAAAGTGGAACATCAGAAACTGGGAGGTTACATGCAATGTATCAATCTTCCAGTCTGGAAATGGGATATGATTAATATGGATTTCATTATGGGTTTGCCTCATACATTGTGGAAGTTTGATTCTATATGGGTCATAGTGGATAGGCTTACCAAGTCAACGCATTTTCTACCAGTAAAGACGACCTATACAGCTGAGGATTATGCGAAGTTGCATGTGAAAGAGATAGTACAATTGCATGGTATTCCACTTTCCATTATATCAGACAGAGGAGCACAGTTCACAGCACACTTTTGGAGATCTTTTCAGCGGAGTTTGGGAACACAGGTGAATTTGAATACAGCTTTCCATCCTCAGACTGATGGACAAGCAGAACATACTATTCAGACACTTGAAGATATGCTACGAGCATGCACGTTATTTTTTCAAAGCAGATGGGATGACCATTTGCCTCTTATTGAATTTGCATATAACAATAGCTATCATTCAAGTATTAAAATGGCACCTTATGAAGCCTTGTACGGAAGGAAATGTAGATCACCAATCGGATGGTTTGAAGTGGGTGAAACTGCTTTACTTGGGCCAGATATTGTTCATCAGGCTATGGAGAAAGTTAAAGTGATCCAACAGCGGTTACAAATGGCTCAAAGTTGTCACAAGTCATATGGCGATGTTAGAAGAAGAGGGCTTGAATTCTCCATAGGTGATTGGGTGTTTTTAAAGGTGTCACCAATGAAAGGGGTAATGCGGTTCGAAAAGAAAGGGAAATTAAGTCCACATTACATAGGCCCATATGAGATCATTAGAAGATTTGGGCAAGTTGCGTATGAGTTGGCACTACCCCAGGAACTTTCCTCAGTCCATCCGGTATTTCATGTTTCGATGCTTTGAAAATGCATAGGAGATCCATCTCGTATTGTTCCCATAGAGGATGTCCAAGTTACGAAGGATCTTACTTATGATGAGGTACCCATTTCTATTCTGGATCGACAAGTAAGGAGGCTGAGGAATAAAGATGTCGCATCCGTAAAAGTCCTTTGGAGAAATCAACAAGTAGAGGAGATCACATGGGAAGCGAAAGAAATGATGAAATCCAAGTATCCCCATCTATTTTAAATGGACCAGGAAGTTCACAGTGCGGAGGTGGGACAATAACAAGTAAGTATTTAAAAACATTATGCGTATGTGTGTACGTATGTTAACGTAGAGATGCATTTGTTGTATATAAGACGATGTTGTTAACATTTGAGGACGAATGTTTCTAAGGGGGGAAGAATGTAACACCCCGTACTTGTTCTAACCTCACTTGATACCTTGAGTTCATATCTACCTAAGTGTTGAGATGCCATGAGTATGTGTTTTATGGTGTCATTGGTGAAACATTTGATATCGGACCTAATATGTGTGATTAGACCTTCATAGGAGGTGTTTTGTGATTTCGTGGAGCATTTGGGTAATACCCCGTACACATTCTAACCCCATTTGGTAACTTGGAGTCATGTTTACTTGATGATTAAGATCACTAAGTAAGTATTTTGTAGTATTTTGATAAGGTATTGGACGATATGCAAGTATCGAAGAAGTGGCCGAAAAATTCAGCAAAGTATGGAAACTTGCGCCACTACCTTGTTTCAGGGGGTGTCGCGCAAGCCACTGATTCAGAGGTCTCTGATTTATTGCGCCACTTCCTTGCTTTATAGCAGTGGCGCAAGGCACAAATATTGTGCCCTTCCAGACTCGTTTTGTAACGCAATTCTACGGCGATTCTTAGATGGTTTCTTTTGGTTCTTTGGAGTTCTTTGAGCATTGTTAAAGCTTCAAACACTTCAATACACTCCTACATACTCCTACATGATCAAATCATGAAATATAAATAGTTATTCAAAATGTCCAATGAAGCCATGGGCGGCTAGAATTCCTACTTTTGCGATTGAGACGACGAATGAGAATCTCGTAAGAGAATATTGTCGTGACATTATGGAATTATTTAAACATGAGATATATGGTGAATTATACATCAAAGTTGATGGGTTAAATGGATATGTGTTATTGGGCCCAAATGTAGGCCCAAAATAGAATAAAAGACATGGCCCAAAAGAGCAAAAAGATCCATTCTTCCACTTTGACCACATTTAATGCCAAGGAATGGCTAAGTATGACTTGGGGTCTATATAAAGGCCCCAAAATCAGATTTTTATTCACACAAAACTCTCATGCCTTTTAAGATATTTCTCAAACATTTCTCTAGTTACAATTTCCTTGGGACTCTTTGGACAAAATCATCCTATTCCAAGCCTTGGTAAGTATTTATTCTCATGGATTAACATATTATATGCATGGGAGATTATGTATCTTATGATAGTTATGTTAGCAAGGTGGTGAATAGTGTATTTTTGCTTTTGGTGAAAGATGTGCTATCTTGGTGATTTAAACTTGAAAAGAGACTTGATGTCTTAATGAAAGAGCATGGTATGGATAAAATATGAACATGTATGGTGTGATTTTGTTATTAAACTTGTTATTTTTCTAAAAGTGTAAATTGTGGGATTTTGGCCGATATGTGCTATGAGGTGTATTAAGGTAATTTGATGGATTATTTGTGATGTGCTGTGGATAAGAAAGTGTAAAGGAGAAGTGTTGTGGAGAAATGTATTGATTATCATGTATTGGTCAATGTATGGAATATTGGGGGATTTTTGAAATAATAATTTCATCAATGGTTTTGTCAAGGGGAAATGGCATGTTTAAAGGCAAACATGTAACTCGTTGATGTTATATGCATTTGTAAAGTAGTTGATGGTTAATGTGAATCCCGTTATATATTTGTGTTGTAGAGTGACACATAAAGAAGGAGCGGAACTATTGTATGCACATCTAAGATTGTATATATTCGTATTGCGAATACAAGGTATGTAAGGTTGCTCTGTCCGTATCATTCTGCGGCAAATAGTATTCACATTGACTTTATGCTTGTCCTAATCCAAAATGTGCTAAGGTATTCTATATCCGGTTATCCATGGTCATTGTCATATATTTGCTACTCATTGTTCATTGGTGAATCTCATGTCTCAAATTCATGAATAATGTTCCAAAAGCTCAACAATGTTATATTTCAAAGTTCCAATAGTTGTTATACTCATATATCTTGTTCAATGATTATTATCTAATGGTTCCAATGGTGATATGTTTCCAATAAGGCTATGTTTCCAACAATGTTTATTCACATGTCTCTCACTCATTGGTTAATGATCCAAAGCTTCAAGTGAAGTTATGATTATCATGGTATCAATATCAAAGTAATAAACAAAGTAATACATATATGGTCAATGATCAAGTATGGGTGGCAGCTTTGGGGGCAAAATGCCTAGCTCAAGCCAATCCCGAGGTTGTTGGATCAGGGGGCAGTCCAGGGGGCATAAGCCTAGCTCGAACCGATCCTGACAGGGGGCAGCTCTAGGGGTAATAACCTAGCTCGAGCCGAACCTGAAATGTTGTATGGGCGGCAGCTCTAGGGGTACTAACCTAGCTCGAGCCGATCCCGATATATACACTGATTCATAGGGTGGCAGCTCTAGGGGCATAAGCCTAGCTCAAACCGATCCCAACATAACGATATGTTATGTTAAAACCCACTGTTCAGTCGGGGCCCGGGTATCACAGGTCAAAGGCAAAGGTGAATAATCATGGAAGTAAAGATACAAAGAATGTAATGAAAGCAATATACATGGTTTCCAAAGTACAGAATAGTGACTCATCTACATTGTGACTTATCTATATTGGTTATGCATTTGAACTTGAGTTTCTTGACATATCTTCATATCTTACAAGTTTCATATGGCCTTACATACTCACTACATTCTTCGTACTGACCCCTCTTGGGGAATTTACCTTACTTGCTGCAGACGCAGGTACTAGTAGGCCTCCACAGTAGGTTGCCAGTGTTGCAAATCTTTGGTAAGCTCCAGCTAGTTTGGGGCTTCTCCGAGTCACAGTTGTACATATGTTTTGGTGTTGTACATGTTGTATAAAGTGGGCACTTGTCTCGACTTCTAGTTCATTTGGTCAATGCTTTTGTTTGAGGCTTTTGTAGACGGATGTGGGTGTATAAATGTAAAAGGGATATGTCGTTCTTGACTTGGTGGCCTCAACGGCCAAGTTTCGCATATGTATATATATATCATGTTCCATGAATTCCATTGTTTGTGTCTATAGCTATTATATGATTGGGTTTCTTATGGCATACATATGATTGAATAGAGACAAAGCTTGGTTCTCTCGGGCCTTGTCGGCTACGAGTGCCAATCCATCCCGATGGGATTCGGGGCGTGACATGACCTCAGTTTTAGGCCAACTATTTTTTGGTAACAAATTCATATCTTTGACATATCCTCTGATTTTCTTAAGAAACGGGGTCATCTCAACGTCGCCGAGTCTGAACACAGAGCTTTTTTCATCCAAAAATGTAGTAGCAGCCTCAATAAGTTCCCTGCACGGGGTGACATACATAAGAGATGGCAAGCTCCCCAATACCTTTCTCACCGTGGTCTGTCCTTCTAAGCCCAAGTCTAGCCACCATGACTCCATCTGCTTTGGCATGTACCAAAACATACTGAACCTTGGATATGATGTAGGTGGTGCCATTGAACCTGGAGAACAAAAAGGTTAGCCTACCCTACCCCCTAAGAGCAAATAACAACATTTAGACATATTTATCTCTAAAAAATGCACATAAATTATAAAGGCGTCCTTTTCGGGATTGTGAAATCCCTTAGAACTTAGGGCATGGTTTTCTTAGCAAAGTATCCTAGGCTTTAAGATGCTTATTCCTTAGTAAAGGAATAGACGGACATGATCTAGGAATAAGAGTGGTTTTTTGACATGATTCCCTCAAGCGGACAACTTGAAAGTGGGAAAGCTCGTGACTGTCGATGCACCGCTGATCGACCGATTCACGAGACATTTCCCATAAGGTGTTTTAGAAAAATGAACGTCCGTGCAACCACGCAACCCTTCTTAATAAAAAAAAGAAAAGAGGTTCCACGTGGAGTAAGATACGAGCGAAATTCCAGTTGTATATAAAGCAGTAACATGTTGATCAATATATATAAAAAATATAAATAATAAAACTAGATAAAATTAACAAATACATAGCAAAAGAGATATAAGGGAGATAAGAAATAACAAGTAAGCAATTAAAAGGGAAAAAGAGAGTGGAGGGACATGAAAAGACAAACGAGATAAGGAAAGGGAAGAGGATTAACATACTTTCTAACAATAAATTAAAAGTGCCAAAATAATTATTTAAAGAAAACTGATAACGCAAAAGAAATAAAAATTAACATGCATAATCAGAAAAAGTCAAAACAACTCAAAAAACAATTAAAAAACAAAAATCTCACATAATACATAAATTCATAATGGTTAGAACCTAAGTATCCCAGTAGAGTCGCCATACTGTCGCGCCTCATTTTTCTTGCGAAAAGCGGATTTGGCGTGACAATTCATTTTGGGATGAAAAAAGAGAAGAGTCACCACCTAACGAATTAAGGTGCGTTAGGGCACCATATTACACTAATTACGAGCTTATTTTATTAGTCTACGTCAACCAGAAATTTGGATAAGGGTTCAGGTTACCTCGAAAGGAAGGTGTTAGGCACCTTTCGAGGTCCACAAATATGGGTCCCGACCGAACTCATATATTACGTGGGAAATTTATGTGATAAACAAAGGTCAATTATTTTTATTAATTTAATATTGACTAGGCGTTTAAACATAAAACTTCTATTTTATCATAATTAATAGCTAATTAAGTGATAAAACCATTAAGCACGCAAACGAAATATGGATCAGATAAGCAAGGAGATAGAATGGACACAATTATATAGTAAAAATATTTACTTAAATAATAAACCTAACTACCCTAGATAATTAAAACATTCAAAAATAAACTAAAGAAAAGTCGATTTAGAAAAACTTGGACAAGGAGTTCATTTTATCATATTCGGATCAACGCCCGGCTTATTAATGGATGACAATGTCGCATATTGCATTGTCGGATTCTGCTCGGGTCAACTTCCATCATATCCGACTTTCTACCTACCCCACCTAGTTGGTTAATAAGCCTAAAAGCATTCTATCTAAAACGATAAAACTAACGTTCCCTAAAATACCTACTCGTCCCAATTTAATGTCCAAGAGGCATTGGACTTACTATTTTGGATTTGGGTCTAGACAAAAGAACACTTAGGTTGCCTAATTATATTCTGGAGTTTCCGTCAAACAAGACACATAAAATGAACAAGTAACAAGTAATGGTTTCAAACAAACGTCTAGATTAATTAAAGTTAATTAGGTGATTAATATGCTTAAAAGAAAATTATTTATTTTACGTAATTGAAACCAATAGACATGATATCTAATGATGTATAATAACTTAATATGCTAAAAATGAATTAAATGTCCAATGGACAGGATATCTAGGTGAGAAACATATGTTGACGTACGACAATTACTCCAATGAGTTGGAAATTATTTAAACATGCCGAAAGTATTTGAATATGCTGGAAAAAACTTTTAACTATGCTGAAAATTCAAATTTTTTAGGTGCTAGAAATTATTAAAATATGTTGAAAATTTAATTTTTTTAATGCTAGAAATTCAATTTTTAAATACTGAAAATTATTAAAATATGCTGAAAATTTAATTTACACATGCTAGACATTAATTTAGGAATTCTGGAAAGTGATTTAAACATGCTAAAAATTAATTTTAATATGCTGAAAAGTGATTTAACTATGCTGGAAATTAGTCTAAGTATGCTGAAAATTATTTAAACAAGATGGATATTAATTTAACAAATATGCTTAAGACTAAGTTAAACATGCTGGAAATTAATTTAAATAGGCTGGAAATTAAATTAAAGGTGCTAAAATAAATAAATTTAAAGTTGCTGAAAATTAATTTTTAATGCTGGAAAGTAGTTAGAAGTTGCTGAAATTTGATGTTTTAATGCGGTAAAATAACTTAAAGACACTGGAAACTGACTAAACATACTGGAAATTATTATTATATGCTGGAAATCAGTTTTAACATGCAAAAAAAATAAATTAATTGAACACGCTTAAATTAAATTAACATATTCAAAATTGATCTAATACGTCTGAAGGTTAGTTAATGATCCTTAAAGACATGATTTCTAAGCGATAAAATAATTAATTAATTATCCTAGATTGTTTGCCTAAGTGATAAAATAATTGAACTAATTAACATGTGAAATCCTATAGGCATGACATCTAAGTGATGAAAATACTCAAATCACAGAATCCCCACCCCCCTAAGCAGTCCCCATAATTTTATTATACATACAGAGGTTTATATAATAAAATATTACAAACCGAAAAAAGAATAAGGGAAAGAGAATTTAAACCAAACGAATAAACTAGGCACCCCTGAGTTCTCGGACAACTCTTCTCATCCCCAAACATCTACCTTCTAATAGAACCTGTTAGATGCGAAAATGAATCCAAATACACCAACACGTGCAACAAACAGAGAGGCAAACAAATGCAAAAATAAAGCACCATTTCAATCATTAATTATATAAGCATATTCTCTAAGTCACAGGGAGACTACCACATAAGTATTATCAATTGCGTCGATAGAGGCTTAACGGTTAACGGCGAAACAAGAAGAGGCAAAAATAAATAATAAAGCAACAAGCAACAAGAAGGAACCAAGAGCCTTTTCCAAAGTCAAAGCCAAAACCAAACTTGAAATATTTTTATGTGTAGAGAGAGTATAATGATAAAGCGTTCAAGAGTATATGTAAGTGAGGTGATAAAGTTTATCTAAATGAGAAAGAGCATTGTTTATATAGTGAATCAAGGATGATTATTAAAAGGAAGAAAATAATTAGGAGATGCAATTAGCTTAGCAAAATCAATTAAGAGAGAAAATCTTGCCAAGTTTACCATAAATAAATAGGTAAAAGAAAATATGTTCGTACCCAATAAGGGAAGAGAATCAATAAATAAACTCCACAACATATAAATACGGGAGTAAAGGAGCTGTCAAAATTCAAAACCGAATCCGAACAAATCAATTGTATAAAAATTAATTGAAAGACTGAAGCTATAGCAGGAATGAACAAGGAAGCATGAATTAATAGAAATATTTGAATTCAATTGATTTTAGTACAAGTTCATCAAGATTCGACACAGAGTAAATCGAGATTGAGCAAACCTTCACTCAAAATTTACCAACAATAGGCGAGTACGAAAAATTAATCAAGCTTGAATCAATACGTATAGAACATTCAAATAAACATTTTTGTCACCTAGAGACATACCAAGCCAGGGAAGGAACAAAAAAAATGATAACAATGAATCAATACACGGAGTTAATATGCAAATTATGATAAACAAGATTCACGAAACAACAAGCCATGGACACAATTTCAACATTTGGTTCTCAATCGTGAAAAATTGGGTTTTGTCAAAGTTCATAACATTTGAGGCTTTGCACATATGTCAATTTAAAGAAGAAAATAAACACAAAATTGAATGAGTTAAGTCAAATATCATAGCCAAGTTCCACCAATTTCAAAACTAAGAATCCGTTTGAACAAATGAGTCATACCACATAACAACGAAGATAGAAATGATCATACCAGAGATGGATGCTTGGGAATCCGTCTTAAAATTACATTCTTTGAGGATTAAGTGGGAGTCAAAATGAGACGGACAACTTCTATAATTTTTGATTATTGATGCTTCATCTGGTGCGCCGGTTCACTAGGGAGGAGATCGGAGATGGGTTTTACCGGCCATGGTTAGCCTGATCCCATGGTGGCGATTGGAGTTTGAGGCGGTTAACTGGTGAATTTTACTTGTGGAGCAGTGCTGATAGAAAGGCGACTGCGGGAATGGAGCCTGACTAGTGGTGCTCTCATCGGAGATGGTGAGAGCCATGGAGTTCACCAGAGAGAGGGAGATATCAGGGTGAGAAGGGAGAGAGTTGGAAGTGACGGGGGTTTGTTATTGGCCGTGGAGGAGAGGAGAGCAAGGGGCGGCGATGGTGTGTACATCGTCCATCGGTATGGATTCACCGGTGGTGCGGTGGAGACGACGATGAGAGAAAGAAGGGGGCTTGTGTTGTTTGAAGGAAGAAAAATAAATTAGGGTTTGGGTTTTGGTGGAATTAAAATGGAAAGAAAAGGGGAACTTAATCCGGACCGCTGGATCAAAAGAATGGATGGATGAGATTGAAATTAGGAGATGGGTTGGATCCGGGTCAGAAAATTGGGTTTGTTAAAATTGAATTGGGGATTTCAATTTTGGGTCAAATTAAAATAAATTTAGGCTAAAATTGACACAAAAATTGGGTACAAAATGACTAAAATTTAAATAAATTAGGAAAATTGAATTGAATTAGACTGCTCATTTAATAAATAATGACTCAACAATGATAATGAGAAAATAATAAGACGTCACAAAATCATTTTTCTTAAAATAAATTATGTATATAAAATTGATGTTACGTAAAATATTATATAAAATTGACGATAATAATAAATGATGTACCTGTAAATTATGCATGCGAATTTTAAGAAATTTTATAATAATAATAAGTATTATAATATTAATATTAATAATAATAATAATAATGATAATAATATAATTAATAAATAATAATAGTAATAGACCATGTGTTTGTAAATTACGAGTATACATATTTGCGGAAATACGTTAATAAAAATTAACAAAATTATGAAAAAATATTATATTTAAATTAATAAAATATTAAAGTAAATTACATACTTCAAAAATCATGAATGCGAGACGTCGAGATTTATTTCATACTAAAATAAGAAATATTAATACCTAAAACTAATAATTTTTAAAATAGCAATCCAAAGGGAGTATCGGGAGGTCAAAATTGGGTGTCAACAAACATGTAGTAATGAAAGAAATCAAGTTCTGTTATTGGTTCGTACAACCTATGTAAGTCTTATGTAGTTATTTAGTTGGCAAAGAAACATCGATAATCCATCCGAGTATGTAATACATTGATGTTAGGAGGTAATACATGTGTAGTTTAGTAAGAAAATAAGTTCCATTATTTGTTTTACCAACCTATGTATTTCTCGTTTATTGTGTAAGTATGCAAAGAAACAATGATAATCCATTCGAGTTTGGAATACACAGATATTTTGAGGTAATACTCATGTACAAATGTAACAAATCAAGTTCTATTATTGGTCTATCCAACATATGCACATCTCAGTTAGTGGTATAATAGTCAAAGAAACACCGATAATCCATCCGAGTATGGAATACATAGTTTTTTGGAGGTAATACTCAAGTACTTATGTAACAAACCAAGTTCAACTATTGGTATTTCTAACCTATGCATGTCTTGTTAAGGGTCAAGTAGTCAAAGAAACACTGATAATCCATTTGAGTCTGGAATACATATGTGTTTTGAGGTAATACGCATGCAGTAATATGAAAAAGAAAGTTCTATTATTGGTCAGTCCATCCAATGTCATTTAGTGGGATAGTAGCCAAAGAAACACTGATAATCCATATGAGTATTGAATACGTTGATCTTAGAAGGTAATACACGTGTAGCTTTGTAGGAAATCAAATTTTAATTTTTGTTTTTCCAGCCTATGTATTTCTTGATTAGTAATTTAGTAGGATAAGAAACACTGATAATCTATCCGAGTATGAAATATGTTGATATTAAGAGGTAATACTCATGTACTTATGTAAGAAACAAATTCTATTATTGGTTTAACCAACCTATGTATGTCTTGTTTAGTGTTATAGTAGTCAAAGAATCACCGATAATCCTATCCAAGTATGAAATACGTTGATATTAGGAGGTAATGCTCATGTACTAATGTAATAAACCAAGTTAAATTATTGGTCCATCCAACCAATATATGTCTCATTTAGTGGCACAATAGGCAAAGAAACACCAATAATCTATCCGAGTATGTTATACATAGATGTTAGGATGTTATACACATGTAGTTATGGAAGAAACCAAGTTATATTATTGGTCTGTCCAACCAATATATGTCTCATTAAGTGGAATAGTAGTAAAACAAAAAACAATAATCCATCCGACTATGGAATGCATAGATGTTAGGTGGTAATAGAGGTGTAGTAATGAAAGAAACCAAGTTTTGTTATTGGTCCATCCAACCTATGTAAGTCTTGTGTAGTGATTTAGTAGGCAAAGAAACATCGATAATCCATCCCAGTATGCAATACATTGATGTTAGGAAGTAATATATGTGTAGGTTATCTAGAAAACAAGTTCCATTAATCATTTTTTCAACCTTTGTATTTCTCATTTATTGTATAAGTATGCAAAGAAACACCAATAATCCATTAGAGTTTGAAATACGTAGATATTTTAAGGTAATACTCATGTACAAATGTTACAAATCAAGTTCATTTATTGGTCTATCCAACCTATGTATGTCTCGGTTAGTGGTATATTAGTTCAAGAAACACTGGTAATCCATTCAAGTATTGAATGCATTATCTTAGAAGGTAATACACATGAAGTTTTGTACGAAATCAAGTTATATTATTTGTTTTCCAGACTATGCATTTCTTGATTAGAGATTTTGTAGGAAAAAGACACTGATAATCTATCCAAGTATGGAATATGTTAATATTAGAAGGTAATACTCATGTAGTTACGTAATAAACCAAGTTCTATTGTTTCTCTAACCAACCTATATATGTCTCATTTAGTGGTATAGTAGTCAAAGAAACACCGATAATCCATTCGAGTATGGAATACATAGTTTTTTGGAGGTAACACTTTAGTGCTTATGTAACAAACAAAGTTCTACTATTGGGCTTTCAACATATGCATGTCTTGTTTAGGGTCTAGTAGTCAAAAAAACACTGATAATCCATATGAATCTGTAATACATAGGTGTTTTGAGGTAATACACGTGCAGTAATATGAGAAAGTAAGTTTTATTATTGTTCTATCCATCCAATCTCATTTAGTGGTATAGTAGCCAAAGAAACACTGATAATCCATTTGAGTATTGAATAAATTGATCTTAGAAGGTAATACACGTGTAGCTTTGTAAGAAATCAAGTTCTATATTTTGTTTTTCTTGATTAGAGATTTTGTAGGAAAAAAACACTGCTAATCTATCGGTGTATGGAATATATTAATATTAGGAGGTAATACTCATGTACTTATGTAAGAAACAAAGTTCTTTTATTGGTCTAACCAACCTATATATGTCTTGTTTAGTGTTATAGTAGTCAAAGAATCACCGGTAATCCTATCTAAGTATGAAATACATTAATATTAGGAGTTAATACTCATGTACTAATGTAATTAACCAAATTCTATTATTGATTCATCCAACCAATATATGTCTCATTTAGTTGTACAGTAGGCAAAGAAACACCAATAATCTATCCAGTATGTTATACATAGATGGTAGGATGTTATACACATGTAGTTAGGGAAGAAACCAAGTTATATTATTGATCTGTCCAACCAATATATGTCTCGCTAAGTGGTATAGTAGTAAAATAAACACCAATAATCCATCCGACGATGGAATGCGTAGATGTTAGGTGGTAATAGATGTGTAGTTTAGTAAGAAAACAAGTTCCATTATTTGTTTTTCCAACCTATGTAGTTCTCGTTTATTGTGTAAGTATGCAAAGAAACACCGAGAATCCATTAGAGTTTGGAATACGTAGATATTTTATGGTAATACTCATGTACAAATATTACTAATCAAGTTCATTTATTGTTCTATCCAACCTATGTACGTCTTGGTTAGTGGTATAGTAGTCAAACAAATACTGATAATCCATTCGAGTATTGAATATATTAACCTTAGGAGGTAATACACGTGTAGTTTTGAATGAAATCAAGTTATATTATTTGATTTTCCTGCCTATGTATTTCTTGATTAGAGATTTTGTAGGAAAAAAACACTGATAATCTATCCGAGTATGGAATATGTTAATATTAGGAGGTAATACTCATGTAGTTATGTAAGAAACCAAGTTCTATTATTTCTTTAACCAACCAACGTATGTATAATTAAGTGGTATAGTAGTCAAAGAAACACCGATAATCCATCCGATTATGGAATACATAGTTTTTTAGAGGTAATACTCAAGTACTTATGTAACAAACCAAGTTTTACTATTGTTATTTCCAACCTATGCATGTCTTGTTTAAGGTCTAGTAGTCAAAGAAACACTGATAATCTATCTGAGTCTGGAATACAAAGGTGTTTTAAGGTAATACACGGGCAATAATATGAAAAAGAAAGTTCTATTATTGGCCTGTCAATCCAATCTCATTTAGTGGTATAGTAGCCAAAGAAACACTGATATTCCATCTGAGTATTGAATACATTTGACTTAGAAAGTAATACACGTGTAGTTTCGTAAGAAATCAAGTTATATTATTTGTTATTCCAGCCCATGTATTTTTTGATTAGTAATTTAGTAGTAAAAGAAACAATGATAATCTATCCGAGTTTTGAATATGTCGATATTAAGAGGTAAAACTCATGTACTTATGTAAGAAATAAAGTTCTATTAGTGGTCTAACCAACCTATGTATGTCTATTTTAGTGTAATAGTAGTCAAAGAATCACGGATAATCCTATCCGAGTATGAAATACATTGATATTAGGAGGTAATACTCATGTACTAATGTGATAAACCAAGTTCTATTATTGGTCTATCCAACCTATAAATGTCTCATTTGGTGGAATTGTAGGCAAAGAAACACAAATAATCTATCCGAGTATATTATACTTAGATGTTAGTTTGTTATACAGATTTAGTTATGGAAGAAACCAAGTTCTATTTTTGGATTTGTCCAACCAATGTATTTCACATTTGTTGTTTTAGAATGTGAAGAAACACCAATAATCCATCAGAGTACGGAATACATAGATGTTTTGATGTAATACTGAAGTACTAATATAACAAATCAAGTTCTACTATTGGTCTATCCAACTAATGTATGTCCCATTTAGGGAATAGTAGTCAAAGAAAAACTGAAAATCCATCAAAGTATGGAATGCATTGGTGGTTGGAGGTAATACACGTGTAGTTATATGAGAAACCAAATTATATTAATGGTCTGTCCAACCAATATATGTCTCATTAAGTGGTATAGTAGTAAAATAAACACCAATAATCCATCCGACTATGGAATGCATAGATGTTAGGTGGTAATACACGAGTTGTAATGAAAGAAACCAAGTTCTGTTGTTGGCCCGTCCAACCTATGTAAGTTTTGTGTAGTGATTTAGTAGGCAAATAAACATCGATAATCCATCCAAGTATGCAATACATTGATGTTAGGAGGTAATTCATGCGTAGTTTAGTAAGAAAAAAAGTTCCATTATTTGTTTTAAAGAAAATAAGTTTCATTATTTATTTTTCCAACCTATGTAATTTTCGTTTATTGTGCAAGTGTGCAACAAAACACCGATAATCCATTCAAGTTTAGAATACGTAGATATTTTGAGGTAATACTCATGAACACATGTAACAAATAAAATTCTATTATTGGTCTATCCAATCTATGTATGACTCAGTTAGTGGTATAATTGTCAAAGAAACACTGATAATCTTACCGAGTGTTTAATACATTAATCTTAAGAGATAATACATGTGTAGTTTTGTAAGAAATCAAGTTATATTATTTGTTTTTCCAGACTATGTATTTCTTGATTAGAGATTTTGTAGGAAAAAAACACTGATAATCTATCCAAGTATGGAATATGTTAATATTAGAAGGTAATACTCATGTAGTTACGTAATAAATCAAGTTCTATTATTTCTCTAACCAACCTATATATGTCTCATTTAGTGGTATAGTAGTCAAACAAACACCGATAATCCATCCGAGTATGGAATACATAGTTTTTTGGAGGTAATACTCAAGTACTTATGTAACAAACCAAGTTCTACTATTAGTCTATCCAACCTATGCATGTATTGTTTAGGGTCTAGTAGTTAAACAAACACTGCTAATACATCTGAGTCTGGAATACATAGGTGTTGAGGTAATACACATGCAGTATTATGAAAAAACAGTTCTATTATTAATCTGTCCATCTAATCTCATTTTGTGGTATAGTAGCCGAATAAACACTGATAATCCATCTGAGTATTGAATACATTGATCATAGATGGAAATACAAGTGTAGTTTTGAAAGAAATCAAGTTCTTTAATTTGTTTTTCTAGCCTATATATTTCTTGATTAGTAATTTAGTAGGAAAAGAAACTCTGATAATCTATCCAAGTATGGAATATGTGAATCTTTGGAGGTAATACTCAAGTACTAATGTAATAAACCAAGTTCTATTATTGGTCCATCCAACCTATATATGTCTCATTTGGTGGAATAGTAGGCAAAGAAACACAACTAATCTATCCAAGTATATTATACTTAATGTTAGGTTATTATACACATGTAGTTATGGAAGAAACCAAGTTCTATTTTTGGTTTTGTCCAATCTATGTATTTCACATTTTTTATTTTAGAATGCAAAGAAACACCGATAATCCATCCGAGTTCGGAATACATATGTATTTGGACGTAATACTCAAGTATTCGTGTAACAAACCAAGTTCTACTATTGGTCTATCCAACCTATGTATGTATTATTTAGGGATTAGTAGTCAAATAAACACTAATAATCCCTCCGAGTCTGGAATACATAGGTGGTTGGAGGTAATACACGTGTAGTTATTTGATAAGCCAAGTTATATTATTGGTCTGTCCTACCAATATATGTCGCATTAAGTGTAATAGTAGCAAAATAAACACCAACAATCCGTTCGAGTATCTAATGCGTTGATGTTAGGTGGTAATACATGTGTTGTAATGTAAGAAACCAAGTTCAGTTATTGGTTCATCCAACTTATGTAAGTCTTGTGTAGTGATTAAGTAGGTAAACAAACATCGATAATCTATTCGAGTATGAAATACATTGATGTTAGGAGGTAATACATGTGTAGTTTAGTAAGAAAACAAGTTCCATTATTTATTTTTCCAACCTATGTATTTCTCATTTATTGTGTAAGTATACAATGAAACACCGATAATCCATTTGAGTTTGGAATACGTAAATATTTTGAGGTAATACTCATGTACAAATGTAACAAATCAAGTTCTATTATTGGTCTATCCAACCTATGTACGTCTCGGTTAGTGATAAAATTGTCAAAGAAACACTTATAATCAATCCGAGTATTGAATACATTAATCACAGGAGGTAATGCCCATATAGTTTTGCAAGGAATAGCGTTTTATTATTTGTTTTTCCAGCCTATATATTTCTTGATTAGAGATTATGTAGGAAAAAATCACTGATAATTTATCGGAGTATGGAGTATGTTAATATTAGGAGGTAATACTCATCTAGTTATGTAAGAAACCAAGTTCTATTATTTGTCTAACCAACCTGGATATCTCTCATTTAGTGGTATTGTAGTCAAAGAAACACCAATAATCTATTCGATTATAGAATACATAGTTTTTTGGAAGTAATACTAAAGTGCTTATTTAAGAAACCAAGTTCTACTATTGGTCTATCCAACCTATGCATGTCTGTTTTAGAGTCTGCTAGTCAAAGATACCCTGATAATCTATCTGAGTCTTGAATACATAGGTATTTTGAGGTAATACTCATGCAGTAATATGAAAAAGCAAGTTCTATTATTGGTCAGTCCATCCAATCTCATTTAGTAGTATAGTAGCCAAAGAAACACTGATAATCCATCCAAGTATAGAAAACATTAATCTTAGAAGGTAATCCACGTATAGTTTTGTAAGAACTCAAGTTCTATTATTTGTTTTTCTAGCCAAAGTATTTCTTGATTAGTAATTTAGTAGGAAAAGAAACACTGAAAATCTATCCGAGTTTGGGATACGTTGATATTAGGAGGCAATACTCATGTACATATGAAAGAAACAAAGTTCTATTAGTGGTCTAACCAACCTATGTATATCTTGTTTAGTGTTATAGTAGTAAAAGAATCACCGATAATCCTATCTAAGTATGAAAAACATTGATATTAGGAGGTAATACTCATGTCCTAATATAATAAACCAAGTTCTATTATTGGTTTATACAACCAATATGTGTCTCATTGAATGCTATAGTAGGAAAACAAACACCAATAATCTATTAGTGTATATTATACAAAGATGTTAGGTTGTTATACACATGTAGTTATGGAAGAAACCAAGTTCTATTTTTGGTTTTGTTCAACCAATGTATTTTACATTTATTATTTTAGAATGCAAAGAAACACCGATAATCCATCCGAGTATTGAATACATTGATCTTTGTAGGTAATACACGTGTAGTTTTGTAAGAAATCAAGTTCTATTATTTTTTTTTTCCATCCTATGTATTTCTTGATTAGTAATTTTGTAGGAAAAGAAACATTGATAATCTATCCGACTATGGAATATGTTGAAATTTGGAGATAAAACTCATGTACTTATGTAAGAAACAAAGTTCTATTATTGGTCTAACCAACCTATGTATGTCTTGTTTGATGTTACAGTAGTCAAAAAATCACCGATAATCCTATCTAAATATAAAATACATTGATATTAGGAAGTAATACTCATGTTCTAATTTAATAAACCAAGTTCTATTATTGGTCCATCCAACCAATATGTGTCTCATTTAATGCTATAGTAGGAAAAAAAAACACCAATAATCTATCCGTGTATATTATACAAAGATGTTAAGTTTTTATACACATGTAGTTATGGAAGAAACCAAGTTCTATTTTTGGTTTTGTTCAACCTATGTATTTTACATTTATTATTTTAAAATTCAAAGAAACACCGATAATCCATCCGAGTATTGAATAAATTGATCTTAGTAGGTAATACACGTGTAGTTTTGTAAGAAATCAAGTTCTATTATTTTTTTTTCAGGCCTATGTATTTCTTGATTAGTAATTTTATACGAAATCAAACACTGATAATCTATCCGACTATGGAATATGTTGAAATTTGGAGGTAAATCTCATGTAGTTATGTAAGAAACAAAGTTCTGTTATTCGTATAACCAACCTATATATGTCTTGTTTGGTGTTACAGTAGTCAAAGAATCACCGATAATCCTATCAGAGTATAAAATACACTGATATTAGGAAGTAATACTCATGTACTAATTTAATAAACCAAGTTCTATTATTGGTCCACCCAACCAATATGTGTCTCATTTAATTCAATAGTAAGAAAAGAAACACCAATAATCTATCCGTGTATATTATACATAGATGTTAGGTTGTTATACACATGTAGTTCTGGAAGAAACCAAGTTCTATTATTGGTTTTGTCCAACCTATGTATTTTACATTTATTGTTTTAGAATGCAAAGAAACACCAATAATCCATCCGAGTATCGAATACATAGGTGTTTGGACGTAATACTCAAGTACTAATGTAACAAACAAAGTTCTACTATTGGTCTATCCAACCTATGTATGTCTCCATTAGGTATAAGTATTCATAGAAACACTGATAATCCATCCGAGTCTGGAATACATAGGTGGTTGGAGGTAATACACATGTAGTTATATAAGAAACCAAGTTATAATATTGGTCTGTCCAACCAATATATGTCTCGTTAAGTGGTATAGTAGTAAAATAAACACCAATAATCCATCTGAGTATGGAATGCGTCGATGTTAGGTGGTAATATATGTGTTGTAATGTAAGAAAACAAGTTCAGTTATTGGTTCGTCCAACGTATGTAAGTCTTCTATACTAATTTAGTAGGCAAAGAAACATCGATAATCCGTCCGAGTATGCAATACATTGATGTTAGGAGGTTATACATGTGTAGTTTAGTAAGAAAGCAAGTTCCATTATTTGTTTTTCCAACCTTTGT
The DNA here is from genome assembly GCA_031232105.1 of Capsicum rhomboideum. Lineage (NCBI taxonomy): Eukaryota > Viridiplantae > Streptophyta > Magnoliopsida > Solanales > Solanaceae > Capsicum > Capsicum rhomboideum. The sequence continues at coordinate 63,679,374 of CP124718.1, forward strand.
AGTTCTCATTTATTGTGTAAGTATGCAAAGAAACATCGACAATCCATTTGAGTTTGGAATACGTAAATATTTTGAGGTAATACTCATGTACAAATGTAACAAATCAAGTTATATTATTGGTCTATCCAACCTATGTACATCTCGGTTAGTGGTATAATTGTCACAGAAACACTGATAATCAATCCGAGTATTGAATACATTAATCATAGGAGGTAATACCAGTGTAGTTTTTTAAGAAATCAAGTTTTTTTATTTGTTTTTCCAGCCTATGTATTTCTTGATTAGAGATTTTGTAGGAAAATATCACTGATAGTCATTTTGAGTATGGAATATGTTAATATTAGGAGGTAATACTCATGTAGTTATGTAAGAAAACAAGTTCTATTATTTCTCTAACTAACCTATATACGTCTCATTTAGTTGTATAGTAGCCAAAGAAACACCGATAATCCATCCGAGTATGGAATACATAGTTTTTTGGAGGTAATACTGAAGTACTTATGTAAAAAACTAAGTTATACAATTAGTCTATCCAACCTATTCATGTATTGTTTAGGGTTTAGAAGTCAAAGAAATACTGATAATCCATCTGAGTCTGGAATACATAGGTGTTTTGAGGTAATACACGTGCAGTAATATGAAAAGGCAAGTTCTATTATTGGTCAGTCCATCCAATCTCGTATAGTGGTATAGTAGCCAAAGAAACACTGATAATCCATCCAAGTATTGAACACATTAATCTTACATGGTAATCCACGTGCAGTTTTGTAAGAAATCAAGTTCTATTATTTGTTTTTCCAGCCTTTGTGTTTCTTGATTAGTAATTTAGTAGGAAAAAAAACACACAGATAATTTATCCAAGTTTGGAATATGTTTATATTTGGAGGTAATACTCATGTACTTATTTAAGAAACAAAGTTCTATTGTTGGTTTAACCAATCTATGTATGTCTTGTTTGGTGTTATAGTTGTCAAAAAATCACTGATTATCCTATCTGAGTATGAAATACATTGATGTTAGGAGGTAATACTCATGTGCTAATGTAATAAACCAAGTTCTATTATTGGTCCATCCAACCTATATATGTCTCATTTAATGCTATAGTAGGCAAATAAACACAAATAATCTAACCGAGTATATTGAACATAGATGTTAGGTTGTTATACACATGTATTTATGGAAGAAACCAAGTTCTATTTTTGGTTTGTCCAACCTATGTATTTCACATTTATTGTTTTAGAATGCAAAGAAACACCAATAATTCATCTTATTACGAAATAAATAGGTGTTTGGACATAATACTCGAGTACTAATGTAACAAACCAACTTCTAGTTTTGGTCTATCCAACCTATGTATGTCTCATTTAGTGTATAGAATTTAAAAAAACACTGATAATCCATCCGAGTCTGGAATACATAGGTGGTTGGAGGTAATACACGTGTAGTTATATGAAAAACCAAGTTATAATATTGGTCTGTCCAACCAATATATGTTTCTTTAAGAGGTATAGTAGTAAAATAAACACAAATAGTGCATCTGAGTATGGAATGTGTAGATGTTAGGTGGTAATACATGTGTTGTAATGAAAGAAACCAAGTTCTGTTATTGGTCCGTCCAACCTATGTAAGTCTTATGTAGTGATTTAGTAGGCAAAGAAACATCGATAATACATCTGAATATGCAATACATTGATGTTAGGAAGTAATACATGTGTAGTCTATTAAGTAAAAAAGTTCAATTATTTGTTTTTCCAACCTATGTATTTTTCGTTTACTGTGTAAGTATGAAAATAAACATCTATTATCCATTTGAGTTTGGAATACGTAAATATTTTGAGGTAATACTCATGTACAAATGTAACAAATCAAGTTATATTATTGGTCTATCCAACCTATGTACGTCTCGGTTAGTGGTATAATTGTCAAAGAAGCACTGATAATCAATCCAAGTATTGAATACATTAATCATAGGAGGTAATACCCATGTAGTCTTGTAAGAAATCAAGTTTTATTATTTGTTTTTCCAGCCTATGTATTTCTTGATTAAAGATTTTGTAGGAAAATATCACTGATAGTCATTTTGAGTATGGAATATGTTAATATTAGGAGGTAATACTCATGTAGTTATGTAAGAAAACAAGTTCTATTATATCTCTAACCAACCTATGTACGTCTCATTTAGTTGTATAGTAGCCAAAGAAACACCGATAATCCATCCGAGTATGGAATACATAGTTTTTTGGAGGTAATACTGAAGTACTTATGTAAAAAACTAAGTTATACAATTAGTCTATCCAACCTATGCATGTCTTGTTTAGGGTTTAGAAGTCAAAGAAATACTGATAATCCATCTGAGTCTGGAATACATAGGTGTTTTGAGGTAATACACGTGCAGTAATATGAAAAAGCAAGTTCTATTATTGGTCAGTCCATCCAATCTCGTCTAGTGGTATAGTAGTCAAAGAAACACTGATAATCCATCCATGTATTGAACACATTAATCTTACATGGTAATCCACGTGCAGTTTTGTAAGAAATCAAGTTCTATTATTTGTTTTTCCAGCCTTTGTGTTTCTTGATTAGTAATTTAGTAGGAACAAAAAACACAGATAATTTATCCGAGTTTGGAATATGTTTATATTTGGAGGTAATACTCATGTACTTATTTAAGAAACAAAGTTCTATTGTCAGTCTAACCAATCTATGTATGTCTTGTTTGGTGTTATAGTTGTCAAAAAATCACTGATTATCCTATCTGAGTATGAAATACATTAATGTTAGGAGGTAATACTCATGTACTAATGTAAAAAACCAAGTTCAATTATTGGTCCATCTATCCTATATATGTATCATTTAATGCTATAGTAGGCAAAGAAACACCAATAATCTAACCGAGTATATTGAACATAGATGTTAGGTTGTTATACACATGTATTTATGGAAGAAACCAAGTTCTATTTTTGGTTTGTTGTCACACCCCTAATCCCATCGAGGCGGAATGGAACCTGAAGCCGATGAGGCCCGAGAGAACCAATCTTTGCTCATGTTTATTCGTATGCATGTCACTCACTAAGCAACACCATCACATAGAGGTATCAAATGTCAATAACAGAAGTTATGGAAACATTTGATATATACATATAAGAAAAGCCTCTACAGATACATAACAATAACCAACCTAGAGTCGGTACAACACCCCGCTCTATGTACATATACTATACCAAAACAAATGTATATATAGCAACTCGAAAAGCCCCGAACCAACTGGAGCTCACCAATGACCTGCAAAAGACCCGCACTCTACTGTGGAGGTCTACTAGTACCTATGCCTGCAACAAATAAGGTAAGGTTCCCCCGAGGGGGTCAGTACAAAGAATGTACTGAGTATGTAAGGCTAAAAGATACTCATAATAAATAAATGCTTAAATGGAATTAAGTATGAGACAATATCCAATATGGATAAAACATCAATATGTATGTTTGGAACTATATATATATATATATTTATATATATATCTCTCGTTACTTGCCTTTACGTTCATTTCCCTTATTAGTCACTCACTCCTTCGCTCATTACTCATCCTTCCTTTCATATAATACCCGGGCCCCAAGATGATCAGTGGAAAATAATAACATATCATGCAGTGTACCTTTCACCCATGGATACATCCCGTGATATTAGGAATACACATCATGCAGGTGTTCATTGCACCCCATGGATACATCATGCAGGTGTTCCTTCCACCCCATGGATACATCCCGTAATTCAAGGAATAGTCATCATGCAGGTGTTCATTTCACCCCATGGATACACTCATAATTATACCTTACTTCATCCTTTTACTTTTATGAGATTTGTACCTTTACTTGTGAGAGATCGATACGCTCACTCATGAGAGATTAATACATTCACTTATGAGAGATTGATACTTTTGTTTGGGAGAGATTGATATATTTGTAGTTATAACCTTATTGGAAGCTTTGGAACATAACATTATTGGGACTTTGGAACCATGTCCATGATTATGTAACACCTGAGCATCAATGACTAATGAATGAGGCATATGTGACTTAAGAATGAATAGATTATCCTTACGTCGTCACTTTCCTTGAAACAGTTCCACTTAGTAGTTAAAACATTATGAGAGCTTAGGAACTTTAGTTAATGGATAAGATACATGTGAATAATAATTGGTCTAAGAATAGGAAACATGTGAATAACCATTTTTGTCGACCGGAGCTAGGAATACTTTAGAACACTTAAGAAATGACTAAGTACAATAACCAGGTGAATACTCTATGCTGCAGAAAGATACGGAAAGAGTAACCTTACATACCTTGTCTTCCCAATGTGAATGCACAGTCCTATATAAAAATCCAGCTTCTTCCTTACGTTTTAATCTACAACACAACTACATTACGAAGCTCAAGTCAACCATTAACCATGTTACAAGTGCATAAAACAACAAGGGATTACATGACTACCATATAACGTCATTTCGCCCTCTTATATTACCATTATTGCATCACAAAACCAACAATACCATAACATGTCACACATCGACCAAGGCATCACAAACCAATAACATTTCACACTAACTTTACCCTTTATACTTCCCATATGCACACTACGTCACAATTACTCCTTCAAGTCATCTCAATACCTTCTGTAACAACACATGAACAACAATCCACAATTGATACCATCCAAAATACCTCCGGGATACTCCTTTAAAGTCATTCAAAAGGTATCACAAGTTGATAATTGCATCCATGAAGGGTATAGGGGTTTCGGGGTGTCAAAGGGATGCGAAGAAAACCGAAATAGACTTCTGGACTGACCTGCGAAGCCACCTGCGCCAGCAGTTGGATGAACTGCATCCGTAGGTGACCTTTGGATGTATCCATAGGCACCGGCGTTGGCACCTGTGCCCACAGGTGCTCCAGTCTCGAGAGCGGATGCCCGTTTCAGCCTCCGGGGGTCATTTTAGGGTTCTTTTTTGACATGAATGATCCATGATCATAACTGTAACACCCCGTATACTCCCAAAAATATGTGAAAACATTTAACAATGGTTACTTAGGTGTCGATATGCCATGATTAAGTAATTTGTAATGTTAGTGATGAGAAAAAAATTAAAATTTGGCCTCGTACATGTGATTAGCCCTTCGTAGAAAGTATTTTGTGATTTTCGTGGACCATTTGTTGGGTTAAAAATGAGGCTAAGAGTACCTGCAAACAAGGTATATTAAAGGTAATAAGTAAGGTAAAGAATAGGACTTGAAGTATCTAACCAAATCCTCAAAGAAAAGTCGAAGAAACAAAAATTTGAAAAAAAATTGGAGTGGGGCGCGCTAGAGGGTGTGCCAGGCTGCTCTGGGCAAAAATTGTTAGCCCAGAGGCAGCAAGCTAGCGCGCCCAAGGGCGTGCCAGGCTGTTTTTGGCCACTTTTTAAAAGTTGGAAATTGTCTAAGTCCCAAGGGTGCCCGGGGACGTACCGGGCCGATTTTTGCCACGTTTCTTCTACAAACATGAGCATATACATGAAATGAGTAAAGTATTATATTGGTATGATAAAATTACTAGTGAACAAATTTGGCCTCAAAATGACGGTTTTACCCTTGGGGTCAAAATGAGCCATACGTGGCTAGAATCACTTGTTTTGGGGATTGAGGCTACGGATATGAATAGCGTGAGTGGGAATATTGTTGTAACACGTATGAGGTAATTTAAACATGAGAATTTATTGAGTTTATTGGGTTAAGTGACTTGGGCTCAATAAAAGGCCCAAAATGAGAAGAAGACATGGGCCAAAAATGGGTCAAATGACCTATTCTTGCCTTGACCTTCTAGACACAACATTAAATTCCACAAGAGTGGATGATTTTTTTCACTTGGAAACTCTCATGCTTTCTAGATATTTCTCAAATTATTTTCTCTCAAACCCTAAGAGTTCAAGCCAACTTTTGGAGCAAGATCATCATTTTTTAAGCTTGGGTAAGTGAATATTCTTATGGATTAATATATTATATGCATAGGAGAGTATGTAAATCATGTTGGTTGTGCTTGGAAGTGTTGAACATGGTACTTTGTGGTTTTGTAAAAGATTTGTTATCCATGGGATTTAAGCTTGAAATATGACTTGTGATTTGGATGAAAGGGCATGGTATGGATGAAATACGAACATGTATGGTGTGATTAGGTTATTATACTTGTTATTTTCATATCAGTGTAAATTATGGGATTTTGGCCGATTTATTGTTGTGAGGTGTACTGAAGTAATTTGATGGAATAATTGTAATGTTGTGAGGTGTACTGAAGTAATTTGATGGAATAATTGGAAATATTGTGGGATTATTGGATTGATGATTTCATCAATGGTATTGTCAAGGGGGAAATGACATGTTAAACCCAAACATGTAACGTATTGTCATTATATGCCATTGTAAGGTAGTTGGTGGTTAATGTTGGTTCCGTTATGTACATGTGTTGTAGAGTGAAACATAAGGAAGGAGAGGGACTATTGTATGCACGACTAAGATTGTATATTCGTATTGAGAATACAAGGTATGTAAGGTTCCTGTTTCCATATCCTTCTGCAACATGTTGTTCACATTGACATTGGACTTGTTTCAATTCCGAGAGGCTTGAAGTATATCAATTCAGGGTGACGTATATTGTTATTCATATGTGTCCTATTCTTAGATGACTTATGGTTCATTTATCTCTTGTTCATTGATTGAAGTTCCAAAGATGTCATAACGTTGTATGTTCTAAAAGAACTATCTCAAAGAGAGTAAGATGTAAGAGAATCTATTTATTCTTGAAAAGCATTTTCCAATCATGTCATGTTCCAAAGTCCTATAGTATGATGATTATCCTTGTACCAATCCTTGATAAGTAGAAGTACCAATCTCATAAGAGTAATAAGAGAGGTGAGTGCAAGTTAGTATAATTATTCCTCATAAGTGAAGATGTCAATCTCATGAAGTAAAGGAGTGAAGTGAGATGTGTATATAAGTGTGTGCTTTTATGTCATGATCTTTAACGTGTCATTTTCATAATCAAGTAAAGGGTATAAGATTGTAAATAAGTAATGCGCATGGTTACTATATGTTTCATTGAGTATGGATCACATTCTAGAGGGTATAAGTTCAATATGGAATAATCCAAATATTATGTTGTCATTTAATATAATCAACCAAAGGTGGAGGACCGGTATTATATACTATCATGATCCTTAATGTATTAATCTCTCATAAGTTGATATATCAATCTCTCCCATGTATGTTAACCCACCATGAGAGTGGATGTATGTTACCCCACCATGAGAGTGGATGTATGTTACCCCACCATGAGAGTGGATGTATGTTAACCCACCATGAGAGTGGATGTATTTTAACCCACCACCCACCATGAGATTGGATGTATGTTAACCCACCATGAGAGTGGATGTATGTTAACCCACCATGAGAGTGGATGTATGTTAACCCACTATGAGAGTGGATGTATGTTAACCCACCATGAGGGTGGATGTACGTTAACCCACCATAGAGTGGATGTATGCTAACCCACCATGAGAGTGGATGTAGGTTAGACCATTAATAGAGTGGATGTACATTAATAGAATGGATGTACGTTATATTATTAACCCCTCCATAGGGTAGATGTATGTTATATTGTTACCCCACTACTAGAGTGGATGTATGTCGATGAATGTTATTCTTTTACAACTGACTAACCAAGTAGATGAACACTAGTGGTAATGAACATAGAAGCAAGAAAAAATCTCTTGCGTATAGAAGAATCTATTGGAGGCAAGTCTCTTGAGTGAAGGTAATTTTCCTTGAAGGAGATTATTTATAAAAGATATTATATAAAATGACGGTTTATCCACATTGACTATTCTCTCATATTTTATTCTATTGACATTCTCATGTATGATGCTATTTCTTATTAACCTTATATACTCAGTACATTCTTCGTACTGACCCCCTCAAAGACTTACCTTACATGTTGCAGGTACAGGCATTAGTAGACCTCCTCAGTAGACTGCGGATCATTTGCAGAGTTTTGGTGAGCTCCACTTGGTTCAGAGCTTTCTGGGTCATAGTTGTATATTTGTTTTGATGTTGTAAATGTAGTATAAAGCGGGGACTTGTCCCGAATTTAAGTTGGTCTTGTTGATACATCTGTTAGAGGATTTTGCAGACATATGTGGGTATATGAATGTAAGATATGTACGTTCAATTCGACGTAATTTCCCCAACGGCCAAGTTTTATTTATATATATATATGGCATATGTTTCCATATTCATGTCTTCCACATAGGTGCATGAGGTATAATATGATTCATACGAGGATATGCATACGAAGGTTCATGAGCAAAGATTGGTTCTCTCGGGCCATAACGGCTTTGGGTGCCAGTACGGCTTGAATGAAATTTTGGGTCGTGACAAAAATGGTATCAGAGCAGGTCGTTCTAAGGGTGTCTACAAAGCCGTGTCTGAGTAGAGTCTTACTTATCAATGTGTTGTGCACCACATTTATAAGTAGGAGGCTGCGAGACATTTAGGATGTTGTTTCTTTTATCACTTCTAGATCGTGCAATAGAGCCAGTGTTGTAAGTTGAATTGTATCTGACCAGGGTAATTGTTTTTCTTTGGTATAGTAAAATACCAATCACAAGAAGAGGTAGAGGTAAAGGGAAACAGGTGGATGTGCCTGCTGAAGAAGGAATGAGTAGATTACCACCTGACCAAGTTAGTCAAGGTGAAGCTGACGCTGAAATTGTATCGCGGTCTTTTTCTACCTTTCCAGCTCCGGAAGAGCCAAGAGGTAGAGAAGTACCTGCGAAACCACCAATGAATGCCACAGATCAAGATTTAAGAAATGCAGTACATATGTTGACATAGTTAGTGGCTGCACAAACCCAGGGACGAACTGGTCCAATGGTAAATGAAGATGACGCGGCTAGAGCAGCAAGTCGGCGTACACAGGACTTTCTAAAATTAGACCCTCCCACATTCACAGGGTCCGATCCGAAAGCAGATCCAAAGGATTTCGTGGACCAAGTTCAAAGAGCACTAGAGGTGATGCACGTAACAGTTGTAGAAACGGTTCAGCTAGCAGCTTATAGACTGAAGGGCGAGGTTATCTTGTGGTATGAGGACTGGAAAAGATCAAGGGGTATTGATGCACTTCCAGCTGATTGGGAAGAATTTAAAATGGCATTCCTTGATCATTACCTCCTATATGAGATTTGGGAGGCACGTGCAGACCAATTTCTACATTTGCGTCAAGGAAATATGAGTGTGAGAGAATACAGTTTGTAGTTTAATTCCTGGCTAGATATGCTCCAAATGTAGTATCCACCATGGAAGATAGAGTCCATCGATATGTGGACAGATTGGAGCCTTATTTGGTACGAGACTGCACTATTACTGCCTTAAATCAAGATATGGACATAGCTAGAATACAGGCTTTCGCGCAAAAAATAGAGGATCAAAGGCAAAGAAAGAGGACACAGAAAGCTGAGGAAGGGTCATCAAAACGGGCGAGACCTATGGAGCAGTCTATGGTGTCCCCAAGAGAATCTGGATCTCGAATGTTACCGCCTAGACGCTCATCCTCTTATTTAACAGCAGGTGCTCATTCTCAATCCCGAGGGTCTAGAGGTGGTCGATCTGACAGAGTAGTGGGATTCATGGATCACAGGCAATGAGATTTTCTCGTCAGTTGTGCCCATGCTGTGGGAGATTTCATGTAGGAGAATGTCGGTTTGATATAAATGTTTGCTTTGTATGTAGTAGGCCAGGACACATGATGAGAGATTTCCCACAGAGGCCTACGGGTAGTATGACACGGCCTACCGGATCAGCCGATGTGGCATCAGCAGCTGGTGTACGGTCCGCTGGTCGCGGTAGAGGTGCCAGAGGAGCAGCCAGTTCCATAGGAACTCAGAATTGCACCTATGCTTTAGTGGACCGTTCGGATGCAGAGGCATATCCTGATGGAGATAGATGTATATTATCCATATTTGCAAATAATACATATACCCTATCGTATAGCACTTCATTGATTACTATAAAAGCTAATGAGACACCGGGGTCATTAGTAAAGTCGATTGAACTATCTCTACTTGTTGGTAAATTTATTAGAGTTAAAGACATATATTGAAATGACATAGTAAATGTTTGTGATCATAGGTGACTAAGTACTCCTAAAAGCGTCACCAATAAAAAGGGTAAGGGGATTTGGAAATAAAGGATGTGAAATTTACCAGAGGTGCATAAGAGTTTCATTTCATATTGTTCCTATTGAAATACCTATTGTTATTCTAGACCGACAAGTGAAAAGGCTAATAAGTAAAGACGTAAATTTTGTAAGAGTTCTTTGGAGAAATCAACAAGTCGAAGAGATCGCATGAGAAATTGAGAAAAAAAAAATGATGAAATCGACGTCCCCATATTGTTTCAAATGGAAGAAAAAGTTCAAAGTGTGGAAGTAGACCTATAAAAATTAAATATCCATGAGCCTTAAGTGTTTATGTGTACATATGCTAATATCGAGATGCATTTGTTGTAATTGAAGCGACATCGTTATCATTCGAGGACGAATGTTTCTAAGGGGGGGATAATGTAACACCCTGTATACTCCCAACCCTATGTGACAACATTGAACAATGGTTACTTAGGTGTCGAGATTCCATGAGTAAGTAATTTGCAATGTTAGTGATGAGAAAAAAATTAAAATTTGGCCTCGTACATGTGATTAGCCCTTTGTAGGAACTATTCTGTGATTTTCGTGGAGAATTTGTGGGGTTCAAAATGAGGCTAAGAGGACCTCCAAACAAGGTATATTAAAGGTAAGAAGTAAGGTAAAGAATAGGACTTGAAATATCTAACCAAATCCGCGAAGAAAAGTCGAAGAAACAAAAATTTGAAAAACATTGGAGTGGGGCATGCCAGAGGGCATGCCAGTCCAATCTTGGACAAAATTTTTAGCCCATAGGCATCAAGCTGGTGCGCCCAAGGGCGTGCCAGGCTGGTTTTGGCCACTTTTTAAAAGTTGGAAATTGTCTAAGTCCCAAGGGTACCCGGGGACGTACAGGCCCACTTTTTCCCACGTTTCTTCTACAAAAATGAGCATATACATGAAATGAGTAACGTATTATATTGGTATTATAAAATTACTCGTGAACAAATTTGGCATCAAAATGACGGTTTTACCCTTGGGGTCAAAATGAGCCATACGTGGCTAGAATCACTTGTTTTGGGGATTGAGGCTACGGATATGAATAGCGTGAGCGGGAATATTGTTGTAACACGTATGAGGTGATTTAAAAGTGAGAAATTATTGAGTTTATTGGGTTAAGTGAATTGGGCTCAATAAAAGGCCCAAAATGAGAAGAAGACATGGGCCAAAAATGGGTCAAATGACCCATTCTTGCCTTGACCTTCTAGACACAACATTAAATGCCACAAGAGTGGATAAGGATGGAATTAAAGGCCTATAACAAGGGGCGAAAATCTGACTTTATTCACTTGGAAACTCTCATGCTTTCTAGATATTTCTCAACTTATTTTCTCTCAAACCCTAAGAGTTCAAGCCAACTTTTGGAGCAAGATCATCATTTTTTAAGCTTGGGTAAGTGATTATTCTTATGGATTAATATATTATATGCATGGTAGAGTATTTAAATCATGTTGGTTATGCTTGGAAGTGTTGAACATGGTACTTTGTGCTTTTGTAAAAGAATTGTTATCCAAGGGATTTAAGCTTGAAATATGACTTGTAATTTGGATGAAAGGGCTTGGTATGGATGAAATACGAACATGTATGGTGTGATTAGGTTATTATACTTGTTATTTTCATATAAGTGTAAATTATGGGATTTTGGTTGATTTGTTGTTGTGAGGTGTACTGATGTAATTTTATGGAATAATTGTAATGTTGTGGTGATGAAGAGTGGAAAGTATGAACTTGGTGTAACATGCTAATGGTTTATGATATTTCGGTCAATGTTGGGAATATTGTGGGATTATTGGTATGATGATTTCATCAATGGTGTTGTCAAGGGGGAAATGACATGTTAAAGCCAAACATGTAACTTATTGTCATTATATGTCATTGTAAGGTAGTTGGTGGTTAATGTTGGTTCCGTTATGTACATGTGTTGTAGAGTGAAACATAAGAAAGCAGCGGGACTATTGTATGCACGTCTACGATTGTATATTCGTATTGAGAATACAAGGTATGTAAGGTTCCTGTTTTCATATCCTTCTGCAACATGTTGTTCACATTGACATTGGACTTGTTTCAATTCCAAGAGGCTTGAAGTATATCAATTCAGGGTGACGTATATTGTTATTCATAGGTGCCCTATTCTTAGATGACTTATGGTTCATTTATCTCTTGTTCATTGATTGAAGTTCCAAAGATGTCATAACGTTGTAAGTTCTAAAAGAACTATCTCAAAGAGAATAAGATGTAACAGAATCTATTTATTCTTGAAAAGCATTTTCCAATCATGTCATGTTCCAAAGTCCTATAGTATGATGATTATCCTTGTACCAATCCTTCATAAGTAAAAGTACCAATCTAATAATAGTAATAAGAGAGGTGATGTGCAAGTTAGTATAATTATTCCTCATAAGTGAAGATGTCAATCTCATGAAGTAAAGGAGTGAAGTGAGATGTGTATATAAGTGCGTGCTTTTATGTCATGATCTTTAACGTGTCATTCTCATAATAAAGTAAAGGGTATAAGATTGTAAAGAAGTAATGTGCAATGTGCATGGTTACTATACGTTTCAATGAGTATGGATCACATTCTAGAGGGTATAAGTTCAATATGGAATAATCCAAATATTATGTTGTCATTTAATATAATCCACCAAAGGTGGAGGACCGGTATTATATACTATCATGATACTTAATGTATTAATCTCTCATAAGTTGATATATCAATCTCTCCCATGTATGTTAACCCACCATGAGAGTGGATGTATGTTACCCCACCATGAGAGTGGATGTATGATAACCAACCATGATAGTGGATATATGTTACCCCACCATGAGATTTGATGTATGTTAACCCACCATGAGAGTGGATGTATGTTAACCTACCATGAGAGTGGATATATGTTAATCCACCATGAGAGTGGATGTATGTTAACCCACCATGAGAGTGGATGTATGTTAACTTAAAATGAGAGTGGATGTTTGTTAACCCACCATGAGGGTGGATGTATGTTAATCCACCATGAGAGTGGATGTATGCTAACCCAACATGAGAGTGGATGTAGGTTAAACCATTAATAGAGTGGATGTACATTAATAGAGTGGATGTACGTTATGTTATTAACCCCCCGATAGAGTAGATGTATGTTATATTGTTACCCTACCACTAGAGTGGATGTATGTGGATGAATGTTATTATTTTACAACCTACTAACCAAGTAGAAGAACACTAGTGGTAATGAACATAGAAGCAAGAAAGAATCTCTTGCGTATAGAAGAATCTATTGGAGGCAAGTCTCTTGAGTAAAGGTAATTGTCCTTGAAGGAGAGTAATTATAAAAGATATTATATAAAATGATGGTTTATCCACATTGACTATTCTCTCATATTTTATTCTATTTACATTCTCATGTATGATGCTATTTCTTATGAGCCTTACATACTCAGTACATTTTTCGTACTGACCCCCTCGGGGGACTTACCTTACATGTTGCAGGTACAGGCATTAGTAGACCTCCTCAGTAGACTGTGGATCATTTGCAGAGTTTTGGTGAGCTCCACTTGGTTCGGAGCTTTCTGGGTCATAGTTGTATATTTGTTTTGATGTTGTAAATGTAGTATAAAGTGGGGACTTGTCCCGACTTTAAGTTGGTCTTGTTGATGCATCTATTAGAGGATTTTATAGACATATGTGGGTATAAGAATGTAAGTTATGTACGTTCAGCTCGACGTAATGGCCCCAACGACCAAGTTTTATTTATATATATATATGGCATATGTTTCCATATTCATGTCTTCCGCATAGTTTCATGAAATATAATAAGATTCATACGAGGATATGCATACGAAGGTTCATGAGCAAAGATTGGTTCTCTCGGGCCATATCGGCTTCGGATGCCAATTCGGCTCGAATGGGATTTCGGGTCGTGATAATAACTAAGATTATCATAACATATTTTAGATCATCTTAGATACCAACGAACAGCCATGTCTTGAAAATGCACATCAACATCACCAAAACTACATATCCCTTTCAATACGCCACCGGTTCCATGTAAATTTCACAACATCAATTCCAAATGTTACACACAAAGAGAAAGCAAGTTAAGGACATAAACACATATTACATATTGCTATTTAATCCATAAATTTCACTTCCTTCAATATTACAAGTCTCCTTTCTAGTTACAAGGCAAAACCCTTTACCGATTTAACAAAAATAGACTATTTTACACATAGTGAATTTCTCAATACTTTATCAACATAAAAAACATCATCTACACCATATTCCAAGCATATAATATATTAAAACATGATAATAAATACTTACCAAATCTTGCAAAGGATGATCTTGTCCAAAGGAATTTGTTGCTTAGGGTTTGAGAGAATGAAAATAATTTGGGAAATTTCTAGAAATGGCATGGGTGCTTTATGGATTAAAAATCTGATTTTTTTCCACCTTATATAGTCCCTTAATGGTAATTATTAACCACACACTTGGTCCAATCCTATTGTATTAAATTGGTCTCTCAAGAATGGGTCAAACACCCCTTTTGGCCCATGTCTTGTATGTCTCTTTGGGCCTCCATTGAGCCCAATAGTTCAAGATTAATTTTTCCCATTAAATTAAATGTATAATTCCTCAAAACTCCCATGTTTAATTAATTCCATATATGTTATGGTAGTCAACTAGGTTCGTAAATGTACGGGGTGTTACATCCTTCCCCCCTTAGAAACATTCGACCTCGAATGTTAGTAACCTTATCTCATTGAAACAATCTAAGTGTATCATTCATGTTCCCATATACATATGATACTTGTAGAGACTTGCTTGTTATTTCTTCAACTCCGCATCCTGAACTTTTTCTTCTGTTACAACCAATACGAGTACTTGAGATTTTATCCTTCCTTTAGTTTCCCATGTGATTCCGTCTACTTGATTTACCCCAATAGTACCTTTAAGGAAATTACTTCTTTATTTGTTTAATCTTTTCGCTTAACGATTTAGAATAGCAATAGGTACCTCTTTATATGTGAGATCCTCTGTAACTTGTTCATCGTCAATGGGAGTAATACAAGATGGATCTCCTATACATTTTCAAAGCATCGAACACAAGCTACTGAAGGAACCATGGAGAGTTCTTGGGGTAATGTTAATTCATAGGACCAATTTTTCTTTCTTTCAAAATCCCCTTACCCCAGTGACACTTTCAAGGACACCTACTCACCTATGACGACTTTTAATTATCTTCTTCTAATATCGGCACATAACCTCCAGATTTGTGATGCTCTACTATTACCTGTTGACTATTTGAACAATGAGCTACCAATTCTGCAATGTACTTCTTCTTTATATTGCCTCACCGATACATTTCCTTCACGTCATGGTACCTTTTGATTACTCCAGAATAAATAGAATACCGTAAATAACGTGCTTCAATTTTCTTAACTCAAATATATGTGGTATACATCATCTTCCTTGCTATTGAAATATTTCCCCCCTTATGTAAGCTCAAGTACCCTTTGCCGAACTCCATTGTACATTCGTTTCCAATTGAAATCAAATGGAATTTGTACATTGTTCCTTCTCTCAGCTACAAATGAAGATTTTGCCGCATTGTACACTCTAACTCTTTCATCTGGAGTTTCAAGAAAACGAAACCCCATACTGGTTATTTGATGTAGATTTCTTGACTATATCTTTCTTTTCTGTGAGCTAGCCATTAATACTTCCTACCACTTTGCAGCTTAATGTATCAGCTACCCGTTTACTTTTCTCGAATGATACAAGATACCAATGTCATAGTATTTTAATAGGTCAAGCCACTTTCGCTGCCCCAGATTTAAATCCTTCAGCCTAAAACAATATTACAAACTATTGTGATCTGTTTATATGTCAACAAGAACCCATACAATTAATGGCGCCATATTTTGAAGAAGATATCATGACTGCTAACTCAAGATTATGTGTTGGCTAATTCTGTATTCATATGTACATAATTGTCTTGAAGCATAAACTATTACATTACCGTATTACATCAATACCTATCCCAAGCCGACCCCTGAAGCAGCACAACATACTGCATACCCTCTTCTGCCTTCGGGAAGCACTAATACAGTTAATTTATCTTTCAGCTCTTGGAAACTCTTCTCACATGCATTCTTCTATCGAAACTTGGTTTCCCTATTAGATTTGTTAAGGGTACAGGGATAGAAGAAAATCCCTCAATAATTCTCCTATAATAACCAACCACCCCAAGAAAATGATGGATCTCTGTAAGCATCGTAGGCCTTAGCCAATTTTTCACCCTTTCTATCCTTTGTGTATTCTATCCTTTGTGTATCAACCCTTTCATCAAGTTCATGAAAACAGTTGGTGCATTAGTTATCTCACATTGCATAACTAGGAATTTATCGTAACCATAATGTATTCAGAAAGCTGCCTCGGGTATATTATAATTTTTTTAACCGGTTCCCGATGATATCTTGATCTCAAGTAAGTCTTTGGAAATATTTAGTACCCTGTAATTGGTTAAGTAAATCATTAATCTTAGGGAGGGGATATTTATTCTGAACTGACATCTTAGTTTGTTACCGATAATTACTACACATTCTCAATGTGCCATCTTTCGTTTATACAATTAACACTGGTAAACTCTACGGGGACAGACTAATATCTTCCACATTAATATCCTTAACATTAGTATCTTCCTTTCCGCCTAAGTGACATATGTACCCTTTGGATATCCTTTTCCTTGTCTTTAGATAGGAAATAACTTTTTGGTGCTCCAACATTACCTTTCATTCAAGAACATTCTTTTGTGGACAATGAAAATGTAACCTCTTAGCTTGGCACTCTACCATGGCATAACAAGAAGCCAACCAATTCATATCCATTATAACATTAAAATCTCTCATTTCCCATTTAATATGACCAACCAGTGCATTACAACTACGAATAGTAATTCTGGTGTTCCTTCAAAAAAAAATAAAAAATAATTCCAGTAGTCAATAGAGTAACATATGATAGGATAGAGCCTGAATCAATCAATGCATATACATTATGTGGAAAGACAGATAATGTACCTGTCATTACATCAGAAGAAGCCTCTGGATTTTATCGGTCTACTGGAGCATTGGTGCAAGTCGGGGCTCCGCTAGAGCTAGTTGCTCCTCTAAAACCTCTTCCATGTCCCGTAGACTGTACACCTAACGAGGAGGATGCCACAGCTAATCTTATAGGTCGTGTCGTACTACTCATGAACTTCTGTGGACACTCTCTCATTTTGTGCCCGGCTGCACCACACCAAAAGCAAAGATTTGTCCCCAGCCGATATTTACCCAAATGATACCTTTTGCACCATTGACACGGCTGACGGGGAGATGTCAATTGTATTATACTTCCTTGTGCCTGATACCCCACTGTTCGTGAATCCTGAATCTCACTTCTTTGCCCAAACTGGTTGCCTCTAAACCCTTGGGATCGAGGTAGAGCATTTACTATAGAATAAGATAATAATGTTCTAGGCGTTCTGTTAAAAATCTGAGGTCCAAATCCCCCTCGGAATGCCATGGACTGTCCCCTAAATCTAGCCCTCTTAGGCTGCCCTCTTTCAATTACTTGTGCCGTTCTCCTTTGACTTTGATTACCCCTCTTTTGTGTAAAGTATGGACTAACTGGTCCTTGATTTTATGCAATGACTATCTAGGTCAACAAGTGCACCGCATTTCTTAGGTTCTGCACGGTATCATTAACAAGTGATTTAGCAGGCTCTTCTTTCCTTCTTGGCTCTTCTGGAGCTGGAGATGTCGAAAAAGCCCGCGATACAAATTCAACCTCAGCCCTACCCTGACTAGCTTGGTCAGGTGGTGATTTACTCATACCTCCTTCAGCAGGCATATCTACTTGTTTACCTTTGTCCATACCTTGTCTTGTAATTGGCAGTCTTACTATAATAAAGAAAACCAATCCCATGGTCAGATAAAAGTTTTACTTACAATATTGGCTCTATTGCACGATCTAGAAATGAAGAAATGAAACGACCCCTAAATGTTCCGTAGCCTCCTACTCATAAATGTGGCACGCAACACATCCATAGGCAAGACTCTACTCAGACGCGGCTTTGTAGACACCCTTAGAACGACCTGCTCTGATACCACTTTTGTAACACCCCAAATCCCATCGAGGCGTACTGGCAACCGAAGCCGATGAGGCCTGAGAGAACCAATCTTTGCTCATGTTTATTCATATACAGGTCACTCACTAAGCAACACCATCACATAGAGGTATCAAATGTCAATAGCGGAAGTTATGAAAACATATGATATATACATATAAGAAACCTAACCGTTAGGGCCATCGAGTCAACATGGACATACATCTCTTACATTTGTCATCCCACAACCATCTACAAAGCCTCTACAGATACATAACCATAACTAACCTAGAGTCGGGACAACACTCCGCTCTATGCACATATACTATACCAAAACAAATGTATATATAGCAACTCGGAAAGCCCCAAACCAACTGGAGCTCACCAATGACCTGCAAATGACCCGCACTCTACTGTGGAGGTCTACTAATACCTATGCTTGAAGCAAATAAGGTAAGGTTCCCCCGAGGGGGTCAGTACAAAGAATGTACTGAGTATGTAAGGCTAAAAGATACTGCATAATAAATAAATGCTTCAATGGAATTAAGTATGAGACAATATCCAATATGGATAAAACATCAATCTTTATGTTTGGAACTATATATATATATATTGCTCTCGTTACTTGCCTTTACGTTCATTTCCCTTATTAGTCACTCACTCCTTTGCTCATTACTTATCCTTCCTTTCATATAATACCCGGGCCCCAAGCTGATCAGTGGAAAGTAATAACATCATCATGCAGGTGTACCTTTAACCCCATGGCTACATCCCATGATATTAGGAATAGACATCATGCAGGTGTTCCTTCTACCCCATGGATACATCTCGTAATTCAGGGAATAGTCATCATACAAGTGTTCATTTCACCCCATGGATACACTCATAATTACACCTTACTTCATCCTTTAACTTTTATGAGATTTGTACCTTTACTTGTGAGAGATCGATACGCTAACTCATGAGAGATTAATACATTCACTTATGAGAGATTGATACTTTTGTTTGGGAGAGATTGATATATTTGTAGTTATAACCTTATTGGAAGCTTTGGAACATAATATTATTGGGACTTTGGAACCATGTCCATGATTATGTAACACATGAGGAACAATGACTAATGAATGAGGCATATGTGACTTAAGAATGAATAGATTCTCCTTACGTCGTCACTTTCCTTGAAACAGTTCCACTTAGTAGTTACAACATTATGAGAGCTTAGGAACTTCAGTTAATGGATAAGAGACATGTGAATAATAATTGGTCTAATAATAGGAAACATGTGAATAACCATTTTTGTCGACCGGAGCTAGGAATACTTTTGAACACTTCGGAAATGAGTAAGTACAATAACCAGGTGAATACTCTATGCTGCAGAAAGATACAGAAAGAGTAACCTTACATAAATTGTCTTCCCAATGTGAATGCACAGTCCTATATAACAATACAACTTCTTCCTTACGTTTTACTCTACAACACAAGTACATTACGAAGTTCAAGTCAACCATTAACCATGTTACAAGTGCATAAAACAACAAGGGATTACATGACTACCATATAACGTCATTTCGTCCTCTTATATTACCATTATTGCATCAAAAAACCAACAATACCATAACATGTCACACATCGACCAAGGCATCACAAACCAATAACATTTCACACTAACTTTACCCTTTATACTTCCCATATTCACACTACGTCACAATTACTCCTTCAAGTCATCTCAATACCTTCCGTAACAACACATGAACAACAATACATAATTGATACCATCCAAAATACCTCCGGGATACTCCTTTAAAGTCATTAAAAAGGTATCACAAGTTGATAATTGCATCCATGAAGGGTATAGGGGTTTCGGGGGGTCAAAGGGATTCGAAGACAATCGAAACAGACTTCTGGGCTGGCCTGCGAAGACACCTGTGCCCACAGGTGGATGACCTGTGTCCGCAGGTGACCTTTGGCAGTAGCCAGAGGCACCTGCATTGGCACCTGCGCTCACAGGTGCTCCAGTCTCGAGGGCGGATGCTCGTTTCAGCCTCGGGGGTCATTTTAGGATTCTTTTTTGCCATGAATGATCCATGATCATAACTAAGATTCTCATAACATATTTTAGATCATATTAGATACCAAATAACATCCATGTCTTCACAACGCATATCAACATCACCAAAACTACATTTCCCTTTCAATACGCCACCGGTTCCATGTAAAATTTCACAACAACAATTCCAAAGGCTACACACAAAGAGAAAGAAAGTTAAGGACATATACAAATATTACATATTGCTATTTAATCCATAAATTTCACTTCCTTCAAGATCACAAGTCTCCTTTCTAGTTACAAGGCAAAACCCTTTACCGATTTAACAAAAATAGACTATTTTACACATAGTGAATTTCTCAATACTTTATAAACATAACCAACACCATCTACACCATATTACATGCATATAATATATTAAACCATGATAATAAATACTTAACAAAGCTTTCAAAGGATGATCTTGTCCAAAGGAGTTTGTTGCTTAGGATTTGAGAGAATGAAAATAATTTGGGAAATTTCTAGAAATGGCATGGGTGTTTTATGGATTAAAAATCTGATTTTTTCCCACCTTATATAGTCCCTTAATGGTAATTATTAACCACACACTTGTTCCAATCCTATTATATTAAATTGGTCTCTCAAGAATGGGTCAAACACCCCTTTTGGGCCATGTCTTGTATGTCTCTTTGGGCCTCCATTGAGCCCAATAGTTCAAGATTAATTTGGCCCATAAAATTAAATGTATAATTCCTCAAAAATTCCATGTTTAATTAATTCCATATATGTTACAGTAGTCAACTAGGTTCGGAAATGTATGGGGTGTTACATCTATCCAACCTATGTATTTCACATTTATTGTTTTAGAATGCAAATAAACACCGATAATTCATCTTAGTAAGAAATAAATAGGTGTTTGGATGTAATACTCGAGTACTAATGTAACAAACCAACTTCTACTTTAAGTCTATCCAACCTATGTATGACTCATTTGGGAATTGGTCGTCAAAGAAACACTGATAATCCATTTGAATCTGGAATACAGAGGTGGTTGGAGGTAATACTCGGGTAGTTATGTGAAAAACCAAGTTATATTATTGGTCTTTCCAACCAATATATGTCTCGTTAAGTGGTATAGTAGTAAAATAAACTCCAAGAATCCTTTCGAGTATGGAATGCATAGATGTTAGGTGGTAATACACCAGTTGTAATGAAAGAAACCAGTTCTGTTATTAGTCCTTCCAACCTATGTAAGTCTTAAGTAGTGATTTAGTAGGCAAAGAAACATCGATAATCCATCCGATTACGCAATACATTGAAGTTTGGAGGTAATACATGTGTAGTTTACTATGAAAACAAGTTCCCTTATTTGTTTTTCCAACCTATGTATTTCTTGTTTATTATGTAAGTATGCAAAGAAATATCGATAATACATTCTAGTTTGGAATACGAAGATATTTTGAGGTCATACTCAAGTACAAATGTAACAAATCAAGTTCTATTATTGGTCTATCCAACCTATGTACGACTTAGTTAGTGGTATAATAGTAAAAGAAACACTGATAATCCATCTGAGTATTAAATACATTAATCTTAAGAGGTAATACACGTGTAGTTTTGTACGAAATCAAGCTATATTATTTTTTTTCCTAGCCTATGTATTCTTGATTATAGAATTTGTATGCAAAAAACACTAATAATCTATCCTAGTATGGAATATGTTCATATTAGGAGGTAATACTCATATAGTTATGTAAGAAACCAAGTTATATTATTTCCCTAACCAACCTATATATGTCTCATTTAGTGGTATAGTAGTCAAAGAAACACCGATAATCCGTACGAGTATGGATTACGATGTTTTTTGGAGATAATACTCAAGTACTTATGTAACAAACCAAGTTCTACTATTGGTCTTTCCAACCTATGCATGTCTTGTTTAGGGTCTAGTAGTCAATGAAACACTGATAATCCATATGAGTCTTGAATACATAGGTGTTTTGAGGTAATACACGTGCACTAATATGAAAAAGCAAGTTCTATTTTTGGTCTGTCCATCCAATCTCGTTTAGTGGTATAGTATCCAAAGAAACACTGATAGTCCATCTGAGTATTGAATTCATTGATCTTAGAAGGTAATAGACATGTAGTTTTATAAGAAATTAAGTTCTATTATTTGTTTTTCCAGCCTGTGTATTTGTTGATTAGTTATTTAGAAGGATAAGAAACACTGATAATCTATCCGAGTATGGAATATGCTTATATTAGGAGGTAATAATCATCTACTTATGTAAGAAACAAAGTTCTATTGTTGGTCTAACCAACCTATATATGTCTTATTTTGTGTTATAGTTGTCAAACAATCACCGATAATCCTATCCGAGTATGAAATACATTGATATTAGAAGGTAATACTCGTGTACTAACATAATAAAGTAAGTACTATTATTTGTCCATCCAACCAATATATGTCTCATTTAGTTGTACAGTAGTCAAAGAAATACCAATAAACTATCCGAGTATGTTATACATAGATGTTAGGTTGTTAGACACATGTAGTTACGGAAGAAACCAAGTGCTATTTTTGGTTTTGTCCAACCTATGTATTTCACATTTGTTGTTTTAGAATGCAAAGAAACACCTATAAACCATATGAGTACGGAATACATAGGTGTTTGGACATAACACTCAAGTACTATTGTAACAACCTATGTTCTATTATTGGTGAATCCAACCTATGTATGTCTCATTTAGGTATTAGTAGTCAAAGAAACACTGATAATCCATCTGAGTCTAGAATACATAGGTGGTTGGAGGTAATACCCGTGTAGTAATGTGAGAAACCAAGTTATATTATTGAGCTGTCCAACTAATATATGTCTCGTTAAGTGGTATAGTAGTAAAGTAAACACCAATAATCCATTCAAGTATGGAATGCGTAGATGTTAGGTGGTCATACACCCATAGCAATGAAAGAAATCAAGTTCTATTATTGGTCCGTCCAACCAATGTAAGTCTTGAGTAGTGATTTAGTAGGCAAAGAAACATCGATTAATCCATCCGAGTATGTAATACATTGATGTTAGGAGGTAATACATGTGTAGTTTACTAAGAAAAAAAGTTCCATTATTTGTTTTTCCAACCTATTTATTTCTCATTTATAGTTTAAGTATGCAAAGAAACACCGATAATCCATTCTAGTTTGGAATACGAAGATACTTTGAGGTAATACTCAAGTACAAATGTAACAAATCAAGTTCTATTATTGGTCTATCCAACCTATGTATACCTTGGTTAGTGGAATAATAGTCAAAGAAATACTGATAATCCATCCGAGTATTGAATACATTAATATTAAGAGGTAATACATGTGTAGTTTAATTTTGTACTAAATCAAGTTATATTATTTGTTTTCCAGCTTATGTATTTCTTAATTAGATATTTGGTAGGTAAAAAAACACTGATAATCTATCCGAGTATGGAATATGTTAATATTAGGAGAAAATACACATGTAGTTATGTAATAAACCTTGTTCTATTATTTCGCTAACCAACCTATATATGTCTCATTTAGTCGTACAGTAGTTAAAGAAACACGGACAATCCATCCGAGTCTGGAATACATAGGTTTTTGGAGGTAATACTCAAGGACTTATGTAGCAAACCAAGTTCTACTATTGGTCTATCCAACCTACCCATGCCTTATTTAGGGTCTAGTAGTCAAAGAAACACTGATAATCCATCTGTTTATGGAATACATATGTGTTTTGAGGTAATACACGTGAAGTAATATGAAAAAGCAAGTTATATTATTGGTCTATCCATCCAATCTCGTTTAGTGGTATACTAGCAAAAGAAACACTGATGATCCATTCGTGTATTAAATATATTGATCTCAGGAGGTATTACATGTGTAGTTTTGTAAGAAATCAAGTTCTATTATTTGTTTTTTCATCCTATGTATTTCTTGATTAGTAATTGAGTAGGAAAAGAAATATTGATATTCTATCCGAGTATGGAATATATTGATATTAGGAGGTAATATTCGTGTACTTATGTACGAAACAAAGTTCTATTATTGGTTTAACCAATCTATGTATGTCTTGTTTAGTGTTATAGTAGTCAAAGAATCACTGATAATCCTATCCGAGCATAAAATACATTGATTTTAGAAGGTAATACTCGTGTACTTATATAATAAACTAAGTACTATTATTGGTCCATCCAACCAATATATGTCTCATTTAGTGGTACAGTAGGCAAATAAACACCTATAAACTATCTGAGTATGTTATACATAGATGTTAGATTGTTATACAGATGTAGTTATGGAACAAACCAAGTGCTATTTTTGGTTTTGTCCAACCTATGTATTTCACATTTGTTGTTTTAGAATGCAAAGAAACACCTATAAACCATATGACTACTGAATACATAGGTGTTTTGACATAACACTCAAGTACTAATGTAACAACCCAAGTTCTACTATTGGTGTATCCAACCTATGTATGACTCATTTGGGAATTGGTCATCAAAGAAACACTGATAATCCATTTGAATCTGGAATACATAGGTGGTTGGAGGTAATACTCGGGTAGTTATGTGAAAAACCAAGTTATATTACTGGTCTGTCCAACCAATATATGTCTCGTTAAGTGGTATTTAGTAAAATAAACTCCAAGAATCCTTCCGAGTATGGAATGCATAGATTTTAGGTGGTAATACACCAGTTGTAATGAAAGAAACCAGTTCTGTTATTGGTCCTTCCAACCTATGTAAGTCTTAAGTAGTGATTTAGTAGGCAAAAAAACATCGATAATCCATCCGATTACGCTATACATTGAAGTTTGGAGGTAATACATGTGTAGTTTACTATGAAAACATGTTCCATTATTTGTTTTTCCAACCTATGTATTTCTCGCTTATTATGTAAGTATGCAAAGAAACATCGATAATCCATTCTAATTTGGAATACAAAGATATTTTGAGGTCATACTCAAGTACAAATGTAACAAATCAAGTTCTATTATTGGTCTATCCAACCTATGTACGTCTTGGTTAGTGGAATAATAGTCAAAGAAATACTGATAATCCATCCGGGTATTGATTAGACTAATCTTAGGAGGTAATACACATGTAGTTTAATTTTTTATGAAATCAAGTTATATTATTTGTTTTTCCAGGCTATGTATTTCTTGATTAGATATTTGCTAGGAAAGAAAACATTGATAATCTATCCGAGTATGGAATATGTTAATATTAGAAGGAAATACTCATGTAGTTATGTAATAAACCAAGTTCTATTATTTCTCTAACCAGTCTATAGATGTCTCATTTAGTGGTATAGTAGTAAAAAAAACACCGATAATCCATCCGAGTGGGGAATACATAGTTTTTTGGAGGTAATACTCAAGGACTTATGTAACAAACCAAGTTCTACTATTGGTCTATCCAACCTAAGCATGCCTTGTTTAGGGTCTAGTAGTTAAAGAAACACTGATAATCCATCTGAGTCTAGAATAAATAGGTGTTTTGAGGTAATATACGTGAAGTAAAATGAAAAATCAAGTTATATTATTGGTTTGTCTATCCAATCTCGTTTAGTGGTATACTAGCAAAAGAAACACTGATGATCCATTCGTGTATTAAATATATTGATCTCAGGAGGTATTACATGTGTAGTTTTGTAAGAAATCAAGTTCTATTATTTGTTTTTTCATCCTATGTATTTCTTGATTAGTAATTGAGTAGGAAAAGAAATATTGATATTCTATCCGAGTATGGAATATATTGATATTAAGAGGTAATATTCGTGTACTTATGTACGAAACAAAGTTCTATTATTGGTTTAACCAATCTATGTATGTCTTGTTTAGTGTTATAGTAGTCAAAGAATCACTGATAGTCCTATCCGAGCATAAAATACATTGATTTTAGAAGGTAATACTCGTGTACTTATATAATAAACTAAGTACTATTATTGGTCCATCCAACCAATATATGTCTCATTTAGTGGTACAGTAGGCAAATAAACACCTATAAACTATCTGAGTATGTTATACATAGATGTTAAATTGTTATACAGATGTAGTTATGGAACAAACCAAGTGCTATTTTTGGTTTTGTCCAACCTATGTATTTCACATTTGTTGTTTTAGAATGCAAAGAAACACCTATAAACCATATGACTACTGAATACATAAGTGTTTGGACATAACACTCAAGTAGTAATGTAACAACCCAAGTTCTACTATTGGTGTATCCAACCTATGTATGACTCATTTGGGAATTGGTCGTCAAAGAAACACTGATAATCCATTTGAATCTGGAATACATAGGTGGTTGGAGGTAATACTCGGGTAGTTATGTGAAAAACCAAGTTATATTATTGGTATGTCCAAACAATATATGTCTCGTTAAGTGGGGTATTTAGTAAAATAAACACCAATAATCCATCCGAGTATGGAATGTGTAGATGTTAGGTGGAAATAAACGTGTAGTAAAGAAAGAAACCAAGTTCTGTGATTGGTCCATCAACCTATGTAAGTCTTGTGTAGTGATTTAGTAGGCACAGTAACACGGATAATCCATCGGAGTATGCAATACATTGCTGTTACGAGGTAATACGTGTGTAGTTTAGAAAGAAAATAAGTTCCATTATTTATTTTTCCAACCTATGTATTTCTCGTTTATTGTGTAAATATGCAAAGAAACACCGATAATCCATTCGAGTTTGGAATACGAATATATTTTGAGGTAATACTCAAGTACAAATGTAACAAATCAAGTTCTATTATTAGTCTATCCAACCTATGTACGTCTTGGTTAGTGGAATAATAGTCAAAGAAATACTGATAATTCATCCGAGTATTGAATACACTAATCTTAGGAGGTAAACGTGTAGTTTAATATTTTACGAAATCAAGTTATATTATTTGTTTTTCCAGCCTATGTATTTCTTGATTAGATATTTCGTAGGAAAGAAAACATTGATAATCTATCCGAGTATGGAATATATATTGATATTAGGCGGAAATGCTTATGTAGTTATGTAATAAACCAAGTTGTATTATTTCTCTAACCAACATATATATGTCTCATTTAGTGGTATAGTAGTCAAGGTAACACTGATAATCCACCCGAGTATGGAATACATAGTTTTTTGTAGGTAATACTGAAGTGCTTATGTAAAAAACCCAGTTCAACTATTGGTCAATCCAACCTATGTATGTCTTTTTTAGTTTCAAG
The DNA here is from genome assembly GCA_031232105.1 of Capsicum rhomboideum. Taxonomy (NCBI): domain Eukaryota; kingdom Viridiplantae; phylum Streptophyta; class Magnoliopsida; order Solanales; family Solanaceae; genus Capsicum; species Capsicum rhomboideum. The sequence continues at coordinate 63,707,071 of CP124718.1, forward strand.
TTTTCAAAGAAACACTGATAATCCATCTGTGCTTGGAATACTTAGGTGTTTTGAGGTAATACATATGCAATAATATGAAAAAACAAGTTATATTTTTGGCCTGTCCTTCCAATCTAGTTTAGTAGTATAGTAGCCAAATAAACACTGGTATTCCGTCCAAATATTGAAAACATTGATCTTAGAAGGCAATCCACGTGTAGTTTTGTAAGAAATCAAGTTCTATTATTTGTTTTTCCAACCTATGTATTTCTTGATTAGTAATTTAGTAGGAAAAGAAACATTAATAATCTATCTGAGTTTGGAATATGTTGATATTAGGAGGTAATACCCATGTGCTTATCTAAGAAACAAAGTTCTATTATTGGTCTAACAAACCTATGTATGTCTTGTTTAGTGTTATAGTAGTCAAAGAATCACCGATAATTCTATCCGAGTATTAAATACATTTATATTAGGAGGTAATATTCATGTACTAATGTAAAAAACCAAATTTTATTATTGGTCTGTCTGACCTATATATGTCTCATTTAGTGGTATATTAGGCAAAGAAACACCAATAATCTATCTGAGTATGTTATACTGTAACACCCCGTATGTTTTCGAACCTAGTTAATTCCCGTAACATTCATGGAATTATTTGAACATCAGAGGGTTGGTGAATTATACATTAATTGGTTGGGCTTAAACAAGTCTTGTGCCATTGGGCCCAATTGAAGCCCACAGATGGAGCAAAAGACATGGCCCAAAGGGTATTTAACCCATTCTTTTAATTGACCAAGTAAGCCCCTCATTTAATGTGGTGTAGGTGGATAAGGATGACTTAATAGACCATATAAAGCAAGGGAAAATCAGATTTTTATCCAACACAATACAGATGCCCTTTTCTAGAGATTTTTCCAAACCTTTTTCTCTACACACAAACCCTAAGGCAAATACACTTGTTTGGACAAGATCATCACCTTGCAAGTATTGGTAAATGTTTATTCTTGTGGTTAAATATATTATGTGCATGAGAGATTGTATGGATCATTATGATTATGTCTAAAAGTGTTGGTTGATGCACTTTTGCTTATGTGATACAAGTTTGTCATATTGGTGACTTAAACTTGAAAATAGACGTGTGGTATAGAAGGAAGGAAGTTTGATGGATTGAATATCGACATGTATGATGTGGTTATGGTTATGCCCTAACTTGATTTCTCCTTGTGTATCACTTTTGGAATTGTTGTTGTGAAATTGTGTACGGAGTGGGTGATGTATTGAAATAAAAAGATGGTTTTGTGTGATGTTTATGCGTATTATGAATACATGGTTGTTCATTGGTCTTAATTTGATCAAAAGTATGTAAAGGAAAGCTTATTTATGGACATGAACCATTTAATGCAAAAAAGGACCCAAAACGAACACCGGTGGACAAAAATAGGCACCCGCCCTCGCAGGTGAGGCACCTGCTGGCGCAGGTGGCTTCGCATGTCACAGCAGAAGTCTGTTTTGTATGGTTTTCTTTCTCTTGGATCCCAGAAGGCCCCTATACCCTTTTTGGATGTAATTATCAACTTATGATACCGTTTTAATGACTTTAAGGGGTCGTATGGAGGCATGTTGGGTGATATTAATTATGGATTGTAGTTCATATGTTGTTATGAGGAAAATTGATGGAGTAATTATGACAGAATGATAATAAGTAGGCATAAAGGGTAAACGTGGTGTGAAATGCTATGGATGTATGATGTCTTGGTCAACGTGTGGAATTTTATGGTGTTGTTGGTATGATAATGCAGTGGATTGTATTTTAAAGGGTGAAATGATGTTAGATGTTATACGGTTGTCATATAGCTCATTGTCGTCTTGTACATTTGTATGGTAACTAGTTGTTGATGTAAGCTCCGGTATGTACTTATATTGTAGAGTAAGACGTAAGGAAGGAGCTGGACTATTGTATTCACATATAGGATTGAGTGTTCATATTGAGAAAATAAGGTATGTAAGGTTACTCTTTCCGTATCCTTCTGCAGCATGTAGTATTCACCTTGTTACGGTACTTACTCATTTCCGAAATGTTCTAAGGTATCTCATTTCAGTTTATCATCTATTGTTAATCATATAGAATTTATTCTTGGTGTATTGTCATTCATGTGTCACATAATTATGAACATGGTTCCAAGTTCCAAAAGTGTTATATTCAAAAGTTCCAATAATGACATAATCACTGAATGAACTATTTTCTATAATTGAAGAAGTAAGGTAATAACGTCTCTATTCTTGGGTGGTATCCCAGGGGTTAAAATATCTAGCATGGGTTGATCCCAATATCTTGGGTGGTATCCCAGGGGTGAAAAGAACACCTAGCATGGGTCAATCCCGCTACTGCGGGGGGTATCCTAGGGACAAAAGAAAAGCCTAGCATAGTTCAATCCCGAAAACTGTTGATTACCCACTGATCAGCTTGGCGCCTGGGCATTATAAAAATGGAAGGATGAGTAGTGAATGAAGAAGTGAGTAATGAATGATGAACGAGCATAAAAGTAAAGAAAGTAATCCACGTAATGTACATATTTCCATATATAGAGAATGGTGACTTATCCATATTGGTTATTCACTTATATTTGGTTCCATTGAAGTATTTATGTATCATATAGTTTCTCATGGCCTTACATACTTAGTACATTCTTCGTACTGACGTTCCTTGTGGGACTTACCTTACTTGCTGTAGGCACAGGTACTAGTAGACCTCCACAGTAAGCTGTGGGTCATCTACTGATCTTTGGTGATCTCTAGTTGGTTCGGGGCTTTCCGAGTCACAATTGTACATTGGTTTTTGTATTGTAGATGTTATGTAAAGTGGGGACTTGTCCCGAATTTAGGTTGGTCATGTATTTATTTCTGTTAGAGGCTTTTGTATACATATGTGGGTACATGAACGTAAGAGATGTATGTCCTTTTTGACTTAATGGCCCTAACGGCCAAGTTTCACGTATATATATATACCACATGTTCCATGATTTCCGTTATTATCATTTTATGTTCTTACGTGATAGTGATGTTTCTTATGGCATGCATATGAATGGATTTTAGCAAAGATTGGTTCTCTCGGGCCTTGTCCGCTTCAGGTGCCAGTCCACGCCATTGGGATACGGGGCGTGACAAAAGTGGTATTAGAGCAGGTCGTTCTAAGGGTGTCTACAAAGCCATGTCTGAGTAGAGTTTTACTTATAGATGTGTTGTGCACCACATTTATAAGTAGGAGGCTACGGTACATTTAGGAGTTGTTTCATTCCTTCATTTCTAGATCGTTAATTAGAGCCGAAGTTATAGGTGGACTTGTTTTTTACCATAAAAATTGTTGTTCTTGTATTTTATAGCAAAATGTCGATGACAAGAAGAGGTCGAGGTAAAACTAAGAGGATAGACAGAATTGCTGGAGAAGGAACAAGTAGAGCCCCGCCTGAACCAGTTAATCAAGGCGACGCTGAACCAGAGATGGCATCACAGGCTTCTTCTACTCTTCCATTTTCAGAAGAGTCAAGAGGAAGAGAAGTACCTGCAGAACCACCAGTAAATACTACTGACCAGGACTTAAAGAATGCAGTGCAAATGTTGACCCAAATAGTTGCTGCACAAGTTCAGGGACAACGTGGTCCAATGACAAGTGATGATAGTGCAGCTAGAGCAGCTAGTCGACGGACACAGGATTTTCTGAAATTAGATCCTCCCACATTCACTGTATCAGATCCAAATGAAGACCCATAAGATTTTATAGATCAAATCCAAAGGGCAGAGCTTGCAGCCTATAGATTGAAGGGCGAGGCTATATTGTGGTATGAAGATTGGAAGAAAGCTCGTGGTATTGGTGCAAACCCACCTACTTGGGAAGAATTTAAAGAGACATTTCTTGATCACTACCTTCCTTATGAGATTCGAGAGGCTCGTGCGGATCAATTCTTGAATCTTCGTCAAGGGAATCTAAGTGTCAGAGAGTACAGTATGCAATTTAATTCTTTGGTTCGATATGTTCCGAATGTAGTGGCCACAATGACAAACGGAGTACATCAATATGTGGACAGACTGGAGCCATATTTGGTGAGAGATTGCACTATTGCTGCATTAAATTGAGATATGGATATAGCTAGAATTCAGGCCTTTGCACAAAAGATGGAGGACCAAAGGCAAAGAAGAAAAGTACATGAATCTGAATGAGGACAGTCCAAAAGAGCTAGACCTATGGGACAGTCTATGGTGTCCCAAGGAGAATCTAGACCTCGGATGTTTTCTAGACCGCCTAGACCGTCATTTTCTTATTCCACAGTAGGCACTCAAGATCAATTCCGAGGGTTTAGAGGTAGTAATGTTGGGCAGAGTAGTGGAATTCGAGGTTCGCAGACCGCTGGATTTTCTCGTCAGCCATGTAAGCAATGTGGACGGTTTCATTTAGGTAAATGCCAATTTGGTACAAATGTTTTCTTTTGGTGTGGTATGACGGGGCATATGATGAGGGACTGCCCACGAAGAGGCTTGGGTGATGTGGCATGACCTGCGGGATCCACCGTTGTATCATCATCATCGGTTCCTTCCCTAGGTAGAGGTGTATAGCCTACGGGTCGTGGTGGATGTGCCAGAGGAGAAGTCAGTTCCAGTGGAACTCAGAATCGTACTTATGCTCTAGTGGACTGGCAGAATTCGGAGGCTTCTCCTTATGTCGTCATAGGTACATTGTCCATATTTTCATATAATGTATATGCATTGATTGATCTGGCTCCACATTTTCATATGTTACTCCATTGATTGCTGCGAAATTTGAAAGAACACCGGAACTATTAACTAAGTCTGTCACGCCCCAATCTTCAACGAGGCGTGATTGGCACCCGAAGCCGATATGGCTCGATAGAACCAATATTTACTCATGTACGTTCATATGCATGTCCTCGTATGAACCTTATTAAACCTTATGCAACTATGCGGAAAACATGAATCATGGAAACATGTGCTATATACATATTGAGAAACTTGGCCGTTGGAGCAATCCAGTCAAAACGGACATTTATCTTTCACATTCATAACCCACACATGTCTACAAAAGCCTTTAATAGATGCATTTACCATACCAACTAACAGTTGGGACAAGTCCCCGCTTTATACAATATTTACAACATCAATACAACTGTACAACTATGACTCAAAAAGTCCCGAAGCAACTGGGGCTGACCAAAGATCTGCAATCAACTATCAACCTACAATGGAGGTCTACTCGTACCTACACCTACGACATGTAAGGTAATTCTCCCGAGGGGGTCAGTACGAAGAATGTACTGAATATGTAAGGCTCATAATAAATTCATCATACATAAAAACAACAATAATGGAATCAATATAAGGAAACAGAAATTTGAATAAACTCTCTTTCTGTATGTGGGGAGCCATGTATTTTACGTTCTTTACTCCTCTTGTCTTCATCTTTTATTCATCTTTATTGTTCTACCCATGCTAGGCTATTCTGTTGCCCCTGGGATGAGATTAACCCATGCTAGGTACTTTGACCCCTGGGATGTTATGTGAACCCATGCTCGGCTTTTGTGTCGCCCCTGGGATGTCGTGAGATAACCCATGCTAGGCTTATCGCCCCTGGGATGTTATTATGATAACCCATGCTAGGTACTTTGACCCCTGGGATGTTATGTGAACCCATGCTAGGCTTTCATGTCGCCCCTGGGATGTCATTAACCCATGCTAGGCTTATCGCCCCTGGGATGGTATTATGATAACCCGAGCTAGGCTTTTTTTAGCCCCTGGGATGTATCGGGATCGACCCATGCTAGGTATTTAACCCCTGGGATACCACCCATTAAACCTTACTTCTTTCTTTCATTACTCTTTCTTTCATTCTAAGAGAGATACCTCGGTGATTGAAACATTCTTGAAACTTGGAACACATACATACATTACTTCACGTCTTTACTCTTGTTATTCTTACTTCCATTCTTTAGAGTGATACATTGAGGATCATGACATTATTTGAAGCACACTCATATACACATTTCACTTCACTCATTACTTCATGAGATTGACATCTTCACTTATGAGAAATAGATATATTAACTTGCACATCACTTCTTATTACTCTTATGAGATCTTATGAGATTGGTACTTTTACTTGTGAAATATTCATAAAAAGATTATCATCATATTATTGGACTTTGGAACATGACATGACTGGGAACATGCTATTTAAGCTTAAATAGATTCTCTTGCATCTTACTCTCTTGGGATAGTTCTTTTAAGAAAAATATCACGTCATGATGTCTTAGGAATTTCAATCAATGACCAAGGTATAAGTGAATCATAGTTTATCTAAGAGTAGGGTACATATGAATAACACAATATACGTCACCCTGAATTGATGTACTTCAAGCCTCTCGGAATGGAAACAAGCCCAATGTCAATAGGAACAATATCTTGTAGAAGGATACGGAAAGAGTAAACTTACATACCTTGTATTCTCAATACGATTCTACAATATTAGACGTGCATGCAATATTACCGCTCCTTCCTTATGTTTCACTCTACAACACAAATACATAGCGGAACCAACATTAACCACCAATTACCTTACAATGGCATACAAGAACAATAAGTCACATGTTTGGCTTTAACATGTTATTCCCCCCTTGACTATACCATTTATGAAATCATCATGCCAATAATCCCATAATATTCCCAACATTTACCAATACATGATAACCAATAGCATGTCACACCAAGTTCATACTTTACACTTCCCCATCACCACCACATCACAATTATTCCATCAAATTACTTCAATACACCTCACAACAACAAATCGGCCAAAATCTCATAATTTAGACTTATAGAAAAATAACATGTTTAATAACAAAATAACTCCATACACGTTCATTATTTATCCATACCATGATCTTTCATCAAAGGCATAAGTCATAATTCAAGCTTGAATCTCATGGATCACAAATCTCCTACAAAACACCAAGTACCATGTCCAACATTTCCAAGCACAACCAACATGATCTACATACTCTTTCATGCATATAATATATTAATCCATGAGAATAAATACTTACCAAGGCTTGGAAAATGATGATCTTTCTCCAAGAGAAAGCTTAGGGTTTGGGGAGCCAAAGAGGCTTTCTTGAGACTTCTAGAAAAAGATAGAAAAAGCATGTGTGTTTTGGGGGATTAAAATCTGATTTTTCCTCCCTTTTATAGACCTATGAAGTCCTTTGCTCAATTATTGCTAAGTCAAAACAAGAATGGGTCATTTGACCCATTCTTGGCCCATGTTTTCCTTTTTCATTTTGGGCCTCTTTTTGAGCCCAATTCACTTAATCCAATAAAATCAATAATTTCTCATGTTTAATTCATTACATACGCATTTTAACAATATTCCCACTCACGGGATTCACACTCGAAGCCTCAATTCCAAAAATAAGCAATTCTAGCCACGTATGACCTATTTGGACTCAAAGGGTAAAACCGTCATTTTGATGCCAAATTCGTTCTCGAGTCATTTTATCATACCAATATAATATTTCACTCATTTCATGTATATTCTCGTGGTTGTAGGAGAAACCTAGCAAAAATTGGCTCAATACATTCCCGAGTACCCTTGGGACTTAGGAAAATTTCAAACTTTGAAAAAGTGGCAAAACCAGCGTGGCACGCCCTTGGGCGCGCCAAATTGCTGCCTATGGACTAAAAATTTTAGCCTAGATCTGCGTGGCACAGTCCCAAACGTACCCCACACTTAGTTTTTTTGAAAAATTCATTTTTCGACTTTTCTTCGCGGGTTTGGTTAGATACTTCAAGTCCTATTCTTTAACTTACTTCTTAACCTTAACATCATTTGTTTAGGGGTACTCTTATACTCATTTTGAACCCCATAAATGATCCATGAAAATGGCAAAACACCTTCTACACAAGTTTAATCACATGTACAAGGCCAAATTTCAATTTCCTCTTCATTAACATTACCAAATGCATAATCATGGCACCTCGACACCTAAATAACCATTAGTCAACATCATCACATAGGGTTATGAAGGTACGGTGTGTTACAAAGTCAATGAAGTATCTACACCAGTTGGTGACTATATTATTGCAAGAAGAGTATATCGTAATTGTGTGGTAACTGTGTGTGGTTATAATACACTGCCTGATCTTATTGAACTGGATATGGTAGATTTTGATGTCATAATGGGCATGGATTGGTTGGATTCTTGTTATGCCATGATAGATTTCCAAGCTAAGAAAGTACATTTTCATTTTCCACAAACGAATGTTCTTGAATGGAAGGGGAATGTAGGGGCACCAAGAGGCAAATTTATTTCCAATATTAAGGCTAGGAAAATAATATCCAAGGGGTATATATGCCATTTAGTGAGAGTGCATGATATTGATGTGGAACCACCAACTCCTCAATCAGTTCCAGTGGTCAATGAGCATCTTGATGTATTTCCAGAAGATCTTATAGGTTTACCCCCAGAATGGGAAATAGAATTTGGTATTGGTGTGATTCCAGGTACTTAGCCTATCTCTATTCCCCTATATAGAATGACTCCAGCTGAATTTCATGAATTGAAGGAGAAATTGAAAGATTTTCTGTACAAGGGCTTCATCAGGCCTAGTATGTCCCCGTGGGTTGCACCGGTATTATTTGTACGAAAGAAATATGGCACATTGAGAATGTGCATTGACTATCGGCAATTGAATAAGGTAACGATCAAGAACAAATGTCCCCTCCCTCGAATTGACGATTTGTTTGATCAGTTACAGGGTGCCAAGTGTTTTTCAAAGATTGACTTGAGATCGGGTTACCATCAAATCAGAGTTAGAGAAAAGGACGTACCCAAGACAGCTTTCCGAACACGGTATGGCCATTATGAATTTTTAGTTATGTCATTTGGACTAACAAATGCACCAGTTGTGTTCATAGATTTGATGAATAGGGTGTTTAAACCGTTTCTATACGTGTTCCTGACGGTATTTATAAATGAAATCCTAGTTTATTCAAATTCACAAGAAGACCATGCTAAGCACTTACGACAAGTGTTGAAGATTCTTCGTGAGCGTAAGTTGTATGCAAAGTTCTCTAAATGTGAATTTTGGTTGAAATCTGTAGCATTCTTGGGTCATATTGTGTCAGATGAAGGAATTCGGGTTTATACACAAAAAATTAAAGCGGTGAAAAATTGGCCAAGGCCTACGACGCCTGCGGAAATTCGTAGCTTCCTTGGGTTAGCAGGTTATTACAGAAGATTTGTGGAAGGTTTTTCTTCCATTGCTGCACCTTTAACGAAGCTTACATATAAGGCAGTCAAATTTCAATGGAATGATGCATGTGAGAAAAGTTTTCAAGAGCTGAAAGATAAATTGACTTCTGCACTGGTGTTAGTACTTTTGAAAGGCACCGATAGTTACGCAGTATATTATGATGCTTCCGAAATTGGCCTCGGATGTGTATTGATGAAGCACGGTAATGTCATAGCATATGCCTCATGACAGTTGTGGCCACACGAGAGAAACTATCCCACGCATGATCTTGAATTAGCAGCGGTGGTATTTGCTTTAAAGATATGGCATCATTATTTGTATGGAGTTCATGTTGACATCTATACTGATCACAAAAGTTTACAGTATATCTTTAAGCAAAAGGAACTCAATTTGAGGCAACGAAGGTGGCTTGAGCTATTGAAAGATTATGATATTGATATCCTATATCATCCAGGAAAAGCGAATGTGGTAGCTGATGCATTGAGCCGCAAGGCAATAGGAGTCACTAGTGGCCAATTGACGGAAAAGAAAGAGTTAGTCTAAGATCTACATCAATTAGCCAGCTTGGGGGTTCGTCTTCTCGAATCCTCAGATGAAGGGGTTATTGTACAAAATGCGGCTGAATCTTTATTGACAGCTGAAGTGAAAGAGAAGCAGTTTGCGGATCCTATATTATTGCAACTAAAAGAGAATGTACAACAGAATTTGACAAAGGAATTTGGTCTTACACAAGAAGGGGTGCTTCAATGCCAAGGTAGATTATGTGTACCGGAGGTAGACGAAGTGAGGGAACGAATTATGACCGATGCGCATCATTTGTGCTATTCTATTCACCAGGGTGCTACTAAAATGTACCATGATTTAAAAGAAGTGTATTGGTGGGGAAATATGAAGAAGAACATTGCAGAATTTGTCGTTCAGTGCCCGAATTGTAAACAAATAAAGGTAGAGCATCAAAAACCAGGAGGTTACATGCAATGTATCAATCTTCCAGTCTGGAAATGGGATATGATTAATATGGATTTCATCACAGGTTTGCCTCGTACACTGCGGAAATTTGATTCTATATGGGTTATAGTTGACAGGCTTACCAAGTCAGCGCATTTCCAACCAGTCAAGACCACCTATACAGTGGAGGATTATGCAAGATTGTATGTGAAAGAGATAGTACGATTACATGGGATTTCGATCTCCATCATATCAGCTAGAGGAGCATAATTTACTGCGCATTTTTGGAGATCTTTTCAGCAGAGTTTGGGTACACAGGTGAATTTGAGTACAACTTTCCATCCTCAGACAGATGGACAAGCGGAACGTACTATCCAGACACTTGAAGATATTCTACGAGCTTGTACGTTAGATTTTCAAGGCAGTTGGGATGACCATTTTCCTCTCATTGAATTTGCTTACAACAATAGCTATCATTCAAGTATTAAAATGGCACCTTATGAAGCTTTGTATGGGAGGAAATGTAGATCACCAATCGGAGGGTTTGAAGCAGGCGAAACTGCTTTACATGGGCCAGATCTTTTTCATCAGGCTATGGAGAAAGTTAAAGTGATCCAACAACGGCTACAAATGGCCCAAAGTCGACACAAGTCATATGCTGATGTTAGAAGAAGAGGGATCGAATTCTCCATAGGTGATTGGGTATTTTTGAAGGTGTCACCTATGAAAGGGGTAATGCGATTTGGAAAGAAAGGAAAATTTAGTCCACATTATATAGGCCCATATGAAATTGTTAGAAGATTTGGGCAAGTTGCGTTTGAGTTGGCACTAACCCAAGAACTCTCCACAGTTCATCCAGTATTTCATGTTTCGATGCTTTGAAAGTGCATAGGAGATCCATCTCATTTTACTCCCATTGAAGATGTGCAAGTTATGGAGGATCTTACCTATGAGGAGATACCTATTGCCATTCTGGATAGGCAAGTGAAGAGGTTGCGGAATAAAGACGTAGCTTCCGTGAAGGTACTTTGGAGAAATCAACAAATAGAAGAAGTCACATGTGAAGCTGAAGAAATGATGAAATCCAAGTACCCTCATTTGTTTCAAAGGGAAGAAAAAGTTCAAGACACGAGATCATAACAATGACAAGTAAGTATTTATAAGCATTGAGTATGCATATATGCCAATATGATGAATGATCCTAGACTTGCCATTGTTTAAATTGCATAATGTTGCTAACATTCGAGGACGAATGTTTCTAAGGGGGGAAGAATGTAACACCCCGTATGTTTTCGAACCTAGTTAATTCCGTAACATTCATGAAATTATTTTAACATGAGAGGGTTGGTGAATTATACATCAATTGGTTGGTATTAAATAAGTCTTGTGCCATTGAGCCCAATTGAAGCCCAAAGATGGAGCAAAAGACATGGCCCAAAGGGTATTTGACCCATTCTTTTAATTGACCAAGTAAGACCCTCATTTAATGTGGTGTAGGTGGCTAAGTATGACTTAATAGACCATATAAACCAAGGGAAAAATAAGATTTTTATTCAACACAATACACATGCCCTTTTCTAGATTTTTCCAAACCTTTTTCTCTACACACAAACCCTAAGGCAAATACACTTGTTTGGACAAGATCATCACCTTGTAAGTATTGGTAAGTGTTTATTCTTGTGGTTTATTATATTATGTGCATGAGAGATTGTATGGATCATGATGGTTATGTCTAAAAGTGTTGGTTGATGCACTTTTGCTTATATGATACAAGTTTGTCATCTTGGTGACTTAAACTTGAAAATAGACGTGTGGTATTGAAGGAAGTAAGTTTGATGGATTGAATATCGACATTTTTGATGTGTTTATGGTTATGCCCTAACTTGATTTCTCCTTGTGTATCACATTTGGAATTGTTGTTGTGAAATTGTGTACGGAGTGGGTGATGTATTGAATAAAAAGATGGTTTTAGGTGATGTTTATGTGTGTTATGAAACCATGGTTGTACATTGGTCTTAAGTTGATCAAAAGTATGTAAAGGAAAGCTTATTTATGGCCATGAACCATTTAATGCAAAAAATGACCCAAAACGAACCCCGGTGGTCGAAAAGGGACAACCGCCCCCTCAGGTGAGGCACCTGCGGGCATAGGTGCCAATGCAGATGCCCCTGGACACTGCCAAGGGCCATCTGCGGCCGCATGTCAGCCACCTGCCGGCGCAGGTGGCCTTGCATGTCACACCAGAAGTCCATTTTGTATGGTTTTATTTCTCTTTGATCCCCGAAGGCCCCTACCCCTATACCCTTTTTGGATGTAATTATACACTTATGATACCATTTTAATGACGTTAAGGGGTTGTATGGAGGCATGTTGGGTGATATTAATTATGGATCGTAGTTCATATGTTTTTATGAGGCAAATTGATGGAGTAATTGTGACGGATTGATAATAAGGAGACATAAAGGGTAAACGTGGTGTGAAATGCTATGGATGTATGATGTCTTGGTCAATGTGTGGAATGTTATGGTGTTGTTGGTATTATAATGCAGTGTATTTTATTTTAAAGGGTGAAATGATGTTATACGGCAGTCATATAGCTCATTGTCGTCTTGTACATTTGTATGGTAACTAGTTGTTGATGTAAGCTCCGGTATGTACTTGTATTGTAGAGTAAGACGTAAGGAAGTAGCTGGACTATTGTATTCACATATAGGATTGAGTGTTCATATTGAGAAGATAAGGTATGTAAGGTTAATCTTTCTGTATCCTTCTGCAACATGTAGTATTCACCTTGTTATGGTACTTACTCATTTCCAAAATGTTCTAAGGTATCTCATTTCAGTTTATCATCTATTGTTAATCATATAGAATTTATTATTGATCTATTGTCATTCATGTGTCACATAATTATGAACATGTTTCCAAGTTCCAAAAATGTTATATTCAAAAGTTCCAATAATGACATAATCACCGAATGAACTATTTTCTAATATTGAAGAAGTGAGGTAATAACGTCTCTATTCTTGGGTAGTATCCCAGGGGTGAAAAGAACACCTAGCATGGGTCAATCCCGTTACTGCGGGTGGTATCCCAGGGGCAAAAGAAAAGCCTAGCATGGGTCGATCCCAAAAACTGTTGATTACCTACTGATCAGGTTGGGGACCGGGCATTGTAAGAATGGAAGGATGAGTTGTGAATGGTGAAGTGAGTGATAAATGAATGAACGAGCATAAGAGTAAAGAAAGTAATCCACGTAATGTACATATTTCCATATATAGAGAATGGTGACTTATCCATATAGGTTATTCACTTATATTTGGTTCCATTGAAGTATTTATGTATCATATAGTTTCACATGGCCTTACATACTCAATACATTCTTCGTACTGACGTCCCTTGTGGGACTTACCTTACTTGCTGCAGGCACAGGTACTAGTAGACCTACACAGTAAGCTGCGGGTCATCTACTGATCTTTGGTGAGCTCCAGTTGGTTCGGGGCTATCCGAGTCACAGTTGTACATTAGTTTTGGTATTGTAGATGTTATCTAAAGCGGGGACTTGTCCCGAATTTAGGTTGTTCATGTATGTATTTTTGTTAGAGGCTTTTGTAGACATATGTGGGTACATGAACGTAAGAAATGTATGTCCTTTTTGACTTAATGGCCCTAACGGTCAAGTTTCATATATATATATACCACATGTTCCATGATTTCCATTATTAGCATTTTATGTTCTTACGTGATAGTGATGTTTCTTATGGCATGCATATGAATGGACTTGAGCAAAGATTGGTTCTCTCGGGCCTTGTCGGCTTCGGGTGCCAGTCCACCCCAGTGGGATACGGGGCAGGACATATACATAGATGTTAGGTTGTTATACACATGTAGTTATAGAAGATACCAAGTTCTATTTTTGGTTTGTCCAACCTATGTATTTCACATTTATTGTTTTAGAATGAAAAGAAACACCGTTAACCATCTGAGTATGGAATACATAGGTGTTTGGACGTAATACTGAAGTACTAATGTATCAAACCAAGTTATACTATTGGTGTATCCAACCTATGTATGTCTCATTTAGGGATTAGTAGTCAAAGAAACACTGATAATCCATCCGAGTTTGGAATACATAGGTGGTTGGAGGTAATACACGTGTAGTTATATGAAAAAACAAGTTATATCATTGGTATGTCCAACCAATATATGCCTTGTTAAGTGACATAGTAGTAAAATAAACACCAATAATCCATCCGAGCGTAGAATGTGTAGATGTTAGGTTGTAATACACGTGTAGTAATGAAAGTAACCAAGTTCTTCTATTGGTTTGTCCAACCTATGTAAGTCTTGTGTAGTGATTTAACAGGCAAAGAAACATCGATAATCCACCCGAGTATGCAATACATTGATGTTATGAGGTAATACATATGTAGTTTAGTAAGAAAACAAGTTCCATTATTTGCTTTTCCAACCTACGTATTTCTCGTTTATTGTTCAAGTATGCAAAGAAACACCGATAATCCATTTGGGTTTGGAATACATAGATATTTTGAGGTGATACTCATGTACAAATGTTACATATCGAGATCTATTATTGGTCTATCCAACCTATGTACGTCTCGGTTAGTGGTATAGTAGTAAAAGAAACATTGATAATCCATCCGAGTACTGAATACATTGATCTTTGGTGGTAATATACGTGTAGTTTTGTAAGAGATCAAGTTATATTATTTATTTTTCCAGCCTATGTATTTCTTGAGTTGAGATTTTGTAGGCAAAAAAACACTGATAATCTATTCGAGTATGGAATATGTTAATATTATGAGGAAATACTAACATATTTATGTAAGAAACTAAGTTCTATTATTTCTCTAACCAACCTAAATATGTCTCATTTAGTCGTATAGTAGTCCAAGAAATATCGATAATCCATCCGAGTATAGAATACCTAGTTTACATAGGTGTTTTAAGGTAATACAAGTGCAGTAATATGAAAAAGAATTAGGAGGTAATACTCATGTACAAATGTAATGAATCAAGTTTTATTATTGGTCCGTCCAACCTATATATGTCTCATTTAGTGGTATAGTAGGCAAAGAAACACCAATAATCTTTCCGAGTATGTTCTTCATACACACATGTAGTTATGGAAGAAACCAAGTTCTATTTTTGGTTTTTTCCAACGTATGTATTTCAAATTTATTGTTTTAGAATGCAAAGAAACACCGATAATCCATCAAAGTACAGAATACATAGGTGTTTGGAGGTAATACTCTAGTACTTATGTAATAAACTATGTTCTACTATTGGTCTATCCAACCTATGTATGTGTCATTTAGGGAATATTTGTCAAAGAAACACTAATAATCCATTCGAGTACGGAATACATAGGTGTTTGGAGGTAATACTCGAGTACTAATGTAACAAACTAACTTCTACTATTGGTCTATCCAACCTATGTATGTCTCATTTAGGGAATAGTAGTCAAAGAAACACTGATAATCCATCTGAGTCTGGAATACATAGGTGTTTTGAGGTAATACAAGTGCAGTAATATGAAAAAGAAAGTTCTATTATTTGTTTTAGGAGGTAATACTCATGGACTAATGTAATAAACCAAGTTCAATTATTAGTCCATTCAACCTATATATGTCTCATTTAGTGGTACAGTAAGCAAAGAAACCCCAATAATCTATCTGTGTATGTTATACATAGATGTTAGGTTGTTATACACATGTAGTTATGAAAGAAACCAAGTTCTATTTTTGGTTTTGTCCAACCTATGTATTTCACATTTATTGTTTTAGACTGTAAAAAAACACCGATAATCCATCTGAGTATGGAATACATTGGTGTTTGGAGGTAATACTCAAGTACTAATGTAACAAACTAAGTTCTACTATTCGTCTATCCAACCTATGTATGTCTCATTTAGGGAATAGTAGTCAAAGAAACATTGATAATCCATCCGAATCTAGATTACATAGGTGGTTGGAGGTAATACACGTCTAGTTATATGAGAAACCATATTCTATTATTAGTCATTCCAACCAATATATGTCTCGTTAAGTGGTATAGTTGTAAAATAAACATGAACAATCCGTTCGAGTAAGGAATGCATAGATGTTAGGTGGTAATACACATATAGTAATGAAAGAAACCAAGTTCTGTTAACGGTCCGCCCAACCTATGTAAGTCTTGTGTACTGATTTAGTAGGCAAAGAAACATCGATAATTCATTTGAGTATGCAATACATTGATGTTAGGAGGTAATACATTAGTCGTTTAGTAAGAAAACAAGTTCCATTATTTGTTTTTCCAACCCTTGTATTTCCCGTTTATTGATTAAGTATGCACAGAATCACCGACAATCCATTCGAGTTTTGAATACGTAGATATTTTGAGGTAATACTCATTTACAAATGTAACAAATCAAGTTCTATTATTGGTCTTTCTAACCTAGGTACATCTTGGTTAGTGGTATATTAGTCAAAGAAACACTGATAATCCATCCGAGTATTAAATACTTTAATCTTAGGCAGTAATACACATGTAGTTTTGTAATAAATTAATTCAAGTTATGTTAATTGTTTTTCCAGTGTATGCATTTCTTTATTACAGATTTTGTAGGAAAAGAAAAATTGATAATCTATCCGAATATGGAGTATGTTAATATTAAGAGGTAATACTCATGTACTTATGTAACAAACCAAGTTATTCTATTGGTGTATCCAACCTATGTATGTCTTGTTTAGGGTCTAGTAGTCAAAGAAACACTGATAATCCATCTGAGTCTTGAATACATAGGTGTTTTGAGGTAAAACACGTGCAGTAATATGAAAAAGCAAGTTCTATTATTGGTCTATCCATCCAATCTTGTTTAGTGATATAGTAACTAAAGAAACACTGATAATTCATCCGAGTATTGAATACATTAATCTTAGAAGGTAATACTTCTGTACTAGTGTGATAAACCAAGTGCTATTATAGGTCCGTCCAACCTATATAAGTCTTGTTGAGCATTATTGTAGTCAAAGAATCACTGATAATCCTATCCGAGTATGAAATACATTTATAGTAGGAGGTAATACTCATTTACTAATGTAATAAACCAAGTTCTATTATTGGCCCGTCCAACCTATATATGTCACATTTAGTGGTACAGTAGGCAAAGAAACACCAATAATCTAATTGAATATGTTATACATAGATGTTAGGTTATCATACACATGTAGTTATGGAAGAAACCAAGTTCTATTTTTGGTTTTGTCCAACCTATGTATTTCACATTTATTGTTTTAGAATGCAAAGAAATTTCGATAATCCATCATAGTACGAAATACTTAGGTGTTTGGACGTAAAACTCAAGATCTAATGTAACAAACCAAGTTCTGCTATTGGTCTTTCCAACCTATGTATGTCTCTTTTAGGGATTAGTAGTCAAAAAACACTGATAATCTATCCTAGTCTGGAATACATAGGTGGTTGGAGGTAATATACGTGTAATTATATGAGAAACCAAGTTTTATTATTGGTCTGTCCAACCAATATATGTCTCGATAAGTGGTATAGTTGTAAAATAAACACCAATAATCCATTGGAGCATGGAATGCGTAGATGTTAGGTGGTAATACGTGTATAGTAATAAAAGAAATCAAGTTCTGTTACTGGTCTGCCCAACCTATGTAAGTCTTGTGTACTGATTTAGTAGGCAAAGAAACATCGATAATTCATCTTAGTATGCAATACGTTGATGTTAGGAGGTAATGCATTAGTAGTTTAGTAAGAAAACAAGTTCCATTATTTGTTTTTCCAACCTTTGTATTTCCCGTTTATTGAGTAAGTACGCACAGAAGCACCGACAATCCATTCGAGTTTGGAATACGTAGATATTTTGAGGTAATACTCATTTACAAATGTAACAAATCAAGTTCTATTATTGGTCTGTCCAACCTATGTACATCTTGGTTAGTGGTATATTTAGTTAAAGAAACACTGATAATCCATCCGAGTATTAAATACTTTAATCTTAGGCGGTAATGCACGTGTAGTTTTGTAATAAATTAATTCAAGTTATGTTAATTGTTCTTCGAGCGTATGCATTTCTTTATTATAGATTTTGTAGGAAAAGAAAAATTGATAATCTATCCGAATATGGAATATGTTCATATTAAGAGGTAATACTCAGGTACTTATGTAACAAACCAAGTTATACTATTGGTCTATCCAACCTATGTATGTCTTGTTTAGGGTCTAGTAGTCAAAGAAACACTGATAATCCATCTAAGTCTTGAATACATAGGTGTTTTTAGGTAAAACACGTGCAGTAATATGAAAAAGAAAGTTCTATTATTGGTCTATCCATCCAATCTTGTTTAGTGATATAGTAACTGAAGAAACACTGATAATTCATCCGAGTATTGAATACATTAATCTTAGAAGGTAATACTCATGTACTAGTGTAATAAACCAAGTTCTATTATTGGTCCGTCCAACCTATGTAAGTTTTGTTGAGTATTATTGTAGTCAAAGAATCACTTATAATACTATCCGAATATGAAATACATTTATATTAGGAGGTAATACTCATGTACTAATGTAATAAACCAAGTTCTATTATTGGCCCATCCAACCTATATATGTCACATTTAGTGGTACAGTAGGCAAAGAAACACCAATAATGTAACTGAGTATGTTATACGTTGATGTTAGGTTGTTATACACATATAGTTATGGAAGAAACCAAGTTCTATTTTTGGTTTTGTCCAACCTATGTATTTCACATTTATTATTTTAAAATGCAAGGAAATTTTGATAATCCATCATAGTATGGAATACATAGGTGTTTGGATGTAAATCTCAAGATCTAATGTAACAAACCATGTTCTACTATTTGTCTATCCAACCTATGTATGTCTCTGTTAGGGATTAGTAGTCAAAAAACACTGATAATGCATCCGAGTCTTGAATACATAGGTTGTTGGAGGTAATACACGTGTAATTATATGAGAAACCAAGTTTTATTATTGGTCTGTCCAACCAATATTTGACTTGATAAGTGGTATAGTAGTAAAATAAACACCAATAATCCATTCGAGCATGGAATGCGTAGATGTTAGGTGGTAATACGCGTATAGTAATGAAAGAAACCAAGTTCTGTTACAGGTCCGCCCAACCTATGTAAGTCTTGTGTACTGATTTAGTAGGCAAAGAATCATCAATAATTCATCGGAGTATTCAAAATATTGATTGTCACACCCCGAATCCCATCGGGATGGATTGGCACCCATAGCCGATAAGGCCTGAGAAAACCAAACAGTACTTATGTTCATTCATATGCATGACATAAGAAATACCACAATCATGTACGAGCATAAAAGGCTAAAAACAAAAATCGTGGAACATGTGATAGATCTACATATGTGAAACTTGGCCGTCGAGACCATCAAGTCAAGAACAACATATACCTCTTACATTCATACACCCTCTTACGTCTAAAAAAGCCTCTAACAGATGCCTTGACCAAAATGAACTAAAAGTCGGGACAAGTCCCCGCTTTATACAACATGTACAAAACCAAAACACATGAACAATAGTGACTCATAGAAGCCCCAAACTAACTGGAGATCACCAATGATCCGCAAACAACTGCCAACCTACTGTGGAGGCCTACTAGCACCTGCGCCTGCAGCAAGTAAGGTAAGTTCCACAAGGGACGTCAGTACGAAGAATGTACTGAGTACGTAAGGCTCAAATGAAACTGCATGAATCATGAATATGTCAATGAGCTTAATTACAAATGCATAACCAATATGGATAAGTCATCATTTTGTGTTTTGGGAACCATGTAAATTGCTTTCATTACTTTCTTTGCTTCTACGATTATTCATCTTTGCCTATGACCTGTGATACCCGGTCCCCGACTGAACAGTGGGTTTTAACATAAAGTACATTATGTGGGGATCTGCTAGAGCTAGGCTTATGCCTCTAGAGCTACAACCCATAAATCAATACATCGGTATCGACTCGAGCTAGGTTATTACCTCTAGAGCTGCCACCCATAAACTCATATCTCAGGTTTGGCTCGAGCTAAGTTATTACCTCTAGAGCTACCACCTGTCAGGATCGGTCCGAGCTAGGCTTATGCCTCTAAGACTTCTCCCTGATCCAATAATCTTGGTATCGGCTTGAGCTAGGCATTTTCCCCCCAAAGCTACCACCCATACTCAATCATTAGCCACATATATGCATTACTTCATTCTTTACTTTTGAGATTGATACAATGATAATCATAACTTTATTTGAATCTTTGGATCAATATTCAATGAGTGAGAGACATGTGACTAAACATTATTGGAAACATAGCCTTATTGGAAACATAACACTATTGGAACCATTGGACAATAATCCATGAACAAGATACATAAGTATAACCACTATTGGAACTTTGGAACACAACCTTATGGGGCTTTTGGAACATTATCAATGAATATGAGACATGTGATTCACAATTTATCAATGAGTAGGAAACATGTGATAGTGACAATTGATAACCGGATATAAGATACCTTAACACATTTCGGGATAGGACAAGTGCGATGTCAATGTGAATACTATGTGCTGCAGAAAGATACGGATAGAGTAACCTTACATACCTTGTATTCTCAATATGAATATACAATCTTAAATGTGCATACAATGTCCCTTTCCTTCCTTATCTTTCTCTCTACAATACAAATACATAACGGAATTTACATTAGCCACCAACTACCTTACAAATGCATATGACGTCAATGAGTTACATGTTTGCCTTTAAAATGTCATTTCCTTCTCTACAATACCATTTTCAGCATTGTCATACCAACAATACCTCAATCATACCATACATTTACCACAACATCATATACCAATAACATTTCAACACAAAGCTTCTTCTTTACACTTTCTCATTCACACCATATCACAAATAATCCATCAAGTCACCTTAATACACCTCATAACACATATCGTCCAAAATATCATAATTTACACTTATAGAAAAATAACAAGTTTAATAACATAATCACACCATGCATGTTGATATTTCGTCCATACCATGCTCTTTCATCAAAATCACAAGTCATAATTAAAGTTTAAGTTCCATGGATAACACATCTTTTAGACAAAAGGCAAGAATGCATTATGTACACTTTTTGACACACCCATCATGATATAAATACTCTCCCATGCATATAATATATTAATCCATAAGAATAATCACTTACCCAACCTTGAGAAATGATGATCTTGCTCCAAAAGATGGCTTCGAGTTCTTAGGGTTTGAGAGAAAAATGGTTGAGAAATATCTAGAAAGCATGAGAGTTCCAAATGAATAAAAATCAGATTTTGGCCCTTTATATATCCCTTGGGATCATCCTTTGCCACTCTTGGCATTTAATTCTAAGTTTGGCTTGGTCAACGGAAGAATGGGTCATTTGACCCATTCTTGGCCCATGTTTTCTTCCTTATTTTGGGCTTTTATTGAGCCTAAATCACTTAACCCAATAAAATTAATAATTTATCATATTTAAATCATTTCATATGCGTTACAACAATATTTCCACTCACGCAATTTACATTCGTAGCCTCAATCCCAAAAAATAAGTAATTCTAGCCACGTATGACTTATTTTGATCAAAAGGGTAAAACCGTCATTTGGATGCCAAATTCGTCCACGAATAATATTATCAAATGTAATGCCAATTACTTAAAATATTCCATGTATAGTCTCGTGGTTGTACAAGAAATGTGGTAAAAATTGGCCCGGTACGTCCCCTGGCACCCTTGGGACTTCAAAAATTTCCAACTTTTGAAAGGTGTGCACAAGCAGCCTGGCACGCCCTTGGGCGCGCCAACTTGATGCCTGTGTCCAAAAAATTTGGGCAATAAGCGGTCTGGTACGCCCTCTAGCGCGCCTGACCCTTATTTTTTAAAAATAATTTTGTTTTTGACTTTTCTTTGCGGGTTCAGTTAGATACTTCAAGTTCTATTCTTTAACTTACTTCTTACCTTTAATATCCTTTGTTTGGAGGTCCTCCAAGCCTCGTTTTTAACCCCACAAATTTTCCCCGAAGTCACAAAACACCTCCTACGAAGGTCTAATCACATGTACGAGGGGCAATATCAACTATCTCATCAATAACATTACAAAATACATACTTGTGGCTCTAGACACCTAAGTAAACATTGTTCAACGTCGTCAAGTAGGTTCGGGAAGGTACGGCGTGTTACATTCTTCTCCCCTTAGCAACGTTCATCCTCGAATGTTAACAATATCTCTTCAATTACAACAAATGCATCTCTATATTAGCATACATATACATAGACACTTAAGGCTCATGGATACTTACTTTTTATTGCTCCACTTCCGCACTTTGAACTTTTTTGTCCATTTGAAATAGATAGGGATACTTGGATTTCATCATTTCCTCAGCTTCCCATGTGATCTCCTCTACTTTTTTATTGCGCCATAGTACTTTTACAGAAGCTATGTCTTTATTCCTCAACCGTTTTACTTGTCGATCTAGAATAGCAATGGGTACCTCTTCATTAGTAAGATCCTCCGTAACTTGAACATCTTCAATGGGAACAATACGATATGGATCTCCTATGCATTTTCGAAGCATCGAAACATGAAACACTGGATGTACTAAGGAAAGTTCTTGAGGTAGTGCTAATTCATACGCAACTTGCCCAAATCTTCTAATAATTTCATATGGGCCTATGTAGCGTAGACTCAATTTTCCTTTCTTTTCGAATCGCATTACCCCTTTCATCGGTGACACCTTTAAAAATACCCAATCACCTATGGCGAATTCAAGCCCTCTTCTTCTAACATCAGCATATGACTTGTGGCGACTTTGGGCTGTTTGTAACCATTGTTGGATCACTTTAACTTTCTCCATAGCCTGATGAACAAAATCCGGCCCAAGTAAAACAGTTTCACCCGCTTCAAACCATCCAATTGGTGATCTACATTTCCTTCCATACAAAGCTTCATAAGGTGCCATTTTAATACTTGAATGATAGCTATTGTTGTAAGCAAATTCAATAAGAGGAAAATGGTCATCCCAACTGCCTTGAAAATCTAACGTGCAAGCTCATAGCATATCTTCAAGTGTTTGAATAGTACTTTCTGCTTGTCCATCAGTCTGAGGATGGAAAGTCGTACTCATATTCACTTGTGTACCCAAACTCTACTGAAAAGATCTCCAAAAATGCGCAGTAAACTGAGCTCCCCTGTTTGATATAATGGAGATCTGAATCCCATGTAACCGCACTATTTCTTTAACATATAATCTTGCATAATCCT
Organism: Capsicum rhomboideum; assembly: GCA_031232105.1. NCBI lineage: Eukaryota > Viridiplantae > Streptophyta > Magnoliopsida > Solanales > Solanaceae > Capsicum > Capsicum rhomboideum. The sequence continues at coordinate 63,730,667 of CP124718.1, forward strand.
CAGCTGTATAGGTGGTCTTGACTGGTAGGAAATGCGCTGACTTGGTAAGCCTGGCCACTATAACCCATATAGAATCAAATTTCTGCAGTGTACGAGGTAAACCTGTAATAAAATCCATGTTAATCATATCCCATTTCCTGACTGGAAGATTGATACTTTGCATGTAACCTCCCGATTTCTGATGCTCTACTTTCACTTGTTGACAATTCGGGCATTGAGCGACAAATTCTGCAATATTCTTCTTCATATTTCCCCACCAATACACTTCTTTTAAATCATGGTACATTTTAGTAGCACCCGGATGAATAGATAGTGTGAATGATGCGCCTCTTTCATAATTCATTTCCTCAGCTCATCTACATCTGGTACACATAATCTACCTTGGCATTGGAGCACCCCTTCTTGTGTAAGATCAAGTGCCTTTGTCAAATTCTGTTATACATTTTCCATTAGCTACAATAACATAGAATCCACAAACTGCTTCTCTTTCACTTCAGCTATTAAGGAGGATTCCGCTGCATTTTGCACAATAACTCCATCATCTGAGGATTCAAGAAGGCGAACTCCCAAACTGGCTAATTGATGTAAATCTTTGATTATCTCCTGCTTTTCAGTCAACTGGCCACTAGTGCTTTCTACTGCCTTGCGACTCAATACATCAGCTACCACATTTGTTTTACCTGGATGATAGAGAATATCAATATCATAGTCTTTTAAGAGCTCTAACCACCTTCGTTGCCTAAAATTGAGTTCCTTCTGCTTGAAGAGATATTGTAAACTCTTGTGATCAGTGTAGATATCAACATGAACTCCATAAAAATAATGACGCCATATCTTTAGAGCAAAAACCACCGCTGTTAATTCAAGATCATGTGTGGGATAATTTTTCTCATGTGGCTGCAACTTTAGTGAGGCAAATGCTATGACATTACCGTGTTGCATCAATTCACATCCTAGGCCAACCCCGGAACCATCACAATACACTGCATAACCTTCGGTGCCTTCAGGAAGTACTAAAACTGGTGTGGAGGTTAATTTATCTTTCAACTCTTGGAAGCTTTTCTCACACGCATCATTCCACTGAAATTTAACTGCCTTATGTTTAAGCTTTGTTAATGGTGTAGCAATGGAGGAAAAACCTTCCACAAATCTTCTATAATAACCTGCCAGTCCAAGAAAACTACGAATCTTTGTGGGTGTCATAGGTCTTGGCCAATTTTTCACTACTTCAATCTTCTGTGTATCAACCTGTATCCCTTTATCTGACACAATCTGAACCAAGAATGCGACTGATTTTAACCAAAACTCACACTTGGAGAACTTTGCATACAACTTACTCTCACGGAGAATCTGTAACACCTGTCGTAAGTGATTAGCATGGTCCTCTGGTGATCTTGAATAAACCAAGATGTCATCTATAAATACCGTCACGAACACATCTAGAAATGGCTTAAACACCCTATTCATCAAATCCATGAACACAACTGGTGTATTTGTTAGTCCAAATGACATAACTAGAAATTCATAATGGCCATACCGTGTTCGGAAAGCTATCTTGGGTACATCTTCTTCTCTAACTCTGACTTGATGGTAACCCAACCTCAAGTCAATCTTTGAAAAACACTTGGCACCCTGTAACTGATCAAACAAATCATCAATTCGAGGGAGGGGATATTTGTTCTTGATAGTTACCTTATTCAATTGCCAATAGTCGATGCACATTCTCAACGTGCCACTTTCTTCCGTACACATAATACCAGTGCACCCTACGGGGACATACTAGGCCTAATGAAGCCCATGTCCAGCAAATCTTTCAACTGCTCCTTTAGTTCACGCAGTTCTGCTGGAGCCATTCTATATGGGGGAATAGAGATAGGTTGAGTGCCTGGAATCACATCAACGCCAAATTCTACTTCCCGTTCTGGGGGTAAGCCTGGAAGATCCTCTAGGAATACATCTAGAAATTCATTGACCACTGGGATCGACTGCGGAGTTAGTGGTTCCATATCATTATCTTTCACTCGTACTAAGTGACATATGTACCCCTTGGTAGTCATTTTCCTTGCTTTCAGATAGGAAATAAATCTTCCTCTTGGTGCCCCTACATCACCCTTCCATTCAAGAATATTCATTTGTGGGAAATAAAAATGTACCTTCTTGGCCCGGCAATCTACCGTGACATAACAAGAGGCCAACCAATCCATTCCCATTATCACATAAAAATCCACCATGTCTAGTTCAATAAGATCAGCCAATGTATCATGACCACACACAGTTACCACACAATTATGATATACTCTTTTTGCAATAATATATTCACCAACCGATGTAGACACTTCAGTTGACTTAATTAATAATTCTGGTGCCTTTACAAATTTTGCAGCAACTAATGGAGTAACATAGGAAAATGTAGAACCTGTTCAATCAGTGCATATACATTATATGAAAATATGGATAATGTACCTGTGACGACATCAGGAGAAGCCTCTGAATTATGTCGGTCCACTAGAGCATAAGTGCGATTTTGGACCCCACTAGTACTGGCTGCTCCTCTGGCACCCCTACCACGGCCAACAGACTGCACACCTCGGCCTAATGAAGGAACCGATGATGATGATGCAACAGCCGATCCTGCCGATCATGTTATACCACCCATGCTCCTTTGGGGACACTCTTTCATCATGTGTCCCGTCATACCACACCAAAAGAAAGCATTTGTCCCTACTCTGCATGTACCTAAATGAATACGCCCGCAGTGCTGACATTGCTGACGAGGAAAACCTCCTGCCTACGATCCATGAACTCCACTACTCTGCCCAGATGGATCACCTTTAAGCCCTCGAAACTGAGAGTGAGCACCTGCTGTAGAATATGAGAACGATGGTCTAGAAAACATACGAGGCCTAGATCCTCCTTGGGACATCGCAGATGGTCCCATAGGTCTAGCCCTTTTTTACCGTCCCTTGTCAAATTCAAGTATCCTTCTTCTCTGTCTTTGATCTTCCATTTTCTGTGGCGAAGGCCTGAATTCTCGTTATATCCATATCCTTGTTCAATGCAACAATGGTTCAATCCCTTACCAAATATGGCTCTAATCTGTCCATGTATCGATGGACTCTGTCTGTCATCGTCGCCACAAATTTGGAGCATATCGAGCCAAGGAATTAAATTGCAAACTATATTATCTAACGCTCAGATTCCCTTAACAGAGATTTAAAAACTGATTGGCATGAGCCTCACAAATCTCATAGGGAAGGTAATGATCAAGAAAAGCCACTTTAAATTCTTCCCAATTAGGTGGATTTGCACCAAGATCACGAGATTTCGTCCAATCCTCATACCACAATATGGCCTCTCCTTTCAATCTATACATAGCAAGTTCAACTATTTCTACCCCCGTCACGTGCATAACTTCCAGATCCCTCTGAATCTGATCCACGAAGTCATGTGGATCTGATTTTGGATCTGACCCAGTGAATATAAGAGGGTCTAGTTTCAGAAAATCCTGTGTTCGGTGACTCGCCACTATAGCCGCATCATCCTCATTTGTCATCGGACCAGCTCGTCCTTGACTTTGTGTTGCCACTAACTGCATCAATATATGTACTGCATTTCTAAGATCCTGATCTGTGGCATTCATTGGTGGTTCTGCGGGTACTTCTCTACCGACTGGCTCTTCCAGAGCTGGAAAAGTAGAAGAAGACCGCGATGAAATTTCAGCATTTGCTCCACCTTGACTAGCTAGGTCAGGTGGTAATCTACTCATTCCTTCTCCAGCAGGCATATCTACCTGCTTCCCTTTACCTCTACCTCTTCTTGTGATCGACATTATTGCTATATCAAAGAAAATCAATTCCAATGGTCAGATACAATTCAACTTACAACATTGGCTCTATTGCACGATCTAGAAGTGAAGAAAAGGAACAACATCCTAAATGTCCTATAGCCTCCTACTTATAAATGTGGTACACAACACATCGATAAGTAAGACTCTACTTAGACACGTCTTTGTAGACACCCTTAGAACGACCTGCTTCGATACCACTTTTGTCACGCCCCAAATCCCATCGGGATGGATTGGCACCCGTAGCCGATAAGGCCCGAGAGAACCAAACTGTACTTATGTTCATTCATATACATGACATAAGAAATACCACTATCATGTACGAGCATAAAAGGCTAAAAACGAAAATCGTGGAAGATGTGATAGATATACGTATGTGAAACTTGGCCATCGAGGCCATCAAGTCAAGTATGACATATACCTCTTACATTCATACACCCACATACATCTACAAAAGACTCTAACAGATGCCTTGACCAAAATGAACTAAAAGTCGGGACAAGTCCCCGCTTTATACAACATGTACAAAACCAAAACACATGTACAACTGTGACTCATAGAAGCTCCAAACAAACTGGAGCTCACCAATGATCTGCAAATTACTGGCAACCTACTGTGGAGGCCTACTAGCACCTGCGTCTACAACAAGTAAGGTAAGTCCCACAAGGGACGTCAGTACGAAGAATGTACTGAGTATGTAAGGCTCAAATGAAACTGCATGAATCTTGAATATGTCAATGAGAGCTCAATTACAAATGCATAAACAATATGGATAAGTCATTATTCTATGTTTTGGGAACCATGTAAATTGCTTTCATTACTTTCTTTGCCTGTGACCTGTGATACCCGAGCCCCGACTGAATAGTGGGTTTTAACATAACATAGCGTTATGTGGGGATCGTCCTGATCTAGGCTTATGCCTCTAGAGCTACCACCCATAAATCAATACATCGGGATCGGCTCAAGCTAGGTCAATACCTCTAGAGCTGCCACCCATGAACTCATATCTCAGGTTTGGCTCGAGATAGGTTATTACCTCTAGAGCTACCACCTGTCAGGATCGGTCCGAGCTAGGCTTATGCCTCTAAGACTTCCCCCTGGTCTAATAATCTCGAGATCATCTTGAGCTAGGAATTTTTCCCCCAAAGCTATCACCCATACTCAATCATTAACCACATATATGCATTACTTTATTCTTTACTTTTGAGATTGATACAATGATAATCATAACTTTATTTGAAGCTTTGGATCAATAATCAATGAGTGAGAGACATGTGACTAAACATTATTGGAAACATAGCCTTATTGGAAACATAACACTATTGGAACCATTGGACAATAATCCATGAACAAGATACATGAGTATAACCACTATTGGAACTTTGGAACACAACCTTATTGGGCTTTTGGAACATTATCAATGAATATGAGACATGTGATTCACAATTTATCAATGAGTAGGAAACATGTGATATTGACAATTGATAACCGGATATAGGATACCTTAACACATTTCGGGATAGGACAAGTGCGATGTCAATGTGAATACTATGTGCTGCAGAAAGATACGGACAGAGTAACCTTACATACCTTGTATTCTCAATACGAATATACAATCTTAAATGTCCATACAATGTCCCACTCCTTCCTTATGTTTCTCTCTACAACACAAATACATAACAGAATTTACATTAACCACCAACTACCTTATAAATGCATATGACGTCAATGAATTACATGTTTACCTTTAAAATGTCATTTCCTTATCTACAATACCATTTTCGGTATTGTCATACCAACAATACCTCAATCATACCATACATTTACCACAACATCATATACCAATAACATTTCAACACAAAGCTTCTTCTTTACACTTTCTCATTCACACCATATTACAAATAATCCATCAAGTCACCTTAATACACCTCATAGCACTCGGCCAAAATCCCATAATTTACACTTATAGAAAAATAACAAGTTTAATAACATAATCACACCATACATGTTTATATTTAGTCCATACCATGTTCTTTCATCAAAACCACGTCATAATTCAAGTTTAAGTTCCATGGATAACACATCTTTTAGCCAAAAGGCAAAAATGCATTATGTACACTTTTTGACTTACCCATAATGATATACATACTCTACCATGCATATAATATATTAATCCATAAGAATAATCACTTACCCAGCCTTGAGAAATGATGATCTTGCTCCAAAAGATGGCTTGGAGTTCTTAGGGTTTGAGAGAAAAATGGTTGAGAAATATCTAGAAAGCATGAGAGTTCCAAATGAATAAAAATAAGTTTTTTGCCCTTTATATATCCCTTGGGGTCATACTTATCCACTCTTGGCATTTAATGCTAAGTTTGGCTTGGTCAATGGAAGAATGGGTCATTTGACCCATTCTTGGCCCATGTTTTCTTCCTCATTTTGGGCTTTTATGAGCCCAAAAAACTTAACCCAATAAAATCAATAATTTATCATGTTTAAATCATTTCATACGTGTTACAACAATATTCCCACTCACGCAATTTATATTCGTAGCCTCAATCCCAAAAACAAGTGATTCTAGCCACGTATGGCTTATTTTGACCGAAATAGTAAAACCGTCATTTGGATGCCAAATTCGTCCACGAATAATATTATCAAATTGAATGCCAATTAATTAAATTATTCCATGTATATGCTCGTGGTTGTACAAGAAATGTGGCAAAAATCAGCCCGGTACGTCCCCGGGCACCCTTGGGACTTCAAAAATTTCCAACTTTTGAAAGGTGCGCACAAGCAGCCTGGCATACCCTTGGTCTTGCCAACTTGCTTCCTGTGCCCAAAATATTTGGGCAATAAGCATCCTGGCACGCCCTCTGGCGCGCCTGACCCTTATTTTTTAAAAAAAATTTCATTTTCGACTTTTCTTTTCGGGTTCGGTTAGATACTTCAAGTTCTATTCTTTAACTTACTTCTTACCTTTAATATACTTTGTTTGTAGGTCCTCCAATCCTCACTTTTAACCCCAAAAATGTTCCACAAAGTCACAAAACACCTCCTACAAAGGTCTAATCACATGTACGAGGGCCAATATAAACTATCTCATCAATAACAATACAAATACATACTTGTGGCTCTAGACACCTAAGTAAACATTATTCAATGTAGTCAAGTAGGGTCGGGAAGGTATGGGGTGTTACATTGATGTTAGGAGGTAATACATTAGTAGTTTAGTAAGAAAACAAGTTCCACTATTTGTTTTTCCAACCATTGTATTTCCCGTTTATTGAGTAAGTATGCACAGAAGCACCGAAAATCCATTCTAGTTTGGAATACGTAGATATTTTGAGGTAATACTCATTTAAAAATGTAACAAATCAAGTTCTATTATTGGTCTGTCCAACCTATGTACATCTTGGTCAGTGGTATATTAGTCAAAGAAACACTGATAATCCATCCGAGTATTAAATAGTTTAATCTTAGGCGGTAATACACATGCAGTTTTGTAATAAATCAAGTTATATTATTTGTTTTTCCAGCATATGCATTTCTAGATTAGTGATTTTGTTGGAAAAGAAACACTGTTAATCTATTCGAGTATGGAATATGTTAATATATGAGGTTATACTCAAGTACTTATGTAACTAATTAAGTTCTACTATTGGTCTATCTAAACTATGTATGTTTCATTTAGGGTCTAGTAGTCAAAGAAACACTTCTAATCCATCTGAGTCTAGAATACATAGGTGTTTTGAGGTAAAACATGTACAGTAATAAGAAAAAGAAAGTTCTATTATTGGTTTGTCCATCCAATCTTATTTAGTGGTATAGTAGCAAAAGAAACAGTGATAATTTATCCGATTATTGAATACATTGATCTTGGGAGGTAATACTCAAGTATTAATTTAATAAACCAAGTTCTATTATTGGTCTGTCCAACCTATATATGTCTTATTTTGTGGTACAACATGCAAAAAAACACCAATAATCTATTCGAGTAAATTATACATAGATGTTAGGTTGTTATACACATGTTGTTATGGAAGAAACCAAGTTCTATTTTTGGTTTCATCCAACCTATGTATTTCACATTTATTATTTTTAAATGCAAAGAAAGACCGATATTCCATCTGAGTACAAAATACGTAGATATATTGAGGTTATACTCATGTACAAATGTAACAAATCAAGGTCTATTATTGGTCTATCCAACCTATGTATGTTTCAGTTAGTGGTATAATAGTCAAAGAAACACTGATAATCCATCCGAGGTTTGAATCGATCTTCAGAGCTAATACATGTGAAGTTTTGTAAAAAATCAAGTTATATTATTTGTTTTTCTAGTGTATGCATTTCTTGAATAGAGATATCGTAGTAAAAGAATCTCTGATAATGTATCCGAGTATGGAATATGTTAATATAAGAGGTAATACTCAAGTACTTTTGTAACAAACCAAGTTCTACTATTGGTCCATCCAACCTATGTATGTCTTGTTTAGGGTCTAGCAGTTAAAGAAACACTGTTAATCTATCTAAGTCTGAAATACATAGGTGTTTTGAGGTAAAACATGTGCAGTAATATGAAAAAACAAATTCTATTATTGGTTTGTCCATCCAATCTTGTTTCGTAGTATAGTAGCCCAACAAACACTGATAATTCATCTGAGTATTAAATGCATTGATCTTAGGAGGTAATACTAATGAACTAATGTAATAAATCAAGTTCAATTATTGGTCTGTCCAACCTATATAGGTCTCATTTAGTGGTACATTTTGCAAAGAAACACCAATAATCTATTCGAGTAAGTTATACATAGATGTTAGGTTGTTATACACACGTAGTTATGGATGAAACCAAGTTTTATTTTTAGTTTTGTCCAACCTGTGTATTTCACATTTATTGTTTTAGAAAGCAAAGAAACACCGATAATCCATCCGAGTATGGAATACATAGGTGTTTGGACGTAATACACAAGATCTAATGCAACAAACCAAGTACTCAAGATCTAATATAACAAACCAAGTTCTACTATTGGTCTATCCAACCTATATATGTTTTGTTTAGGGTATAGTGGTCAAAGAAACACTGATAATCCATCTGAGTGTTGAATAAATAGGTTGTTGGAGGTAATACAGGTGTAGTTATATGAGAAACCAAGTTTTATTATTAGTTTATCCAACCAATATATGTCTCGATAAGTGGTATAGTAGTAAAATACACACCAAAAATCAATTTGAGTATGGAATGCGTAGATCTTAGGTGGTAATACACGTAGTATAATGAAAGAAACCAAGTTCTGTTATTGGTTAGCCCAACCTATGTATGTCTTGTATACTGATTTTGTAGGCAAAAAAACATTGATAATCCATCTGAGTATGCAATACATTGATGTTAAGAGGTAATAAATTAGTATTTTAGTAAGAAACCAAGATCTATTTTTGGTTTTGTCCAGCCTATGTATTTCACATTTATTGTTTTAGAATGCAAAGAAACACTGATAATCCATCCGACTATGAAATACGTAGATATTTTTAGGTAATACTCACGTACAAATGTAGCAAATCAAGTTCTATTATTGGTCTATCCAACCTATGTATGTCTCGATTAGTGGTATAATAGTCAAAGAAACACTGATAATCCATCTGAGCATTGAATACATTGATATTAGGAAGTAATACACATGTAGTTTTGTAAGAAATAAAGTTATATTATTTGTTTTTCCAGCATATGCATTTTTTGATTAGTGATTTTGTAGGAAAAGAAACACTCATAATCTATCCGAGTAAGGAATATGCTAATATAAGATGTAATACTCAAGTTCTTATGTAACAAATTAAGTTCTACTATTAGTCTATCAAAACTATTTCAGTCTCTTTAGGGTCTAATAGTCAAAGAAACACTGCTAATCCATCTGAGTCTGGAATACATAGGTGTTTTGAGGTAAAACATGTACAGTAATAAGAAAAAGATAGTTCTATTATTGGTTTGTCCATCCAATCTTGTTTTGTGGTATAGTAGGCAAAGAAACAGTGATAATTCATCCGAGTATTGAACACATTGATTTTAGGAGGTAATACTTATGTACTACTGTAGTAAATCAAGTTTTATTATTGGTCCGTCCAACCTATATATGTCTTATTTAGTGGAACAGCAGGCAAAAAACACCAATAATATATTCGAGTAAGTTATACATAGATGTTAGGTTGTTATACACATGTAGTTATGGAAGAAACCAAGATCTATTTTTGGTTTTGTCCAGCCTATGTATTTCACATTTATTGTTTTAGAATGCAAAGAAACACTGATAATCCATCCGACAATGGAATACATAGATATTTTTAGGTAATACTCACGTACAAATGTAACAAATCAAGTTCTATTATTGGTCTATCCAACCTATGTACGTCTCGGTTAGTGGTATAATAGTCAAAGAAACACTGATAATCCATCCAAGTACTGAATACATTGATCTTAGGAGGCAATACATGTGTGGTTTTGTAAGAATTCAAGTTATATTATTTGTTTTTCCAGTGTATGCATTACTTGATAAGAAATTTTATATGAAAAGAAACACTGATAATCTATCCGAGTATGGAATGTGTTATTATAAGAGGTAATACTCAAGTACTTATGTAGCAAACCAAGTTCTACTATTGGTCTATCCAACCTACGTATGTGTCATTTAGGGTCTAGTAGTCAAACAAACACTGCTAATCCTTCTGAGTCTGGAATAGATAGGTGTTTTTACGTAAAACATGTGTAATAATAAGAAAAAGCAAGTTCTATTATTGGTTTGTCCATCCAATCTTGTTTAGTGGTGTAGTAGCAAAAGAAACACTAATAATTCATCCGAGTATTGAATACATTGATCTTAGGAGGGAATACTCATGTACTAATGTAATAAACCAAGTTCTTTTATTGGTCCGTCCAACCTATATATGTCTTATTTAGTTGTAAAGTAGGCAAAGAAACACCAATAATCTATAAGAGTAAGTTATAAATAGATATTAGATTGTTATACACATATAGTTATGGAAGAAACTAAGTTCTATTTTTGGTTTTGTCCAACCTATGTATTTCACATATATCATTTTAGAATGAAATGAAACACCGATAATCCATCCGAGTATGGAATACATAGGTGTTTGGACATAATACTCAAGATGAAATGTAACAAACCAAGTACTCAAGATCTAATGTGACAAACCAAGTACTCAAGATCTAATGTAACAAACTAAGTTCTACTATTGGTCTATCCAACCTATGTATGTATTGTTTAGGGAATATTAGTCAAAGAAACACTGATAATCTATTCGAATTTGGAATACATAGGTTGTTGGATTTAATACACGTGTAGTTATATGAGAAACCAGGTTCTGTTATTGGTCTGTCCAACCAATTTATGTCTCGATAAGTTGTATAGTAGTAAAATAATCACCAATAATCCATTCGATTATGGAATGAGTACATGTTAGGCGTTAATACACGTATAGTAATGAAACCAATCAAGTTCTGTTATTGATCCGTCCAACCTATGTAAGTCTTGTGTAGTGATTTAGCAGACAAAGAAACATCGATATTCCATTCGAGTTTGGAATACATAGGTGTTCTGAGGTAAAACACATACAGTAATATGAAAAAGTAACTTCTATTTTTAGTCTGTCTATCCAATCTTGTTTAGTGGTATTGTATCCAAAGAAACACCGATAATCTTGAATACATATGTGTTTTGAGGTAAAACACATGCAGTAATATGAAAAAGCAAGTTCTATTATTGGTCTGTCGATCCAATCTTGGTTAAAGGTATAGTAGCCAAAGAAAAACTGATAATTCATCCAAATATTGAATACATTGTTCTTAGGAGGTAATAAACGTGTAGGTTTGTAAGAAATCAAGTTCTATTAATTATTTTTCCAGCCTATGTATTTCTTGATTAGTAATTTAGTAGGAAAAGAAACACTGATAACCTATCCGAGTATGGAATATGTTTATATTAAAGGTAATACTCATGTATTTATGTAAGAAATAAAGTTCTATCATTGGTCTAACCAACCTATGTATATCTTGTTTAGATTTATAGCAGTCAAAGAATAACTGATTATCCTATCTGAGTATGAAATACATTGATATTAGAAGGTAATACTTATGTACTAATGTAATAAACCAAGTTCTATTATTAGTTCGTCCAACCTATATATGTCTCATTTAGTGGTATAGTAGGCAATGAAACCCCAGTAATCTATTTGTGTCTGTTATACTAGGTTGTTATACACATGTAGTTATGGAAGAAACCAAGTTCTATATTTTGTTTTGTCCAACCTATATATTTCACATTAATTATTTTAAAATGCAAAGTAACACCGATAGTCCATCTGAGTATGCAATACATAGGTGGTTGGACGTAATACTCAAGTACTCATGTAATAAGCCAATTTCTACTATTGGTCTATCCAACCTATGTATGTCTCATTTAGGGAATAGTAGTCAAAAAAACACTGATAATCCATCCGAGTCTTGAATACATAGATGGTTGGAGGTAATACATCTATAGATATATGAGAAACCAAGTTCTATTATTGGTATGTCCAACTAATATATGTCTCTTTAAGTGGTATCGTAGTAAAATAAGCACCAATAATCCATCCGAGTATGGAATACGTTGGTGTTAGGTGGTAATACACATGTAGTAATAAAATAAACCAAGTTCTATTAATGGTCTGTCCAACCTATATAATTATTGTGTAATGATTTAGTAGACAAACAAATATCGATAATACCTCCAAGTATGCAATACATTAATGTTTGGAGGTAATACATGTGTAGTTTAGTAAGAAAACAAGTTCCATTATTTGTTTTTCCAACCTATGTATTTCTCGTTTATTGTGTAAGTATGCAAAGAAACACGAATAATCCACTCGAGTTTGGAATATACAGATATTTTGAGGTAATACTCGTGTAAAAATATAATAAATCAAGTTTTCTATTGGTCTATCCATTCTATGTACGTCTCGGTTAGTGGTATAATAGTAAAAGGAACACTGATAATCTATCAGAGTATTGAATACATAGGATTTTTGAGGTAATACTCAAGTACTTATGAAACAAACCAAGTTCTACTATTGGTCTATCCAACCTATGTATGTCTTGTTTAGTGTCTAGTAGCAAAAGAAACACTGATAATTTATCTGAGTTTGGAATACATAGGTGTTTTGAGGTAAAACACATGTTGTAGTATGAAAAAGCAAGTTCTATTTTTAGTCTGTCCATCCAATCTTGTTTAGTGGTATAGTATCCAAAGAAACACTCATAATCTTGAACACTTAGGTGTTTTGAGGTAAAACAGATGCAGTAATATGAAAAAACAAGTTCTATTTTTAGTCTTTCCATCCAATCTTGTTTAGAGGTATAGTAGCCAAAGAAACACTAATAATTCGTTCGACTATTGAATACATTGATCTAAAGAGGTAATACACGTGTAGGTTTGTAAGAAATCAAGTTCTATTAATTATTTTTCCAGCCTATGTATTTCTTGATTAGAAATTTAGTAGGAAAAGAAACACTGATAACCTATCCGAGTACGGAGTATGTTGATATTAAAGGTAATACTCATGTACTTATGTAAGAAACAAAGTTCTATTATTGGTCTAACCAACTTATGTATGTCTTGTTTTGTTTTATAGTAGTCAAAGAATCACCGATAATCCTATCCGAGTATGAAGTACATTGATATTAGGAGGTAATACTCATGTACTAATGTAATAAACCAAGTTCTATTATTAGTCCGTCCAACCAATATATGTCTCATTTAGTGGTGTAGTAGGCAAACAAACACCAATAATCTATCTGTGTATGTTATACATTGATGATAGGTTGTTATACACATGTAGTTATTGAAGAAACTTGATTTATTACATTTGGAATACGTAGATATTTTGAGGTAAAACTCATGTACAAATGTAATAAATCAAGTTTTATTATTGGTCTATCCAACCTATGTGTGTCTCAATTAGTGGTATAATAGTCCAAAAAAATACTGATAATCTCTTCAAGTATTGAATACATTTATCTTAGGAGGTAATAAACGTGTAATTTTGTAATAAATCAAGCTATATTATATGTTTTCTAGCCTATGTATTTCTTGATTACAGATTTTGTGTAACACCCCGTACCTTCCCAACCCTACTTGATAATCTTGAACCATGTTTACCCTAGGCCCGAGAGCAATAAGTACGTATTTTGCATTGATATTGATGGAACATTTGATATCATGCTAGTTCATGTGATTAGAACTTTGTAGAAGGAGCTTACGACTGTTTGAAACATTTTAGGAGTGATAAGTAAGGCTTGAAGGACCTCCAAGAAAAGGATATTAAAGATAAGAGGTAAGCTAAAGAATGGAACTTGAAGTATCTAACCAAATCCGAAAAATTTTCAAAATTTTGGGCCAGGCCTCTTTGGCCCAAATTTTTCTTGCCACAGGCAAAAAGGGCGGCGCGCCAGGCAGTGTGCCAGGCCGCCCCTGCCCACCTTTCAAAGTGCTGAAACTTTTTCAAGTTTAAGGGACGCCCGGGGGTGTGCCAGGCCGCTTTTTGGCACATTTCTTCTCCAACCACGAGCCTATAAATGCGACTATTTGGTTATTATGTCATTATTCAATTTTGGTATGATTACTCTTGGACGATGTTGGCATCCAAATTACATTTTTACCCTTTATGTTAAATTAAGCCATAAGTGGCTAGAATTTCTTATTTGGAGATTGAGGCTACGAATATGAGTCTCGTGAGTTGAATATTGTCGTGACACTTATGAAATTATTTAAACATGAGATATATGATGGATTACACATTAAATTTGGTGGGTAAAGATGACATGTGTTATTGGGCTCAATTTAAAGCCCAAAATGAAGCCAAAATGCATGGGCCCAAAGGGAAAAATGACCCATTCTTCCATTTGACCAAGAAAATATGGTATTTAATGCCCAAGGATTGGCTAAGGATGAATTGAGTACTATATAAAGGCCAAAAATCAGATTTTTTATTCATTCTAACTCTCATGCCTTTCTAGACAATTACAAGATATTTTCTCTCAAACCCTAATAACCCTAAGGCACTTCTTTGGGCAAGATCATCATTTTACAAGTTTGGGTAAGTGATTATTCTTATGGATTAATATATTATATGCATGGGAGAGTATGTGGATCATGATGGTTATGTCTAAAAGTTTAAAGAATGCATTTTTACTTTTTGCTAAAAGATCTGTCATCCATGGGATTTAAACTTGAAAGGTGACTTGTGGTTTTGATAAAAGTGCATGGTATGGATGAAATATCAACATGTATGGTGTGATTATTTTTATAAACTTGTTATTTTTCTATAAGTGTAAATTATGGGATTTTGGCCGATATGTTGTTATGAGGTGTATTGAGGTGATTTGATGGAGTAATTGTGACGTCGTGTTAATGAAGAAATGAAAAGAATGAACTTGGTATGAAATGCTATTTGGTTGTGACATTTTGGTCAATGTTGGGCATGTTGTGGTATTTTTGGTATGACAATGCCGTATATGGTATTGTAAAGGGGGAAATGACATTTGAAGGCAAACATGTAACTCATTGTCGTCATATACACTTGGAAGGTAGTTGATTGTTAATGTAAGCTCCGTTATGTACTTGTGTTGTAGAGTGAAACGTAAGGAAGGAGCTGGACTATTGTATTCACATTTAGGATTGTATATTCATATTGGGAAGATGGAGTATGTAAGGTTACTCTTTCTGTATCCTTCTGCAGCATGTAGTATTCACCGTGTTATTGTACTTACTCATTTCCGAAATGTCCTAAGGCCTCTCATTTCATGTTATCATCTATTGTTAATCATATATACCTTATTTTGGATCTATTGTTATTCATGAATAACAATAATGTTACATTCAAAAGTTCCAATAATGACATAATCATCGAATGAACTATTTCTAAGATTGGGAAAGTGAGGTGATGAAGTCTCTATTCTTGGGTGGTATCCCAGGGGTTAAAATACCTTGCATGGGTTGATCCCAATATCTATGGGTGGTATCCCAGGGGTTAAAAGAACACCTAGCATGGGTCAATCTCGCTACTATGGGTGGTATCCCAGGGGCAAAAGAAAAGCCTAGCATGGGTCGATCCCGAAAACTGTTGATTACCCACTGATCAGCTTGGGGACCAGGCATTGTAAGAATGGAAGGATGAGTAGTGAATGAAGAAGTGAGTGATGAACGAATGAATGAACGTAAAAGTAAAGAAAGTAATCCACGTAATGTACATATTTCCATACATATAGAATGGTGACTCATACATATTGGTTATTTACTTATATTGATTCCATTGAAATATTTATGTATCATATAGTTTCTTATGGCCTTACATACTCAGTACATTCTTCGTACTGACGTCCCTTGTGGGATTTACCTGACTTGCTGCAGGGACAGGTACTAGTAGACCTCCACAGTAAGCTGCGGGTCATCTACTGATCTTTGGTGAGCTCCGGTTGGTTCGGGGCTTTTCGAGTCACAGTTGTACATTGGTTTTTGGTATTGTAAATGTTGTGTAAAATAGGGACTTGTCCTTAAATTAAGATGGTTATGTGTGTACTTCTGTTAGAGGCTTTTGTAGACATATATGGGTATATGAATGTAAGTGACGTATGTTCATCTTGACTTGATGGCCCTAACAGCCAAGTTTCACGTATGTATGTCTCATATGTTCCATGATTTCCGCTATTAGCATTTTATGTCCTTACATGGTGGTGATGTTTCTTATGGCATGCATATGAATGGACATGAGTAAAGATTGGTTCTCTCGAGCCTCATCAGCTTCGGGTGCCAGTCCGCCCCATTGGAATTCGGGGCGTGACAAAAGTGGTATCAGAGCAGGTCGTTCTAAGGGTGTGTACAAAGCCGTGTCTGAGTAGAGTCTTACTTATGGATGTGTTGTTTCATTCCTTCATTTTTAAATCGTGCATTAGAGTCGAAGTTATAGGTTGACTTGTTTCTGACCATAAAAATTATTGTTCTTGTATATTATAGAAAAATGCCGATGATAAGAACAGGTCGAGGTAAAAGTAAGAGAATAAATAGAATTGCTGGAGAAGGAACCAGTAGAGCCCCACCTGAACCAGTTAGTCAAGGCGGCGCTAAACCAGAGATGGCATCACAGGCTTCTTCTACTCTTCCAGTTTCAGAAGAGTCAAGAGGAACAGAAGTACCTGCAGAACCACCAGTAAATACTACTGACCAGGACTTAAAGAATGCAGTGTAAATGTTGACCCGAATAGTTGCTGCACAAGTTCAGGGACAAGGTGGTCCAATGACAAGTGATGATAGTGCAGCTAGAGCAGCTAGTCGATGGACGCAGGATTTTTTGAAACTAGATCCTTCCACATTTTATAGATCAAATCCAAAGGGCTCTGGAGGTTATGCATGTATCGGGTGTAGAAACGGTGGAGCTTGCGGCCTATAGATTGAAGGGCGAGGCTATATTGTGGAATGAAGATTGGAAGAAATCTCGTGGTATCGGTGCAAATCCACCTAATTGGGAAGAATTTAAAGCGGCTTTCCTTGATCACTACCTTCCTTATAAGATCCAAGAGGCTCGTGCGGATCAATTCTTGAATCTTCATCAAGGGAATCTGAGTGTCAGAGAATACAGTTTGCAGTTTAATTCGTTGGCTCGATATGCTCCGAATGTAATGGCCACAATGACAGACAGAGTCCATCGATATGTGGACAGATTAGAGCCATATTTGGTAAGGGACTGCACCATTGCTTCCTTGAACAAAGATATGGATATAGCGAGAATTCAGGCCTTCACCCAGAAAATGGAGGACCAAAGACAAAGAAGAAGGATACATGAATCTAAATGAGGACAGTCCAAAAGAGCTAGACCTCTGGGCCAGTCTATAGTGTCCCAAGGAGAATCTCGACCTCGGATGTTTCCTAGACAGTCGACACCATAATTCTCTTATTCCAAGATCAATTTTGAAGGTTTAGAGGTAGTAATGTTGGGCATAGTAGTGGGATTCGAGGTTCGCAGATCGCTGGATTTTCTCGTCAGCCATGTCAACAATGTGGACGGTTTCATTTAGGTGAATGCCGGCTTGGGTCAAATGTTTTCTTTTGGTACGGTATGACGGGGCATATGATGAGAGACTGCCCACGAAGAGGTTCGGGTAATATAGCGCGACCTGCGGGATCAACCGTAGCATCATCATCATTGGTTGCTCCCCTATGCAGAGGTGTACAGCTTGTGGATCATGGTAGAGGTGCCAGAGGAGCAGCCAGATCCATTGGAACTCAGAATCGTACTTATGATCTAGTGGACCTGTAACACCCCATACATTTCCGACCCTACTTGACAACTTTGAACAATGTTTACTTAGGTGTCGAGAGCCATAAGTATGTATTTTATAGTGTCATTGACGAAATATTTTATATTGGGCCTAGTACATGTGGTTAGACCTTTGTAGTGGGTGGCGTTTGTGACTTTGGGGAGCATTTGTGGGGTGAAAAATTGAGGTTTAAGGGACATCCAAGCAAAGAATCTTAAAGCTAAGAGGTAAGAAAAAGGTTGGGACTTGAAAGATCCAACCAAATCCGCAAAGAAAAGCCAAAATCAAAAATTTGGCATGCGGCGCTGCAGAGGGCGTACCAGGACGCTCAGGCCCAAATTTTTGTTTGCACAGGCAGCAAAGGGGCGCGCTAAGTGGCGTACCGGGGTGGTTTTCGCCAAAATTTTTCTTTGACTTTTATGATGTAAGTAAGACTTTTAAGTCGTGGTATCATTACTCCATCATAGTAGGACTATTCTTAAGCGCGTTTAGCATCCGAGTTGGGGTTAATTCTTCATCACAAGTGTTTTAACAAATTATGTTCAAGTAAGCCATGAGCGACTAGAATTTCTATTTTTGCGATTGAAGCTACGAACGTGAATATTGTCATGACATTATGTAATTATTTAAACATGAGATATATGATGGATTATACATTGAATTTGGTGGACTAATATGACATGTGTTATTGGGCTCAATTTAAAGCCCAAAATGAAGCAAAAAGACATGGCCCAATGGGTCAAATGACCCATTCTTCCATTTGACCAAGTAAAACACCTCAATTATTAATTAAATTTGGCTAAGGATGGCCATGAGAACTATATAAAGACACAAAGGGCTGATTTTATTCATTAAAAACCCACATGCCTTTTGACATATTTCCAAACCCATTTCTCTGAACACAAACCCTAAGGCAACCAACTCTTGGAGACAAGATCACTCATTTGCATGTTTCGGTAAGTGATTATTCTTATGGATTAATATTTTATATGCATGGGAGAGTATGTAGATCATGATGGTTATATTTAAAAGTGTAAATAATGCATTTTTACTTTTTGCTAAAAGATGTGTCATCTATGGACTTTAAACTTGTAAGGAGACTTGAGGTTTTGATGAAAGTGAATGGTGTGAATGAAATATTGACATGTATGGTGTGGTTATGATCCTTAACTTGCTATTTTGCTATAAGTGCAAATTGTGGGACTATTGTCGATATGTGGTTATGAAGTGTATTCAGGTGACTTGATGGATCATTGTGATGTGGTATTGATGAGAAAATGTAAAGGAGGAACTTGGTGTGAAAAGATATTGGTTTATGATGTCTTGGTCAATGTATAGAATGTTATGGTATTTTTGGTATGATAATTCCATGAATGGTATTGTAAAGGGTGAAATAATGTTATAAGGCAATAATGTAGCTCATGGTCGTCTTATACACTTGGAAGGTAACTTGTGGTTAATGTTGGTTCTGCTATGCACTTGTGTTGTAGAGTGAAACGTAAGGAGGGAGCTGAATTGTTTTATTCACATATTGGCTTGTGTAGTCATATTGGGAAGATAAGGTATGTAAGGTTACTCTTTCCATATCCTTCTACAGTTCATAGTATTCACATTGATGTTGTACTAGTTCATTCCGAAATATCCAAAGGTATCTCATTTCAGGTTGTTATCTATTGTTAAGTCACATATTCCTCATTCATTAGTCGTTGTTGCTCATGTGTTACATAATTATGGACATGGTTCCAAAGTCCCAATAATAGTATGTTCCAAAGTTTCCAATAAGGTTATGATTACAAATATATCAATCTCTCATATGTGAGCGTATCAATCTTTTGAAAGTAAAGAATTGAGGTAATGTATATATGTGTGTTTCCAATAATATCATGATCCTCAATGCATCAATCTCTCACAAGTAAAAGTATCAATCTCTCCCAAGTAAGAAATGAAGAAAGGTGTGTTTATGTTATATTATTAACCCACCAATAGAGTGGATGTATGCTATATCATTAACCCACCAATAGAGTGGATGAATGTTATATTATTAACCCACCAATAGAGTGGATGAATGTTATAGTATAAACCCACTAATAGAGTGGATGTATGTTATATTATTAACCCACCAATAGAGTGGATGTATGTTTTATTATTAACCCATGAATATAGTGGATGTATGTTATATTATTAACCTACCGATAAGGTGGATGAATGTTATTTTGCAACCTACTAACCAAGTAGATGAATAATAATGATGAAGAGCATAAAAGCAAAGAAAGAATCTCTTGAATAGAAGAATCTCTTGGAGGCAAGTCTCTTGAGTGAAGGTAACTCTCTCTTGAATAAAGGGGTATATGGAGGATAGTATATGAATAATAAGGATATGAACGAATAACCATAAATGTCAATAACAAAAGAAATGTACATGGTTCCACATATAAAATGAGGGTTATCCGCATTGGCTATTTCTTTTATATTGACTCCATTGTTGTTATCATGTATAATGCAGTTTCTTATGAGCCTTACATACTCAGTACATTCTTCGTGCTGACCCCCTTGGGGGACTTACTTTACTTGCTATAGGCACAGGTGCTAGTAGACCTCCTTAGTAGGTTGCAGGTCATCTACAGATCATTGATGAGCTCCAGTTGGTTCGGGGCTTTCTGAGTCACATGTTTACTTTGGTTTTGGTTTTGGCATTGTATATATGTTGTATAAAGCGGGGACTTGTCCCGACAGTAGGTTGTTCATGTATATGTATCCTTAGAGGCTTTGTAGACGTATGTGGGAATGTGAGTGTAAGGTATGTATGATAATTTTGACTTGATGGCCCTAACGACCAAGTTTCATACATAACATGTTTTCCATGACTTCCGCATAGTTGCATGAGACATAATGATGTTCACACAAGGAGTTCCATATGAAAGTACTTGAGCAAAGATTGGTTCTCTTGGGCCATATCGACTTTGGGTGCCAGTCTGCCTCATTAGAATTCGGGGCGTGACAGGACCGACAGAATTCAGAGGCTTCTCCTGATGTCGTCACAGGTACATTATCCAATTTTTGTATAATGTATATGCATTGATTGAACCGGGTTCTACATTGTCATATGTTACTCCATTGATTGCTACGAAATTTGAAAGAATACTGGAACTATTAACTAAGTCAATTGAAGTATCTACATCAGTTGGTGACTATATTATTGCAAAAAGAGTATATCATAATTGTGTGGTAACTGTGTGTGGTCATGATACACTGGCCGATCTTATTGAGCTGGACATGGTGGATTTTGATGTCATAATGGGCATCGATTGGTTGGCGTCTTGTTATGCCACGATAGATTACCGAGATAAGAAAGTACATTTTCATTTTCCCCAAACGAATGTTCTTGAATGGAAGGGTGATGTAGGGGCACCAAGAGGCAAATTTATTTCCTATCTTAAGGCTAGGAAAATGATATCTAAGGGGTGTATATGCCACTTAGTGAGAGTGCATGATATTGATGTGAAACCACCAACTCCTCAATCAGTTCCAGTGTTCAATGAGTATCTTGATGTATTTCCAGAAGATCTTACAGGTTTGCCCAAGAACAGGAAATAGAATTTGGTATTGATGTGATTCCAGGCACTCAGCCTATCTCTATTCCCCCGTATAGAATGGCTCTAGCAGAATTGTGTGAATTGAAGGAGAAATTGAAAGATTTACCGGACAAGGGCTTCATCAGGCTGAGTATGTCTCTGTAGGGTGCACCGGTATTATTTGTACCGAAGAAAGATGGCACCTTGAGAATGTGCATTGACTTTCGGCAATTGAATATGGTAACGATCAAGAACAAATATCCCCTCCCTCGAATTGATGATTTGTTTGATCAGTTACAGGGCGCCAAGTGTTTTTCAAAGATTGACTTAAGGTCGGGTTACCATCAAGTCTGAGTTAAAGAAGATGATGTACCCAAGACAGCCTTCCAAACATGGTATGGCCATTATGAATTTTTAGTTATGTCATTTGGACTAACAAATGCCCCAGCTGTGTTCATGGATTTGATGAATAGGGTTTTTAATCCATTTCTAGACGTGTTCGTGATGGTATTTATAGATGATATCCTGATTTATTCAAAGTCACAAGAGGACCATGCTAAGCACTTATGGCAGGTGTTACAGATTCTTCGAGAGCATAATTTGTATGCGAAGTTCTCTAAGTGTGAATTTTGGTTGAAATCCGTAGCATTCTTGGGTCAAATTATGTCAGATTAAGGGATTCGAGTTGACACACAAAATATTGAGGTGGTGAAGAATTGGCCAAGGCCTACGACGCCCATGAAAATTCGTAGCTTCCTGGGGTTGGCAGGTTATTATCGAAGATTTGTTGAAGGGTTTTCTTCCATTACTGCACCTGACTAATGCATGTGACAAAATTTTTCAAGAGCTGAAAGATAAATTGACTTCTACACCGGTTTTAGTACTTTCGGAAGGCACCGAAGGTTACGCAGTGTATTGTGATGCTTCCAGAATTGGCCTAGGGTGTGTATTGATACAGCACGGTAATGTAATAGCATATGCCTCACGGTAGTTGCGGCCACACGAGAGAAACTATCCCACACATGATCTTGAATTAGCAGCGGTGGTATTTGCTTTAAAGATATGGCGTCATTATTTGTATGGAGTTCATGTTGATATCTATACCGATCACAAAAGTTTACAATATATCTTTAAGCAAAAAGAACTCAATTTCAGGCAAAGAAGCTGGCTTGAGCTATTGAAGGATTATGATATTGATATTCTATATCATCCAGGAAAAGCAAATGTGGTAGCTGATACATTGAGCCGCAAGGCAATAGGAGGCACTAGTGTCTACTTGACTAAAAAGCAAGAGATAATCAAAGATTTACATCAACTAGCCAGCTTGGGAGTACGTCTTCTTAAATCTCCAGATGACGGGGTTATTGTGCAAAATGTAGCAGAATCAACGTTAATAGCTGAAGTGAAAGAGAAGCAGTTTGCGGATCCTATGTTATTGCAACTAAGAGAAAATGTACAACAGGGTCTAACTGCGGCCTTTGGTCTTACACAAGAAGGGGTACTTCAATGCCAAGGAAGATTATGTGTACCAGATGTAGATGAGCTGAGGGGATGAATTATAATGGAGGCGCATCATTCGCGATATTCTATTCATCCGGGAGCTACCAAAATGTACCATGATTTGAAAGACGTATATTGGTGTGGAAATATGAAGAAGAACATTGCAGAATTTGTCGTTCAATGCCCGAATTGTCAATAAGTAAAGGTAGAGCATCAAAAACCAGGAGGTTACATGTAATGTATCAATCTTCCAGTCTAGAAATGGGATATGATTAATATGGATTTCATCACAGGTTTGCCTCGTACACTGCAGAAATTTGATTCTATATGGGTTATAGTTGACAAGCTTACCAAATTAGCACATTTTCTACCAGTCAAGACCACCTATACAGCTGAGGATTATGCAAGATTGTATCTATAGATGAGCTGGGATTTCGATCTCCATTATATCATATAGAGGAGCACAATTTACAGCGCATTTTTGGAGATCTTTTCAGCAGAGTTTGGGGACACAGGTGAATCTGAGTATGGCTTTCCATCCTCAGACTGAAGGACAAGCAGAACGTACTATCCAAATACTTGAAGATATGCTACGAGCTTGCACGTTAGATTTTCAAGGCAGTTGGGATGACCATTTGCCTGTCATTGAATTTGCTTGCAACAATAGCTATCATTCAAGTATTAAAATGGCACCTTATGAAGCTTTGTATGGAAGGAAATGTAGATCACCAATCGGATGGTTTGAAGCAGGCAAAACTTCTTTACTTGGGCCAGATCTTGTTCATCAGGCTATGGAGAAAGTTAATGTGATCCAACAGCAACTACAAACAGCCCAAAGTTGACACAAGTCAAATGTTGATGTTAGAAGAAGATGGCTCGAATTAGCCATAGGTGATCTGGTATTTTTGAAGGTGTCATCGATGAAAGAGGTAATGCGATTTAGGAAGAAAGGGAAGTTGAGTCTGCGATATATAGGGCCATATGAAATTGTCCAAAGATTTGGGCAAGTTGCGTATGAATTGGCACTACCCCAAGAACTCTCCTTAGTCAATCCAGTGTTTCATGTTTCGATGCTTCAAAAGTCCATAGGGGATGCATCTTCTTTTACTCCCATTGAAGATGTGCAAGTTACGGAGGATCTTACCTATGAGGAGATACCTATTGCCATTCTGGATAGACAAGTGAAGAGGCTGAGGAATAAAGACATAGCTTCCGTAAAGGTACTTTGGCGAAATCAACAAGTAGAAGAGATCACATGGGAAGCCGAGGAAATAATGAAGTCCAAGTACCCTCATCTATTTCAAATGGAAGAGAAAGTTCAAAATGCGGAATCGAAGTGATAACAAGTAAGTATCTATGAGCATTATGTATATATGTATATATATGCTAATATAAAGATGCATTTGTTGTAATTGAGAAGATGTTGTTAACATTCGAGGACGAATGTTCCTAAGGGGGAAAGAATGTAACACCCCGTACCTTCCCGACCCTACTTGATAACCTTGAACCATGTTTACCCTAGTTCCGAGAGCAATAAGTACGTATTTTGCATTGTTATTGATGGAATATTTGATATCATGCTAGTTCATGTGATTAGACCTTTGTAGAAGGAGCTTACGACTGTTTGAAACATTTTAGGAGTGATAAGTGAGGCTTGAAGGACCTCCAAGCAAAGGATATTAAAGATAAGAGGTAAGCTAAAGAATGGAACTTTAAGTATGTAACCAAATCCGCAAAGAAAAGTTGAAGAAAGGAAGCAAGGGGGTGCGCCAGGCAGCGTCCCAGGCCGCCCTGCCCACCTTTCAAAGTGCTGAAATTTTTCCAAGTTTAAAGGACGCCCGGGGGTGTGCCGGGCCGCTTTTTTCCACATTTCTTCTCCAACCACGAGCCTATAAATGTGACTCTTGGGTTATTATGTCATTATTCAATTTTGGTATGATTACTCTTGGACGATGTTGGCATCCAAATTACATTTTTACCCTTTATGTTAAATTAAGCCATAAGTGGCTAGAATTTCTTATTTGGAGATTGAGGCTACGAATATGAGTCTCGTGAGTTGAATATTGTCGTGACACTTATGAAATTATTTAAACATGAGATATATGATGGATTACACATTAAATTTGGTGGGTAAAGATGACATGTGTTATTGGGCTCAATTTAAAGCGCAAAATGAAGCCAAAATGCATGGGCCCAAAGGGAAAAATGACCCATTCTTCCATTTGACCAAGAAAATATGGAATTTAATGCCCAAGGATTGGATAAGGATGAACTGAGTACTATATAAAGGCCAAAAATCATTTTTTATTCATTCTAATTCTCATGCCTTTCTAGACAATTACACGATATTTTCTCTCAAACCCTAATAACCCTAAGGCACTTCTTTGGGCAAGATCATCATTTTACAAGTTTGGGTAAGTGATTATTCTTATGGATTAATATATTATATGCATGGGAGAGTATGTGGATCATGATGGTTATGTCTAAAAGTTTAAATAATGCATTTTTGCTTTTTGCTAACAGATGTGTCATCCATGGGATTTAAACATGAAAGGTGACTTGTGGTTTTGATGAAAGTGCATGGTATGGATGAAATATCAACATTTATGGCGTGATTATGTTTCTAAACTTGTTATTTTTCTATAAGTGTAAATTATGGGATCTTGGTCGATATGTTGTTATGAGGTGTATTGAGGTGATTTGATGGAGTAATTGTGACGTCGTGTTAATGAAGAAATGAAAAGAATGAACTTGGTATGAAATGCTATTTGGTTGTGACATTTTGGTCAATTTTGGGCATGTTGTGGTATTTTTGGTATGACAATGCCATAAATGGTATTGTAAAGGGGGAAATGACATTTGAAGGCAAACATGTAACTCATTGTCGTCTTATACACTTGGAAGGTAGTTAATTGTTAATGTAAACTCCGTTATGTACTTGTGTTGTAGAGTGAAATGTAAGGAAGGAGCTAGGCTATTGTATTCACATTTAGGATTGTATATTCATATTGGGAAGATGAGGTATGTAAGGTTACTCTTTCTGTAGACTTCTACAACATGTAGTATTCACCGTGTTATTGTACTTACTCATTTTCGAAATGTCCTAAGGCCTTTCATTTCAGGTTATCATCTATTTTTAATCACATATACCTTATTCTGTATCAATTGTTATTCATGTGTCACATAATTATGAACATGGTTTCAAGTTTCAATAATGTTACATTCAAAAGTTCCAATAATGACATAATCATCGAATAAACTATTTCTAAGATTGAGAAAGTGAGGTGATGAAGTCTCTATTCTTGGGTGGTATCCCAGGGGTTAAAATACCTAGCATGGGTCGATCCCAATATCTACGGGTGGTATCCCATGGGTGAAAAGAACACCTACCATGGGTCAATCCTGCTACTATGGGTGGTATCCTAGGGGTAAAAGAAAAGCCTAGCATGGGTCGATCCTTAAAACTGTTGATTACCCACTGATCAACTTGGGGCCCGGGCATTGTAAGAATGGAAGGATGAGTAGTGAATAAAGAAGTGAGTGATAACAAATGAATAAACGTAAAAGTAAAGAAAGTAATCCACGTAATGTACATATTTCCATACATATAGAATGGTGACTCATCCATACTGGTTATTTACTTATATTGATTCCATTGAAATATTTCTGTATCATATAGTTTCTTATGGCCTTACATACTCAGTACATTCTTCGTACTGACGTCACTTGTGGGACTTACCTTATTTTATGCAGACACAGGTACTAGTAGACCTCCACAGTAAGCTGCGGGTCATCTACTGATCTTTGGTGAGTTTTAGTTGGTTTGGGGCTTTTCGAGTCACAGTTGTACATTGGTTTTTGTTATTGTAAATGCTGTGTAAAGTGGGGACTTAACTCGAAATTAAGATGGTTATGTGTGTACTTCTGTTAGAGGATTTTGTAGACATATGTGGTTATATGAATGTAAGTGACTTATGTCCATCTTGACTTGATGGCCCTAACAGCCAAGTTTCATGTATGTATGTATCATATGTTCCATGATTTCAACTATTAGCATTTTATGTTCTTACGTTATAGTGATGTTTCTTATGGCATGCATATGAATGGACATGAGTAAAGATTAGTTCTCTCGGGCCTCATCGGTTTTGGGTGCCAGTCTGCCCCGTTGGAATTCGGGGCGTGACGTTTTGTTAGAAAATAAACAAAGATTATCTATCCAATTATGGAATATGTTAATATTAGGGGGTAATACTCAAGTACTTATGTAACAAACCATGTTCTACTATTGGTCTATCCAACCTATGTATGTCTTGTTTACGGTCTAGTAGTCAAAGAAACACTGATAATTCTTTTGAGTCAGGAATACATAGGTGTATTGAGGTAAAACACGTGCAGTAATATAAAAAAGCAAGTTCTATTATTGGTCTATCTATCCAATCTTGTATAGTGGTATAGTAGCCAAAGAAACACTGATAATTCATCCGAGTAATGAATACATTGATCTTAGGAGGTAATACACGTGTAGGTTAGTAAGAAATCAAGTTCTATTAATTGATTTTCCAGCCTATGTATTTCTTGATTAGTAATTTAGTAGGAAAACTCTGGTAACCTATCCGAGTATGGAATATGTTGATATTAAAAGTAATACTCATGTACTTATGTAAGAAATAAAATTCTATTATTGGTCTAACCAACCTATATATGTCTTGTTTTGTTTTATAGTAGTCAAAGAATCACCGATAATCCTATCCGAGTATGAAGTACATTGATATTAGGACGTAATACTCATGTACTAATGTAATAATCCAAGTTTTATTATTAGTCCGTCCAACCTATATATGTCTTATTTAGTGGTGTAGTAGGTAAAAAAACACCAATAATCTATCCGTGTATGTTATACATAGATGTTTGGTTGTTATACACATGTAGTTAAGGGAGAAACCAAGATCTATTTTTTGTTTTTTCCAACCTATATATTTTACATTTATTGTTTTAGAATGCTAAGAAATATCAATAGTCCATCTGAGTACGGACTACATAAGTGTTTGGACGTAATACTCAAGTGCTAATGTAATAAACCAAGTTCTACTATTGGTTTATACAACATATGTATGTCTCATTTAGGGAAAAGTAGTCAAAGAAACACTGATAATCCATCTGAGTCTTGAACACATAGGTGGTTGGAGGTAATACATGTGTAGTTATATGAGAAACCAAGTTCTATTATTAGTCTATCCAACCAATACATGTATCGTTAAGCAGTATAGTAGTAAAATAAACACCAAAAATCCATCTGAGTATGGAGTGCATTGTTATTAGGTTGTAATAAACTTGTAGTTATAAAAGAAATCAAGTTCTATTAATGGTCTGTCCAACCTATGCAAGTTTTGTGTAGTGATTTAGTAGGCGAACAAAGATCGATAATCCATCCGAGTATGCAATACATTGATGTTTGGAGGTAATACATGTGTAGTTTAGTAAGAAAACAAGTTCCATTATTTGTTTTTCCAACCTATGTACTTCTCGTTTATTGTGTAAGTTTGCAAAGAAACGCCGATAATCCATTTGAGTTTGAAATACATAGATATTTTGAGGTAAAGCTCATGTACAAATGTAATAAATCAAGTTTTATTATTGGTCTATCCAACCTATGTACGTCTCGGTTAGTGGTATAATAGTCAAAGAAATACTGATAATCCATCCGAGTATTGAATACATTTATCTTAGGAGGTAATACACGTGTAATTTTGTAATAAATCCAGTTATATTATATGTTTTTCTTGATGTCACGCCCCAAATTCCATTGAGGCGTGATTGGCACCCGAAGCCGATAAGGCCTGAGAGAACCAATCTTTGCTTATGTTCGTTCATATGCATGCCATAAGAAATACCATTATCACGTAAGAACTTAAAATTCTAATAACGGAATTCATGAAACATGTGATAAATATATACATATGTGAAACTTGGAGCCATCAAGTCAACATGGACATACATCTCTTACATTTGTCTTCCCACAACCATCTACAAAGCCTCTACAGATACATGACTATGCCTATACAATATTTACATAATACCAAAACCTAGTGTACACATGTGACTTGGGAAGCCCCGAAACAACTGGAGCTCACCAAAGATCTGTATATGGTCCGCAGCCTACTGAGGAGGTCTACTGGTACCTGTGCCTGCAGCAAGTAAGGTAAATCCCCCAAGAGGGGTTAGTATGAATAATGTACTGAGTATGTAAGGCTCATAAGAATTACATCATACATAATAACAACAACAATGGATTCAATATATAAGAAATAGTCAATGTGAATAAACTCTCTTGTTGTATGTGAGGAACCATGTACATTACGTTCTTTACTTCTCTTGTCTTCACATATGTTCATCTTTATTGTTCTACCCATGCTAGGCTATTCTGTCGCCCCTGGGATGAGATTAACCCATGCTAGGTACTTTGACCCCTATGATGTTATATTAACCCATGCTAGGTACTTTGACCCCTGGGATGTACTGTGATAACCCATGCTAGGCTTTCGTGTCGCCCCTGGGATGTACTGTGATAACCCATGCTAGGATTTCGTGTCGCCCCTGGGATGTACTGTGATAACCCATGCTAGGCTTTCGTGTCGCCCCTGGGATGTACTGTGATAACCCATGCTAGGTACTGTGACCCCTGGGATGTTATATTAACCCATGCTAGGCTTTCGTGTCACCCCTGGGATGTACTTATGATACATTGGGATCGACCCATGCTAGGTATTTCAACCCCTGGGATACCACCCAAGATTACTCATCGATTATACATTACTTCTTTCTTTAATTACCCTTTCTTTCATTACTCTTTCAGTCATTCTAAGAGTGATACCTTGTGACTGAAACATTCTTGAAACTTGGGAAACATACATACATTACTTCATGTCTTTACTCTTGTAAGATTGATATTTGTACTTGTGAGGGATAGATACATTAGCTTACACATTACTTCGTTCATTACCTTTGGGAGATTCATATCTTTACTTGCGAGAGATTTATTCATTCACTTATGAAATATTAACACATTCATTTATGAGAGATTGATTCATTTGCTTGTGATAGATTGATACTAAGATAATCATAATCTTATAGGACTTTTGTAACATGACATAATTGGAAACAAAATGCTTATTCAAAATAAATAGACTCCCTTTACATCTTTACTCTCTCTTGAGATAGGTCTCTACAACATTATGACAGCTTTGGACTTTCAGTCAATGAATAGGAGATAGGTGAATCATAATTCGTCTAAGAATAGGACACATGTGAATAACAATATATGTTAACCTGACTTGATACTAGAGAACCCTTAGGAATGGAATCAATGTAATGTCAATGTGAATAATATCTGCTGCAGAAGAATACGGGAAAAGTAACCTTACATACCTTCACTTCCAAGTATGAGTACACAAGTCTATATATAGACACAACAGTCCAACTCCTTCCTTATGTTTCACTCTACAACACAAGTTCATAATGGAACTCTCGTTAACAACTATTTACCATACAAGTGTACAAAACAACAATGAGCTATATCACTGTCGTATAGCATCATTTCACCCTTTATAATACAATCCAATACATTCTCATACCAACAACACCCTAACATTCCACACATTGACCAAAATATCACACATCAATAGCATTTCACACCACACTTACCCTTTACGCTTTCTCATTAGCATTCCATCACAATTACTCCTATCAACTTGCCTCATAACAACATATGAACAACAATACATACTTAATATAGTCCAACATACCTCCATACGACACTTTAAAGTCGTTAAAATGGCATCACAAGTTGCTAATTATATCCATAAAGAGTATAGG
This sequence comes from Capsicum rhomboideum, assembly GCA_031232105.1. Lineage (NCBI taxonomy): Eukaryota > Viridiplantae > Streptophyta > Magnoliopsida > Solanales > Solanaceae > Capsicum > Capsicum rhomboideum. The sequence continues at coordinate 63,761,814 of CP124718.1, forward strand.
GGCCTTCAAGGGTAAAAGGGGGACAAAAACAGCCAAAACGGTGTTCTGGAAGGGACATGCGAAGACACCTATGCCCGTAGGTGGATGAAATGTAGCCGAATATGGACCTTGGCAGTGTACAGGGGCATCTGCGTTGTCACCTGCGCCCGCAGGTGCCTCACCTAAGAGGGCGGGTGCCCATTTTCGGCCAAATTGGTCTCTTTTGGGTCTTTTTATGCAATGAATGGTCCATGATCATAAATAAACTTCTTTTAACATATTTTTGATCATATTATATGCCAACAATCAGCCATGGTCTCACAACACACATAAACATCACCAAAACCTCACTTTCTTTTCAATCCGTCACCAAATCCATAACCAAATTTAAAACAACAATTCCAAACATTTTACACAAAGATAAAATAAGGAAAGACTATAATCACATCTCACATGTCAATATTGAATCCATCAAGTTCACTTCCTTTAAGACAACAAGTCTATGTTCAAGTTTACAAGGCAAAACCATCCTCCGATTTAGCAAACACAAATTGTTTTACACATAGTGAACTTCTCACACTTCACCAACATAACCAACATGATATAAACCATATTTCATTCATAAAATATATTAAACCATAATAATATACACTTACCAAGTCTTGCAAGATGATGATCTTGTACACAAAGATGAGAACTTAGGGTTTGGATGATATAAGAAATATTAAGATAATTCTAGAAAAGGCATGGGTGTCCAAATGAATTAAAAATCTGATTTGGTGCCACTTTTATAGTCTCTTGAAGTCTCTCTTATCCAATTCTTGGCATTAAATGCATGGTTGATTTGGTCAAATGGAAGATTGGATCATATTTCCCCATTGGGCCTAGTCTTTTGCTCTTGTTTTGGGCCTCATTTGGTCCAATGGCTCATGACTCATTAATACCCAACAAATTAATGTATAATTCATCAAGTTTCTCATGTTTTACTAATTCTATAAATGTACACATAGTCGTATAGGTTCGACAACATACGGGGTGTTACACCTCCTACGAAGGTGTAATCCCATGTACTAGGCCCAATATCAATTATCTCATCAATAACATTACACAATACATACTTTTGGTTCTCTACACTTAAGTAACCATTGTTCAACGTCGTCGAGTAGGGTTTGGTAGGTACGGGGTGTTACACTTGATTACATATTCTGTAGGAAAAGAAACATTGATAATCCATCTGATTATGGAATATGTTAATATTAGGAGGTAATACTCAAGTACTTATGTAACAAACCAAGTTCTACTATTGGTCTATCCAACCTACGTATGTCTTGTTTAGGGTCTAATAGTCAAAGAAACACTGATAATCTATCTGAGTCAGGAATACATAGGTGTTTTAAAGTAAAACACATGCAGTAATATGAAAAAGCAAGTTCTATTATTAGTCTATCCAACCTATGTACGTCTCGGTTAGTGGTATAATAGTCAAAGAAACACTGTCCATCCAATCTCATTTAGTGGTATAGTAGCCAATGAAACACTGATAATCCATTCGAGTATTGAATACATTGATCTTAGAAGGTAATACACATGTAGTTTTTTAAGAAATCATGTTCTATTGTTTGCTTTTCCAGCTTATGTATTTCTTGATTAGTAATTTAGTAGGAAAAGAAACACTGATAATCTATCCGAGTTTGGAATATGTTGATTTTAGGAGGTAATACTCATGTACTTATGTAAGAAACCAAGTTCTATTATTGGTCTAACTAACCTATGTATGTCTTGTTTAGTCTTATAATAGTCAAAGAATCACCGATAATCCTATCCTAGTATGAAATAAATTTATATTGGGAGGTAATACTCTTGTACTAATGTAAGAAACAAATTTCTATTATTGGTCCGTCCAACCTATATATGTCTCATTTAGTGGTACAGTAGGCAAAGAAACACCAATAATTTATTCAATTATGTTATACATAGATTTTATGTTGTTATACACATGTAGTTATTGAAGAAACCAAGTTCTATTTTTGGTTTTTTCCGACCTATGTATTTCACATTTATTGTTTTAGAATGCAAAGAAACACCGATAATCAAACCGAGTACGGATTACATAGGTGTTTGGAGGTAATACTCAAGTACTAGTGTATCAAACCAAGTTCTACTATCGGTCTATCAAACCTATGTATGTCTCGTTTAGGGAATAGTTGTCAAAGAAACACTGATAATCCATTCGAGTCTGTAATACATATGTGGTTGGAGGTAATACACGTGTAGTTATATGAGAAACCATGTTATATTATTTGTCTGTCCTACCAATATATGTCTCGTTAAGTGGTATAGTAGTAAAATAAACTATCACAAACTAATTTCTGAGTCATGATGGCGCCTACCAAGAACCACCAATAGGAAAGCCAAGTCCTAGCCCGAGGCGACAAGGACGGGCTAATAGGCGGTATCTGATATGAAAGGAGATAAAGAAAAACTACTATCAGCAACATGCTATGAATGTAAAGTCCAAGGTAGTATACATACCAGGACAAAAATGAAGATGACAGTATATAACTCTAAAAGCCCCCAAGACTTGGTAAGGTCAGTACACGAGCCACTACTAGACATATCCAGATTACAAGACAAAAAACAAATATAAACAAAATATATACAACAGTCTCGAATCCAAAAGACTACATATCAGAGAGGGAGTGGGATCTGCCTCAGGCGTCAGTAAGTTTTCCCTGCTTTGAAATCAGTGCTGAGAGAAAATTCATGTCACGGTTGTCGGCTAGTGCCTGGATCAGCATCGGGAAAAGATACAAAAATGCAATATGAGTACCGGGGCAACGGGTACTCAGTAGGCATTATCGCCAACTGAGCTCAATATAACATAAACAAGTTGAAGTACGGGGGTGCATGCTAAGTACGAGTATAACTGATAAATAAATGCGGTACTGAATAATAACTAAGTAATTGTGCACTGAACATATAAGTCAAAACATAACCCAACTAGGCCTTTATAAGCCCGCTGGGTACACGAAAGAATACAACACCCAGCCTGTCCCCCATAAACTGGTGGGACGTACAAGAATAGTTAATGCATAGTCACCAGTGTATCGAAGATGTACCAGTATCCAGTAGTTGCAATAACCAATGGAACACACCGGGCTTGAACCGACACCAATGGGTAATAACAAGAGGCCAGATGTCAAAATCAAATCAGACACAGTGGATAATAATAATAGTCCACATAAATATATCATATCTGCCGGACTAGAATCGAAACTCAGAGAACAATAGTATCATAATCACGGTACCAAGTACCAGAACTTATAGTGTACCACAATTCGGGGCTGGACTCAAATCGGGACACACAATAGTCAATAACCAAAATCATCATACATGAATCAGTAGCTAGACTCGAATAGAAACATATCATAGCCAGTAACCAGAACAGATTCCAATGTCACATCATAACCAATAAACAGGGAACATGTTAATACCATGCCAAAGCAGAAATATAGGCAAAGGAGCTAACCCATCATCTACTATAAGGCAGATCCCTGGGTTATCCTAGGTCCATACTCTACTATTATGCAATATCTTAGTGAATCCAAGTATCTAGAGTAGTTTATGGCAAGGCGGGTCGTCTCAATTCTAAGCTAAGGCCAGCAATCCTAATCAAGTACGATGCTATCAGGGACTAAAAGTCTAAATAGGACAACCGACAATAATCTGGGTGACTCAATCCTGTCATAAGCCTAACAGGTCGTACTAGGGCTTAACTAAGCCCAAAGATGTCAAAGTTCTGAAATGTTAACAAAAAGGGTAATGGGGCTCACTACCGGGTTTCAAAAATAAAGTCAAGTTATACCTGTCTAAGTCTAGGCTAAGTCTGTCTAAGCCTGGACTAAGGTCAAACAATAACATTCCCCAATAGCAACAACAACAATAATATTATCCGATCCCAAATAGGTCATCTGTTGTGTACCACGAGGATAATAGGCCTGGAATGTATCCAGATAGCCCTATCCGGCCTAGAAGGCCTAAATCATAGCAAACCACCACCAAGCCTATAGTACCAACCCACAACACCAGCACAATAGCATACATATATCACACATAAGACCAATCTAAATGTAAAGGAAACCTAGCCTACCAGGACGACGTTGTAGGCCCACCAAAGAACCCGCTACGCTTGAGCTTTCCCCCTTTAGAGAGGTCTCTAATTGCTGCCACACTATCAAAATGGTAAACTAGATGTCAAACCATAACAAATAATACCCATATATCACTAAGTCAGAAAATGACCAGACTTCTCATGTGGGGCCCACTTGAAGAAGTTACCAAACCAGAACTGTCGGAGCATTCCAAATCTTACCGTGAATAATAGTCACAATATTTACCTTATTTTATGAGCCCAATACATAGCTCAAATAGTAATAACAATACCAACAAATCCAACAAAAATGTAAACGACCATAAAATTGGGAAAACGTACCGTAGAAATGTCGAGAACGAAGCTACGAACTAAAATATGCAAGTGTCAAGACTTGGACCTTGTTATATAAGCTTATATAAGAGCTTGAAGCTTTGAAAATGGTGCTTCTATGGTATTTAGTCGTTTAAACAAGAGAGTGAGAATGAATTATGTATATATTGCCAAGCCAGGTGGCGCTAAAATACCCTTATGGCCTCTTAAGTTCCTCACGCTAAAGCGCCATAAGTGGCCGCTTAAGCTCTCCACCGCTTCCACCTCTTGGCCGCTAAAGCGGAGCCAAGGGTCGCTTAAGCGCCTATGGTTACTTTAGTCATGCCCTTGGCCGTTAAAGCGCCTTGGCCTAGCCTGCCTTGGCCGCTAAAGAGCGCCTAGGGCCTTTTAAGTGCATATCTCTAAGACGTACCTATGGCCACTTAAGCGCATGACCAATGCAATAAATGGTTATGTCCCGAGCAATTTTGACTATGCGTCCGGGACCGATCTAGAGTCCCGTGCACGTAAATGAACTATGCTACCTAACTAATTTCCATGGTCTTGACTCAATAGTGCTGTCGGAATTCTTATAAGAGGTCATTCCAACTAAAATTGGGGCCCACACCCTGAAGGCTAACTCAACTTTAGCCAATAGTCGGCCTATCACCCTAAATAAGTTCGGGAACCTCATGACCCAACCAAATGTCTACCTAACCTAAAGTCGACATTTCAAATCCAATGAGGTGGTCAGAAATGGCATCTGAGGCTTTTAAATAGGGGTTCATGCCTGGGAGCCACACCTGACTACCAAAAAATTCAACATAGAAAAGTGACACTTAAAGTCAAACGAACTCTCAGGTAACTGTACTACTAGTCCCAGAAAGTCATACATGACCTTGGGCTGTCATGGAAAGGTTCTAAACATCGTAAACACTGGGAATGACCTGGAGGGTCATTACAGTATCCACTACTAAAAGAGATTTTTATCTGTGAAAGTCAAGAATAAGCGCATACCTGAAAACATTAACAAGTAGGGATACTGGGCTTCCATGTCACGCTCAATCTCCCAAATGGAGTCCTCAACTAAACGGTGAAACCACTGGAATGTCTCAGGAGTACAATCATCTGACATTTCTAGCCAAAATAGACACAGGCTCCTCAATAAATGCTAACTTCGAGTCTAACTGAATCGAGTTCCATTGTAGCACAGGCGACTCATTCGGAATGTACTGTCATAATATAGAAACATGAAACACTGGGTGAATAGCTAAAAATGCTATAGGCAAAGCTAACATATACGCTAACTACCCAACTGTTCGTAGAATCTCAAATGGTCTAATTATTTGGGGCTAAGCTTGCCCCTCCTATTGAATTGTATCATGCCCTTCATGGGAGATACTCTTAAGAAGACTCTATCACCAACTCTGAATCTCAATGGACGACGTCTATGGTCAGCATAACTCCTTTGTCTAGTTTGAGCTATCCGTAGCCTATCCTGAATCACCCAAACTCGGTCTAAAGATTCACGGAGCAAATTTGTGCCACGAAGATTGATCTCCAAAGTTTCAAACCAACTAACTGTAGACCGACACCATCTACTGTACAAAGCTTCAAACGGATCCATCGGAATGTTGGAGTGAAAGCTACTATTATTCGCGAACTCTGCTAAAGGCAAGAACTGATCCCACTGACCCCCAAAGTCTAACACACAAGCATATAGCATATCCTCTAATAACTTAATAGTCTGCTCTGACTACCTATCAGTTTGATGATGAAATGTAGTACTAAGGTCCACTTAAGTACCCAACTCCTCTTGGAAAGTTCGCCAAAAACTGGAGGTAAATTGAGGCCCTTGATCTGAGATAATCGATACTGGCACTCCATGTTGGTGAACAACCTGCTGAATATATACACGAGCCAACCTTTAGCATTGTAGGAAACCCAAACAGGGATATAATGCACCGTCTTAGTCAATCAATCTACAACTACCCAAATACTATCAAAACCATGGGATGTATGAGGTAACCCACCAACAAAATCCATAGTGACTTGCTCTTATTTCAACTCGAGGATGGGAAACTGCTGCAGCAAACCACCGGGTCTCTGGTGGTCGACCTTTACCTGCTAACAGCACAGGCATTGAGCCACCAACTCAAAAATATGTCGTGTATGTCATTCTACCAGTAGTGCTGTCTCAGATCTCTATACATCTTAGATGTCCCGGGGTGAATAGAGTATTTGGAATTGTGCGCCTACCGCAAAATCAAAGGAATCAAGTCTTTGACCCTCGAAACACATACACGACCATCATATCTCAGTACACCATCAGAACCCATGGTATCCCTCTAGGACTCACCTCTCACTACCCACTCTCAAAAAATACGAAGTTCACTATCCTCAAATTGTCGGCTTTGTATATGCTCTAACAAAGTAGACCTTGCCCCCAACACATGCAATAATCCTCTTGGGATCAGAGATATCCAAACGCACTATCGAATTAGCTAAGGACTAAATGTCCAAAGCCAATGGCCGGTGAGAGACTGGAATAAAGGCTAAGCTACCCATACTCGCTACCTTCTGACTCAAGGTGTCCAAAACTACATTTACCTTTTCTAGATGATAGAGTATAGAGATGGCATAGTCCTTCAACAATTCTACCCATCGGCGCTGCCTCGAATTAAGATCCCTCTGAGTCATAAGATGCTGAAGACTACGATGATCAGTATAAATCTCCCCATACAAATAGTGTCTCCAAATTCTAAGTGCAAATACTACCACTACCAACACTAAGTCATGAGTAGGGTAATTATGCTCATGCCCCTTAAGCTTTCTTAAAGTATAAGCAATTATGCGACCTCACCGCATCAGAAAACAACCCAAGCTGACACTAGAAGCATCACAGTAAATAGTAAAACCCTTACCCTCAACTGGAAGAGTCAACACAGGAGCGAAAGTAAGTTGGTGCCTGAGCTTTAGAAAGACCGCATCAAAACCCTCAGACCACTGAAACGGGACCTCCTTCCTGGTCAATCTGGTCATAGGAGATGCAATAGATGAGAAACCCTTAATAAATTATCCATAATAACCTGGCAACCCAACAAAACTCCAAACCTCAGTAGGTGACATGAGCCTAGCCCAACCTCAAATAGCCTCAATCTTCACTGGATCTACCATGATACCATGTATGGATGCTACATGTTTCAAGAAAGCTATAGACTCAAGCAAGAACTCACATTTTGAGAATTTTGCATTAAGTCAATGATCTCTTAAAGTGTGGAGCACAATCCTCAAATGTTGCTCATGCCCTCACTACTCCTCGAATAAACCAAAATATCTTCAATAAACACAATCACAAAGGAGTCCAAGTACGACTTGAATACACGATTCATCAAATCCATGAAGGCTGCTGTGGCATTAGTCAATCCAAAACACATCACCAAGAACTTATAGTGACTGTATCGAGTCCTAAAGGTTGTCTTAGGGATGTCTGCAACCCTAACTCTTAACTGATGGTAACCAGATCTTAGATCTATTTTAGAGAACACTGCTGCGGTGACACTCTTGGTATGATAAAACCCTTTCCCAGAAGGTCTTGGAGTTGACTACTCAACTTTATCAGCTCAGCAGGAGCCATAAGATATGAAGTCATAGAAATAGGTCGGGTGCTCAGCTCGAGGTCAATAATAAACTCTATATCATGCTCAGGAGAAAGGCTAGGTAGGTCAGTTAGGAATACATTAGAAAACTCATGAACAATAGAGATAGAGTCAAGTGACGAACTCTCAATACTAGCATCCCGAACATGAGCAAAGAATGAATCACATCCCCTCGACATCAATCTACGAGCCCAAACATATGAAATAATCCTCATCAGTGTGCGGCTAACAGAACCCTGCCACACTATTGGGGGCATACCAGGCATGGCGAAGGTAACGATCTTGGAAAAGTAATACAAGACTGCATGATGAGAAGGCAACCAGTCCATGCCCAGAATCACATCAAAATCTAAGATGGCCAATACGATAAAATCAACCTGAGTCTTAATCTCCTTAAAAGTCACCAGACAAGATCTATATACTTGATCCACTACTAAGGAATCACCAACGAGGGTAGATACATGTAAGGGTACAGATAATAACTCTGAACATAAACCCAACTGTGGTGCAAAATAAGTAGATACATAAGAAAAGGTAGATCTTGGATCAAATAATACAGAAACTGTAATCACCACATCCAAAACCTCAGCCTTTGGTCTAGCTGGCATGGCATACAACTGATGCTGGCTACCACTAGCCTGGTTACCAACCTGACCACCAGTCTGACCTCCCTGCACTCCACTTTGAGAACCCTAGGGACCACTCCATCGACCCTGTCCACCACCTCAGGTTGCTGGCAGTATAGATCTGACGGGATGTGCCATCTAAGCTGATGGCTCAATCACCCTACTCTGAGGATACTCACGTGAGAAATTACTGACAAACCCATAAGTATAACATGCTCCTGGCTCTTTGCTCGGCCTAAAAGATCCGACTGATTCGGTATGACCACCTCTAGTCGATGAACTGGACTGACAATATCCCTGAGGCTGACTACCATAACCACTATAGGCGGGCTGACCCCTATCAAAAATTTGCAAGGCTAACTGTACGGGTCTACTAGGCTAACCTTGTCGCTAAAAAAAACTGTTACTGTTGCTGCTGCTGAGGGTACCTACCCTAAAATTCACAGCCTATAAATTGCGAGCTGTTGGAACTATCACTGTAACTACCTTGGAATTAGGGTCTCTTATCGTGGCCTCCTTGGGCCTCACAATCCATCTCCTCAATAGAATACACATGCTCAGATATCTCAACAAATGACTTCTCCAAAGTAACTAAACTCTGTGTAGCTCTATTAAGTGATAACCATAATCCCCTAACAAAACGTCTAATCCTCTCATACTCATCAGGTAGGAAAATTGTAGCATGCCTGGCCAAGTCATAGATTCTAGCCTCATACTCAGCTACTATCATTGACCCCTGCCTAAACCTACAAAACTCATCTCAAAGATGTTCATACATACTGCGGGGCGTATACTTCCCCAAGAACACCTCGGAGAATTGTGCCCAAGTAACGAGAAGAGATCTAGCTGGCCTGGAGTCAGGATAGCCTCTCCACCATCTCCTCACAAATGTATGAAATTGGTAAGCAATAAAATCTACCCCATGTGACTCCACTAATTCCTAATTCCTCAGCTTGTCCTCACAGCTGGATAAGAACTTATAACCATCCTCTCCTGGAGTACCCGCAAATCTGGGTTGAGCTAATCTCAAAAAATAACTCAACATCTCTTGCTCCTCAACAAACATAACTGGCTGGACTGCTATCGGTACAAGCGAAACCTCAACAGTGGGTGCCGCAACTGCAGGCTGCTCCCTAACACTATATCCCTGTGCGGTTGGTTGTTCTCCCACAATAGGAGGACCTCCAACTAATCCCAGTAATTGTACCAGCATACCTCAAATCACTGAAGCATCAATAAATCCAGGTGGAGCTTGGGCTACTCCCTAGCCCATCGACTACTGTGGCAACAGAACATCTGGGGCTACAACACGATCGGGTAATGGATCCTTAGTCTGGTCTAGACCTAGGGCTATTTCTCGATCCTGCTTCTAATCTCTGGGTCGACCTCATCCCCTGATAGGAACAATCACTGCGAGCTCGGGGTCCTACTCCCCAGCTCTCGTACCATGAGTCCTAGCCATCTGCAAAAGAGTGAACCAACCAAGAATTAAAATACAAGGCAGAAACCAAATATAAACAACATATATACAACATTGTCAGATCTAAAAGACTATACATCAGAGATGGAGTAGGATCTACCTCGAATATTAGTAAGCTTTCCCTGCTTCAGAATCAGTACTCAAAAGAAAGCCACATCACCGTTGTCGACTAGTGCCTGGATCTACATTAAGAAAACATGCAGAAATATAGTATGAGTACCGGGGCAACAGGTACATAGTAGGCATCATCGGCCGACTGAGCTCAATGTAACATAAGCAAGCTAAAGTACAGGGATGCATGCTAAGTGCAGGTATAACTGATAAATAAATCTGGTACTAAATAATAAGTAAGTAAGTACGCACTGAACATATAAGTAAAAACATAACCCAACTGGGCCCCCATAAGCCCGCTGGGCACATAAAAAATTATAATACCCAGCTTGGCCCCCATAAAATGGCGAGACACAAAAGAATAGTGAATGCATAGTCACTAGTGTCTCAAAGTTATACCCGTATCCAGTAGTCACAATGACCAATAGAGCACACCGGGCTTGAACCGACAACAATGGGTAATAACAAGAGGCCAGACGACCGAATCTAATCGAACACAGTGGGTAATAAGAATAGTCCACATATATTTATCGTATCTTACAGACTCAAACTATAACTCAGAGAACAACAGTATCATAATCATGGTACCTAGTATCGAAACTCATAGTGTACCACAATCTATGGTCGGACTCAAATCGGGACACCTAATAGTCAATAACCAAAATCATCATACCAAAATCAGTAGCCAGACTCAAACCAAAACTCATCATAGCTAGTAACTTGAATAGAACCCATTGTCACATTACAACCAATAAATGGGGAACATGCTAGCCCCAGGTCAAAGTCAAAATATAGGCAAATGAGCTAACCCATCATCTGCTATAGGGTAGATCCCCGGGTTATCATAGGTCCATAGTCCACTATTATGCCATATCTAAGTCAGTCCGGGTATCTAAAGTAGCTCATCGCAAGGTGGGTCCCAATTCTAAGCCAAGGCAAACAATCTTGATCAAGTGCGATGCTATCAGGTACTAAAAGACTAAATAGGCCAACCGAGTATAATCGGGGTGACTCAATTTTGTCACAATCCTAACAGGTCATAGTAGGGCTTAACTAATCCCAAAGATGTCAAAGTTCTGATAAGTCGACTAAAAGGGTAATGGAGCCCACTATCGGGTTTCAAAAACCAAGTCTAGTTATACCTATCTAAGTCTGGGCTAAGTCTGTCTAAGCCTGGACTAAGGTCCAACAATAATATTTCCCAACCAGCAACAACAACAACAATATTATCCGACCCCAAATAGGTCATCTATGGTGTACCACAAGGATAACGGGCCTGGAATGTATCTGAATAGCCCCATCAACCTAGAAGGCCTAAATCATAGGAAACCACCACCAAGACAATAGTACCAACCCACAACACCAGCATAATAGTATACATATATCACACATAAGCCCAATCTAAGTGTAAAAAAAACCTAGCCTACCTGGACGCCGCCATAGGCCTTTATAAGAACCCGCTAAGCTGGAGCTTTCCCCCTTCAAAGAGGACTCTAATTGCTGCCACGGTATCAAAATGGTAAAGTAGATGTCAAAACCTAACCATGATACCCATATGTGACTAAGTAAAAAAAATGACCAGACAACTCACAGGGGGCCCGCTTATGAAATCCTCTAAATTGAACTATCACAGCGTCCCAAATCTCACCATGAACAATAGTCACAATATCTACCTTATGATCTCAGTCCAATACATAACTCAAATAGCAATAACAATACCAAAAAATCCAACAAAAATGTAAACGACCTTAAAACTGGGAAAACGTATCGTAGAAATGTCGAGAATGAAGCTACAAACTCAAATATATGAGTGTCCAAGCTTGGACCTTGCTATATAAGCTTATATAAGAGGTTGAAGCTCTGAAAATGGTGCTTATATGGTCTTTATTCATTTAAACAACAGAGAGAGAATGAATTATGTATATATAGCCAAGGAAGGTGGCACTAAAGTGCCCTTATGGCCGCTAAAGCGCCATAAGTGGCCGCTTAAGTGCTCCACCGCTTCCACCGCTTGGCCGCTAAAGAGGAGCCAAGGGTCGCTTAAGCACCTATGGCCGTTTTATCCATTCCCTTGGCTACTAAATCACCTTGGACTAGACTGCCTTGGCCGCAAAAGTGTGCCTAGGGCTGCTTAAGCGCATGGCCAATGCCAAAAATGTCTAAGTCCTGGGCAATTTCGACTATCTGTCCAGGACCGATCCTGAGTCCCATGCACGTAAAAAAACTATGCTACCTAAATAATTTTGATACTTCGGACTCAATGAAACTATCGAAATTACCATTAGAGGTTGATCCAAATAAAATTGGGGCCCACGCCCTGAGGTCTATCTTGACTTTAGCCAATAGTCGGCCTATCACCCAAAATAAGGTCGGAAATATCAAGACCCAAAAAAAGGTCTACCGAACCTAAAGTCGATATTTTGGATCCAATGACACAGTCAGAAATGGAATCCGAGGCTTTTAAATAGGGGTTCATGCCTAGGAGCCATATCTGACTACCAAAAAATTCAACATAGGAAAGTGACACTAAAAGTCAAACAAACAGCCAGGTAACTGTACTACCAGTCCCAGAAAGTCATACACGACCTGGGGAAGTCATAGAAAGGATCTAAACATCGTAAACAAATGTAAACACTGGGAATAACCTGGAGGGTCATTACATAAACACCAATAATCCATTCGAGTATGGAATGTCTAGATGTAAGGTGGTAATACACGTGTTGTAATGAAAGAAACCAAGTTCTATTATTGGTCTGTCCAACCTATGTATGTATTGTGTAGTGATTTAGAAGCAAATAAAACATTGAGTTAATCCATCCGAGTAAGCAATACATTGATGTTAGGAGGTAATACATGTGTAGTTTAGTAAGAAAACAAGTTCCATTATTTGTTTTTCCAACCTATATATGTCTCATTTAGTGGTATAGTTGTCAAAGAAACACCGATAATCCATTCGAGTATGGAATACAAAGTTTTTTGGAGGTAATACTCAAGTACTTATGTAACAAACCAAGTTCTACTATTAGGCTATCCAACCTATGTAAGTCTTGTTTAGGGTTAGGTAGTAAAAGAAACATTAATAATCAATCTGAGTCTAGAATACATACGTGTTTTGAGGTAATACACGTGCTATAGTATGAAAAAGCAAGTTCTATTATTGGTCTGTCGATCCAATTTCATTTAGTGGTATAGTAGAGAAAGAAACACTAGAATCCATTTTATTATTGAATACATTGATCTTAGAAGGTAATTCACATGTAGTTTTGTATGAAATCATGTTCTATTATTTGCTTATCCAGCCTATGTATTTCTTGATTAGTAATTTAGTAGGGGAAAAAACACTGATAATCTATCCTAGTATAAAATATATTGATTTTAGGAGGTAATACTCATGTACTTTTGTAAGAAACAAAGTTCTATTATTGGTCTAACCAACCTATGTACGTCTTGTTTAGTGTTATAATAGTCAAAGTATCACTGATAATCCTATCCAAGTATGAAATATATTTATATTAGGAGGTAATACTCTTGTACTAATATAATAAACCCAGTTCCATTATTGGTTCGTCCAACCTATATATGTCTCATATAGTGGTAGACTAGGCAAAGAAACACCAATAATTTATTCAATTATGTTATACATAGATGTTAGGTTTTTATACACATGTTGTAGAAGAAACAAAGTTCCATTTTGGGTTTTGTCCAACCTAATTATTTAGCATTTATTGTTTTAGAATGCAAAGAAACGCCGATAATCCATCCAAGTACGGAATACATAGGTGTTTGGTAGTAATACTCAAGTACTAATGTAACAAACCAAGTTATACTATTGGTCTATCCAACTTGTGTATGTCTTTTTTAGGGAATAGTAGTCAAAGAAATACTGATAATCTATCTGAATCTGGAATACGTAGGTGGTTGGAGGTATTACATGTGTAGTTATATGAGAAACCAAGTTGTATTATTGATCTGTCCAACTGATATATGTCTCATAAAGTGGTATAGTAGTAATATAAAAACTAATAATCCATCGAGTATGGAATGCATAGATGTTAGGGTGTAATACACGTGTTGTAGTAAAAGAAACCAAGTTCTGCTATTGTCCTGTCCAACCTATTTATGTCATTTGTAGTGATTTAGCCGAAAAAGAAACATCGATAATCCATTCGAGTATGTAATACATTAATGTTAGCAGGTAATACATATGTAGTTTAGTAAGAAAACAAGTTCCATTATTTGTTTTTCCAACTTATGTATTTCTTGTTTAGTGTTTCTAAGTATGCAAAGAAACGCGGATAATCCATTCGAGTTTGTAGTACTTAGATATTTTGAGGTGATACTCATGTAAAAAAGTAACAATTCAAGTTCTAATACTGGTCTATCCAACCTATGTACGTCTCGGCTAGTTGTATAGTAGGTAAAGAAACACTGAGAATTCATCCGAGTGTTGAATACATTGATCTTAGGAGGTAATACACGTGTAGTTTTGTATGAAATCAAGTTATATTATTTGTTTTTTCAACCTATGTATTTCTTGAGTAGAGATTTAGTAGGCAAAAAAACACTAATAATCTATCCGAGTATGGAATATGTTAATGTTAGGAGGTAATACTCATGTAGTTATGTGAGGAACAAAGTTCTATTATTTCTCTAACCAACCTATATATGTCTTATTTAGTGGTATAGCAGGCAAAGAAACACCAATAATCTATCCAAATATGTTGTACATAGATGTTAGGTTGTTATACACATGTAGTTATGGAAGAAACCAAGTTCTACTTTTGGTTTTGTCCAACCTATGTATTTCACATTTATTGCTTTTGAAAGCAAAGAAATACTGATAATCCATCCAAGTACGCAATACATAGGTGTTTGGAGGTAATACTCAAGAACTAATGTAACAAACCAAGTTCAACTATTGGTCTATCCATCCAATATATGTCTCATTTAGGGAATAGTTATCAAAGAAACACTGATAATCCATCCGAGTATGTACTACGTAGATGTTAGGTGGTAACACACGTGTAGTAATGAAAGAAACCAAGTTCTGTTATTAGTGCGTCCAAACTATGTAAGTCTTGTGTAGTGATTTAGCAGGCAAAGAAACATCGATAATCCATCCATCCGACTATGCAATACATTGATGTTAGGAGGTAATACATGTGTAGTTTAGTAAGAAAACAAGTTCCATTATTTATTTTCCCAATTTATGTATTTCTTGTTTATTGTTTAAGTATGAAAATAAACACCGATAATCCATTCGAGTTTGTTGTACGTAGATATTTTTAGGTGATACTCATGTATAAATGTAACAAATCAAGTTCTATTATTGGTCTATCCAACATGTGTTCATCTGGGTTAGTGGTATAGTAGTCAAAGAAGCACTGATAATTTATCTGAGTATTTAATACATTGATCATAGGAGGTAATACATGTGAACTTTTGTAAGAAATCAAGTTATATTATTTGTTTTTCTAGCCTATGTATTTCTTGAGTAGAGATTTAGTAAGCAAAGAAACACTGATAATCTATCCGCGTGTGGAATATGTTAATATTAAGATGTAATACTCATGTAGTTATGTAAGGAATCAAGTTTTATTATTTCTTTAACTAACCTATATATGTCTAATTTAATGGTGTAATAGTCAAAGAAACACCAATAATCCATCCGAGTATGTAATACACAGTTTTTTGGAGGTAATACTCAAGTAGTTATGTAACAAACCAAGTTATACTATTGGTCTATCCAATCTATTTATGTCTTATTTAGGGTATAGCAGTCAAAGAAACACTGATAATCCATCTGAGCCTGGATTACATAGGTGTTTTGAGGTAATACACGCGTAGTAATATGAAAAAGCAAGTTCTACTAGTGGTCAATCCATCCAATCTCATTTAGTAGTATTTTATCAAAAAAAACACTGATAATCCATCTGAGTATTGAATACATTGATATTAGGAGGTAATACACGTGTAGTTTTGTAAGAAATCAAATTCTATTATTTGTGCTTCCAGCCTATGTATTTCTTTATTAGTAATTTAGTAGGAAAAGAAACACTGATAATCTATCTGAGTATGGAATATGTTGATATTGGGTGGTAATACTCATGTACTGATATAAGAAACAAAGTACTGTTATTGGTATAACCAACCTTTGTATGTCTTGTTTAGTGTTATAGTAGTAAAAATTCACTGATATTCCTATCCGACAATGAAATTCATTGATATTAGGAGATAATTCTCATGTATTAATGTAATAAAACAAGTTCTATTATTTGTTTTTCCAACCTATATATGTCTTATTTAGTGGTATAATAGGCAAAGAAACACCAATAATTTGTCCAAGTATGTTTTACCGATGTTAGGTTGTTATACACATGTAGTTGTGGAAGGAAATGAAGTTCTACATTTGGTTTTGTCCAACAAATGTATTTCGCATTTATTGTTTTTGAATGCAAAGAAACACCAATAATCCATCTGAATATGGAATACATAGGTGTTTGGACGTAATACTCAAGTACTAATGTAACAAACCAAGTTCTATTACTGGTCTATCTAACCTATGTATGTCTCGTTAAGGGAACAATAGTCAAAGAAACACTGATAATCCATCTGAGTCTTGAATACATAGGTGGTTAGAGGTAATACACGTGTAGTTATATAAGAAACCAAGTTCTATTATTGGTCTATCTAACCAATAGATGTTGTAACACCCCATCCATTTCCGACCCTACTTTCTTTAGTGATCTAGGGCGTATTTATATGCCTTATTTGAACCATGTTTACCTTAGTTTTGAGAGCAATAAGTGCATATTTTTTATTAGTTTTGATGGACTATTAATATTGTGCTAATGTCCGCAAAGAAAAGTCGAAGAAAGGAAGAAAATCAAAATTTTGGTGTCAGGCGCGCCCAGGGGCGTGTCGGGCAGCTTTTGATAGAAAATTTTATGGCACAGTTAGCATAGGGGCGCGTCAGGCAGCGTACCAGACCACTTTTTGCCAAAATGTTTCTCCGACCACTAGTCTCTAAATAAGGCTCTTGGGTTATTGTATCATTAGTCCATCTTAGTGGGACTACTCTTGCACTATTTTGGCATCCAAATGAGGGTTAATTCTTATTCCTTTTTATTTTTTATTTATTTTTATCAATTTATGATAAATTAAGCCATGAGTGGCAAATATCGCTTATTCTTGGGGATGAGGCTACAAACATGAATCTCGTGAGTGGAATATTGTCTTCACATTTATGGAATTCTTTAAACATGAGATTGTTGCTAAATTAATCTTGTGCTATTGGGCTCAATTAAGGCCCAATAAGTAGGCAAAAGACATGGCCCAAAATGGAAAATGACCCATTCTCAATGTTAACCAAGTAAACACTTCAATTATTGACCCAAGTGTGGCTAAGGATGGCCATGAGGGGCTATATAAAGTGGAAAAATCAGATTTTTATTCATTTAAACACACATGCCATTCTAGACAATTCCAAGATATTTCTTTTAGCTCTCAAACCCTAAACCATCTCTTTGGAACAGATCACTCATTTACAAGCTTGGGTAAGCGTTTATTCTTGTGATTTAATATATTATATGCATGAGAGATTGTGTAGATCATGATATTTATGTCAAAGTGTTGAGTGGGGCACTTTTGCTTTTTGCTAAAAGATGTGTCATCTATGTGACTTGAACTTGAAAGGAGACTTGAGGTTTTGATGGAAATGAATGGTGCGGATGAAATATCAACATGTATGGTATGGTTATGTCCTTACCTTTCTTTTTATATGTAAGTGTATAACTTGTGAGATTGTTGTGATGCCACGTATTGAGGTGACTTGATGGAGTAATTGTGACATAGTGTTAATGAGGAAGCAAAGGATAAACTTGGTGTGAAATGCTATTGGTTTATGATGTCTTGGTCAATGTGTAGAATGTTGTGGTATTATTGGTATAATAATGCTGTGAATGGTATTGTAAAGGGTGAAATGACATTATAGGGAAATCATGTAACTTATTGTCGTCTTATGCACTTGTAAGGTAGCTAGTTGTTATCGTGAGCTCCGTTATGTACTTGTGTTGTAGAGTAAAACGTAAGAAAGCAGATGGATTATTGTATTCACATATAGGACTGTGTATTCATTTTGGGAAGATAAGGTATGTAAGGTTACTTTCTCTGTATCCTTCTGCAGCACATATTGTTCCCATTGACATTGTACTTTTTCCATTCCGAAATGTCCAAAGGCCTAGCATGGGTTACTCTCTCCGTATCCTTCGCATTTATTGTTTTAGAATGCATAGAAACACCGATAATCCATTTGAGTATGGAATACAAAGGTGTTTGGACGTAATACTCAAGTAATAATATAACAAACCAAGTTCTACTACCTGTCTATCCAACCTATGTATGTCTCGTTAAGGGAACGATAGTCAAAGAAACACTGATAATCCATCTGAGTCTTGAATACACAGGTGGTTAGAGGTAATGCACGTGTAGTTATATGAGAAACCAAGTTCTATTATTGGACTTTCCAACAAATATATGTCTTGTTAAGTGGTATAGAAGTAACATAAACACCAATAATCCATCCAAGTATGGAATGCGTAGATGTTAGGTGGTAATACACGTGTAGTAATGAAAGGAACCAAGTTCTGTTATTTGTCCGTCCATTCTATGTAAGTCTTGTGTAGTGATTTATTATGCAAAGAAACATCAATAACCCATCCGACTATGCAATACATTGATAATAGGGGGTAATACATGTGTAGTTTATCAAGAAAACAAGTTCCATTATTTGTTTTTCCAACCTATGTATATCTTGTTTATTGTATAAGTATGTAAAAAAACACCGATAATCCATTCGAGTTTGTAGTCGGTAGATATTTTGAGGTTATACTCATGTACAAATGTAACAAATCATGCTCTATTGTTGGTCTATCCAACCTATGTACATCTCGATTGGTAGTAGAGAATGTAAAGAAACACTGATAATCCTTCCGAGTATTAAATACATTGATCTTAGGTGGTAATACACGTGTAGTTTTGTAAGAAATCATGTTATATTATTTGTTTTTCTAGCCTATGTATTTCTTTAGTAGAGATTTTGTAGGCAAAGAAACACTGATAATTTATCCGAGTGTGGAATATCTTAATATTAGGAGGTAATAATCATGTAGTTATGTAAGGAACCAAGTTCTATTATTTCTCTAACCAACCTATATATGTCTAATTTAGTGTTATAATATTCAAAGAAACACCGATAATCCATCCGAGTATGGAATACACAATTTTTTGGAGGTAATACTCAAGTACTTATGTAACAAACCAAGTTCTACTATTGTTCTATCCAACCTATGTATGTCTTGTTTAGCGTCTAGAAGTCAAAGAAACACTGACAATTCATTTGAGTCTAGAATACATAGGTGTTTTGAGGTAATACACGTGTTGTAATATGAAAAAGCAAGTTCTATTATTGGTCTGTCCATCTAATCTCGTTTAGTAGTATAGTAGCTAAAGAAACACTGATAATCCATCCGAGTATTGAATACATTGATATTAGGAGGTAATACACGTGTAGTTTTGTAAGAAATCAAGTTCAGTTATTTGTTTTTCCATCATATGTATTTCTTTATTAGTAATTTAGTGGGAAAAGAAAAACTGATAATCTATTCGAGTAAGGAATATGTTGATATTAGGAGGTAATACTCATGTACTTTTGTAAGAAACAAAGTTCTATTATTGGTCTAACCAACCTATGTATGTCTTGTTTAGTGGTATAGTAGTTAAAGAAACACTGATAATCCATTTGAGTTTTGAATACATTGATATTAGGAGGTAATACTAATGTAATAATGTTATAAATCATGTTATACTATTAGTCCGTCCAACCTATACATGTCTCATTTAGTGGTATAGTAGGCAAGGAAACATCAATAATCTAACCGAGTATGTTGTACGTAGATGTTAGTTTGTTATACACATGTAGTTATAGGAGAAACCAAGTTCTACTTTTGGTTTTGCCCAACCTATATATTTAACATTTATTGTTTTAGAATGCATAGAAACACAGATAATCCATATGAGTACGGAATACAAAGGTGTTTGGACGTAATACTCAAGTAATAATATAACAAACCAAATTCTACTACTGGTCTATCCAACCTATGTATGTCTCGTTAAGGGTACAATAGTCAAAGAAACACTGATAATCCATCTGAGTCTTGAATACATAGGTGGTTAGAGGTAATATACGTGTAGTTATATGAGAAACCAAGTTCTATTATTGGTCTTCCCAACAAATATATGTCTCGTTAAGCGGTATAGAAGTAACATAAACACCAATAATCCATCCAAGTATGGAATGCGTAGATGTTAGGTGGTAATACACGTGTAGTAATGAAAGGAACCAAGTTGTGTTATCTGTCCGTCCATTCTATGTAAGTCTTGCGTAGTGATTTATTATGCAAATAAACATCAATATTCCGTCCGACTATGTAATACATTGATAATAGGGGGTGGGTAATACATGTGTAGTTTAGCAAGAAAACAAGTTCCATTATTTGTTTTTCTAGCCTATGTATATCTTTTTTATTGTTTAATTATGCAAAAAAACACCGATAATCCATTCGAGTTTGAAGTAGGTAGATATTTTGAGGTGATACTCATGTACAAATGTAACAAATCATGCTCTATTGTTGGTCTATCCAACCAATGTACATCTCGATTGGTAGTATAGTATGTAAAGAAACACTGATAATCCATCCGAGTATTAAATACATTGATCTTAGGTGGTAATACACGTGTAGTTTTGTTAGAAATCATGTTATATTATTTGTTTTTCTAGCCTATGTATTTCTTTAGTAGAGATTCTGTAGGCAAAGAAACACTGATAATTTATCCGAGTGTGGAATATCTTAATATTAGGAGGTAATAATCATGTAGTTATGTAAGGAACCAAGTTCTATTATTTTTCTAACCAACCTATATATGTCTAATTTAGTGTTATAATAGTCAAAGAATCACCGATAATCCATCCGAGTATGGAATACACAATTTTTTGGAGGTAATACTCAAGTACTTATGTAACAAACCAAGTTCTACTATTGTTCTATCCAACCTATGTATGTCTTGTTTAGCGAGAAGTCAAAGAAACACTGACAATTCATTTGAGTCTGGAATACATAGGTGTTTTGAGGTAATACACGTGTTGTAATATGAAAAAGCAAGTTCTATTATTGGTCTGTCCATCTAATCTCGTTTAGTAGTATAGTAGCTAAAGAAACACTGATAATCCATCCGAGTATTGAATACATTGATATTAGGAGGTAATACATGTGTAGTTTTGTAAGAAATCAAGTTCAGTTATTTGTCTTTCCATCATATGGATTTCTTTATTAGTAAATTAGTGGGAAAAGAAAAACTGATAATCTATTCGAGTAAGGAATATGTTGATATTAGGAGGTAATACTCATGTACTTATGTAAGAAACAAAGTTCTATTATTTGTCTAACCAACCTATGTATGTCTTGTTTAGTGGTATAGTAGTTAAAGAAACACTGATAATCCATTTGAGTTTTGAATACATTGATATTAGGAGGTAATACTAATGTACTAATGTTATAAATCATGTTATACTATTAGTCCGTCCAACCTATACATGTCTCATTTAGTGGTATAGTAGGCAAGGAAACATCAATAATCTATCTGAGTATGTTGTATGTAGATGTTAGTTTGTTATACACATGTAGTTATGGGAGAAACCAAGTTCTAATTTTGGTTTTTCCCAACCTATATATTTAACATTTATTGTTTTAGAATGCATAGAAACACTGATAATCCATATGAGTACGGAATACAAAGGTGTTTGGACGTAATACTCAAGTAATAATATAACAAACCAAGTTCTACTACTGGTCTATCCAACCTATGTATGTCTCATTAAGGGAACAATAGTCAAAGAAACACTGATAATCCATCTGAGTCTTGAATACATAGGAGGTAATATACGTGTAGTTATATGAGAAACCAAGTTTATTATTGGTCTTCCCAACAAATATATGTCTCGTTAAGCGGTATAGAAGTAACATAAACACCAATAATCCATCCAAGTATGGAATGCGTAGATGTTAGGTGGTAATACACGTGTAGTAATGAAAGGAACCAAGTTGTGTTATCTGTCCGTCCATTCTATGTAAGTCTTGCGTAGTGATTTATTATGCAAATAAACATCAATATTCCGTCCGACTATGTAATACATTGATAATAGGGGGTGGGTAATACATGTGTAGTTTAGCAAGAAAACAAGTTCCATTATTTGTTTTTCTAGCCTATGTATATCTTTTTTATTGTTTAAGTATGCAAAAAAACACCGATAATCCATTCGAGTTTGAAGTAGGTAGATATTTTGAGGTGATACTGTCACGACCCGATTTTTCGAGTCCTGATGGCGCCTACCGTAACCCACCAATAGGCAAGCCAAACCCTAGCCCGGAGCGACAAGCGACAGGCTAACGGGTGGAATCTCAGGAAACAGAGATGAAGTGGAAGTAACCATACTAATAAACATGTTAGAAATACAAAAAAAACAAAATCAAAATATATATCCATACCAAGACTGAGAAAGAAAAAAACAATATATACAGCTGAGAACCCCTCCCAAGACCTGGTGAAGTCGGTACAAGAGCCACTACTAGACATGTCAAAAAAAAATAATACAGAAACCAAATATATACAACAAGTACTACAGTCTCGAGAGCAAAAGACTATACAATAGAGATGGAGTAGGATCTGCCTCGGACGTCAGTAAGCTCACCCTGCTCCGGAGTAAGTGCTGGAAAGAGAGTCACGTCAAAACCGTCGACTAGTGCCCGGATCTGCATCGGGGAAAAGATGCAGAAATGCAGTATGAGTACCGGGGCAACGGGTACTCAGTAGGCATCATCGGCCGACTGAGCTCAATATAATATAAGCAAGCTAAAATGCGAGGGTGCATGCTAGGTCCGGGGTATAAATAATAAGTAAATACACTACTGCCGAGGCGTGTAGATATGCTCAGGAGATAAATAAATATGATACTAAGTAAAGAGTAAATAAATGCATAAGTAAGCACTCAAGTCAAACATAACCTATCTGGGCCCCCATAAACCCGATAGGCACACGAAAGAAAACAATAACCCAGCCTGGCCCCCATAAACCGGCGGGACACACAATAATAGTAAATGCATAGTCACCAGTGTCTCGAAGCTGTATCAGTATCCAGTAACCAGAATAACCAACAAGGGTGCACCGGGCTTGAACCGGCACCAATGGGTAATAACAAGAGGCCAGACACCGGAATCGAACCGGACATAGTGGATAATAACAATAGGCCACATATATCATAACCGCCGGACTCAAACCGGAACTCAGTACCAAAACTCTCCAATCATATCATAACCAGATGCCGGACTCGAACCGGAACTCATAATAATCAGTGGCCGGACTCGAACCGGAACTCATAATAATCAGTAACCATCACGCTGAATCAGTGGCCGGACTTGAACCGGAACTCATAATAATCATTAACCAAGTGACATAATAGTGCCAGAATTCACACAAATACAAGTAAACGGGGACATACCAGCCCCAAAATAAAGTCGAAACATAAGTAAAGGAGCTAACCCACCACGTACTACAAGTCTGGGTATACATTCTAAGTCATGGCAAGGCGGGTCCGCATTCTAAATCAAACTAGCCGACCCGATCAAATACGGTGCTATTAGAGACTAACAAGGCTAAACAGGTCAAAAGGGCATAAATAGGGTAATTTAATACAAATGGTATCCTAAAAGATCATCTCGGGGATTAACTAAGCCTAATAAGGTTTAAAGCTAACTACACCGACTGTGAAGAGTAGCGGGGCCCACTACGGGGTCCCGGAACCAAGTCTGGGCTAAGGTTCCCCAAACCCCTACTAACAGCGGTACAACATTAACCAACCCTATAAAAGTAATATCTGGCACACCACGAGGATAACAGGCCCGAAACACATCCAAACAAGGCCCTAAACGGCCCAAAAGGCCTAGTCATAGCAAGTCAGTGCCAATCCACAACTACCAGCCCAAACACTAGCATAATAACATGCAAATACTATAAACAAACTCAATCTAGGTATACGGTAAGCCTAGCCTACCTGGACGCCGCCAAACGCCTGCCAAAGCTTGCTAAATAGGAGTCTTTCCCTTTCGAGAGACCTCCGATTGCTGCCACGCTAGAAAAATAATAAACTACATGTCAAAACATGAATTTTGATACCCATATTGCATTAGTTCAAAAAAATATCCAAACGGTCCATGTGGGGCCCACTTGCGGAATCGAAAAACCGAAACCGTCACAGCGTCCCAAATCACCCCATGACCAATAGTCACAACTAACATCGCTCAATTTGAGCTCAATATCTAGCTCAAACATCAACACCAATTCCAACAACCACCGTAACTAAAACTACCGTAAAAATACGAAAACGTACCGTAGAAATGACGAGAACGAGTCCACGAACTCAAATATACCAACCCCTAACCTTGAATCTCTCTAGAAATGTTTAAAGTTGAGCTTAAAGTGCTAAAAAAATGGTGGAATATATGTAGTTTAATAAAGAACACAAAATGAGGAAAAAGTAAATAAAACTATAGTATATATATATATATACACTACACGTACAAGACCAACAAAAAGTAAGTCTTTTAGTCAAATGCCAATTAATGTTGCATGCACATGGCTTTATCCATTATTTTGCTCTCCGTATATATATATTCGGATACTGCATAGGCTCGTGGTAAAATAAATATAATATTTTAAATATACCATCATTAATAGAAAATTATTTTGAACAAAACTTCTATAAAATAAAAATATTATTTTAACATATTTAGATTTACTATCTCCGTTTAAAATATAAATAAATTATAGAACTTTTATAAAGTAGTATAGATACATCATCACTAAAGAATTTTATAAATATCATAAACATTTTTGAAAGGTAATTAACTATGTCATTTTATCAAATTCTAATTTAATTTAACATTTTACAACGTGCTCGGTCTAAATAATATTCTCAAACGAACTGCCCGGGAACCGAACTGTCAGTCCCAGCAAGTCATAAATAACTTGGGGCAGTTATAGAAAAGCTCTAAACGCTGAGAACGCACGAAAATGAGGAAAATGACCGGGAAGGTCATTACAGATACTCATGTACAAATGTAACAAATCATGCTCTATTGTTGGTCTATCCAACCAATGTACATCTCGATTGGTAGTATAGTATGTAAAGAAACACTGATAATCCATCCGAGTATTAAATACATTGATCTTAGGTGGTAATACACGTGTAGTTTTGTTAGAAATCATGTTATATTATTTGTTTTTCTAGCCTATGTATTTCTTTAGTAGAGATTCTGTAGGCAAAGAAACACTGATAATTTATCCGAGTGTGGAATATCTTAATATTAGGAGGTAATAATCATGTAGTTATGTAAGGAACCAAGTTCTATTATTTTTCTAACCAACCTATATATGTCTAATTTAGTGTTATAATAGTCAAAGAATCACCGATAATCCATCCGAGTATGGAATACACAATTTTTTGGAGGTAATACTCAAGTACTTATGTAACAAACCAAGTTCTACTATTGTTCTATCCAACCTATGTATGTCTTGTTTAGCGAGAAGTCAAAGAAACACTGACAATTCATTTGAGTCTGGAATACATAGGTGTTTTGAGGTAATACACGTGTTGTAATATGAAAAAGCAAGTTCTATTATTGGTCTGTCCATCTAATCTCGTTTAGTAGTATAGTAGCTAAAGAAACACTGATAATCCATCCGAGTATTGAATACATTGATATTAGGAGGTAATACATGTGTAGTTTTGTAAGAAATCAAGTTCAGTTATTTGTCTTTCCATCATATGGATTTCTTTATTAGTAAATTAGTGGGAAAAGAAAAACTGATAATCTATTCGAGTAAGGAATATGTTGATATTAGGAGGTAATACTCATGTACTTATGTAAGAAACAAAGTTCTATTATTTGTCTAACCAACCTATGTATGTCTTGTTTAGTGGTATAGTAGTTAAAGAAACACTGATAATCCATTTGAGTTTTGAATACATTGATATTAG
Organism: Capsicum rhomboideum; assembly: GCA_031232105.1. Taxonomy (NCBI): domain Eukaryota; kingdom Viridiplantae; phylum Streptophyta; class Magnoliopsida; order Solanales; family Solanaceae; genus Capsicum; species Capsicum rhomboideum. The sequence continues at coordinate 63,788,281 of CP124718.1, forward strand.
GAGGTAATACTAATGTACTAATGTTATAAATCATGTTATACTATTAGTCCATCCAACCTATACATGTCTCATTTAGTGGTATAGTAGGCAAGGAAACATCAATAATCTATCTGAGTATGTTGTATGTAGATGTTAGTTTGTTATACACATGTAGTTATGGGAGAAACCAAGTTCTAATTTTGGTTTTTCCCAACCTATATATTTAACATTTATTGTTTTAGAATGCATAGAAACACTGATAATCCATATGAGTACGGAATACAAAGGTGTTTGGACGTAATACTCAAGTAATAATATAACAAACCAAGTTCTACTACTGGTCTATCCAACCTATGTATGTCTCATTAAGGGAACAATAGTCAAAGAAACACTGATAATCCATCTGAGTCTTGAATACATAGGAGGTAATATACGTGTAGTTATATGAGAAACCAAGTTTATTATTGGTCTTCCCAACAAATATATCTCTCGTTAAGCGGTATAGAAGTAACATAAACACCAATAATCCATCCAAGTATGGAATGCGTAGATGTTAGGTGGTAATACACGTATAGTAATGAAAGGAACCAAGTTCTGTTATTTGTCCGTCCATTCTATGTAAGTCTTGTGTAGTGATTTATTATGCAAAGAAACATCAATAATCCATCCGACTATGCAATACATTGATAATAGGGGGTGGGTAATACATGTGTAGTTTAGCAAGAAAACAAGTTCCATTATTTGTTTTTCCAACCTATGTATATCTTTTTTATTGTTTAAGTATGCAAAAAACACCGATAATCCATTCGAGTTTGTAGTAGGTAGATATTTTGAGGTGATACTCATGTACAAATGTAACAAATCATGCTTTATTGTTGGTCTATCCAACCTATGTACATCTCGATTGGTAGTATAGTATGTAAAGAAACACTGATAATCCATCCGAGTATTAAATACATTGATCTTAGGTGGTAATACACGTGTAGTTTTGTAAGAAATCATGTTATATTATTTGTTTTTCTAGCCTATGTATTTCTTTAGTAGAGATTTTGTAGGCAAAGAAACACTGATAATTTATCCGAGTGTGGAATATCTTAATATTAGGAGGTAATAATCATGTAGTTATGTAAGGAACCAAGTTCTATTATTTCTCTAACCAACCTATATATGTCTAATTTAGTGTTATAATAGTCAAAGAAACACCGATAATCCATCCGAGTATGGAATACACAATTTTTTGGAGGTAATACTCAAGTACTTACGTAACAAACCAAGTTCTACTATTGTTCTATCCAACCTATGTATGTCTTGTTTAGCTTCTAGAAGTCAAAGAAACACTGACAATTCATTTGAGTCTGGAATACATAGGTGTTTTGAGGTAATACACGTGTTGTAATATGAAAAAGCAAGTTCTATTATTGGTCTGTCCATCTAATCTCGTTTAGTAGTATAGTAGCTAAAGAAACACTGATAATCCATCCGAGTATTGAATACATTGATATTAGGAGGTAATACACGTGTAGTTTTGTAAGAAATCAAGTTCAGTTATTTGTTTTTCCATCATATGTATTTCTTTATTAGTAATTTAGTGGGAAAAGAAAAACTGATAATCTATTCGAGTAAGGAATATGTTGATATTAGGAGGTAATACTCATGTACTTTTGTAAGAAACAAAGTTCTATTATTGGTCTAACCAACCTATGTATGTCTTGTTTAGTGGTATAGTAGTTAAAGAAACACTGATAATCCATTTGAGTTTTGAATACATTGATATTAGGAGGTAATACTAATGTAATAATGTTATAAATCATGTTATACTATTAGTCCGTCCAACCTATACATGTCTCATTTAGTGGTATAGTAGGCAAGGAAACATCAATAATCTAACCAAGTATGTTGTACGTAGATGTTAGTTTGTTATACACATGTAGTTATAGGAGAAACCAAGTTCTACTTTTGGTTTTGCCCAACCTATATATTTAACATTTATTGTTTTAGAATGCATAGAAACACAGATAATCCATATGAGTACGGAATACAAAGGTGTTTGGACGTAATACTCAAGTAATAATATAACAAACCAAATTCTACTACTGGTCTATCCAACCTATGTATGTCTCGTTAAGGGTACAATAGTCAAAGAAACACTGATAATCCATCTGAGTCTTGAATACACAGGTGGTTAGAGGTAATACACGTGTAGTTCTATGAGAAACCAAGTTCTATTATTGGACTTTCCAACAAATATATGTCTCGTTAAGTGGTATAGAAGTAACATAAAAACCAATAATCCATCCAAGTATGGAATGCGTAGATGTTAGGTGGTAATACACGTGTAGTAATGAAAGGAACCAAGTTCTGTTATTTGTCCGTCCATTCTATGTAAGTCTTGTGTAGTGGTTTATTATGCAAAGAAATATCAATAATCCATCCGACTATGCAATACATTGATAATAGGGGGTAATACATGTGTAGTTTAGCAAGAAAACAAGTTCCATTATTTGTTTTTCCAACCTATGTATATCTTGTTTATTGTTTAAGTATGCAAAAAAACACCGATAATCCATTCGAGTTTGTAGTAGGTAGATATTTTGAGGTGATACTCATGTACAAATGTAACAAATCATGCTCTATTGTTGGTCTATCCAACCAATGTACATCTCGATTGGTAGTATAGTATGTAAAGAATCATTGATAATCCATCCGAGAATTAAATACATTGATCTTAGGTGGTAATACGCGTGTAGTTTTGTAAGAAAGCATGTTATATTATTTGTTTTTCCAGCCTATGTATTTCTTTAGTAGAGATTCTGTAGGCAAAGAAACACTGATAATTTATCCGAGTGTGGAATATCTTAATATTAGGAGGTAATAATCATGTAGTTATGTAAGGAACCAAGTTCTATTATTTCTCCAACCAACCTATATATGTCTAATTTAGTGTTATAATGGTCAAAGAAACACTGATAATCCATCCGAGTATGGAATACACAATTTTTTGGAGGTAATACTCAAGAACTTATGTAAAAAACCAAGTTCTACTATTGTTCTATCCAACCTATGTATGTCTTTTTAGCGTCTAGAAGTCAAAGAAACACTGACAATTCATTTGAGTCTGGAATACATAGGTTTTTTGAGGTAATACACGTGTTGTAATATGAAAAAGCAAGTTCTATTATTGGTCTGTCCATCTAATCTCGTTTAGTAGTATAGTAGCTAAAGAAACACTGATAATCCATTCGAGTATTGAATACATTGATATTAGGAGGTAGTACACGTGTAGTTTTGTAAGAAATCAAGTTCTATTATTTGTCTATCCAACCAATCTATGTCTTGTTTAGGGAATAGTTGTCAAAGTAACACCGATAATCCATCTGAATATGGAATACATAGGTGGTTGGAGATAATACACGTGTAGTTATATGATACACCAAGTTCTATTATTAGTCTATCCAACCAATATATGTCTCGTTAAATGGTATTGCAATAATATAAACACCAATAATCCATTCGAGTATGGAATGCGTAGATGTTAGGTGGTAATGCACATGTAGTAATGAATGAAACCAAGTTTTGTTATTGGTCCATCCAACCTATGTAAGTCTTGTGTAGTGATTTAGCAGGCAAAGAAACATCGATAATACTTCTGACTATGCAATACATTGATGTTCGGAGATAATAAATGTGCAGTTTAGTAAGAAAACAAGTTCCATTAATTGTTTTTCCAACCTATGTATTTCTTGTTTATTATTTAAGTGTGCAAAGAAACGCTGATAATCCATTTGAGTTTGGAATACATAGATATTTAGAGGTGATACTCATGTACAAATTTAACAAATCAAGTTCTATTATTGGTCTATCCAACCTATGTACTTCTCGGTTAGTGGTATAGTGGGTAAATAAACACTGGTAATCCATCCGAGTATTGAATACATTGATCTTAGGAGGTAATGCACGCATAGTTTCGTAATAAATCATGTTATATTATTTGTTTTTCCAGCCTATGTATTTCTTTAGTAGAAATTTTACAGGCAAAGAAACACTGATAATCTATCTGAGTGTGGAATATTGTAATATTAGGAGGTAATAATCATGTAGTGGTATAGTAGTCATTTAGTGGTATAGTAGTCAACAAAACACCGATAATCCATTCGAGTATGGAATACATAGTTTTTTTTTGAAGTAATACTCAAGTACTTATGTAACAAACTAAGTTCTACTATTGGTCTATCCAACCTATGAATGTCATGTTTAGGGTATAGTAGTCAAAGAAACTTTCATGACCCAAATCCCAATAGGGTGGACTGGCACCCGAAGCCGATAAGGCCCGAGAGAACCAATCTTTGCTCATGTCCATTCATATACATGTAACTCAAGGAACATTACCACCATGTATAGAGATATAAGATACTAATAGCGGAAGACATGGAAACATGTGATATATACATATATGAAACTTGGCCGTTAGGGCCATCAAGTCAAAATGGACACACAGCCATTACATTCATATTCCCACATACGTCTACAAAGCCTCTAACAGATGCATATACATAATCAACCTACATTCATGACAAGTCCCCACTTTATACAATATCACAACACCAAAACAAATATACACATGTGACTCAAAAAGCCCCGAACCAACTGGAGCTCACCAAAGATCCGCAAATGACTTGCAACCTACTGTGGAGGTATACTAGCACCTGTGCCTGCAACAAGTAAGGTAAGTCCCCTAAGAGACATCAGTATGAAGAATGTACTGAGTATGCAAGGCTCATAAGAAATTGTATCACACATAAGAACTTCAATGGAATCAAATATAAGAGGATAGGCAATATGGATAAACTGTCGTTCTATATGTGTTAGAATTATGTACATTACATTCATTACTTTACTTTACTTCACTTTAAACAGATGACCAGCTAATCAGTGGTAAAGAGGATGACCCATGCTAGGTTCTTACACCCCTAGGATACGGTCCTCATATACACTTTGGATCGACCTATGCTGGGCTTTTCTATCGCCCCTGGGATACCACCCATGATGTTGGGATTGACCCATGCTAGGTAATTTAACCCCTGGGATACCACCCATGATATTGGGATTGACCCATGCTAGGTGTTGCTTCCACCCCTGGGATACCATCCAAGAATACTCATCAATTATACATTAATTCTTTCTTTAATTATAATAGTAATACACTCCTTCATTTCTTTTTGTCTATGAGATTGATACATTGGTAGTCATAACATTATTGGAACTTTGGAACATAACAGTATTTGAACTTTGGAACGTAATATTATTAGAACTTTGGAACCATGTCCACAATTATGTGACATATGACTAATAGTTGGTCAATGAATAAGGTACATGTGAACAACAATATATATGACAACTCGAGATGAGATACCTTGGAACAATTCGTAATGGGATAAGTACAATGACAATGTAACCACTATGTGCTATAGAAGGATACAGAAAGAGTAACCTTACATACCTTATCTTCCCAATATGAATATACAATCCTATATGTGAACACAATAGTCCATCTCCTTCCTTACGTTTCACTCTACAACACAAGTACATAACGTAACTTACATTAACAACCAACTTCCTTACAAGTGCACAAGACGACAATGAGTTACATGTTGGCTTTAAAATGTCATTTACCCCTTCAAAATACCATTTATGAAATTATCATACCAACAATACCACAACATTCCATAAATTGACCAATTCATCATAAACCAATAGCATGTCACACCGAGTTCATACATTCCACTTCTCCATCAACACAACATCACAATTACTCCATCAAGTCACCTCAATACACTTCATAACAACATATCCACAATAATCCCACAATTTATACTTATAGAAAAATAACAATTTAAGGAACATAACCACACCATACATGTTGATATTTCATCCATACCATGCACTTTCATCAAAATCTTAAGTCCTTTTTCAAGTTTAAATCACAAGGATGCACATCGTTTAACAAAAAAACAAAAGTGCACTATTCAACACCTTGCCAACATAACCACCATGATATACATAATATACCATGCATATAATATATTAAATAATAATAATAAACACTTACCTAAGCTTTCAAAGTGATGATCTTGCCCAAACAAGTGTAGTTTCCTTAGGGTTATTAGGGTTTGAGTTAAGAGAAATGTTGTAGAAATTTCTAGATTGGCATGTGTGTTTATGGGAATAAAATTTGATTTTTGTGACCTTTATATATTCTATTGAAGTCATCCGTAGACACTTTGATCAATCATTGGTTAGTCAAAGGAAGAATGGGTCATTTTGCCCTTTTGGGCCATGCCTTTTGTTCTAGTTTGGGCTTTAAATTGAGCCCAATAACACATATCAACTTAGCCCACCAAATTCAATGTGTTATACTCCAATTATGTCATATTTAAATAATTCCATAATTGTTATGACAATATTCAACTCACGAGATTCATGTTCATAGCCCCAATCCCAAAAATACGTGATTTTTGCCACTCATGGCTTAATTGAACATAATTTGATAAAACACTTGTGACGATGAATTAACCCCAACTTGGATGATAAACTTGATCGAGACTAGTCTTACTATTATGGAATAATGATACCATAACCCAAGAGTCCTTTTTATAGACTTATAATCGTAGAAGAAATCGAGCAAAAAGCACCCCGGCATGCTCCCGGGCGCCCCAAAGTCTTAGAGAAATTTCAGCACCTGAAAAGGTGCACATTACCGGCCTGGAAATCCCCCAGGCACTCCCCCTTGCTTCCTGTACCAAAAAAATTTCAGGCCAAAGCAGCCTGGCACGCCACCTGCAGCACCCCACACTTAATTTTTGATTTTGACTTTTCTTTGCGGATTTGGTTGGATCTTTCAAGTCCCAACCTTTGGATTTCCTCTTATCTTTAAGAACCTTTTCTTGGATGTCACTTAAAAGTCAATTTTCACCCCACAAATGCTCCACAAAGTCACAAACACCACCTACGACAAAGGTCTAATCATATTTACTAGCACAATATCAAATGTTCCATCAATAACAATGCAAAATACGTACTTATTGCTCTCGAACCCAGGGTAAACATGGTTCAAGGTTATCAAGTAGGGTCAGAAATGTATGGGGTGTTACAAAAACACTGATAATCTATCTGTGTTTTGAATACATAGGTGTTTTGAGGTAATACACGTGCAGTAATATGAAAAAATAAGTTCTATTATCGGTCTGTCCATCGAATCTCGTTTAGTGGTATAACAGATAAAGAAATACTGATAATCCATTCGAGTATTGAATACATTGATATAAGGAGGTAATACACATGTAGTTTTGTAAGAAATCAAGTTCTATTATTATTTTTCCAGCCTATTTATTTCTAGAGTAGAGATTTTGTAGGCAAAGAAACACTGATAATCTATCTGAGTGTGGAATATGATAATATTAGGAAGCAATATTCATGTAGTTATGTAAGGAACCAAGTTCTATTATTTCTCTAACCAACCTCTATGTGTCTCATTTAGTGGTATAGAAGTCAAAGAAACACCGATAATCCATCCGAGTATGAAATACATATTTTTTTGGAGGTAATACTCAAGTACCTATGTAACAAACCAAGTTCTACTATTGGTCTATCTAACCTATGTATGCCATGTTTTTGGTTTAGTAGTCAAATAAACACTGATAATCTATCCGTTTCTACAATACATATGTGTTTTGAGGTAATACACGCATAGTAATATGAAAAAACAAGTTCTATTATTGGTCTGTCCATCCAATCTTGCTTAGTGGTGTAGTAGCCAAAGAAACAGTGATAATATATCTGAGTATTGAATACATTGATCTTAGCAGGTAATACACATGTAGTTTTGTAAGAAATCAAGTTCTATTATGTATTTTTCCAGCCTATGTATTTCTTTATTAGTAGTTTAGTAGGAAAAGAAACACTGATAATATAACCAAGAATGGAATATGTTGATATTAGAAGGTAATAATCATGTACTTATCTAAGAAATAAAGTTCTATTAGTGGTCTATCCAACCTATGTATGTCTTGTTTAGTGTTATAGTAGTCAAAGAATCACCAATAATCCAATCCGAGTATGAAATACATTGATATTAGGAGGTAATACTCATGTACTAATGTAATAAACCAAGTTCTATTATTCATCCATCCAACCTATATATGTCTCATTTAGTGGTATAGTAGGAAAAGAAACACCGACAATCTATCCGAGTATGTTATACATACATGTTAGGTTGTTATACACGTGTAGTTATGGAAGATACCAAGTTTTATTTTTGGTTTTGTCCAACCTATGTATTTCACATTTATTGTTTTGGAATGCAAAGAAACACTGATAATCCATACGAGTATAGAATACATAGGTGTTTGGAGGTAATACTCAAGTACTAATGTAACAAACCAAGTTCTACTATTGGTCTATCCAACCTATGTATGTCTCATTCAGGGAATAGTAGTCAAAGAAACACTGATAATCCATCCTAGTCTAGAATACATTGGTGGTTGGAGGTGATACACCTGTAGTTATATGAGAAACCAAGTTCTATTACTGGTCTGTCCAACTAATATATGTCTCGTGAAGAGCTATATTAGTAAAATTAACACCAATAATCCAAGATTAGAACCATGCTTTAAGTACATGTAGAATCAAACATCATATTTTGGGAGTTTGAGAATTGATTTTTACATGTATTAAGTCCACATGTAACTCCTTGTAACACCCCGTACATTTCCGACCCTACTTGATTGGTGATCTAGAGTTTATATGTCTTATTTGAACCATGTTTACCCTTTTTTTTAGAGCAATAAGTACGTATTTTGTATTTCTTTGATGGAGTATTTGATATTGTGCTAGTGTCCGCAAATAAAAGTCGAAGAAAAGAAGAAAATTAGAATTTAATTGTGGGGCATGCCAGGCCGCTAGGGGAAATCCCGAATAAATATTGAGTACGGGTGGCAAGTCGAAGGGGCGTAAGCCTAGCTAGAGGCGATCTCGAATGATTATTGGAAATAGGGGACAGCTCAAAGGGGCGTAAGCCTAGCTAAAGACGAACCTGTTTTATCGATTTATGGATGGCAGCTCAAAGGGGCATAAGCCTAGCTAGAGACGATCCCAATGTTATTTACCACTGATCAGTTGGTCCCGGGCATTATATGATTGATGATGGATATTGATATGAACGTAAAATGACAGAAATGAATGCAATGTATACGACTCCACACATGTATATTCTGGTAGCTAATCTATATTGCCCACCCATTTGTACTTGATTTCATTGAAGTTCTTATATCTTATACAGTTACATGTAGACTTACATACTCAGTACATTCTTCATACTGACGTCCCTTGGGGGACTTACCTTACTTGCTGCAGGCGTAGGTGCTAGTAGACCTCCACAGTAGGTTGCAGGTCATTTGTAGATCTTTGGTGAGCTCCAGTTGGTTCGGGGCTTTTCGAGTTACATGTGTACACTTGTTTTGGTATTTTGTAAATGTTGTATAAAGAGGGGACTTGTCCCGACTTAGGTTGGTTATGTTCATGTATCTGTAGAGTCTTTGTAGATGTTGTGGGGTAAATGAAGGGATGTAAGGAATGTATGTTTTTGACTTGATGGCCCTAACGGCCAAGTTTCGTATATTTATCATATATTTTCCATGATTTTTGATATTGGCATCTTATATTTCTATGTGACGGTGATGCTTATTGAGTGACATGTGTATGAGTGTATATGAATGAAGATTGGTTCTCTCGGGCCTTATCAGCTTCAGATGCCAGTCCGCCCCATTGGAATTTGAGGCATGACAAAAGTGGTATCAGAGCTAGTCATCCTAAGGGTGTCTACAAAGTCGTGTCTGAGTAGAGTCTTGCTTATGGATGTGTTGTGCACCACATTTATAAGTAGGAGGCTACGGGACATTTAGGAGTTGTTTCTTTTTTTTATTTCTAGATCATGCAATAGATCCAATATTGTAAGTGGAATCTCTTGTTCGGGTTGACAAATTCATATTTTCCACCGACTTTGTGATCCTAGATTGTGAGATAGACTATGAAGTTCCCATTATCCTTGGTAGACCTTTTCTTGCTATCGGGAGGGCATTAGTTGATGTGGAATATGGAGAGACGAAGTTTAGCTTGAATAATAAAGAGGTAACTTTCAATGTGTGTAAGTCCATGAAGTAACCAACGTATTTACAAGTGATCTCCGTGACTGATATCATTGATGATGAAGTGGCCGATGCTCTGGAAGTGGATTTTATTAGTGAGCCACTAGCAGGAGTATTGTGGAATTATGGAAGCAAAGAGGTTGAAGAGTTTGATGAAGTCGTAGCTTCATTGGTGGGTTTTTGTTCCTATACTAAGAACCCATGCAAATTAGATCTTAACTTGAAATATAGGGAGACTCATCCCGCGAAGCCTTCTATTGTCGACCCACCACAACATGAGCTCAATCCATTACAACCAAATGTTTGCTATGTCTTTTTGGGGGAAAGTTAAAACCTTACCCATTATTATTGTGGGAGATTTGTTTTCATGGAAAGTTGAAGCATTGAAGTTGGTTGTGAGAAAATTCATTTGATCAATCGGGTAGACTATTGAGGATATTATCAGGATTGCTCCCTCACAAGATAAAGTTAAAAATCGATTATTTATCGAGTGTTGAACATCAATGGAGGCTTAACCCTCCAATAGAAGAAGTGGTGAAAAAGGAGATAATTAAGAGGAATCATGGTGGTTCCTAATGAAAATAGTGAGCTTATTCCCATGATATTGGTGACAAGTTGGAGAGTATCCATGGACTACCAGAAGTTGAATTCATGGATGGAGAAGGACCACTTTTCCATGCCATGTACGGATCAAATGCTTGATCGATTGGCAGGACGAAGGTGGTATTGTTTCTTAGATGGATTCTTCGGTTATAACCAAATTTGCATCTCACCCAAAGATCAAGAGAAGACTACCTTCACATGTCTATATGAGATGTTTGCCTCCAAGTGCATGCCCTTTGGGTTATGCAATGGACCCAGTATTTTTCAAAGGTGCATACTATCGATCTTTTTGGATATGTTGGAGGATACTATGGAGGTCTTTATGGATGATTTATCCATTGTTTGTGATAGATTGAATTATGTCTCGAACACTTGGGCAAGGTACTCGAACGATGTGTTGAAACTAATCTTGTGTTAAATTGGTAAAAGTGCCATTTTATGGTGAAGGAGGGCATCATGCTTGGGAATAAAAGTTTGGGTCTAAGAATTAGAATTGACCAAACTAAATTTGAAGTCATTGCCAAGCTAGCCCCTCTAATCTCCATGAAAGGTGTTCAAAGTATTCTTGGTCATGCTGGTTTCTATAGATGGTTCATCAAAGATTTTTCTTAGATTACGCATCCAATGTGTAAGCTTCTTGAAAAAAAGTAAAACTTGAGTTTTATGGTGATTGCTAGAGTGCATTCAATTGCCTCAAAGAGAGTCTTGTGTCGTCTCCTATAATTATAGCCCCGATTTAGTCACAACCCTTTGAATTGATGTGTGATACAAGTGTTCTTGCTTTGGGTGCGGTGTTAGGAAAAAGGAAGGATAAGCTTGTTCATCCCATATACTATCTAGCAAGTCCTTGAATGATTCCCAATGAAATTATATAGTTACAGAACAAGAGTTGCTTGTCTTAGTCTATGATTTTGAGAAATTCCATGCCTACTTATTTGGCACGAAAGTCATTATGCACACTAATCATGTAGCCCTTAGGTACTTGATGGCTAAAAAGAAGGCAAAACCTTGATTCATTAGGTGGATCTTGCTACTTCAATAGTTTGATTTTGAAGTTTAGGATTGGAAAGGATGTGAAAACCAAGTAGCGGATCACCTATCCTGCCTTGAGTCTAACAAAGAAAAGTGGGTTGAAATTAAGATTAATGACACATTTCCTGATGAGCTTGACATGGTACTAAAGGGTAGTATGCTACCATGGTATGGGAATTTGCAAACAATATAGTGAGTGAGTTGTTCCTCGATGATTTGAACCATTATCAAAAGAAATGCTTCCTCCATGATGTTAAAAAATATTATTGGGATGAACCTTATCTCTTTATGGAGTGTGCGTTATTGGGTAGGCATGCTACTGCAGGTAGTTTTCCAAGGGACTCGCCTCTATTGCAGTACCTATGACCAAATTGACTAGGCATGACTGTCCATTTTAATGGTCCGACGGGTGTGAATCGAGTTGTTGGGTTTTGGCCTTTCCTATTGATATTTTGATGATTGACTAACATAGTTGAAGGACCAGTTACAACAACTGGTGTTCCAATATGCAATTACACATAGTTGTCTTATATGCTAGTTGTCCAGTAGCTTCTGATAATTTCAGCAGATTAGTGGGACACGATATGTAGTGGTCCTCTTTAGTGTCCATTAATGAGACGACGCTCCTCTCCTAATGCTCATCATATAAATTCTTCATAACTAGGAAAGAAGCTATTTTTGCAAACATCAAAAAAGCAATCTTTCAAGCAAAAGTTGCATTGCATTTGATAGTGCAAAAGATTTAACAATTTAGAAACCTCTTGCTCATAGTGAAATGTCTTTGTTTCTAGGTTGATTGAGTTGTTTTTAACTCTTACAATTGTAAACTCACTTCTCTTTTAGAGATTCTTGTGGTTTGTTTTGTGATTAAATTATTGTTGAGCTATTTTTAGCTAGAATTAGCTAAATAGTGTCTTTCAAGCAGAGTTACTGTGAAAGAGGTGTAGCAATAGAGTTATTGCTAGTGATTAGGGATTAAGAGTTTAATTTCAAGATTGCATAAGGGTTGTAATCATTTTTGTTGCTTGGTGATTAGTGGAGTGGTTGGTGAAATCCTACTGGGGTAGGTCATGGTTTTACTCCCTTGAGCGAGGAGGTTTCCATGTAAACATACTTTGTCATCTACTTTACTGCTAATTACTTCATGTTCTCGTTGTTTTTCATTTTCCTCATACAATGACCAGGTATAGCAACAGGTCCTCGTTATAGTGGTGGACTCTGGCAAACTATCAATTTGTATCACAACATATTCTTCCTATAAGGTTAACACCTAAGAAGGATCCTATTCACGAAGGAAGCTCCACCCAGTCTCGAGGAAGGACAATCAATAACTTGACCACTAAGGTAAAATGGCTAATTCTACCGCGAGTTGAAGATAAGAATACATGATTTTATCATGGAAGAAGATAATGAGCTATGGGATGTCATCTGTGATGGTCCTGATATGCCTATGTGATTTGTTAAAGAAGGGGAAATCTCTCTATATGTTCCCAAATCTAGGATAGACTATAATGAAGCTGACAGAAAGAAGATAAAAAGAATTACAAGGATAAGAAGATTCTTATATATGAGATAAGACCCATGTAATACCCCGTACCTTCCCAACCCTACTTTACGACATTAAATAATGTTTACTTAGGTGTCGAGAGCTATAAGTATGTCTTTGGTAATGTTAATGACGAGAAAAATTGAAATTTCGCCTTGTACATGTGATTAGCCCTTCGTAGGAGGTGTTTTGTGATTTTCGTGGAGCATTTGTGGGGTTTAAAATGAAGCTAAGAGGACCTCTAAACAAAGTATATTAAGGGTAAGAAGTAAGTTAAAGAATAGGACTTGAAGTATCTAACCAAATCAGCAAAGAAAAGTCAAAAAATGGAATTTTTTGAAAAACTAAGTGTGGGGAGCGCTATAGGGCGTGCCACGCCGCTTTGGGCTAAAATTTTTATCCCACAGGCAGCAAGCTGGCGCGCCCAAGGGCGTGCCAGGCTGGTTTTGCCACTTTTTCAAAGTTGGAAATTTCTTAAATCCCAAGGGTGTCAGGGGACGTACCGAGCCAATTTTTGCCACGTTTCTTCTACAACCACGAGTATATATATATAATGAACGAAATATTATATTGGTATGGTAAAATTACACGTGAACGAATTTGGCATCAAAATAACAGTTTTACCCTTGTGGTCAAAATAAGCCATACGTGGCTAGAATCACTTGTTTTTGGGATTGAGGCTAGGGATATGAATAGTGTGAGTGGGAATATTTTTGTAACATGTATGATATTATTTAAACACGAGAAATTATTGATTTTATTGGGTTAAGTGAATTGGGCCCAACAAAAGGCCCAAAAATGAGAAGAAGACATGTGTAACACCCTGTATCTACCAAACCCTACTTGACAAAATTGAACAATGGTTACTCAAGTGTAGAGAGTCAAAATTTTGTAATTTGCAATGTTATTGATGAAATAATTGATATTGGGCCTAGTACATGGTATTAGACCTTTGTAGGAGGTGAAGCACCCGTAGGTTGTCGAACCTATGCGACTACGTTTACATATATGGAATTAGTTAAACATGAGAGATTTGATGAATTAGACATTTATTTGTTGGGTATTAATGAGTCATGAGCCATTGGGCCAAATGAGGCCCAAAACAAGAACATAAGACTAGGCCCAATGGGGCAAAAATGATCCAATCTTCCATTTGACCAAATCAAACATGCATTTAATGCCAAAATGGGATAAGAGAGACTTAAGGTACCCATATATATGAGGTAAATCATATTTTTAACTCATTTGGACTCTCATGCCTTTTTCTAGAATTATCTCAACATTTCTTATCTCATACAAACCCTAAGCCCTCATCTTTGTGGACAAGCTCATTTTTGTAAAAGGCTTGGTAAGTGTTTATTATCATGGTTTAATATATTTTATGCATGGAATATGGTTTATATCATGTTGGTTATGTTGGTGAAGTGTGAGAAGTTCACTATGTGTAAAATAATTTGTGTTTGCTAAATCGGAGGATGGTTTTGTCTTGTAAACTTGAACATGGACTTGTGATCTTTAAGGAAATGAAATTTATGGATTCAATATTGAAATGTAATATGTGAATATAGTCTTACCTTTTTTTATCCTTGTATATAATGTTTGGAATTGTTGTCGTAGATTTGGTTACGGATTTGGTGACGTATTGATCGTAAAGTGTAATTTTGGTGATGTTATAGTGTGTTGTGAGACCATGGCTGATTGTGGGTATTAAATATGATCAAAAATATGTTAAAAGAAGTTTAGGTATGATCATGGACCATTCATTGCATTAAAAGACCCAAAGAGACCATTTTGGACCAAAACGGGGATTCGCCCCCGCAGACGGAGGCACCTGCGGGCGCAGATACCAACGCATATGCCTATGGCTGCTTCCAGAGGGCATATTCGCATGCACTTCATCCACCTGCGGGTGCAGGTGGCAGTGCAGGTCAGCCTCTAGGTCCGGTTTGTATGTTTTCGTATCTAGTTGATCCCCGATACCCTTTATGGATATAATTAGCAACTTGTGATGTCGTTTTAATGACTTTGAAGTGTCGTATGGAGGTATGTTGGACTGTATTAAGTGGTTATTGTTGTTCATATGTTGTTATGAGGCCAATTTGATAAGAATAAATGTGACGGAATGATAATGAGAAAGCGTAAAGGGTAAGTGTGGTGTGAAATGATATTGATGTATGATATTTTGGTCAATGTTTGTAATGTTATGGTGTTGTTGATATGATAATGTAGTGGAGTGATATTGTAAGGAATGAAATGAGGTTATATGACAGTCATATAATTCATTGTCGTTTTGTACACTTGTACGGTAAATAGTTGTTAATGAGAGTTCCATTGTGGACTTGTGTTGTAGAGTGAAACATAAGGAAGAAGCTGGACTGTTGTGTTCATATATAGACGTGTATTCATATTGGGAAGACAAGGTATGTAAGGTTACTCTTCTATATCCTTCTGCAGCATATGGTGTTCACGTTGTCATAGTACTCATTCGATTCCGAAATGCTCTAAGGTATTCCGTATCCAGTAGTTGACTAGTATTACTCATAAGTTCCTGACTCATTGGTCAATGGTGAATCATAAGACTCATGCCCATTGGTTGACTCATGTTCATTAGCTAATATGGATCATTATCCTAAGGTTCCAAAAGTGTTGCATTCCATGAGGGTTCTATAGAATTCCAACTACGATTGACGTATCTTGCTATTCCATGTGTCCTACTCCTAGATGAATTATTATTCACATATTTCATATTTATTGACTAAGGTTCCAAAGCTGTCATAATGTTATGAATTCTAAGAGAACTGTCTCAATGAGAGTAATGAAGTAAAGAGAGCTTGTCTAGTTTGAACGGCATTATTCCAATCATGTTATGTTCCAAAGTCTAATAAAATTATAATTATCTTTGTACCAATTTCATATGGGCAATGAAGAAGTAATGTGCAAGCTAGTATACTAATATCTCAAGAGCAAGGCATTAAGTTATGTATGTTTGTTGGGGGCAAAAGTGCAGGAAAATCATAGATGTAGGGTGAACACGATTCCAAGGTTCCAACAATATTATAACTCCAACGTTTCTAGAATGCTATGCTCTAAGTTTTAATAGTGCTATGACTGTCATTGTCTCAATCTCTCACAAGTCTAAGGGTATCAATCTCATGGGGTAAAAGAGTGAAGTAATATGTAAGAGTGTGCTTCAAGTAATGTAATGATCTTTAATGTGTCACTCTCATAACTAGGTAAAGGGTATAAGATTGTAAAGAGGTAAGACGCTTGGTTACTATATGTTTCATTGGGTATGGATCACACTCTAAAGGGTACAAGTTCAATATGGGAAATCCCAATACTATGCTATGTTATTTATTATAGCCCACCAAAGGTGGAGGTCCGGTATCATATGCTTACTCATATAAGATCGCATAGGAGTAATGTAGAGGTAATGTGCGAGTTAATATATCTATCCCTCCCAAGTAAAGGTGTCAATCTCTTGAAAGTAAAGAAATGAGGTAAAGCATATATGTGTGTTTCCAATAGCATCACGATCCTCAATGTATCATAAAAGTATCAATCTCTCACAAGCGAATGTATTGATCTCTCATAACTAAAAGTCTCAATCTCTCATAAGCGAGCGTATCAATCTTTCACAAGTAAAGGTACTGATCTCATAAAAGTTAAAGAATGAGGTAAGGTGTAATATTATGAGTGTATCCATGCGGTGGCATAACCACCTGCATGATGATATCCATGGGGTGAAATGAACACCTGCATGATGACTATTTCCCGAATTACGGGATGTATCCATGGGGTGCAAATACCAGCATGATGATGTTAATGTATCCATGGGGTGCAAACACCCGCATAATGATGTTAATGTATCCATGGGGTGCAAACACTCGCATGATGATGTTAATGTATCCATGGGGTGCAAACGCCCGCATGATGATGTTAATTTATCCATGGGGTGCAAGAACACCCGCATGATGATATGATCTTATCCATGAGGTGAAAAGAATACCTGCATGACGATGATATTTTATCCATGGGTTGAAAAGAACACCTGCATGATGAGGGCCCAGACAATATACGAGTGATGTAAAAGTAAACTAAAGTAAAGGCAAGAGAAAGAAAGAACGTAACGTACATGGTTCCCCACATACAGAAAGAGAGTTTATTCACGTTCACTATTTCTTTTATATTGATTCCATTATCGTTGTTATTGTGTATGACGAATCTCTTATGAGCCTTACATACTCAGTACATTCTTCGTACTGACCCCCTCGGGGGACTTACCTTACATGTTGCAGGTGCTGGCACTAGTAGACCTCCACAGTAGGTTGACAGTTAATTGCAGATCATTGGTGAGCCCCAGTTGCTTCGGGACTTTCCGAGTCACAGTTGTATAGTTGTTTTAATGTTGTAAATGTTGTATAAAGCGGGGACGTGTCCCGACTTTTAGTTGGTATTGTAAATGCATCAGATAGAGGCTTTTGTAGACATATGTGGGTATGTGAATACAAGAGACGTATGATCATTTTGACTTGATGGCTCGAACGACCAAGTTTCATGTATCTATTATTATGGCATATGTTTCCATGTCCATGAATTCCGCATAGTTGCATGAGGTATAATAAGATTCATACGGGGATATGCATGTGAATGTACATGAACATAGATTGGTTCTCTCGGGCCATATCGGCTTCGGGTGCCAATCACGCCTCAATGGGGTTTGGGGCATGACAACATGGGCCAAAATGGGTCAAAAGACCCATTCTTGCCTTGACCTTCTAGAATACTATGTTTAATGGATAAGGATGGAATTAAAGGCTTATAAAAGGGACAAAAAAATCTAATTTTATTCATTGGACATTTTCATGCTTTCTAGACATTTCTCAACCATTTTTCTCTCAAAACCCTAAGAACTCAAAGCCAACTTTTGGATCAAGATCATCATTTTTCAAGCTTGGGTAAGTGATTATTGTTATGGATTAATATACTATATGCATGGGAGAGTATGTAAATCATGTTGGTTATGCTTGGAAGTATTGAACATGGTGTCTTGTGTTTATGGTAAAAGATTTATGATCCATGGGATTTAAGCTTAAAATATGACTTGTGACTTTGATGAAAGGGCATGGTATGGATAAAATATGAACATGTATGGTGTGATTTTGTTATTAAACTTGTTATTTTTCTCCAATTGTAAATTATGGGATTTTGGCCGATATGTGCTATGAAGTGTATTAAGGTGAATTGATGGATTATTTGTGATATGGTGTGGATGAGAAAGTGTAAAGGAGAAGTGTTGTGGTGAAATGTTATTGATTATCATGTATTGGTCAATGTATGGAATATTGTGGGATTATTGGTATGATAATTTCATCAATGGTATTGTCAAGGGGGAAATGAAATTTTAAAGGCAAAAATGTAACTCATTGACGTTATATGCATTTGTAAGGTAGTTGATGATTAATGTCACTTCCGTTATGTATTTGTGTTGTAGAGTGAAACATAAAGAAGAAGCGGTACTATTGTATACGCATCTAAGATTGTGTATTCGTACTGAGAATACAAGGTATGTAAGGTTACTCTGTCCGTATCTTTCTGCGGCAAATAGTATTCACATTGAAATTACGCTTGTCCCATCCTGAAATGTGCTAAGGTATCCTATATCCGGTTATCAATGGTCATTATCATATGTTTCCTACTCATTGATCAATTGCGAATCTCATGTCTCATATTCATGGTTAATGTTCCAAAAGCTCAATAGGGTTATGTTCCAATGTTCCAATAGTGATTATACTCATGTCTCTTGTTCAAGAATTATTGTCTAATGGTGTTATGGTTTGAATAATGTTATGTTTCTCACAATGTTTATTTACATGTCTCTCACTCATTGGTTAATGATCCAAAGCTTAAAGTAAAGTTGTAACTATCATTGTATCAATCTCAAAGTAATGAATAAAGTAATGCAAATATGTGGTCAATGATCAAGTATGGGTGGTAGCTTTGGGGTAACATGCCTAGCTCAAGCCGATCCCGAGATTGTTGGATCAGGGGGCAGTCCTAGAGTCCTACGCCTAGCTCGGACCGATCCTTACAGGGGGCAGCTCTAGGGGTAATAACCTAGCTCGAGCCGAACCTGAAATGTTGGTTTATGGGTGGCAGCTCTAGAGGTAATAACCTAGCTCGAGCCGATCCCGATATATGTTAATTCTTCAGTGGCAGCTCTAGGGGCATAAGCCTAGCTCGAGCCGATACCAACATAACAATAAGTTATGTTAAAACCCACTATTCAGTCGGGGCCCGAGTATCACAAGTCACAGACAAAGATGAATAATCACAGAAGTAAAGATACAAAGAAAGTAATGAAAGCAATATACATGGTTTCCAAAGTACAGAACAGTGACTTATCCATATTGATCATTCATTTGTATTTGAGTTCATTGGCATATTTACTTATCATACAAGTTTAATATGGCCTTACATACTTAGTACATTCATCGTACTGACCCCTCTTGGGGGATTTACCGTACTTGTTGCAGGCACAGGTACTAGTAGGCCTCCACAGTAGGTTGCCTGTTGTTGCGGATCGTTGGTGAGCTCCAGTTAGTTCGGGGCTTCTCCGAGTCACAGTTGCACATATGTTTTGGTGTTGTATATGTTGTCTAAAGCAGGGACTTATCCCTACTTTCAGTTGGTTTTGGTAAATGTATATGTAGAGGCTTTTGTAGACATGTGTGGGTGTATGAATGTAAGGTAGTATATGACATTTTGACTTGATGGCCTCAACGACCAAGTTTCACATATGTATATATATATATGTCCCATGTTCCATGTTTTTTCGTATTTTGCCTTTCATGTTCTTTCGTAATGGTGGTGTTGCCTATGACATACATATGAATGAATAGAAGCAAAGCTTGGTTCTCTCGGGCCATGTTGGCTACGGGTGCCAATCCGTCCCGATGGGATTTGGGGCTTGACAAAAGTGGTATCAGAGCAGGTGGTTTTAAGGGTGTCTACAAAGCCGTGTTTGAGTAGAGTCTTACTTATTGATGTGGTTTGCACCACATTTATAAGTAGAAGGCTACAGTGCATTTAGGATGTTGTTCTTTTCTTCACTTCTAGATCGTGCTATAGAGCCAATGTTGTAAGTTGAATTGTATCTGATCATGGTAATTGTTTTTCTTTGGTATAGTCAAAATGCCAATTACTAGAAGAGGTAGAGGTAAAGGGAAGTAGGTAGATGTGCCTACTGAAGAAGGAATGAGTAGACTGCCACCTGAACAAGCCAGTCAAGGTGGAGCAAATATTGAAATTTCATCGTGGTCTTCGTCTACTTTTCCAGCTCCAGAAGAGCCGATTGGTAGAGAAGTACCCGCAGAACCGCCAATAAATGCCACAGATCAGGATCTGAGAAATGCAGTTCATCTGTAGACTCAGTTAGTGGCAGCACAAAGTCAAGGACGCGTTGGTCCAATGACACATGATGATGATGCGGCTAGAGTGGCGAGTAGCAGAACACAGGATTTCCTGAAACTGGACCCTCCTATATTCACTGGGTCAGATCCGAAAGAAGATCCACAGGATTTCGTGGATCAAATTAAGAGGGACTTGGAAGTTATACACATGACGGGGGTAGAAACAGTTGAACTTGCTGCGTATAGATTGAAAGGGGATGCGATATTGTGGTACGAGGATTGGAAGAAATCCCGTGATATTGGTGCAAATCCACCTGATTGGGAAGAATTTAAAATAACTTTCCTTGATCATTACTTGCCCTATGAGATCCGTAAGGTACGTACGAATCAGTTTCTAAATCTCCGTTAAGGAAATTTGAGCGTCAGGGAATACAATTTGCAATTTAATTCCTTGGCTTGATATGCGCCTAATGTGGTGGCTAGGATGACATATAGAGTCCATCGATATGTGGATAGGTTAGAGCCATATCTGGTAAGGGATTGCACCATTGCTACCTTGAACAAAGACATGGACATAGCTAGAATACAAGCCTTCACCCAGAAAATAGAAGATCAAAGACAGAGACGAAGGGTACATGAATTTGACAAGGGACAGTCCAAAAAGGCTAGACCTATGGGACCACCTATGATGTCCCAAGGAGGCTCTAGGCCCCGTATGTTTCCTAGACCACCTAGACCATCGTTCTCCTATTCCACAGGGGGTGCTCATTCTCAGTTTTGAGGATCTAGAGGTGGTCCATCTGGGCAGAGTAGCGGAGGTCACGGATCAAAGGCAGCAGGTTTTCCTCATTAGCAGTGTCAGCACTGCAGGCGTATTCATGCAGGTACATGTCGAGTGGGGACAAATGCTTGTTTCTGGTGCGGTATGATAGGACACATGATGAAAGAGTGTCCCCAGAGGAGCATGAGTGGTATAGCACGACCGGCAGGATCGACCGTTGCGTCATCAGCATCGGTTCCTTCACTGGGCCGAGGTGTGCAGCCTATTGGCCGTGGTAGGGGTGCCAGAGGAGCAGTCAGTACTAGCGGGGTCCAGAATCACACTTATGCTTTAGTGGACCAACAGAATTCAGAGGCTTCCCCTGATGTTGTCGCAGGTACATTATCCATATTTTCATATAATGTATGCGCATTAATTGACCCCGGTTCTACATTTTCCGATGTTACTCCATTGGTTGCAGCAAAATTTGCAAAGGTACTAGAATTATTAATTAAAATCAATTGAAGTGTCTACACCGATCGGTGAATATATTATTGCAAAGAGAGTATATCATAACTGTGTGGTAACTATGTGCGGTCATATACACTGGTCGATCTTATTGAACTTGATATGGTGGATTTTGATGTGATAATTGGAATGGATTGGTTGGCCTCTTGTTATGCTACGGTAGATAGCCGGGCCACGAAGGTACATTTTTGTTTTTCGCAAGAAAATGTTCTTGAATGGCAGGGTAATGTAGGGGCACCACGAGGGAGATTTGTTTCCTATCTGAAAGCCAGGAAGATGATTGCTAAGGTTTACATATGTCATTTAGTACGGGTGAAAGATAGTGATGTGGAACCACTAACTCCGCAGTCGGTTCCAGTGGTCAATGAATTTCTAGATGCATTCCCAGAGGATCTTCCAGGCTTACCCCCAGAACGGGAAGTAGAATTTGGCATTGATGTGATCCCAGGCACTCAGCCTATCTCTATTCCCCCATATAGAATGGCTCCAGCAGAACTGCATGAATTGAAGGAGTAATTGAAATATTTGTTAGACAAGGGCTTCATTAGGCCTAGTATGTCTCCGTGGGGTGCACCGGTATTATTTGTACAGAAGAAAGATGGTACGCTGAGAATGTGCATCGACTATCGGTAATTGAATAAGGTAACGATCAAGAACAAATATCCTCTCCCACGAATTGATGATTTGTTTAATCAGTTACAGGGTGACAAGTGTTTTTCAAAGATCGACTTGAGGTTGGGTTACCATCAAGTCAGAGTTAGAGAGTAAGATGTACCCAAGACAGCTTTTCGAACACGGTATGGCCATTATGAATTTTTAGTTATGTCATTTGGACTAACAAATGCACCAGCTGTGTTCATGGATTTGATGAATAGGGTGTTTAAGCCATTTATGGACGTATTCGTCACGGTATTTATAGATGACATCCTGGTTTATTCAAGATCACCAGAGGACCACGCTAATCACATACGGCAGGTGTTACAGGTTCTCCGTGAGCGTAAGTTGTATGCAAAGTTCTCCAAATGTGAGTTTTGGTTAAAATCAGTTGCATTCTTGGGTCATATTGTGTCAGATGAAGGGATACAGGTTGATACACAAAATATTGAAGCAGTGAAAAACTGGCCAAGACCTACGACACCCACAGAGATTCATAGTTTTCTTAGACTGGCGGGTTATTGTAGAAGATTCGTGGAAGGTTTTTCCTCTATTGCTGCACCGTTAACAAAGCTTACACATAAGGCAGTAAAATTTCAGTGGAATGATGCGTGGGAGAAAAGTTTCCAAAAGTTGAAAGATAAATTAACCTCCACACCAGTTTTAGTGCTTCCCGAAGGTACCGAAGGTTATGCAGTGTATTGTGATGCTTCCGGGGTTGGCCTTGGATGTGTGTTGATGCAGCACGATAATGTCCTAGCATATGCCTCACGACAGTTGTGGCCACATGAGAAAAATTATCCCACTCATGATATTGAATTGGCAATGGTAGTTTTTGCTTTAAAGATATGGCGTCATTAATTGTATGGAGTTCATGTTGATATCTATACGGATCATAAAAGTTTGCAATATCTCTTTAAGTAGAAGGAACTCAATTTAAGGCAACGAAGGTGGTTGGAGCTCTTAGAAGACTATGATATTGATATTCTTTATCATCCAGGAAAAAAAAATGTGGTAGCTGATGCATTGAGCCGCAAGACAGTAGAAAGCACTAGTGGCCAGTTGACTGTGAAGCAAGAGATAATCAAAGATTTACATCAATTAGCCAGCTTGGGAGTTCGCCTTATAGAATCTCCAAGTGAAAGGATTATTGTGCAAAATGCAGCAGAATCCTCTTTAATAGCTGAAGTGAAAGAGAAACAGTTTGCGGATTCTATATTATTGCAGCTAAAAGAAAATGTATAGAAGAATTTGACAAAGGCATTTGATTTTACACCAGAAGGAGTACTCCAATGCCAAGGCAGATTATGTGTACTAGATGTAGATGAGTTGAGGAAACAAATTATGACAGAGGAGCACCATTCGCACTGTTTTATTCATCCGGGTGCTACTAAAATGTACCATGATTTATAGGCAGTGTATTGGTGGGGAAATATGAAAAAGGACATTGCAGAATTTGTCGCTCAATGCCCGAATTGTCAACAAGTGAAAGTAGAGCATCAGAAACCGGGAGGTTACATGCAATGTATCAATCTTCCAGTCTGGAAATGGGATATGATTAATATGGATTTCATCACAGGTTTGCCTCATACATTGCAGAAATTTGATTCTATATGGGTCATAGTGGACAGGCTTACCAAATCAGCGCATTTTCTACCAGTCAAGACAACCTATACAGCTGAGGATTAAGTGAAGTTGTATGTGAAAGAGAGAGTACGATTGCATGGTATTCCACTTTCCATTATATCAGACAGAGGAGCACAGTTCACAGCGCACTTTTGGAGATCTTTTCAGTAGAGTTTGGACGCATAGGTGAATTTGAGTACGGATTTCCATCCTCAGATTGATGGACAAGCAGAACGTACTATTCAGACACTTGAAGATATGCTACGAGCTTGTACGTTAGATTTTCAAGGCAGTTGGGATGACCATTTTCCTCTTATTGAATTTGCTTACAACAATAACTATCATTCAAGTATTAAAATGTCACCTTATGAAGCCTTGTACGGAAGGAAATGTAGATCACCAATTGGATAGTTTGAAGCGGGTGAAACTGTTTTACTTGGGCCAGATATTGTTCATCAGGCTATGGATAAAGTTAAAGTGATCCAACTGCGGTAACAAATGGCCCAAAGTCGCCACAAGTCATATGCTGATGTTAGAAGAAGAGGGCTTGAATTCGCCATAGGTGATTGGGTATTTTTAAAGGTGTCATCGATGAAAGGGGTAATGCGGTTCAGAAAGAAAGGGAAATTGAGTCCATGTTACATAGGCCCATATGAAATCATTAGAAGATTTGGGCAAGTTGCGTATGAATTAGCACTACCTCAAGAACTTTCCTCAGTCCACCCAGTATTTCATGTTTTCATGCTTCGAAAATGCATAGGAGATCCATCTCGTATTGTTCCAATTGAAGATGTTCAAGTTACAGAGGATCTTACTTATAATGAGGTACTCATTGCTATTCTATATCGACAAGTAAAAAGATTGAGGAATAAATACATAGCTTCCGTGAAAGTCCTGTGGCGAAATCAACAAGTAGAGGAGGTCACATGGGAAGCGGAAGAAATGATGAAATCCAAGTACCCCTATCTATTACAAATGGACCAAGAAGTTCAAAGTGCGGAAGCGGAGAAATAAAAAGTAAGTATTCATGAGCCTTAAGTGTTTATGTATATGTATGGTAGTATAGAGATGCATTTGTCATAATTGAAGTGATACTATTAACATTCGAGGATGAATGTTCCTAAGGGGGGAAGAATGTAATACCCCGTACCTTCCCAACCCTACTTGACGACATTAAATAATGTTTACTTAGGTGTCGAGAGCTATAAGTATGTCTTTGGTAATGTTAATGATGAGGAAAATTGAAATTTGGCCTCGTACATGTGATTAACCCTTCGTAGGAGGTGTTTTGTGATTTTCGTGGAGCATTTGTGGGGTTCAAAATGAGGCTAAGAGGACCTCTAAACAAAGTATATTAAGGGTAAGAAGTAAGTTATAGAATAGGACTTGAAGTATCTAACCAAATCCACGAAGAAAAGTCGAAAAACATAATTTTTTGAAAAACTAAGTGTGGGGAGCGCTAGAGGGCGTGCTATGCCTATTTGGGCTAAAATTTGTAGCCCACAGGCAGCAAGCTAGCGCGCCCAAGGGCGTGCCAGACTAGTTTTGCCACTTTTTCAAAGGTGGAAATTTCTTAAATCCCAAGGGTGCCCGGGGACGTACCGAGCCGATTTTTTCCATGTTTCTTCTACAACTATGAGTATATAAATAGAATGAATGAAATATTATATTGGTATGGTAAAATTACTCTTGAACGAATTTGGCATCAAAATGACGGTTTTGCCCTTGTGGTCAAAATAAGTCATACGTGGCTAGAATCACTTATTTTTGGGATTGAGGCTACGAATATGAATAGCGTGAGTGGGAATATTGTTGTAACACGTATGAGATTATTTAAACACGAGAAATTATTGATTTTATTGTGTTAAGTAAATTGATCCCAACATAAGGCCCAAAAATGAGAAAAAGACATGGGCCAAAATGGATCAAAAGACCCATTCTTGCCTTGACCTTCTAGAATAGTACATTTAATGGATAAGGATGGACTTAAAGGCTTATAAAAGGGACCAAAAAATCTAATTTTATTCATTGGACATTCTCATGCTTTCTAGACATTTCTCAACCATTTTTCTCTCAAAACCCTAAGAACTCAAAGCCAACTTTTGGAGCAAGATCATCATTTTTCAAGCTTGGGAATGGATTAATATACTATATGCATGGGAGAGTATGTAAATCATGTTGGTTATGCTTGGAAGTGTTGAACATGGTGTCTTGTGTTTTTGGTAAAAGATTTGTGATCCATGGGATTTAAGCTTGAAATATGACTTGTGACTTTAATGAAAGAGCATGGTATGGATAAAATATGAACATGTATGGTGTGATTTTGTTATTAAACTTGTTATTTTCTACAATTGTAAATTATGGGATTTTGGCCGATATGTGCTATGAAGTGTATTAAGGTGAATTGATGGATTATTTGTGAGATGGTGTGGATGAGAAAGTGTAAAGGAGAAGTGTTGTGGTGAAATGTTATTGATTATCATGTATTGGTCAATGTATGGAATATTGTGGGATTATTGGTATGATAATTTCATCAATGGTATTGTCAAGGGGGAAATGACATTTTAAAGGCAAAAATGTAACTCATTGACGTTATATGCATTTGTAAGGTAGTTGGTGATTAATGTCACTTCCGTTATGTATTTGTGTTGTAGAGTGAAACATAAAGAAGAAGCGGTACTATTGTATACGCATCTAAGATTGTATATTCGTATTGAGAATACAAGGTATGTAAGGTTACTCTGTCTGTATCTTTCTGCGACAAATAGTATTCACATTGACATTTCACTTGTCACATCCCGAAATGTGCTAAGGTAGCCTATATCCGGTTATCAATGGTCATTATCATATGTTTCCTACTCATTGATCAATTGCGAATCTCATGTCTCATATTCATGGTTAATGTTCCAAAAGCTCAATAGGGTTATGTTCCAATGTTCCAATAGTGATTATACTCATGTCTCTTGTTCAAGAATTATTGTCCAATGGTGTTATGGTTCAAATAATGTTATGTTTCTCACAATATTTATTTACATGTATCACACACATTGGTTAATGATCCAAAT
This sequence comes from Capsicum rhomboideum, assembly GCA_031232105.1. Taxonomy (NCBI): domain Eukaryota; kingdom Viridiplantae; phylum Streptophyta; class Magnoliopsida; order Solanales; family Solanaceae; genus Capsicum; species Capsicum rhomboideum. Next base: position 63,815,685 of record CP124718.1, read on the forward strand.
CTTAAAGTAAAGTTGTAACTATCATTGTATCAATCTCAAAGTAATGAATAAAGTAATGCAAATATGTGGTCAATGATCAAGTATGGGTGGTAGCTTTGGGGGCAAATGCCTAGCTCAGGTCGATCCCAAGATTGTTGGATCAGGGGGAAGTCCTAGAGGCATACGCCTAGCTCAGACCGATCATGACAGGGGGCAGCTCTAGGTGTAATAACCTAGCTCAAGCCGAACCTGAAATATTGGTTTATGGGTGGCAGCTCTAGAGGTAATAACCTAGCTCGAGCCAATCCCGATATATATGAATTCATGGGTGGCAGCTCTAGGGGCATAAGCCTAGCTCGAGCCGATCCCAACATAACAATAAGTTATGTTAAAACCCACTGTTCAGTCGGGGTCCGGGTATCACAAGTCACAGGCAAAGATGAATAATCACAGAAGTAAAGATACAAAGAAAGTAATGAAAGCAATATACATGGTTTCCAAAGTACAGAACAGTGACTTATCCATATTGATCATTCATTTGTATTTGAGTTCATTGGCATATTTACTTATCATACAAGTTTCGTATGGCCTTACATACTTAGTACATTCTTCATACTGACCCCTCTTGGGGGATTTACCTTACTTGCTACAGGCGCAGGTACTAGTAGGCCTCCACAGTAGGTTGCCAGTTGTTGCGGATCGTTGGTGAGCTCCAGTTAGTTTGGGGCTTCTCCGAGTCATAGTTGCACATATGTTTTGGTGTTGTATATGTTGTCTAAAGAGGGGACTTGTCCCGACTTTCAGTTGGTTTTGGTAAATGTCTATGTAGAGGCTTTTGTAGACATGTGTGGGTGTATGAATGTAAGGTGGTATATGACGTTTTGACTTGATGGCTTCAACGGCGAAGTTTCATATATGTATATATATATATATGTCCCATGTTCCATGTTTTTCCATATTTCGCCTTTTATGTTCTTACGTAATGGTGGTGTTGCCTATGACATGCATATGAATGCATAGAAGCAAAGCTTGGTTCTCTCGGGCCATGTCTGCTACGGGTGCCAATCCGTCCCGATGGGATTTGGGGCGTGACAACCCAATAAGCACAATCGGTTCTCTGATTGTGAATCCGATAAGGAAATACGGAAAGCTTTGTTGAATGCTCATGAAGCATTAAGTCAAGTGAAGAAATCAAAGATTGATATGCTTACTACTTAATACGAGTTGTTTAAGATGAGAGAAGGAGAATCTAACCAAGATATGCATACTCTATTCATGTCTTTTATGAAAGAAGTCATGTGTCTTGGAGAAAACATCAAGATGTACAGGTTGGTCATAAATTTTTTTAGTATCTTTCCCCCTCGTGGGAAAGAAATGTGAATGTAATTTCATATGCAAAGGATTTATAAACTATGATAATGGATGAGCTTATTAGACATTTGAAGACATATGAGCTTAAAAATCAGCAAGATTCGAAAAGAAATGACCCTAAGAAAGAAAGGAGCATGGTTCTAAAGGAAATAAAGAATGACTCAAGTAAATATGAACATGACATAGCCTATCTCACTCGGAGGTTTCAAAGGATGGTAAGAAGTGGAGGTTTTTAGAATAAAGAAAACTCAAGTAAGGGTTTCAGAGGGAATGATTTATTCCACAATGTGGAAAGTTCAGTCTTTATATCAAAGATTGTCCACTTCATAAGCTGGACTACAAGGATTTGATTAAGAAAAACTCAGAAAGTACTTAGAAAAGGAACCAAATCTCCTACAGAGTCAGAAGAAGGGAAGAAACTGACAAGATAGTTAACCAAGCACTAGCAGCTTGGGAAGACTCATCGAGTGAATAAAATGAAGAGGTGGATGGTGATAACATATCCATGTTATTGACTGAATATGAGCCAACAAGATCTGATTCCTTGCTAGCTTTCATGTCCAAATTTTATAATGAAACAGAAGTTGAGGTAACCTTCCTTGTCTTGAGAAACTATTCTATGAAAGAGTTAAGATCCTTATCTAATGTCTTAATCGATACCTTTTACAATCATGCTCTTGAAAAAAAGTCTCTAGCTAATGAATTGAATGGCTTTGAAATAGAGAAAATCTCCTTATCCTTAAGAAATTCACAGCTTGAAGTAGAAGTTGCTAAGATTAAAAATGAAAACAAAATTCTAAATGAAAAAACCAAAAGGTTTTCTGGTAAGGTTGAGGAAACTGAGACATTTACAAGTCTTGAATTAAAGTTGAGAAGGGTCAGTCTAGACCTTGCTTCCTCTCTTGAACAAAATAGGGTGCTAGAAAAGAATTTGAATAGCACTAAGCTTGAACTAGAGAAATCCTTTTGTTGGACTGCTTCGTCAAAAACTCTTAATAATCTAAGTAGTATGAGGTCAAATTTTAGAGAAGGTCTTGGTTTGGAAAAATACAATGTTCCTTACAATCCTCATAGAAAGTACGCATCTGTTTCAAATAATTGGTTATCTACTCACTGTGGTAATAATGGTCACTAAAAGAAAAATGTCAAGCTCTTCACAAAGAAAAGAGACAAATTTGAATTTTTCTCAAACCACCATAATCTTCAAGGGAACTAGTACTAAATACAGAAAACCTAGTTTGCCTGCATGGGCAAAAAGAAATCTTATCCATCCTTTTACTCATTTAAGGGGACCCAAGCTCATGTGGGTTCCCAAGTTTAACAAATGACTATACATGCAAGTAGAGGTGAGAGGAGGCAGTCAAAAAAATCAAAAATGGTTCATGATAGTGGTTGCTTAAGGCATATGACTGGCAACACGAAAAATTTCCTCTCACTAAAAGCATTTCAAGGAGGTAGTGTGTTATTTTGGGAAGGAATGAAAGGACACATTCTAGGTATTGGTCAAATTGGTAAATCTCTAGGTCATGCTATTGAAGATGTTTACTATGTGAATAGTTTGAAGTATAATCTGCTGAGTGTGTCTCAATTATGTGAAAAAGGAAATGAGGCAAAGTTTATATCTGATTCATGTACTGTAACAAATGTTACAATAGGTGAAGTGATTTTCGTAGCCAAATGGTGAAAAAATATGTATGTGGTAGATCTTGATTCTATCTATGGTGATTATTTAAACTGTCTAAGTGATGTTGGAAATGATGATGAATTATGGCACAAAAGATTAGGGAATGTGAGCTTTTTACTACTCAACAAGTTAATTTCAAAGGAACTGGTGCATGGACTACCCAACAAAAATTTTATAGACTGCAAGGTATGTGTTGCTTGTGTTAAAGGAAAGTAGGTTCGTTCCTCCTTTAAGTCAAAGAAAGTAGTTAGTTCTTCTAGGATACTTGATCTTCTTCACATGGATCTTTGTGGACCTATGAGGAATCCCAGTTGTGGAGGAAAGAAATATATTTTTGTAATCGTGTATGACTATTAAAGGTATACTTGGACCTTGTTCTTAAAAAGTAAGGATGAAACACTTCAGGTGTTTATTGTCTTTGCCAAATAAGTTTAAGTCATGATGGTAAATAAGATAGTAAGCATCCGATCAAATCATGGGACTGAATTTGAAAATGCCAACTTTAATGAATTCTGTGGTAAAAATGGTATCAGTCATAATTTCTCAACTCCTTGAGCACCTCAACAAAATGGAAATGTGGAAAGGAAGAATAGGACTCTTAATGATAATGTAAGAACAATGTTAATTGCCAATGGTATATGCAAAAGTGTTTGGCAGAAGCAATGAACACTGCGTTTTAGGTGACGAATAGGTGTTTGATAAGGTCCCTCCTGAATAAAACCCCCTATGAATTAATATTTGGAATAAAACGTAAGGTATCTCATCTTAAGGTATTCAAATGCAAGTGTTTGTCCTAAATAATGGTAAGGATATCTTGGGAAAGTTTGATCCTAAAAGTGATAAGGGAGTGTTTCTTGGTTATTCATCTCAAAGCAAAACTTACAAAGTCTTCAATAAATGGACTCAATATGTGGAAGAAAGTGTCTACATAATTTTTGATGAAATACATTAACTAGGTGAAAATGGAAGCCCTGATGAAAAAGACATAGAAGAACTCCTGTAAAGCCTCAGAGAATAAGTTGATCTTTTGAGCACAAAAATTGAAAACTCATCCAAAAATGAATAGGGTAAGAAAAAATTGCCCGTACCTTCCTAACCTAATGTGACGACGTTGAACAATGGTTACTTAGGTGTCGAGATGCCATGAGTATGTAATTTGTAATGTTAGTGATGAAAAAATTGAAATTTGACTTTGTACATGTGATTAACCTTGTGTAGGAGGTGTTTTACGATTTTCATGGAGCATTTGTGGGGTTCAAAATGAGGCTAAGAGGAACTCTAAACAAAGGATATTAAGGGTAAGAAGTAAGTTAAAGAATAGGATTTGAAGTATCTAACCAAACCCGCGAAGAAAAGTCGAAAAATGAAATTTTTGAAAATTTTAAGTATGGGGAGTGCTGGAGGGCATGCCACTCCGCTCTGGGCTAAAATTTTTAGTCCAGAGGCAGCAAACTGGCACGCCCAAGGGCGTGCCACGCTGGTTTTGGCCACTTTTCAAAGTTGGAATTTTTCTTAAGTCCCAAGGGTGCCCGGGGACGTATTGAGCCAATTTTTTCCATGTTTCTTATACAACCATGAGAATATACATGAAATTAGTGAATTACTATATTGGTATGATAAAATTACTCGAGAACGAATTTGGAATCAAAATAACGATTTTACCCTTTTGGTCAAAATAGGCTATACATGGCTAGAATTGTTTATTTTTGGAATTGACGCTACGAGTATGAATTGCGTGAGTGGGAATATTGTCGTAACATGTATGAAATGAATTAAACATGAGAAATTATTGATTTTATTGGGTTAAGTGAATTGGCCTCAAAAAGGGCCCAAAATGAGAAAGAAAACATGGGCCAAGAATGGGTCAAATGACCCATTCTTCCATTGACTAAGCCACACTTAGCATTAAATGACAAGAGTGGATAAGTATGACCCCAAAGGAATAGATAAAGGGGCCAAAATCTGATTTTTATCACATAAAAATCTCATGCCAAGCTAGAAATTTCCCAAAAGCCTTTTCTTTCAACTTCAAAACCTAAGAGCTCAAAGCTAACTTTTGGAGCAAGATCATCAATTTTCAAGCTTGGGTAAGTGACTATTATTATGGATTAATATATTATATGGATGAAAGAGTAGGTAAATTATGTTGGTTATGCTTGGAAGTGTTGAACATGGTGCTTTGTGTTTTTGGTAAAAGATGTGATATCCATGGAAGTGTAACTTGAAATATGACTTGTGGGTTTGATGAAAGAGCATGGTATGGATGAAATAACAACATGTATGGTGTTATTATGGTCCTAAACTTTTTATTTTTCTATAAGTGTAAATTATGGGATTTTGGCCAATTTGTTGTTGTAAGGCGTATTGAAGTAATTTGATGGAATAATTGTGATGTGGTGGTGATGGAGAAGTGTAAAGTATGAACTTGGTGTGACATGCTATTGGTTATCATGTATTGGTCAATGTATGGAATATTGTGGGATTATTGGTATAATAATTTCATGAATGGTATTGTTAAGGGGGAAATGACATGTTAAAGCCAAACATGTAACTCATTGTTATTGTATGCCATTGTAAGGTAGTTGGTGGTTAATGTTGGTTCCGTTATGTACTTGTGTTGTAGAGTGAAACATAAGGAAGGAGCGGGACTATTGTATGCACGTCTAAGATTGTATATTCGTATTAAGAATACAAGGTATGTAAGGTTTCTTTTTCCATATCCTTCTGCAACCTGTTGTTCACGTTGATATTGGATTTTGTTCAATTCCGAGAGGCTTGAAGTATATCAACTCAGGTTGACGTATGTTGTTATTCATATATGTCCTATTCTTAGATGAATGATGATTCACTTATCTCTTATTCATTGACTGAAGTTCCAAGGATGCCTTAACGTTGTAAATTCTAAAAGGACTATCTCAAAAAGAGTAGGACATAAAGAGAATCTATTTATTCTTGAAAAGTATTTTCCAACCATGTCATGTCCCAGAATCCTTTATTATGAGGATCATCTTAGTACCAATCTCATAAGAGTAATAACAGAGATGATGTGCAAGTTAGTATAATTATTCTTCATGAGTGAAGATGTCAATCTCTTGAAGGAAGGGCATGAAGTGAGATGTGTATATAAGTGAGAGATTTAGTATCATGATCTTTAACGTGTCACTTCCATAACTAGGTAAGGTGTGTAAGATTGTAAAGAAGTAATGTGCATGGTTACTATATGTTTCATTGAGTATAGATCACATTCTAGAGAGTATAAGTTCAATATGGAATAATCCCAATATTGTGATATGTCATGTATTATAGCGCACCAAAGGTGGAGGTCCGGTATCATATACTTACTTATATAAGATCTCATAAGAATAGTGAAGGAGGTGAAGTGCGAGCTAATATATCTATTCCTTACAAGTTAAGGTGTTAATCTCATGAAGTGTAAGAGTGAGGTAAGGTGTATTTGTGTGTGTCAAATAGTGTCATGATCCTTAATGTACCAATGTCTCATAAGTTAATATATCAATCTCTCCCATGTATGTTACCCCACCATGAGAGTGGATGTATGTCGCCTCACTATGAGAGTGGATGTATGTTACCCCACCATGAGAGTTGATGTATGTTACCCCACCATGAGAGTGGATGTATGTCACCCAACCATGAGATTTGATGTATGTTTCCCCACCATGAGAGTGGATGTATGTTGCCCCACCATGAGAGTGGATATATGTTACCCTACCATGAGAGTTGATGTATGTTACCCCACCATGAGAGTGGATGTATGTCACCCCACCATGAGATTTGATGTATGTTTCCCCACCATGAGAGTGGATGTATGTTGCCCCACCATGAGAGTGGATATATGTTACCCTACCATGAGAGTGGATGTATGTCGCCCCACCATGAGAGTGGATGCATGTCGCCCCACCATGTGAGTGGATGTATGTAGCCCCACCATGAGAGTGGATGTATGTTAATAGAGTAGATGTATGTTATATTATTACCCCCACCACTAGAGTGGATGTATGTGGATGAGTGTTATTCTTTTACAACCTACTAACCAAGTAGATGAACAATAGCGGTAATGAATATAGAAGCAAGAAAGAATCTCTTGGGCATAGAAGAATCTATTAGAGGCAAGTCTCTTGAGTGAAGGTAATTTCCCTTGAAGGAAAATAATTATAAAAGATATTATATAAAATGATGGTTTGTCCACATTGACTATTCTCTCATATTTTATTTTATTGACATTCTTATGTATGATGATATTTCTTATGAGCCTTACATACTCAGTACATTTTTTGTACTGACCCCCTCGGGGGACTTACCTTACATGTTGCAGGTGCAAGCATTAGTAGACCTCCTCAGTAGACTGTGGACCATTTGCAGAGTTTTGGTGAGCTCCACTTGGTTTGGAGCTTTCTGAGTCATAGCTGTATATTTATTTTGATTTTGTAGATATAGTATAAAGCGGGGACTTGTCCCGACTTTAAGTTGGTCTTGTTAATGAATCTTTTTGAGGCTTTTGTAGACATATGTGGGTATACGAATGTAGGATACGTACGGTCAGTTCGACGTAATGGTCCCAACGGCCAAGTTTTATTTATGTATACATATATATGGCATATGTTTTCATGATTCATGTCTTCCGCATAGATGCATGAGGTATAATAAGATTCATATGAGAATACGTATACGAAGGTTCATGAGCAAAGATTGGTTCTCTCGGGCCATATCGGCTTCGGGTGCCAATCACACCTCATTAGAAGTCGGGGTGTGACATTATCTCTCCACCAAATGCTCCATAACCTGATATCTCTTAAAAGAACAACTGTGATCACTCACCTACCACTGAAAAATGTGAAGTATAATCCTCAGAGGAACTAAATACCAGTCGGTAACAAGCTGAATTACAATTGCTAAACTGGAAGAACTTGAAGTCTCATCCTTTGGACAACCTAATTTCCCCACTTGACTCAAGAATGTACACTCCATCTAAGACAAGGAACATGGTTGCCTTCTCACATTATTGTCTCAAATTGAGCCCAAAAACATCAAGGAAGCATTAAAGCATGAAGAATGGATAATTTTTATGCAAGATAAGCTTCATCAGCTTGAAAGAAATAAGGTATGTCATTTGGTCCCTAAACCCTCAGATAGTACTGTTATAGGGACCAGGTGGGTGTATAGAAACACACTGGATGAGTTTGGAACTATAATCAGGAATAAGTCTAGGTTGGTTGTGCAAGGTTATAATCAAAAAGAAGGAATAGATTATGATGAAATATTTGCTCTAGTTTCTAGGATGAAAGCTATTCATATTCTTATTGCTTTTTCATCCTACATTTATTTCAAACTATTTCATATGGATGTAAAAAGTGTATTCTTGAATGGGTATCTAAAGAAATAAGTTTATGTGCAGTAGCCTACTGGGTTTCAACGTCATGAGCTTTTAGATCATGTGTGTAAGGTAGACAAAACTCTCTATGGGTTGAAGTAGGCACCAAGAGAATGGTATGAAAGGTTATCAAAATTCTTGATAGCTAATGGATTCAAGATATAGAAGATTGATAACACTCTTTACTCAAAATCTAGTGGCAAGAAGCTACTCATTATGCAAGTGTATATGGATGATATCATTTTTGGATCAACTCTAAATTCCATGTGTGATGACTTTCTTAAACTCATGGGAAGTGAGTTTTAAATAAGCATGATATGTGAGCTTAAGTTCTTACTTAGGCTATAGGTGAATCAAGTACCATATGGAGTTCTAATCAGTTAACAAAAGTACATTTCTGAGTTATTTAAGAAATAAAATATGGATGATGCTAAGCTAATTGGCACTCCAATTGGCACTTTCACCAAATTGGACAATAATGAACTTGCTCCCTCTATGAATGAAACTCTGTATCAAGGTATTATTGGTTCCCTCTTATATCTGTTTGCTAGTAGGCTAGACATTGTGTTATCTGTTGGAATGTGTGCAAGATTCCAAGCATGTACAAAAGAGTCTCAGTTGAAGGTAGCCAAATGAATTTTGAGATATGTAAAGGGAACAACTGATTTTGTGCTTTTTTGTCCCTCTAGAGATACCTTTGATCTATTGAGTATGCTGATGCTAGTTATGCTAGATTTGTTATCAACAGGAAGAGCGCATCTGGAATGGCCCATATTCTTGGCTCATCATTGATTTCTTAAGGAACCAAGAAATATAACTCAATTGTCATTTCTATAGCTGAAGGTAAATATATAGCTGCTACATCATGTTGTGCTTAACTTTTATGGATTAAGCAATAACTTGAGAATTTGGAGTGATTACTGAGAATGTCCCAATATTTTATGACAACACTAGTTCTCTTAATATGGAAAAGGATCCTATTCAACACAACAAGACCAAATATATTGATATCGGCATCACTTCTTAAGGGACAATATTAAATAAGGGATTATCTGCATAGAGTTTTATTGAACAGAGGACCAGGTTGCTGATCTTTCCACTAAGGCTCTTGGAGGGAATCTTTTAAGCTAATTCGGGCAAGGCTCGATCTGATCAAATTACACCAATTCATCTTCAATATCATGGCTATGAAAAGTAAGTAGGTATATGAAGTAAGGACTCTTATAGTGTTTCGTCTAATCCATGTACCTTTGCAGGTACATATATGTTGGGAACAAAGTAACTCAAGCCTGTGTCTCTGTATGTACATTAGCCTGGGTTATTCACTACTTAGACCTTTCTTTGTTTTACTGCTTTAGCTTTTTAATGATGCCAAAAGGGGGAAAACTAGTGTTGTTGTGAGAAGAAGAGCATGGAAAAAGAGGAAAGATTTGGTATGCTGGTGTAAGAGGAAAGTGTAAGTTCTAAAGTTTGTTTAAAATGATCTTGGTGTAAAGGTAAGTGTGAATATATGTATGTCATCATCAAAAAAAGGAAAAATATTGGGTTTTGGCCTTTTCTATTGATGTTTTAGTGATTGACAAACCTAGTTGAAGGACCTGTTATGACAATTGGTGTTCTAATATACAGTTTCACTCATTTGTTTTATGTGCCGCTATCCAAAACCTTTTGGTTGTGTAAGCATAGTAGTGGGATGCTATATGCAGTAGTCCTCTTTATTGTCCACTAATGAGAAGGATTCTTTTCCAATGCTCATCATATATATTCTTCATCTTCAGAATAGAAGCTCTAGTATTTGGAAATCCAAAACAGTATTCTCTCAAGCAAAAGTTGTTTTTTTATATGATAATACAAAAGATTCAGTAATTTAGAAACCTCTCACTCATAGTGAAATATGTCTTTGTTTCTATGTTGATTGAGGCGTTTGTTTTGATCTTACAATTGTAAACTCACATCTCTTTGAGATTTTTGTAGGTACTTTTGTGATTAAAGTTTTGTTGTGCTATTTTTAGCTAGAGTTAGCTAAATGGAGTCTTTCAAGTAGAGTTACTGTGAAATAGGTATAGCAATAAAGTTATTGCTAGTGAGTAGGGATTAAGAGTTTAATTCCTAGATTGCATAAGTGTTATAATCATTTTTGTTGCTTGGTGGTTAGTGGAGTGGATGGTGAAATCCTACTGGGGTAGGTCGTGATTTTACTCCTTTGAGAAAGGAGGTTTCCATGTAAACATCCTTTGTTATCTACTTTGTTCTTTATTTACCTCACTCAATGAGCAGGTATAGCATAAGGTCCTTATTACAGTTGTGGACTCTTGCAAACCATCATGAGCTTTCTAAAGCTCAAGAAACTGCTCACTTCATTTCCTATTCTGACTCTTCTAGTTGAAGGTGAGGGGTATACTGTATATTATGATGCTTCAGTTGTTGGTTTGGGTTATATTCTGATGTAGTAAGGCTGAGTTATAGCTTATCCTTTGAGACAGCTGAAAGCGTACAGACAGCTGAAAGCGTACAGGCACAACTACCCCACTTATTATTTTGAGTTTGCGGCAATAGTTTTCATATTTAAGATTTGGAGGAATTACCTGTATGGTGTTCACTATTAGATATTCGCTGACCATCATAATCTTCAGTACATTATGAATCAGAAGGACTTTAATTCGAGAAAGCGTAGGTGGATTAAGTTTTTAAAGGACTATGATCTCTCTATTCTATACTATTCGAGCAAGGCAAATATGGTAGTTGATTCCTTAAGCTGAAAGGCGGTGAGTATAGTGAGCTTGGCCTTCCTTTCAGTTTTGGAGCGCCTAGGACATCCAGTCCTTAGCCAACAGGTTCATTCAATTTTAAATTTCAGAACTTAGAAGGATTCTTGGTAGTGTTGAGGCCAGGACTACTTTATTGGAGTAGATTAAATATTGAAAGTTTGTGGATAGTTAGTAGTATGGTATTTGAGATCAGGTGTAGAGGGGTGAGTCCAGGAGGACTACCTTACACTCTGAGGGCATTTTGAGATTTGATGGCCGTATTTGTGTTCTGAGGGCAGGATTCTTGATTCAGTTGATAGTTCAGGAGGCTCATAGCTCCAGATACTTTATTCATCCTAGGGCAACTAAGATTTATAGAGACCTAAGACAATATTACTGAAGGAGTGGTATGATGAAAGAGATAGCTGATTTTATGGCTCGGTGTTTGTGTTATCAGCAGGTGAAGTTAAAACACTTGAGACTATGTTGTTTTATTCAGAGGCTACCCATTCCTGAGTGAAAATAGGAGCGGATTACAATGGATTTCATGGGTGGTTTGCCTCATACATCTTGTGGTTTTGATAACATTTGGGTCATTGTATATCGGTTAACCAAGTCTACCCATTTCATACCTATTTAGTCTTTCTACAATGCCACTAGGTTGGCTCGGATCTATGTTCGAGAGTGGTTTGCCTTCATGGGGTGCCTATGTCTATTATTTAGATAGAGGTTCTAAGATCACCTTAACACTGCTTTTCATTCCCAGACTGATGGATAGTTAGAGCAGACTATCCAGGTTTTGAAGGACATGCACTGAGCTGGTGTTATGGGCTTTGGAGTTTAGTGGGAGCATTGTTTAGCCTTAGTAAAGTTTCCTATAATAATAACTACCATTTGAATGTTCAGATGCAATTATTCAAGGCATTGTATGGTAGGAAGTGTCGATCTCTGGTTGGTTGGTTTGAGTCTTCAGAAGTTCTAGTTATTCAGGATTGGCTACACGCAGCTCTGAGAAGGCAAAAGAGTTATGCTAGCTGTAGGCTTTATGCTTTGAGGTTTGGAGTTAGTTAGTAGGTTTTCCTTCATGTGTCTTCCATGAAGGACGTGATAATGTTTGGGAAAAAGAGTAAGCTCAGGCCCAGGTATATGGGTCATTTGAGATCCTTCGGAGAGTTGGGGAGGTAGCTTATGAGTTAGCCTGGCCTCCAGCCTTTTCAGGTATTTATCTAGTTTTTCATGTGTTGATGTTTTGGAACTATATCTCAGATGAGTCTCACATGCTTTGGTAGGATTCAGTGCATTTGGATGAGAGTTTGACCGTGGTGGAGGATCCAGTCTCTATTCTATCCAGAGATGTTAGGTGATTGCATTCTCGAGAGATTCCTATAGTTAAGGTTCAGTGGAGGCCTCCTCCAGTCAATAAGCTACATGGGAGACCAAACATGATATGCAGACTCAGTATCCTTACCTATTTGAGTCATCAAGTACTTCTTAACTCTTTAATTTCACGGATAAAATTCCTTTTAGTAATGGATGTTGTAATGACCCTCCAGGTCATTTCTTGTATTTTTGTGCATTTTCTATGTTTAAAGTATTCCTATAGCTTCCCTAAGTTATTTATGACTTGTTGGGACTGAAAGTTTGATTCCCGGGCAGTTTATTTGGTCTTTATGGCCATTTCCCTATTTTGGAGCTTTTAAAGTTGAGCTAATGCTCTTAATCCAAAACATCAGGTATACGGCCTACAATACCGATTCTGATATTTTTTAGCTCCAAAATGTCAATTTTTGGCTAGGGGGATCCTTAGTTCAGGTCTATAGGCTTCTAGCCTCGTTTTAGGCTATTGGGTGGATTTTGGTAAAAATTAAACTTTGAGTGTGAGACCTACTTTTTGGTGAAATGACCTCAACAGGAAATTTCAATAGTTACGTTGGGTCAGGAATGCCAAATTTGGTAGGGTAGCATAGTTCATTTGTATTCACGAGATTCCAAAAAACTCCAAAGGGTCCATCCATAAATTTTGCAACTTAGCAAAGTTGCTAGTGCATCAGCACCAAGTGCAGGCCCAAATCCTTCATCGCTATCATAAGAGGACCTTCGCGATCGCAAGGGCATGTAGTTTTTGGTCATTGTAATCGTAAGGGTGGAACCCACGACCATGATGAAGGAGGGTTATGAGATCGGACCAGCTTATGCATCGCGATCGCGTGGCAAGGCCACTGCGATCGCGATGATCCTGTAAATAAGGTCTCGTTATCGCGACCAGAGGGTCCCATGATAGTGATGAGTATACCCTGGCAGTATAAATAACTTCCCCTTTATTTTCAGCTCCCACTTTTCTAAGTGTAAACTCCATAAGTGATATTGAGAGCTCTAGGAAGTGTGGGGAATTGATAATTGGAGTAGGGATTGACTTGGAGACATTAAAATTAACGTTTTCTTGTCTTTATGTCTTAAGTTTCCAGCTTAAATTCCATTTAATTTGTAGTTTAAATTCTTATTTTTTCCTGAGCTTTGTAGGCTAATTTTGGCACAAATTGAGTGTCGGTCATGCCTAATATTTGAGCAGTAGCTCAAGGTAATCCGAGGGACGTCATGGCGATTTTAATTTTTAGATTCTCAGGCCCACAGTTGATTTTTAGCTTGATTTCAAATCCAGAGTGTAAATTTAAAATATGGGTATTGTTGTTCTCACCTTGACGCATAGAATATTATTTTGATGGCATGGCAGCGGTTAGAGGCTTCTTGGAAGTGAAAATCTTTGTTATTTCTGCATAGTTCTAGTTTGAGTATGGAACGTGGGCTACTAGTTATCACTTATTAGTTTCAGTTTGAGTTTGGCATCTTCTATATTGCTATTATCCTTTAGTTTTGGTACGAATCTCGCATTAATTATCATTATTGTTATTGATCATCGGTTAGGAATCTGGTAGATACAGGTAAGATTCATGGTTATGGATAGATAAGGAGTATACGGTACATATATCACACAACTCGGCTTGTTTTACTTTCATTACTATTATATCTTGTCCTTACCTTAATTTTACTCTTTGCTTGTACCCACTGTGCTTATGGGGGCTGGTTGGGTTTATTTCTCCTTGTGTGTGCCTTTTGGTCTTATGGGGGTCTAGCTAGTTTATAGATAGGCATGTCTCTACTTTCGAATTATTTATATTTGAATTATCACATCTGCTTAGTATAACCTATCATTTAAACTTCTGATCATCATTAATTACCCTTAGTGTATCTAGTCACACTTTATTTATGCATTTACTGTAATTGAGCTCAGTCAGCCTATGATGTCTACTAAGTACCCTATGTATTAGTACTCATACTATACATCTGCATCTTTTTCCTTGATGCAAATTTCTAGTACGAGTCCCCATCGTTGATGCTAATCTCGAGTCGTGCTATTGACCAGAGATATAGGTGAGCTTTCAGAGTCCTGAGTTGATCCTTCTCATTCTGCTTTCATGACAGTCTTATTTTAAATATTCTGAGAATTAAATGTATATTTTGACATTGTCTAGTACTCCTTTTTTGTATAGTGGCTCTTGTACTGAGGTCTTGGGGGATTCATTTTGTATATTTTGTCCTTTTTCCTCTCTTGTATAGCATTCTTGTATATATATTCCTCTTTGATGAGTCAAAATTTTTTGACTTATTTGGCCTAAAAAGGGTAAGAAATCAAGTCCTCAATGCCAATTTGAGTTAGTTTTAATGTTAGTTTGGTTTATTTTCAGGGTAGAATCCAAGAAGTAGTTGATAGAGCATAAAGAAGCAAAAGGATGGAGAATCTGGAGCTAAAATGCAAAAGAGTGTCGCCCTTGATGTTTGGCGGATTGCCAAAGTCATCAGCATATCACCTTAATGAAGTTCCATCGCCAAAATTAACATCTCAACCAAGATTCAATTGAAGCAGTTTGGCGATAAAGAGAGAAAGTTTGGTGTATCACCGAACAGTTCGACGAAGCAAAGTGCATCGCCAAAGTCACCTGACGCAATTCACTAAAGTTCAAAGTCAATGTCAGTTTGGTGATCATAGAGGCACATCAACGTATTGACGTGGACTTTGGTGATGATGAAGTTCCATCGCCGAAGTATGCTTGGTGGCATTTTTGTAAATCTTTGGACCATTTTTTCTTCAGCTATAAAAGACTTTTTGGCAGCTTGGAACCTGATCTTTTGTCAATTTTGAGATCCAGACGCTTGTAGTTAAAACCCTAAAGTTGGAATTTGGTTTATTGCTTGTTCATTAATTTGGAATTGTATTTCACTTGTGAATATTTGGATTCAATGGAAGATTTAAATAAGAATGTGGGTATAAATCCTCTTTCTCTCTCTATAAGGAGCTAAATTCCCCAACTCTGAGTTATGTATGATTGAGTAGTGATTATTGCATGGGTGCTATTCACTTGCCTTTTTAATTGATTAATTGTTATGTGTTTGACCCCTATTCCGTGTTATCAACCTATAATTGGAGGTTGCAAACTTTAACTAAGCCTAGATCCCTAATCATCATTGACAAAGGGGATAGGGTTGAGGAATAGTGGTCAACAATGACTTGATTTTCATTATTTAATGGTAGATCTTAGACATAAGGCTACTAAATTGAGGTTTTAGGTTAGTTATGAAGTAACACTTGTGAGGTATTCGAAAGAACACAATTGTGACATTTATTGTTTTATTGAAAAATTAGCATTAAGACCTAGCCTACCCATAACGATTAGTTGAGATTAGGAAAATACCCATTTACCCACGCATGTATTCACACTCATGAAGGCATAACCCCAAGTGACTTTAATCTTTTATTACAAATTTTTTTATTACTCATTCTTGCAAACCACGATAACAATTGATAAATTGATTACAAAAACATTCACAACAAACCCCCATTTTATTTTTATCGTATTTTACACATTACAATCAAACATCCAGTGACTTATTACACTTGAAGGTTAACCTATCTCCTTCATTCCCTATGGGATCAACCCCAACTAACGAGTTGGGTTAATATATTACATTACCACCGTGTACATTATTTTTAGAGTGTATTTGAGTGTTATTAAAATGGCATCGTTGCTAGGGAATGAAAGTTAGCATTCATTTTGTATAATGCTTTGAATCACTTGTGTTAGTCGTAGTTTGAATTTACTTTATTTGTTGTTTTTATTTTTCTTAACTGAATATATGAGCCAACACGGCACTATGACTCAACATGGTTGTGATACTACTACCTTTGATGGGAAACTTAATGATAAGGATCACTTGGGAGATGCTGGAAGGGCGAATGTGATTTGGCTATCACCCATGGTAGGCAATGGGGCTTTTCACATCACGAGTGTTATGCTTCATTTGCTCCAAATGAAGGGGCTATTCGGAGATCAAGCACATGACTATGCAAACATGCATTTGAAAAATTTCATCGACGTGTTCACTCTGTTTGAAATTGCAAATATTTTCCAAGAGTCCATTTGTTTGAGGTTGTTCCCATTACCTTTGACGGAGAAACGGTGATATGGTTGAGGGAGTTGCTCGAGGGGTCGATCACTTCTTGGGTTGAGTTGACGAAAGCCTTTCTTGATCAATTTTTTACACCATCACAAATGCTCCCACTTTGAGATAATACAACAAATTTTCATCTAGTAAGCGGGGGAGCCCTACATGAAACATGGCTTAGATTCATGAAGAAATTGCTACATTTCCCAAATCATGAGATATAGAATAAAATTTTAATTAAAATATTCTATAGGTATTTGGACTTATTAAATAAGACCATGGTGGATAACCTGACTAAAGGGTCAGTTTCTATGGGATTGTTAGACCAAATAACAAAGCAAAGTAGAGCATGGCATACACGAGATTCTGAGGTGGTCGTGGGGGATCCCTCTGTGTCTTATATGAGCAATGAGCAACAGAAAAATGATGAACAGAGAGATGAAAACATGGCCATTATCATGATGCAAATGGATCTCCTAACAAAGCACATCATGGGTTCAACCCAAAAGCAGTTAACACCATAGCTTTAAGATGAAATAGAACTTATGAGGATAATGATGCCGATTCACTTAATGAAGATATCCATTTCTTATAAAACCAAATAGGGGAGGGGTGGGGGGTTGCCGACTTACCTACAAAAGGTAAGATGGGAATCAAGGTTGGAAGAATAGAGATAGAGATTAGAAGGATAGAGATCGGAGAGATCTAGATCATGATCCTAATTGGAGAGAAAAGGAAAGAGAGAGAGAGAGAGAGAGATCATGATTGGAGGGATAAAGAGTATGATCATGATCAATACATTCCTCCACATGATAGACAAAAGGGCAAAGAATCCACCTCCATTGATCAGGAAAACTACAAAAAGGAAGATATGCTTGCTAGAATTCTTATGGGGTTGAAGGGAGTGACAAAAAGATAAAAGAGATGAAAAGAGACTTCTCAAAATTAAACTAAATGGAAATTTCCCATGTGGCTTCAATTAATAAACTTGATACCAATTAAGCTAAAAGAAGTTCTTCCTCCCAAAGAGTCGTATATTGAAAAATTGGGAGATGTTGAGGATATGATTGTGAATGAAGAGAAGCAACAAGTAGTTGATGAAAATGTCTCAAAATAGGATGAGATTCCGGTTGCTTCAAATTCGACAATCAAGATACCTCCTCCATTCCCGCAAAGATTCAACAAGAAGGAGGATGATACAAAGTTCAAAAAGTTTCTTTCCAAATTTGGCAACTTGTAGGTTAATATTCCTTTGGTTGAAGCCTTACTTGATATGACCAGTTACGCCAAGTTCATGAAGGACTTGGTAACCAAGAAAAGAGTCATGGATTTTGAAATAATTCAAGTGTTGCATAATTGTAGTGTGATTATGTCAAGAAACATGATGGAGAACAAGAAAGATCCGAGAGCATTTACCATCCCTTATACCATTGGTGTTTACCAATTTAGTAAAGCTTTAAAGGATCTTGGAGCAAGTATAAATTTGATGCCATTGGTTGTGTTTAAAAAACTAGGCCTAGGAGCTCCCAAAGCCACCACTATGATGCTTTTGATGGTGGATCATTCCATAAAAATACCGATGGGAGTTCTCTATGATGTACTTGTACGAGTTGATCAATTTATATTCCATGTCGATTTTGTTATTTTTGATTGTGATATTGACTATAAAGTGCCTATTATTCTTGGTATGCCCTTCTTGTCTACTAGAAGAGTACTTGTTGATGTGGAGTACAGACAGTTGAAAATTAGAGTCAATGGTGATGAAGTTACCTTAAATGTATGCAATTCCATGAAGAAACCTTGAGATTTTCAAGTTATATCAATGATTTATGTGTTTGATGATGCGGTTGTTGATGCAATAGAGGTGGATTTCATAAGTGAGTCTCTAGCGATGGTCTTGAGGAACTTCAAAAGTGAGCATGTCGATGAATATGATGAGGTCATTGGTTCTTTGATCGACCTTGGCTCATAGAATAATAACCCACTAAGCTTGACCTTGATATAAAGAATCAGGAGAGTCCTCTCGCCAAGCCATCAATAGAGGAGCCTCCATAACTTTTACTCAAGCCACTCACACAACATCTTTGCTATGTATTCTTGGGGCAAGACAACACCTTGCCCGTTATTATTACACCAGACTTCTTGGTGTGGAATATCAAGGCGTTGAAATCGGTATTAAAGAAATTCATATGGGCTCTTGGTTGTACTATGGTTGATATTATTAGGATTCCTCCCGATATTTGTACTCATAAAATCAAGTTAGAGCCAGAATGTATGCTAAGTGTGGAACATCAAAGAAGGTTGTACCCTCTTATACAAGAGGTGGTTAAGAAGGTAATTAAGTGGCTTGATGCGAGCATAGTGTATCCCATCTTGGATAGCACTTGGGTGAGTCCCATACAATGCATTCCAAATAATGAAAACATTGTACTTGTCCCCGTTACGCCGGTTATGGGTTGGAGAGCATGCATGGATTACAAGTTACTCAACTCTCAAACAGAAAAAGACCATTTCTTTATACCTTTCATGGATCAAATGCTACATTGCTTGGTGGTTTGGGGTTCGTATTGTTTCCTTGATGGGTACTCTTGATATAACCAAATCTCTATAGCTCCCGAAGACCAAGAAAAAACCATTTTCATATGTCCATATGGTACATTAGCTTTCAAACACATGCCTTTTGGTCTTATGTAAAAAGATGCATGCTATCAATATTTTCAGACGTTGTGGAAGACATAATGGAAGTATTCATGGATGGCTTTTTGGTAGTGGGTGATACTTTTGTGACTTGTCTTGAGCACTTTGCTAAAGTTCTTCAACGGGTTGTGGAAACTAACCTAGTACTAAATTAGGAGAAATGCCATTTCATGGTTAAAGAAGGGATATTACTAGGGCATAAGATATTGGGACAAGGGATTCAAGTGGACAAATCCAAGGCCAAAGTAATTGAAAAGTTACCCCTTCCGATCTCCATAAAGGGTGTTCGGAGTTTTCTAGGATATGCCGGTTTCTATAGAAGTTTCATAAAAAATTTCTCCAAGATTGCCTAACCAATGTGTAAGCTTCTTGAAAAGGAAGCTAAATTTGACTTTGATAGAGATTGTGTGAGAGTCTTCAATTGCCTCAAGGAGAAACTTGTATCGGCTCCTATCATTGTGGCCCCAAATTCGTCACTCCCTTTTGAATTAATATATGATGCAAGTGGTTTTGCATTGGGTGAGATTCTCAGCTAAAAGAAGGAAAAGCCTTGTCATCCTATCTATTATGCAAGCATGTACTTAAAAGATGCACAAAGAAACTACATGATTAAAGAGCAAGAATTGCTAGTCGTAGTGTATGCTTTTGAAAAATTCTGTACTTATTTGTTGGGTATGAAGGTTACTATGCATACCAACCATGCTACTCTATATATCTAATCCACGATTGATCCGGTGGTTATGGATACTTCAAGAGTTTAACTATGAAGCTAAGGATAGGAAAGAGTGCGAGAACCAAGTGGCGGATCATCTATCCCCCCTTGAGAACAATGAGAAGTTGGGTGAAATCGATATTGATGAATCTTTTCCCGATAAGTTTGTCATGGCTCTTTTGTGGGGTGTAGATCCATGTATGCGGATTATGCAAATTATGTGGGGTGTAGTCTACTCCCCAATGATTTGAATCACTACCAAAGAAAATGTTTCCTCCATGATGTGAAGAAGTATTATTAGTATGAACCCTATTTATTTAGGGAATGCATGAATGGAGTGATCTGGAGGTGTGTTATGGAAGCGAAAATGCAGCCCATTCTTGAGGCGTGCCATTCTTCACAATTTGGTGTTCAGCACGGTAGTGTGAGAACAGCCGCCAAAGTTCTCCAAAGTGGTTTTTATTTTCCTACGCTACATAAGGATGCTCCTCATAAAATGGTTTGATCTTGTGTTCAATGCCAATTAAAAGGAGGCATAAGATGCCCCTAAACCCTAATATCGAGGAGGAGTTGTTCGATATTTGGGGCATTGATTTCATGAGGCCCTTCAAAATGGGTTGAGGAAATTGCTTTAACAAATAATGATAGCAAACGATCATGTTTTTCTTGAGAAATCATATATTTAGAAGGTTCAGGACTTCCCGAGCAATCATTTGTGATGGAGGTTAGTATTTTTATAATAGAGTGTTTAGTGCATTTCTCAAAAGGTATGGGGTAAAGTATAAGGTGACTACCTCGTACCATCCTCAATCGAGTGGCTAAGTAGAAGTATCAAATCGAGATATCAAAGCAATATTAGAGAAAACTGTCAATGTGGGACGTGATAATTAGGAGAGGGAATTGGATGACGCTCTTTAGGATTACTGAACAACTTTCAAAATACCAATTGGTATGTCTCCCTATCAATATATTTATGGGAAGACGTCACCTACCGATTGATCTATAACATCGATCTCTTTTGGCTTTAATAAAGCTTAACATGGATTAGGAGGAGACTTCTTAGTGTAGAGTGAAGAAATTGTAAGAATTGGAGAAATTTCACCTTCGGGGGTATGAAAGCTCCACTTTATACAAAGAGCGAAGAAAAAGGTGGCATGATGCCATGATATTGAGGAGAGAGTTTCGAGCTGAGGATGAAGTGTTGCTTTTTAATTCAATGTTGAAACTCTTTGTAGGGAAACTCAAGTTCAAATGGTCGTTCCCCTTCATGGTGGAAAATGTTTATCCTAGTGGTGCAATTGAGTTGGAGGACCATGAGACGAGAAGGTTCATGGTTAATGGCCAAAGGTTGATGCACTTCTATGTTAGTAGTTGCGGAGTTGCTAAAGTTGAGAAACTCTGCTTCAGAGATGTTTGATTGATGGGAAACAATGTTGTGCCACGACGATAACTAAGGAGCTTCTTGGAGGCAACCCAAGTTTTACTTTTTATTATTTTGAATATCATTTGTTGCATGGTGCAGGTGTGTGATGGGTTTGGAATATTGAACACATGTCACAAAATAAGTTGGAGTAGAAAAATGTGGGAGATCATGCTCAAGTCTCCAGGGAAGACTTTGGCGATTTGCTAAACACTTCAGTGAATCATTGAAGTCCTTCACCTAAATTGATCTCCCAAGGCATTTCAACTATGAAAAAAGGTGATACATCTCATTGTTCGATGGATTGCCGAAGAGTTTGAGAATAGTGCTATCTATCACCAAAATAGTTTGCCCAAAGGAAAATCTAAGGTGTGAAAACTGTTAAAATTGGCGATGCTTTGCAGAGTTTAGAACATCCACCATCACTTTGGCAAAGCATATGCCTATCGCCGAACTCAGTCGCGTCTAAAAGGACGACAATTTGACTTTTCTAACTCTTGACTTTTCAACTTTTTGACTCTTAGTATTTTTCAATTGTTTTCCTATTCCTTATTTCTCTCTCTTCTATTTCTAAACATGTGCAACACATATACACACTTGAAACCACTCTCAAATCACAATTGTACACACTCGTACAGTAATACCTACATTAATACTCATCGGAGTTCTAGCATCACTGTGCACACACCTATCCTAAGTCAATTTTTGTCTCTAAATCCAGTTTTACTTCAAATAATGTAGATAGATTCATCTTTGTTGATTATGTGTTATCCATGGTACCTGAATCATATTTCTTGAGTTTATATCGGTGATTTATGTGATTGATGATGAGGTTGTTGATGCAATGGAGGTGGATTTCATAAGTGAGTCCCTAGCGGCGCTCTTATGGAACTTCAAAAGTAAACATGTCGATTAATATGATGAGGTCGTAGCTTCTTGGACCGGCCTTGGATCATAGAATAATAACCCGCTAAGCTTGACCTTGACATAAATAATCGGGAGAGTCTTCCCACCAAGCCATCAATAAAGGAGCCTCCATAACTTGAACTTAAGCCACTTTTGCCTCATCTTCACTATGTATTCTTGGGGAAAGACAACACCTTTCCCGTTAATATTGCAGCAGACTTCTTGGTGTGGAATGTCGAGGCATTAAAATCAGTATTAAAGAAATTCATAAGGGCTCTTGGTTGTACTATAGTTGATATTATTGGGATTTCGCCCAGTATTTGTACTCTTAAAATCAAGTTGGAGCCGGAATGTGTGCTAATTGTGGAGCATCAAAGAAAGTTGAACCCCTCCTATGCAAGAGGTGATTAAGAAGATAATTAAGTGGCTTGATGTGAGCATAGTGTATCCCATCTCGAATAGCACTTGGGTGAGCCCCATAAAATGCATTCCAAATAATGAAAACAATGTACTTGTTCTCGTTAGTCCGATTACGGGTTGGAGAGTATGCATGGAAAGCACAAACTCAACACTTAGTCATAAAAAGACCATTTCCCTATGCCTTTCATGGATCAAATGTTAGATCACTTGGAGGGGTGGGGTTGGTATTGTTTCCTTGATGGGTACTCTGGATATAACTAAATCTCCATAGCTCCCAAAGACCAACAGAAAATGACTTTCATAAGTCCATATGGTACATTTGCTTTCAAACACATGCCTTTTGGGCTTTGTAATTCTCCCACCACCTTTCAAAGATACATGCTATAAATATTTTTAGAAGTTGTGTAAGACACAATAGAAGTCTTCATGGATGAATTTTTGGTAGTGGATGATACTTTTGAGGCTTGTCTTGAGCACTTGGCTAAAGTTATTTAATGGTGTGTGGAAACTAACCTAGTACAAAATTAGGAGAACTGCCATTTCATGGTTAAAGAAGGGATATCACTAGGGCATAAGATATGGGTCCAAGGGATTCAAGTTGAACTATCCAAGGCCTAAGTAATTGCAAAGTTGCACCCTCTGATCTTCGTAAAGGGTGTCTAGAGTTTTCTAGGATATGTCGATTTCAATAGAAGTTTCATCAAGTATTTCTCCAAGATAGCCCAACCAATATGTAAGCTTTTTAAAAAGGAAGTGAAATTTGACTTTGATAGAGATCGTGTGAGAGCCTTCAATTGCCTCAAGGAGAAACTTGTATCGGCTCCTATCATTTTGGCCTCAAATTGGTCATTCTCTTTTGAATTAATGTGTGATACAAGTGGTTTAGCATTGGGTGTGATTCTCAGCCAAAAGAAGGACAAGCTTTTTCATCCTATCTATTATGCAAGCATGTCCTTGAATGATGCACAAAGAAACTACATAGTTACAGAGCAAGAATTGCTAGCCATAGTTTATGCTTTTGAAAAATTCCATGCTTATTTGTTGGGTATGAAGGTTATTATGCATACCAACCATGTTGCTCTACGTATTTGATGGATAAAAAGGAGGCTAAGCCACGACTGATTCGATGGATATTGCTACTTCATGAGTTTAACTTTGAAGTCAAGGATAGGAAAGGGTGTGAGAACCAAGTGGCGGATCATCTATCCCCCCTTGAGTCGAACAATGAGAAGTTGGGTGAAATCTATATTGATGAATCTTTTCACAATGAGTTTGCCATGGCTTTTTTGGGGTGTGTAGAACCATGGTATGCAGATTATGTGAATTATGTGGTGTGTGGTCTACTCCCCAATTATTTGAATCACTACCAATGAAAATGTTTCCTCCATGATGTGAAGAAGTAATTTTGGGATTAACCCTATTTATTGAGGGAATGCATGGATAGAGTGATCCAGCGGTGTGTTATGGAAGTGGAAATGCAGCCCATTCTTGAGGCGTGCCTTTCTTCACAATTTGGTGGTCACCACGGTGGTGTGATAACAACCGCCAATGTTCTCCAAAGTTGTTTTTATTAGCCTACGCTACATAAGGATACTCATGAAATGGTTTGGTCTTGTGTTCAATGCCAAATGCAATGAGGCATAAGATGCCCTTGAAGCCTAATATCGAGGGGAGTTATTTGATGTTTGGGGCATTTATTTTATGAGGTCCTTCATGAGCTCATATAGGAATAAGTATATTTTTGTGGCTGTTGATTACGTTTTGAAATAGGTTAAGGCAATTTATTAAATGAATAATGAGAGCAAAAGAGTCATGTTTTTCTTGAGAAAGCATATATTTTTAAGGTTTGGGACTACCTGAGCAATCATTAGTGACAGAGGTTACCATTTTTGTAATAGAGTGTTTAGTGCATTGCTCGAAAGGTATGGGGTCAAGCACAAGGTGACTACCTCGTACCATCCTTAATTGAGTGGCCAAGTAGAAGTATCAAACCTAGATATCAAAGTTATATCTAATAAAACCGTCAATGTGGGATGTACTAATTGGGCGACGCAATCGGATGACACTCTTTGGGATTACCGAACAGCTTTCAAAATACCAATTGTTATGTAACCCTATCAATATGTTTTGGGGCAGGCATGTCACCTACAGATTGAGTTATACCATTAATCTTTTTGGGATTTAAAGAATATTAACATGGATTAGTAGGAGACTTCTTAGTCTAGAGTGAAGAAATTACAAGAATTGGAGAGATTTTATCTTTGGGCATATGAAAGCTCCGCTTATGCAAAGAGCAAATGAAAATGAGGCATGACGCCATGATATTGAATAGAGAGTTTTGAGCTGAGGATGAAGTGTTTCTTTTCAATTCAAGGTTGAAACTCTTTGCAGGGAAACTCAAGTCCAAATGGTTGGATTGGAGAATCATGAAAAGAGAAGGTTCATGGTTAATGGCCAACGATTGAAGCACTTCTACGTTAGTGTCCACGGAGTTGCTAAAGTTGAGGTACTTTACTTCAAATATGTTTGATTGATGAGAAACAATGTTGTGACATGATGATAACTAAGGCGCTTCTTGGAGGCAACCCAAGTATTACATTTTATTGTTTTGAATAACATTTTTTATGGTGTAGGTGTGTGATGGGGTTGGAATGTGGAACACATGTCACAAAAAAGTTGGAGTATAAAAATGTGGGAGATCCTGCACAAAGATCCAGGGAAGAGGCTTTGGTGATTCACCAAACACTTCGGCAAATCAGCAAAGTCCTTTGCCTAAATCGATCTCCCAAGGAATTTCAACTATTAAAAAGGGTGATGCATCTGATTGTTTGGTGGATCGCAGAAGACTTTGGTGATGGTACTGTCTATTACCGAATTGGTTCGTCCAAACAAAATTCTAAGGTGTGGAAAGTGTAAAAATTGGTGATGCTTTGCAGAGTTTTGCACAACATGCATCACCTTGGAGATGCATATGCCTATTACTGAACTTAGTCGCATCTAGAAGGACGATAATTTGATATTTCTAACTCTTGACTTTTCAATTTTTTAACTCTTAGCCTTCTTTAATTCTTTTCCTATTCCCTATTTCTCTATGTTC
The DNA here is from genome assembly GCA_031232105.1 of Capsicum rhomboideum. Classification (NCBI taxonomy): domain Eukaryota; kingdom Viridiplantae; phylum Streptophyta; class Magnoliopsida; order Solanales; family Solanaceae; genus Capsicum; species Capsicum rhomboideum. The sequence goes on from CP124718.1 coordinate 63,841,606, forward strand.
ATCACTATACATGTGCAACACACATACTCACTTGAAACTACTCTTAAATCACCATTGCACACACCTGCACACCACCACCACCATTAATACTCATCGGAGTTCTAGGGTAGACCTTTGTAGGAGGTGTAACACCCGTATGTTGCCGAACCTATATGACTACTTCATAAAATTGTTGGGGCTTACATGATTCTTGTGCCATTGGGCCAAATGAGGCCCAAAGATCATCAAAAGACTTGGCCCAATGGGGCAAAATGATCCAATCTTCAATTTGACCAAATCAACCATGAATTTAATGTCAAGAATGAGATAAGAGAGACTTAAAGGGACTATAAAAAGGGCACAAAATCAGATTTTATTCCATTGTGACACCCATGCCTTTTTCTAGAATTCTCTCAATATTTCTTATTTCACACAAACTCTAACTCTTCATTCCTTTGGCTAAGATCCTCATCTTGAAAGACTTGGTAAGTGTTTATTATTATGGTTTAATATATTTTATGCATGGAATATGGTTTATATCATGTTGGTTACGTTGGTGAAGTGTGAGAAGTTCACTAGGTGTAAAATAATTTGTGTTTGCTAAATCGGAGGATGGTTTTGCCTTGTAAACTTGAACATGGTCTTGTGATATTGAAGGAAGTGAACTTGATGGATTCAATATTTACATGTGAGATGTGATTATAGTCATGACTTGTTTTATCCTTGTGTACAATGTTTGGAATTGTTGTTGTAAATTTGGGTATGGATTTGGTGACGGATTGAAAAGAAAGTGAGGTTTTGGTGATGTTTATGTGTGTTGTGAGACTATGGATGATTTTTGGCATATAAGATGATCAAAAATATGTTAAAATAAGTTTAGTTATGATCATGGACCATTCATTGCATAAAAAGACCCAAAAGAGACCAATTTGGCCGAAAATAGGCATCCGCCCTCGCAGGTGCCAATGCAGATGCCCCTGGACACTGCCAAGGGCCATATGCGGCCGCATGTCATCCACCTACGGGCGCAGGTGGCTTCGCAGGTCCCTTCTAGAACACCGTTTTGCATGTTTTTGTCCCCCTTTGACCCCCGAAGGCCCCTATACCCTTTATGGATATAATTAGCAACTTGTGATGCCGTTTTAATGACTTTAAAGGGTAGTATGAAGGCATGTTGGACTATGATAAGTATTTATTATTGTTCATAAGTTGTTATAAGGCAAGTTGATAGGAGTAATTGTGACGGAATGATAATGAGAAAGCATAAAGGGTAAGTGTGGTGTGAAATGCTCTTGATGTATGATATCTTGGTCAATGTGTGGAATTTTATGGTGTTGTTGGTATGAGAATGCATTGGATTGTATTGTAAAGGGTGAAATGACACTATACAACAGTCATATAGCTCATTGTACTTTTGTACACTAGTACGGTAAATAGTTGTTAACGAGAGTTTCATTATGAACTTGTGTTGGAGAGTGAAACATAAGGAAGGAGCTGGACTGTTGTGTTTATATATAGACTTGTGTCCTCTTACTTGGAAGTGAAGGTATGTAAGGTTACTTTCCCCGTATTCTTGTGTAGCAGATATTATTCACATTGACATTATACTGATTCTATTCCAAAAGGTTCTATAGTATTTCAAGTCAGGTTGACATATGATGTTATTCACATGTGTCTTATTCTTAGACGAATAATGATTCCCTTATCTCTTATACATTGACTGAAATTCCAAAGTTGTCATAATGTTGTAGAGACCTATCTCAAGAGGGGTAAAGATGTAAAGAGAGTCTATTTATTTTGAATAAGCATTTTTGTTTCCAATCATGTCAATAAGATTATGATTATCTTTATACCAATTTCCCACAAGTAAAAGTACAAATCTCACAAAAGTAATGAAGGAAGTAACGTGTAAGCTAATGTATCTATCCCTCACAAGTAAAGTTATCAATCTTACAAGAGTAAAGACTTAAAGTAATGTATGTATGTGAATGTGATATAAGTGTCAAAATATGTTTCAGTCACAAGGCATAGCTATGTAATTAAAGAAAGAGTAATAAGAGAAAGAAGTAATGTATAATCGATGAGTAATCTTGGGTGGTATCTCAGGGGTTGAAATACCTAGCATGGGTCGATCCCGATACATCCCGGGGTGACTGAAAAGCCTAGCATGGGTTATCATAATTACATCCCAGGGGCGATATAAAAGCCTAGCATGGGTTAATCACATCCCAGGGGTTAGAGTACCTAGAATGGGTTAATAACATCCTAGGGGTGACACAAAAGCCTAGCATGGGTTATCATAGTACATACCAGGGGTCACAACACCTAGCATGGGTTAATAACATCCCAAGGGCGACACGAAAGCCTAGCATGGGTTAGTATAACATCTCAGGGGTCAAAGTACCTAGCATGGGTTAATCTCATCCCAGGGGCGACAGAACGGCCTAGAATGGGTAGAAAAATAAAGATGAACATATGTAAAGACAAGAAAAGTAAAGAACGTAATGTACATGGTTCCTCACATACAGAAAGAGAGTTTATTCACATTGACTATTTCTCATATATTGAGTCCATTGTTGTTGTTATTATGTATGATGTAATTCTTATGGCCTTACATACTCAGTACATTATTCGTACTGACCCCTCTTGGGGGATTTACCTTACTTGCTGCAGGCGCAGGTACTAGTAGACCTCCTCAGTAGGCTGCGGACCATATACAGATCTGTGGTGAGCTCCAGTTGCTTTGGGGCTTCCCAAGTCACATGTGTACACTAGGTTTTGGTATTATGTAAATATTGTATAGACATGGTCATGTATCTGTAGAGGCTTTGTAGAAGGTTGTGGGAAGACAAATGTAAGATATGTATGTCCATGTTGACTTGATGGCCCTGTCGGCCAAGTTTCACATATGTATATATTTATCACATGTTTCATGAATTCCGTTATTAGCATTTTAAGTTCCTACATGATAATGATAATTTTTATGGCATGCATATGAATGAGCATAAGCAAAGATTGGTTCTCTCGGGTCTTATCGACTTTGGGTGCCAATCCGCGTCAATGGGATTTGGGGTGTGACAATATGGTTCATCTTATCCAAGAAGCACACCCGTACTCCTCTTCCCACATCAAAAATATCAAAAGAGGTGTCAATTTGGGAGCGTACGCAACCTGAAAGACATGTTTAGATGAAGAAAATAGTAGAAGAAGGTAACATAAAGGCTCCAGTGACTAAGGAGCAAAGCTCGGAGCACAGCTCTATCTCTGAGAGGTATAACATCACTATCTCGGAGAAGGGCAACACTACTCCAATACATGAGCCGCTAAACACTTTAGGAGCTACTAAACTGAAGAAGAAAAGGGATGAACAAAGCTCTAATATTTTCTCAGACCCCCTCCTAGAGTTGGTCATCAATTCCTAAATAGTCCTAAAGTGCCCGAAAAGCACATAAAAATTGAGGAGCAAAGGTTAAGTTTGAATGGGTTAGAGGGCAAGCATCCCAAAGTGTTATCCTAATTACGATAACATAACTTTGAGGTCTTCACAAAGCCTCTAAACCCTTATGTAGAGAATTGGGTGCGTGAGTTCTACAATACTTACCAGGAGTTGTTGTTGGCTAAGAGAAGAAAGAGTAAACCCCAAGAGACAAAAGACTTTGTAAATGTTTGTGGTGTGAAGGTTAAGTATGATGAGACCATCATAAATGAAATTTATAGATGCAAGATGATTAATAGGTATTACTTTGCCTCTAGGGCATTAAAACTGGTTGATGAGATTTGAAGTTAGTTGAGTGATGGTTCACCCCCGTGGATTGCATTAGGGGTTTCTATTGAGAAGAAGGACATCCATATCAAAGCTAGGTGTTGGTTGAAATTTATGTACAACAACCTGTTTCCCTCTAAGAATGAAACAACCCTTAGGCACCCTCAAAAAAAGCTAGCAGGCACAATTATAATGAAGAAAATGATGAATCGTACTTCTATTGTCACCCCAGATATTGCATGCCAGGCATAACAAAATAAGACCTCCATTACTTTCCATGCTTGATCACAGAGTTGTTCTGAAGGGCAAAGGTTCCCTTTGACCCAAAGAAGATTTGAGTACACCCCTACATCAACTATTGACATTACCAGACTTTAGATAGTTCAAGAAGGAAAGAAGAAGAATGCCCGAGTGGATTGTTCCCTGGTGATTGATTTAAATACACTTGATAGTGGTGCCATCCAACCTACTCCTATTGATGCAACTCTCACTCCTCTAGGTTCCTCTATAGGTACTTTCTCATAGCCTCCACAACCTAGTGCCCCCAGCCCTGGACCATCCATTACTCCAGGCACTTCAAGGGGTCCTTTGACTCAGGCAGATATTATTTAGATAGGCCTTTGGTTTACTCAGCTGATATGAGGTCGTTGAGGTTATAGGATGAGATGCCTCAGTTGATTGCGAATACGGTTTAGGCCACCTTGGTGCCTGTTCATAATAAGATACGGGGTATCCTTGAGACTCTGTGTATCTATAGTGACATACTATATGAGTTGATCACCCTACAACAACCTTTATTGCCAGATGTAGTGTTGACCAACATGCAGACTGAGCTTGATTCTCTCCAAAAGCATGTGGATGAGCTACGGTTTCCCAATTTTATAGATCTATGGGTTGCCTCATCTCAGACCTAGGCTCCCACACCAATTGAGGTGAGTGTTATAGATAATGATGATGAGGAGGACGAGGAGGATCTTGCTTTCAATGATGAGGAGGTTGATGAGACAGAGATTGAGGCTAATACATATGTATAGATAGAGGCATATGTGTAAGCCACAGATTAGGAAATTTTTTAGGTAGGCTTGGAGAGGTTGACTTAGGAGACTACCCAGATTGGGACTAGCGAGTCCGCACCTATTGAGCCAACAGTTGATCAGACCTTCAGTTTAGTTAATGCCATAGAGATAGATGCCACCATACTAGATGAGTCGGACATTGATGCCCATGCCCAGACAAAGGTCTCTACTGTGAGCCAGTCACCACTATCGCCTTAGCCTCATTTATAGGGACCCTTCTACTCACTCTTTTTTATTCTATTAGCCCTGTTTCATTAAGGATAATGAATGCCTTTGAGTTTGGGGGGCACTATTTATTTTGGATCTATAATATTAAGCCCTGCTTTTGGATATTTTGTTTTTGATACTTTGTTTTTATTATTGGTGCGTGGTTTTGGATGACATTTTCAGATATTTGATTTTGGTTTGTAATAATTTGAGATGATTTCTGTTTTGGGTTGATTTGAATGTGTGTGATTTTAATTTCTTATTTCTTTACCTCTATTTTAGGATAGTAGTTTGTAGTATAGTTCTAAATAAAATTCTTTTTGGCATTGGTACTTAAGAGAAAGTGCACTAGCAATAGAAAACTTTGACTCGAATAGTACTCTTAGGGAGATTGTTCACATGCTCAAATCCTAAAAATAACATATCATTTTGTGAATCGCTCCACTTTTCAAAATGTGCCCCATTTTAAAATTTTCTTTGGTTTAGTTGAACTAGTTAGGCACTCATCTTGTTTTGTGAACACCTACATCTTGTTTTGACTATTTGAGTACCTTCTTCGACATATGCTATGAATATGGTACATCAATTGAGGAAGAGTACTTTGAGTGGGCAATTGAGTTCCGTGTATGGTGAGGTTTCAACTAGATCATGTTTAATGAGTCCACCCAGAACTTTCCCGGTTGCTCTATGGATAAGCAAAGAGTGTTGCAATTTGGAAAAGTGATCCTAGGCCATTAATTTTGAGTGAACCTCCAAATTGACCAAATAGTCATCCCCATTATGAGTTAAGTGACCAATATTTGCCCTAATTTGTGCCTTGGAACCCTTTTCTTAGACAACCTTATTACAATCCAAAACCATTCTTCCACAATTCCCTCTTTTGAACCGAACTTATCACGAAGCCTTTAGGTGAGGTCGTATACTAACTTTGGCCAAAAGACTATGTTGGGGTGAAGGAGCCATTGGATTAGATTTTTAATCGAAAGTTCATAGTATTGGGAACCATTCACTTCGTCTTCTAGTCATTCTAGTATTCCTTGCAATTATTTTTTAAAAAAAAAGAAAAAGAAGTAAAAAAAAGTTGTAATTGTGTTTTAGTTTGTAAATAATTGAAGAAGTTTAGTTTTTGAAAGGATAGGAGTAGAAAAAAATCTTAGATAATTGGTCCTTGGCATTTAATAAGAAACAAGCTTTGGGAAATAAATATAATTGAGGTCTCATTAGATGCTTTAAGAGGGTCGAGTAATTATAACCTTAACTTATCCTACCTTACTCGTTGCCTACTCTACAAGCCATAGTAGTACCTTAGTGATCTCCAATATAACATGCTTGAGTGTGGTGAAGTGGAGCATATGGGCAAGCATACAGTGTGGTACTTGTGTACATTATTGTTATTCAGAGTGTGAGTGATTTGTGGTAGTCCCTTGGTTAATTATTGATCATTTCTTGAGGGAAGGGACTTCATTTTTGTGAGGGAACTTGATTAAACTACTTGAGCTCATTCGTTAACCTTAATTGAGGTCTATGAGCATGTACTTGGCTTGGCAACAATTGGTCAATATTTAAGGCTTATTGTTCGTAAATTGAGTGTGTGATAGGTGATACTTATGCCATTGTTTTCAAAACCATGAGGGCAAAATGTTTTCACAAAAGAAGCATGTGTCTAAGCTCCAAAGTAGTATCATTTGTAGAAAATGTTTATTTTATTATGTGGACATTGATTTACTTGTGGACGAGTAAAGTTTTAAGTTTGGAGTGTTGATGAGTCAGTAATATGTGACTCATTTAGCCAAAAAATGATAAGAAATCAAGTAATCAATGCCAATTTGAGTTAGTTTTAATGTTAGTTTGGTTTATTTTCAGGGTAGAAGCCAAGAAGTGGCTGATAGAGCATATTGAAGCAAAATAGTGGAGAATTGGAGTTAAAATGCAAAAGAGTATCGCCCTTGATGTTTAGTGGATCGCCAAAGTCATCGGCAGAATGTTTAAATGAAGTTCTATTTCCAAAATTAACAGTTTGACCAAGATCCAATTGAAGTAGTTTGGTGATGAAGAGAAAAAGTTTGGCATATCACGAAACAGTTTGGTGAAACAAAGTCCATCTCCAAAGTCACCAAGCATAAATCACTGAAGCTCAAATTCAACATCAATTTGGTAATAATAGAGGCATATCAGTGTATCGTCATGGACTTCAGCGATGTCGAAGTCCCATCATTGAAGTATGCACTGTGGTATTTTAGTAAATCTTTAGTCCATTTTTGCTTCATCTATAAAAGGCTTATTGGCAGTATGGAATCTAATTTTTTGCCAATTTTGAGATCTTGAAGCTTGTAGTTAAATCCCTAAAGTTGGAATTTGGTTTATTGCTTATCCTTTAATTTGAATTTTGGATTTTAGTTGTGAATATTAGGATTCAATGGAAGAATTCAATGAGATTATGGGTATAAATCCTTTCTCTCTCTCTCTCTATGAGTAGCTAAATTCCCCAACTTGGGGTTTGTCTATTTTAGTGATTATTTCATCGGTGTTGCTTATTTGCCTTTTTAATTGATTAATTGTTATGGGTTTGACCTCTACTCAGTGTTATCAATCTATAATTGGAGCTTGCAATCTCTAATTAAGCCTAGATCCCTTATCATCCTTAATAAAGGGGATAATGGTGTGTAGTAGTGGTAAGAAATCACTTGATTTTCATCATTTAAAGGTAGATGTTAGATATAAGGCTACTAAATTGAGGTTTTAGGTTGGTTATGAGGTAACACTTGTGAGGTGTTTAAAAGAACCCACTTGCGACATTTAATTTAGCATTAAGATTTAAGACCTAGCTATCCATAACGATTAGTTCAGATTAGGCAAATATCCATTTACCCACTCATGTATTCGCACTCATGAAGGCATCACCCCAAGTGACTTTAATCTTTGATTACAAATTTCAAGTTTTGATTCTTGCAAACCAAGCTTACAATTGATAAATTGATTACAAAAACATTCATAACAAATCCCCCATTTTATTTTTATTACATTTTACACATTAGGAGCAAACATCTAGTGACTTATTACACTTGAAAGTGAACCTATCTCCTTCATTCCCTATGGGATCGACCCCAACTCATGAGTTGGGTTAACATATTGCATAATAATTTTGTACATCCTTTTTAGAGTGTATTGAGTTTTATCACTCTTTTAGTTGCTTATTGTTACTGTTTTACTCTTATTCCTCTATCTCCCGCCTATTAGCCAGTTACTCATCGTTCTGGTCTATGGCTTGGCTACCCTACTAATTGGTTAAAGTAGGTGCTATCATGACCTGAGAAATTGGGTCGTAACAATTTTTTCTTTACTTTACATTTTAGAGACAGATTTATGTATTTCTAGATTCTATGATAGTTTATTAGTGTTCTTTGCTCATGATATTAGATTTTAGGATTTGACTTTTATTCATTTCAATTTTGGAGAGGTTTATTTATATTTATCATTACTTTATCTGAAAGTCTTATATTGGGTATTATTTATTTCTTTTCCATATCTTTATCTCTTTTGGTGTTCGCATTACCTACCCAGGGTTGGGATTGGGTAGGTTCCATTATGATCTCGACTTTTGGATCGTGACAAATTGGTATCCGAGCACTCGGTTCAGTGGTCTTATGAGTAAGAGAAAGAGACGTCTAATAGAGTCTAACAGATCAATACATTGACATTCGTATCTATCTTTGTGAGGATATGGGATGTTTTTAAGAAAACTTCTCTAATTTGATTCCTTATCATACATGTTGTTTATGTCCGGTATTCTAAACTTGTATTCCACCCTTTTTTGTACGGATGGTGAAGATTGCATCCAGAGTTATTTAGGATGAGGAGCCTACACCCGCTATTGAAGCCCCAATCTAAGGCGAAGTAGGGGTCACAACTGAGATAGAGGTAGAAGTTAGTCACAAAGAGTGGCTCCAACTAGAAGACAAGATACAATGGCCTCTCCCAAGCCTGAGATTGATCATGATCAGTTGGCTTATCAACTAAAGGATATGGGAATAGCCAGGCCGCTTAGGGTTTTATGGTTACTCAAGTATTGAAGGATCTGTTGATTTATCTTTTAGGCCATTTGGATAGTATTCCACAGATTGGTATTCTACCAGGTACAAAGGATGGTTCTTAGACTACATGAGGTGTATAGCAACCAGGGCAGGCTCTTATTTATGTTTTTAAAACTCTCCGATCACACCCAACTTCTGTTGTGGCCTCATGTATTGAGACATTGCCTGAAAGAGTTACTATTTTGCCTATAGCTCCAGGTCATATGATGTATAATGATGAGCATAAAAGATTTAATAGATTTATCAGATTAGACCATACCAAGTTTAGAGTTGCTATTAGTGAGAATAGTTATGAGTTTCAGATTGATTATCAGGAGAGTTTACATAACCTAGGTTTGCTTGAGTCCCATGGTGTTGCTTTCACTACCTATCCATTGACTGGTGTGGCTAGGAAGTGCTGGAGATCTCTTATCAAATGTAGACTAGTGGGTTCCCCTCCTTTGAGATGGACCCAACTTTTTGAGACTTTTCTTGAGAGGTTAGTACCCTTTAGCCTAAGGGACCAACAGAGAGATGAGTTTGGTTATTTGAAGAAGGGATCCATGACTATTGAGAAATATGAGGTTCACTTTTATGCATTTTCTAGATATATCATCACTAGTATTTGATAGAGTCTTAGAGGATCAAAAAGTTTGTTACGGGTTAGACTAGTTATTACTAGTTGCCGACGACTCAGTTTGTTGTTTTTAGTGGTTCTTTTTGGAGTTTAGTAGATCATACCAAGATAATTGAGAATATTTGCTAAGGTATTTAGAGTGGTGTTACCAAGAGGATACATCTTCAAGGCAATTTAGTTGTCATTCATCCCGAGGTGTGGATTTCTTAGGTAGAGGTTTTCATGGTTACCGCATGAGATTAGTTTAGGTAGCTTTGTATAGTTCAGATGGTAGGCTTATGGGTTTTGAGACTCTGAGTGGTTATATATTAGGTGATGCAGGCCGAGGGTCTTATTCTGGTTCATTAGGTTATGAAGTGCATTCTGGTTCTTCTAGGCCCTCACAGCATGACTCTTCTAGTTAGGGATGTTTTGTTTGTAATGATTTTAGACACTTAGCAAGGAATTGTCCCTGATGCACTATTGATCCTCCCCATCAGGGTTCTTAGCTTTAGCTTTGCCCTACTCTAGTGTCATCATTTAGAGGGGGTGCATAGGATGCTAGAGATGGTTCTAGAGGTACGAGAGGTGGGGCTTAGGGAGTTCATAGTGATGGATGAGAAGCCACTCAGTCTGGTAGCAGACATGGTCTGATATATTTGATTACAAGTATCTTCCCAGTTTTCCATCGTCTCGCTTTAGTACTATTTGATCTTCTTTCTATATTATCTTATGTGTCTACATATTTTTCTACTGGTATTGATGCTAGATGTGAGTCCCTTATTATGCCCCTTTGTGCTTCTGCCCTCGTAGGCAATTCTTTAGTGGTGGATTGGGTGTAATGATTATATGTAGTGACTTTTTTGAGGTGTGAGACTTGGGTAGACTTGATATCCTTGATATGGTTAATTTTTATGTAATATTGGATATGGATTGGTTGGCTCCATAGCATGTGGTTTTGGATTGCTTTTCCAAGAGAGTAACCTTAGCAACTTTGGGTGTACCAAGATTAAAGTGGAAGGGTACTTCCAATTTTTGTTCGAAGGGGGTTATATCATTTCTACATGCTCGTCGAATGGTAGGAAAGAGGTGTGTTTCTTAGTTGGCCTATGTACGTGACACTAGTGTTGATTCACCACCTTCCTTTAATTTTGTTTGAGTTGTTAGAGAGTTCATGGACTTGATTCCTATAGACTTACCTAGTATGCCTTTGGATAGGGATATTGATTTTTCCATTGATGTTAAGTCAGGCACTAAGCCCATTTCTGTTTCTCCATATAGAATGGCCCCGGCAAAACTGAGAGAATTAAAGAAACAATTATAGGATTTATTTAATAAGGGTTTTATCAGACCGAGTGTGTCTCCTTGGGGTGCTGCTATCTTGTTTGTGAAGAAGAAAAATGGATCCATGCATATGTGTATTGATTATCGACAGTTGAACAAAGTGACTATCAAAAACAAGTATCCTCTTCCTCGCATCGATGATTTGTTTGATCAGCTTCAGGGTGCCTTAGTGTTTTCTAAGATCAACTTGAGATCTGGTTACCATCCATTGAGGATTAGAGTATTGTATGTTGTGAAGACTTCTTTTCGGACGCGGTAGGACCATTATGAGTTCTTAGTTATGTCTTTTGGGCTAACTAATGCCCCCACAACATTTAAGGAGTTGATAGATAGGGTATTCCAATCTTATCTTGATTCTTTTGTGATTGTGTACATCGAGGAAATCTTGGTTTAATCCAAGAATGAGGTTGACCATGTGAGGCATTTGAGGTTCGTATTTCAGAGATTAAGAGATTAGAATTTATATGCTAAGTTCTCTAACGTACTGACGGTTTATGATTAGGCTAAACCTACAAGTCCTATAGAGATTTGGAGTTTTGTTGGGTTAGCAAACTATTATCGATGATTTGTACAAGGCTTCTCTTCTATTGCAGCTTCTTTGACCAAGTTGACTCAGAATAAGATTCTTTTCCACTGGTCAGATGATTGTGAGAGAAGCTTTCAAAAGCTCAAGGATTTGTTGACTACGACTTCTAACTTGACTTTCCTGAGGAGGGAATGGGTTTCACGATCTTTTGTGATGCTTCTAGAGTTGGATTGGGTGGTCTATTGATGCAAAAAGGAAAAGTGATTGCTTATGCTTCTCAAAAGTTAAAGGCTTATAAGAAGAACTACCCTACTCATGATTTGGAGTTAGCCATAGTTGTGTTTGTGTTGAAATTATGGAGACACTACATGTATGGGGTTCATTGTGAGATTTTCTCCAACCATCGTAGCCTTCAGTACTTCTTCACTCAGCAAGATCTTATTTTGAGACATCATCGTTGGTTAGAGTTGCTTAAAGATTATCATCTCACTATTCTTGATTATCTGGGTAAGGCTAGTATGTTAGTAGATACCTTGAGTCAGAAGGTGGCAAGTATGGGGAGTTTGGCTTAGCTTTTGGCGTAGGAGCTGCCTTTAGCCTTAGACGTCTAGTCTTTGGCTAACTAGTTGGTTCTACTTGGTATATTGACACATGGGTGTATTTTTGCATATGTTGAGGCTAGGTCTTCATTGATAAAGGATTCGAGCCTGATATTTTGATGATGAGAAGTTGAGGGTGATTCATGATAAAATTTCAAGTGGTGAGTCAAAGACGACATCTCTTGATCCCTAGGGTGTTTTGAGGATTGGTTGTTGTGTTTGTATGATGAGAGTTGGTAATTGGATTATATTGATCTTGGATGAGGCTTATTGTTAGAAGTATTCTATTCATCCAGGAACGACTAAGATATACCATGACTTAAAGCAACACTATTAGTTATGTGGGATGAAAAAGGATAATGTGGAGTTTGTGGCCAAGTGTTTGAATTTCCAGTAGGTGAAGTATGAGAATCAGTGATCAGGTGGTATGATACAGATGATGCTTGTTCTCGAGTAGAAGTGGGAGCGGATCATATGGACTTTGCAATTGGCCTACCCCTGAATTTGGGGAAGTTTGACTCTATTTGGGTGATAATGGATAGGTTGACTAAATCAACATAATTTATACATGTGAAGGTAAATTATAATACGAAGAAGTTGGAAAAGATCGATATTCGAGAGATTGTTTGGTTGTATGGTGTACCTATCTCTATTATTTCTTATAGAGGTACTCAGTTTACCTTTAATTTTTGGAGTTCTATGTAGAGTGAGTTGGGTACTCAGCTTGAGATGAGCATAGTTTTTCACCCTCAGATGGATGGCCAGTCAGAGCGGACCATTCAGGTGCTTAAGGACATGCTTAGAGCATGTGTTATGGATTTTGGTAGACATTAGGACTATGGGACTAGTTCTTGCCCTTAGTAGAGTTTGCCTACAACAATAGTTACCATTTTAGTGTTTAGATGGCTCATTTTGAGGCTTTGTATGGGTGGAGGTGTAGATCCCCGATGGTTTGATTCTTTCGAGGATAGACCTTGAGGCATTGTTTTTTAAGAGACTCAATGGATTGAGTTAGATTGATTCAACAGAGACTTGTGGCTACCCAGAATAGGTAGAAAATTTATGCCAACCGACGAGTTCATGTTGTAGCATTCTTGCTTGGTGAGCGGGTTTTGTAGAAGGTATCACCCGTAAAGGGTGTGATGAGATTTGGTATGAAAGGAAAGATTAGTCTGTGATTTATTAGACATTTTGAGATTCTTGAGAAGTTTGGAGATGTGGCATATATGCTAGCTTTTCCTCCATATCTGTTAGTTGTTCATCCGGTATTCCATGTCTCGATGTTGAAGCGATACCTTCCAAATGATACTCGTGTGATCTGATGGGATTCAATTGTATTAGATTATGCTTTGTCCTTTAAGGAGGAGCCCATTGCTATCCTAGATAGATAGACTAGGATGTTGAGGTCCAAGTATATTGATTCTGTGAAGGTTTAGTAGAGACATCACCCGATTAAGGAGACTACATCAGAGATTGAGTCTGATATGCGGAGTATATACCCCCAACTTTTTATCGATTCAAGTACTTTATTTATTTTTTTAATTCGGAGACAAAAATGTGTTTTAGTGGTGAGTAATCTAACAACTCTTATTGTGATTTTTAGTTTTTTTTTGTATTTTGATCATTTTACCTTTCTCTGTAGTTGTTATATATCATTTATGAGTTGTGGAGATGGTTGGCACAATTCCCGAAGCATTCAGGATTAATTTATTAGGGTTTGAGGTTTTAAGTAGCCTTTACAGTAAGAACCTTGACTTAGGAAAACATTTTGTGATCCAAACATCGGATGGTGATTATGTCAGTTCTGTTAGATCAAAAATTCAATTTTGGGTTAGTAGTGTGGTTAGTTCGGGTTCCAAGTCTTTATTTTGAGTTTTGAGCATTTAGACTAGAAACTAGTTAAATTAGCTTAAAAGGTGTCCTAGCGATTAACTTGTTGATAATGACCTCTGTTGATAAATCTGATGGTTCCATTGAGTCCGGCACATCGAAATTACCCTATTAACATTATTTAGTTACTTTTACAAGTTCTTGATTGAATTTCCAGAGTCCATTCGGACTCATTTTAGTTGCATATCTTTAAGCTGATTCTAGTAGCTGGTGCAACCGCTATAGCCATCTTTTGGTCGCCTTAGTGGTGTTTCCTAGGCAGACCAAGGAACTCCTTAGCAGAAGGAAACTTATCCAGCACCATCGCTTTAGCGATGGGTTTATTTTCTTAGCGATACCGCCTTAGCAGGAAAGTGGCCGCCTAGGCAACAAGTCTGCATGGCAAGTGACTACCGCCTTAGGGGTAGTCTTTCCTCCTAGGAGATTATTTCACCACCTAGGCAATGTCGCTGGTATAAATTCTTTTTTTCTTCCATTTATTTTATTCTTCCATCTTTAAGCTTTGGGGTCTCGGTTTTTGTAATTTCAAAGAGGGTTTTTCATCATATTGAACTTTGGTGAGCTTCTAAACATGATTCCCATCCTTATTCATTGCATGTTTCACTAAAACAACTTCTAAACTTGGATTATAAACTAAGAATATTGGGGTTTTACCCGGTAAAGGAAGAAAATGGGTTTTCAATGATTTCAACCTCTATTACAACTTGTTTTTCAATGGGTTTTAATATTTAGAACCCTTAGAGTGTGGGAAAATTGATTTTTCAATAAACTTCCATTTTTTTCCTTTTTTCCTTTGGGTATTTTCAAATTATTTTTGGATCTAAAACAAAAATTGGTAATATGGGTATCATTTGATTCCTCTTGATGTGTAGATTATATTTTTGATAGATTGGGTTTGTACAGAGACTGCATGATAAAGTATAGCTCTTTGTTGAATAGTCCAGCCTCGTGTTTCAGCTTTTTAAGGTAGGTTATTGCTTAACTTTCTTTAGACCAGGCTGGATAGTTAACAATTCATGTAAAGTATGCTATGGGTTGGGGATTTTATCGTTAGATTTATCTTTTGAGATCATTATTTTATCGTGTTTCACATGTGTGGGCTTATGTAAATATTATTATTTACTTGAGAAACTATTATTATTGTGATGCCCGTGTAGGGGATGGTATTAGTCTTGTTTGAGCATAATTTGCCATTTTTATTATTGTGATGCCCGAGTGGGGGCTTCAATTGATATTATTGACGTCTTATATAACTCTTTATTAATATGGTGTCATGTGATGGTGTATATCATGATCTAATCAGATTTTAGGAGATTTGAGCTTATTTATACCCTTATTGAGTTGATTCATTACATGATATTGTTTTGGTTATGAGCATGCATCCTTATTTTGTTAGGTTCCAGCCTTGTTCTCATTATGCTTATAATGCTCATGTTTTGATGATTGACAAACTTCATCACTGGAACTTGGTCCATGCATGTTTGTTTGTTATTCGTGTTCCGATGATTATCTAAATTAGTAGAAGGACCAGTTTTGTGAACTGGTGTGCTAGTATGTAGTTTTTACAGTAGCACACATTTGTTTTATGTGGTAGCTGCCTAGTACTTTTCTGAACAATGTCAGCATATTAGTAGGATGAATTTTCAGTGGTCCTTTCCAGCATCCACTAATGAGGAAACTTATCTCCCAATGCTCATCATATATATATATATATATATATATACACATCATCCTTGAGGAGAGAAGCTCAAGCTTTTGCACAATTTAGAAAAGAATTTTTCTCAAACAAAGGCCTCATCAGATATTGCAAGATTCGACAATTTAGAAACTTCTTGCTCATAGTGATTTATTTTTTTTTTGTTTCTAGGTTTGATTGAGGTCTTGTTCTTGGTCTTATAATTGTAAGCTCACATCTCATTTTAGAGGTTCTAGTGAGTATTTTTGTCTAGCCTTTAATCACATTTGAGTTGTTTTCATAGTCAGAGGTAGCTAATGGATTGTTCACAGAAGAGGTGTTGTGAGGGTGTGCTGCAATAGTGTTATTGCAAGATTGTAGGAATTAAGAGGTTAATTCCTAGGTTATAATCATCGAAGGTTGCTTGGAGTTTTAGTGAGGGTTGTTGGTGAAATCCTATTGGGGTACATCATGATTTTAATCTCTTGAGCAAGAAGGTTTCCACGTAAACATCCTTTGTCATTTACTTTACTTTTGCTTTAATTGTGTTCTTGATTGTTCATTGATTTCCTCTTATAGGGATTTGGTACCGAATCAGGTCTTAGGTATAGTGGTGGACTCTTATGAACCATCAATTGGTATCAAAGTGGTTCTTCTTATAAGGTTAACACCTACAAGGATCCTATTCAAGATGGAAGCTCCCCTCAGTCTCAAGAAAGGACAGTTAACTACTCGACCCCCGAGGTTTAATGGGCAATTCTATAGTTGGTGAAATTTAGATTGCATGATTTTATCATGGCAGACGATAGTGAGTTGTGGGATGTTATCTGATGGTCCCTATGTCCTAATAGAAGCAGCTAAAGAATGACATATCTCTCAAACTCTTCCTAAAAATAGAAAGGATTATACTAAAATTGATCGAAAGAAGATTGAGAAGAGTTACAAAGTGAAGAAGCTTCTTGTCTGTGGGAAAGGACTTGAGGAGTACAACCAGGTCTATACTTGTGAATCTGCTAAGGAAATATGGTAAGCATTACAAAATGCTCATGAGGTAACAATTCAAGTGATGCAATCAAAGATTGATATGTTTACTACTCGGTATGAGCTGTTTAAGATGGGCAAAAGAAAATCCATTCAAGACATACATACTTGACTCACATCTATTGTGAAAGAACTCAAGTGTCTTAGGAAAAGCATTAAAATGTATAAATTGGTCAGGATGGTCTTGATTATACTACCTTCTTCATGGTAAAGAAAATAAAATGCAATCTCAGAGGCAAAAGATCTTCAAACAATGACGATGGATGAACTCATTGAAAATTTGAAGACATAAGAGCTCAAACGACATAAAGATTCATATGAACTCATTGAAAATTTGAAGACATAAGAGCTCAAATGACATAAAGATTCTAAGAGAAATGAACCAAAGAAGGATAGGAGCTTAGTTATGAAGGTTGGCAAAAATTACTCAAGTGAGGAAAAACATGATATGGGTTATCTCACTTGGAAATTTGAGGAGATGGTGATAATTGGAGCTCTTCAGAACAAAGGAAGCTCAAGCAGGAGATTCAAAGGAAATGACCAAAGTCCTAAATACAGAAAACTTGGTCATCACATTAAAGAGTGTCGAATTCTTAATGAGAATCCAATGAGTTTACCAAGCTTGCTTCAGAAAAGGTCCATAGAAGGGACAAAGTCTCTGATAGAGTTAGACAAAGAGAAATAACAGACAAGATAGTCAAACAAACTCTAGTAGCCTGGGGAGACTCCTCTAGAAAATCCAATGAAGAAGTGGAAGGTAATGATACATCCTTCATTGCAACTGAAGATGAGTTAGCAAGATCTGAATTCTATTTAGATTTCATGGCCAAATTTGATAATGAAATAGATGATGAAGTAACCTTTTTTGATGTTCCAAAAAACTTAAGGAACTACTCCAAAAAGGAGTTAAGATCTTTAGCTAATGTCTTGATTGATGCTTTCCACAACCATGCTAGTGAAAAAGAGTCTTTAGCCAGTGAATTGAAAGATTTTGAAATAGAGAATATTTCTTTATCCTTAAGGAACTCTGAGCTTGAGGTAGAAATTGCCAAGATAAGGATGAAAATAAAATGTTGAGAAACTTAAGAGGATATCAGGCAAAGTGGTGGCAACTGAGACTTTTGTAAATCTTGAAGAAAGGTTGAAAAAGGTAAGTCTAGACCTTGATGCCTCTCTTGAATGGAACAAGGAGCTCAGAAAGGACTTGAAGAATACTAAGAATGAGCTGGAAAAATCTCTATGCTGGACAGCTTCATCAGAAATTCTTACTAAGTTGAGCAACATAAAGTCCAACTTCAGAGAAGGAATTGGTTTCAAGAAAGATTATACTTCCTCCAATCTGCAAAATAAGTATGTGTTTGATTCTGATAAAAGGTTTTGCACTCATTGTAGAAAGAATGGTCACTACAAGGAAAGTTGTAAGGTTCTTCTCAAAGCACAAAAAGCAAATTTAAAATTTGCTGATGTCATCAGAAGATCCAAGGGACCTGGTCTCCAGAAGAAAAAATTAATTCTGCTTGCATGGAAAAGAAGAATTCTTATCCATCCTTTTACTCACTTAAAGGGACCCAAATTCATATGGGTTCCTAAGATTTATAAATGATTATTTAGGTGGGAGTGAGAGGGAGCAGTCAACAAGATCAAAAGGTTGGCTATGAAAAATGACTCCTCAAGATACATGAATATTAGAACAAAGAATCTCCTCTCACTCAGAGATTTACAAGACATTGTTATGTCCTTTGAAGGGATTGGATCAAGGAATTGTGTTGACTGCCAAATAGAAGACCAGGTTGCTGATATCATGTTGAAATTCCAGAAGATAAATTTTTTGAAGGATTGTGTGATATATATTTGCACTATTCTCTCTCCATTACAATGGCTATGAAAAGAAGGCATGTATATAAAGTAAGGTTTTTTACAGTGTTTGATTCAATTCATGCACCTCCGCTGGTACACATATGTGGGGAACACAGTTTTGATTGAAACAATGAGAATATTTTTTCATTGATATGATGAGCAATAAAACAATGAGGGACCTAGTCTCCCACATAGGTTTGTTTCTTGTCTTACCTTTACAAAATGAAATTGAATGAACATCTGCTGGTACACATATATGGGGAACACAGTTTTGATCAAAACAATGAGAATATTTTTTCATTGATATGATGAGCAATAAATCAATGAGGGACCTAGTCTCCCACATAGGTTAGTTTCTTGTCTTACTTTTACAAAATGAAATTGAACATGTGTGCTAGATCATATTAGTGTTCCCGCCTCTTACAAAAAGGTGTTGTCTTTTATTACTTTCACACGAAATGATATCTCCCTTTCCTGAAAAGACACATCACGTAATCCCTCTATAAAAGACATCCTACACATTCATTTTCTGTCTACTCTCTTCTTACTCTCCCAAATTTCTAACACCCCTTCTCTCAATACCAAAAAAAATCCACTTTCATAATCTTTTCTTTGTTTTAGGTCTTTGAATCACTCCTTTAATTATCATATCTCAGATATGGATTTTGATCAGGATATCTCCATCATGTCATCTGTACTCTCTTTTTTCCCTTTGTGCTCAGTCGTCTCTCCAAGCAAAACACAACTCCAAAAATGTCCTTATCTACTAAAAATCAAAATTCATCATCTTTAGAATTCAAATCTACTGAACTCTTATTGCCTAAACAGGGAGATGATACAATTTTATCTTATGAAGATGGAGGAATTCCTTTCGACTCCTTGAAGGAAGGGTGTGAAGTAATGTCTGTAAATAAGGTAAAAGCCTCAATTAAGGAATAGGGAACGGAAGTTGCAAGTGATAAAATGGATTATAAAATGTCTACGAGTGAAGATGTTCTAAAAAAATGTTTATTCCATTCCTGCTACCACTGAAGTGTTATAACCTGGTAAGTCTTCTAGTCTGTCTGATATTTGTACTACTAAAGTTAAAATTAGTCTAGAAAAAGGTCAATCTTAAGAAGGAGTGGAAGTTGGGTCTCTCACTAGTGATATTCCTTCTCAAGGTACTTAATTAGTGGAAGAGTTTGCAACTGTTATGGTCATCACCAAAGAGAAGGAGAACCTTCCCAATCTTGAGTCTACTCCATTTGAGACCAGAGAAAATATGTCTTTTCCTGCTCCTCTTAATGTCTTTGATAAAGAAGTGAATGAGGAACGAAATAACTCTTGCTGTTGTGTTTAAGAGGAAACCTGTTTCATCCTCTATTCCTAGTGATATAGATACTAAGAAGGGACCTATTCGCACCACCAGGTCTACTATTCATAAAGTTATGGAGGATGCTATGCTATAGAATTTGAAACCTACCACCAAAAAGAGAAAGTTGAAAAAGAGTGTTGTTGAAAAGGAAATCTCTACAACCAAAGTAGTAGAATTGGAAAAAGAGGGTGACTCACAGACTGAAAAAGAGTTAGTAACTCCTAGAAAAGAATCAAAGAGCAGTAAAAGTGTTCAAAACAAAGGATCCAAGAAAGGGAAACTATCTGTAGGGCCTTTTGAAAAAACTCCCTCTAAGAAAACTCTGAAGTGAAAAAAGACTGAAACACCTGAGAAAGACACTGCATTAAAATTTAAAAGGAAGAGGGATGTTCAACGTCCTCTCGAGGATCCCCAGTTTGAAGAGAAAAGTGAGACACTTTAAAATCAAAAAGTTCTAAATGGGCATGTTTTTTTATCATACAATATTTGATAAATTTGTAATAGAGTCTCTAGTTACTATAGTTTAGATAGAAGAGTGGAAGCACCTATTTGAGGGACTAGGTGTGTTGTATGAGAGAGAAGTTCAAGACTTATACACTGATCTCTTCATCTCTAAAAAAGAGGATAGTCTTACTGCTACTATTAATGGGGTGAACTTTGTTCTTACTGAATCAATCTTAGGAGAGATTCTAAAAGTGCCAATAGTTGGGATTGATACAGTTGAGAAGAAGTCTGCATAGTGGAGTTCCTTAACAAAATTTCTAGATCAAAAAGGATTCTTTGTGGTGTAAGAATGGAGAAAAGGAAATAAAGCCAGAATACCAGCTATTGTTTGAGTTGGTAAACAAAGTTCTACCCCCCAGAATTGAAGGCAAAATTGTTGCCTCAATTACAAAATTTTTTCTTAAGGAGCCTCTTAATTCATGTGCCCCAATCAATCTATCAAAAATAATGATTGAGCATATTATTAAGATATGTGGTATGGAGTAACAAAATCATGGGTTAAGGTACGAGTTTTTGCTCTCAAAGGTGTTTGAATTTTTAGAAGTAAAACCTAACTCAAGGACTTACTCTACCAAGAAACAAACCTTCATTCCTACCACTCCATAGGAATGTGAATGTGTTGAAAAAAAGGAGAGATAGATTCAACCTCTACTGTCTCATGTTTGATCATGGCTCAGGAGAAAATCACCCCAGAGTTAGAGAAAATAACTGCCTTAATGGCTGAAGAGGACTCTAAAATTACAGTTCTTAAGGCTTAACTTCTTTAGGATACCAAGGAATATGGTACAACTTCAGGTGCTTCAACAGCTCTTCAGGCCCAAAATGTTCAACTTGTAGCTAAAATTGTTGAACTAAAGAAGAAGGTTACTGATATGACTTAGCAAATTATTAATGATAATCGTACTGCTCTGAGATATATTAATCAACTCATATCTAAACAGTCCTCCTTCTCCTTTTAAATTTCCCTATGTTCTTTCCTTGTTTCAACCTAGTTTTGATTCTGGCACTATGTATTGTTTTTGAATTTTCCTTATGTAAGACTTTGATATTAACTTTGGTTTTTGTATGGTTTAATCAAATTCTCCTTGTTTTCCTCTGATTCTATGGTTTCCTCACGTATGTTAGCTTATGATTCTTGGGCTATCACTGCTTAGACTCTACTTTGTTTTACTGTTTATCCTTTTTAATGATGCCAAAAGGGGGGAAATTGTTTAAGGAAATAAGGAACTGGTAAAAGGGGGAACTAGAAATTGAAAATAGTTACAGGGTGAAAAGGGTAATTAGTGTAGTTTGAGAAGGAAGGCATGGAAAGGGGAAACTGGTGCTAGTTTAAGGAGGAAGACAGTGATAGGGGGAATTTGTGCTAGCTTGCATGATAATAGGGGGAACTCTTCAAATGATGGCTTGATTAGTGATATTGGTGAGAAGGGTAAGAAAAGTGTGGATGGCTGCTCTAAGAAGTCTAAGGTTATCATCATCAAAAAGGGGGAAGTGTGGGTTCCAACCTTATTCTTATTATTCTTATTATGCTCATGTTTTGATGATTGACAGGCTTCATTAGTGGATCCTGGTCCATGCATGCCTGATTGTTATTCATATTTCAA
This sequence comes from Capsicum rhomboideum, assembly GCA_031232105.1. NCBI lineage: Eukaryota > Viridiplantae > Streptophyta > Magnoliopsida > Solanales > Solanaceae > Capsicum > Capsicum rhomboideum. The sequence continues at coordinate 63,863,714 of CP124718.1, forward strand.
TGATTGTCTAACCTAGTGGAAGGACTAGTTATGTGAACTGGTGCCCTAGTGTATAGTTTTACATTTGCACGCATTTGTCTTATGTGGTAGCTGTCTAGTAATTTTCTGGACAATGTCAGCGTATTAGTGGGATGAATTTTTAGTGGTTCTTTCATCCATCCACCAATGAAGAAGCTTCTCTCCCAATGCTTATCATATATATACATCATCCTCTCAAGCTCAAGCTTTAGCACAAATCTTAAAAGATTTTTTCTCAAGCAAATGTCTCACCAGATATTGAAAGATTCAACAATTTAGAAACTCCTTGCTCATAGTAATTTATGTTTTTTGTTTCAAGGTTGATTGAGGTCTTGTTCTTGGTTTTATAATTGTAAACTCATATCTCATTTTAGAGATTCCAGTGAGTATTTTTTGTCTAGTTTTTTTAATCACATTTGAGTTGTTTTATTAGCTAGAGGTAGCTAATGGAGTATTCACAATAGAAGTATTGTGAGGGTGTGCTACAATAGTGTTATTGCAAGATTGTAGGAATTAAGAGGTTCATTCCTAGGTTGTAATCATTGAATGTTGCTTGGATTTTTAGTGAAGGTTGTTGGTGAAATTCTACTAGGGTAGGTTGTTGTTTTACTCCCTTGAGCAACGAGGTTTCCTCATAAACATCCCTTGTCATTTACTTTACTATTGTTTTTACTATGTTCCTGACTGTTCATCAATTTCCTCTTATAGGGACGACCTGGTACTGAATCAGGTCTTAGGTATAGTGGAGAACTCTTACGAGCCATTACATTTTATTTATCCATATTTATGGAATTGGTACCACTAAGAAACACTAATTTTGAATAAAAATGAAACTCTTTATAAAACGCGTTGACTGAGGGATGTACCAATAAGGTTGATTGAGATATAAGATTATGATATAGTATATGGTTTGCAAACCCCCTATGGGTACTGTCCTGGAACCTTGTGCTCAAAAAGTGTATATGAGGTGATATTGAGACATTTCATCATTATCATACCATTGTATTGTATCATCTATATTTCTCTTATGTGTTTGTTATCATATAATTTGGTCTTCTTTTATATATTTATGTGTAGTCATTCTTATACTATTATTATATTCTACTGGTTGGAGATACGGCTTGAGCCACCATTGGGAACTTTTTTGTATGCAGGTGGAAGCATGCTCATAGCATTCTTTATATGTACATTGTTTGGTTGGCCTATGATGCTACTGAATACAAGTGGACCATACTCACACCTACTTTATGTACCTTTTCGGTGTAGATTCCAGTTTGATTGTGACCCACAGAGTGTGAGATCATGTTGTACTGAGGTTGTTCAGACTAGTGAGCTCCCCTGGAGCTTGTTCCAGCCTCCCTCATTTCTATTATCTTTTCTTTATTTTTTCTTTATACAGACATAGTTATGTATTTTTGGATTCTATATCAGTTTATTAGTGCTCTTTACTCATGACAAAAGATTTTGGGATTTGATTTGTATTCATTTCAGTTTCGAAGTTGGTTTATTTATATTTAACCTAACTTTATCTTAAAGTCTCGTATTTAGGTAGTATTTATTTCTTTTATGCATCTTTATCTCTTTTGGTTTTGGGCTTACCTACCTAGGGTTGGGATGGGGTAGGTGTCATCATGACCTCGACTTTTGGGTCGTGATAGTATATTGTTTAGTAACTATTGATTCGATGAGTATTTGTTTGTCATATTGGTTTTTCTTATATTCTTGAGCTTACTATTTTAATGTGTTAGCAGAAATGAGAAACAAAGAGCAAAATAAAGAATACAAAATTTGATGTGATTCGGATCAGAATGGTCCTACATCCATAAGAGAACAACTACCTTTATATTAACAAAGAATGGGTAGATATCCCAATAACACCTAAAAGAATTATTCTCTCAACTGTCAACTCTTACAATGATTTATCTATGAATTTTGGAATGGTTTTACAATGAAGAATGGTCAACCATTTATAGATGACCAAACTTGAGCTCCACGTACAGAACAAGAAAAGGAAAAATAAATACAAAATTTTTCCTCCACAATTTTCTTGCTTGCTCTCCAAGTTCACTTCCTAGCCAAGTAAATTGTCTTATGGGATTTCCTTCCACATGGATTAGACCCCACAAAGAAAACCAAACCAACTCTTTCAATCTCTACCTTTGTTATCATTCCAAGCATGTGTATGAACAACTCCGACCAAACTTCTAAGCTTACTAGGCAACCTTGTTGTAAGACACAAGAAGAATCAAACATTTGTTAAGCATGCTAGCTTCACCTAGCAGTTGTTCTCTCAAAATTACATCAGTTAATGGGTATTCCCATCAAGTCTTTGCAGTGTGCCAACTTGATGAGTGGGACTATATTAGTGAACATGTCTGCAATGTTATCGTCTGTGATAACCTTCATGACCTTGATAGCTCTCTCTTCAACAACATCACGAATAAAATAGAATCTGACATCAATTTTTTGGTGCGCTCATGAAATCTTTGATTTTTAATAAAATCAATAGAACTTTAACTATAACTTCTGTGACTTGATTCCAGCTGAACAAAACTTAATTCTTCCACCAAACCTTTCAACTAGATAGCTTCTTTCACTGCCTCCATTACTGCTATATATTCTTCTATTATAGACAAAATGACAATCAACTGTAAAGTAAATTTCCAACTAATGGAATTGCTAATGAGAGTAAAGTGGATCCAATTGTGGAGATCCTTATATCAAGATTCCCTTTATATTCAGAATTGGAATTGAAATACCATCTCTTTTTTGAAAATTTAGGCCAACATCAGAAGCTCCTTTGAGATATCTCAATATCCACTTGACAACTTCCCAATGTTTTTTCTTGGGTTGTCCATATACCTGCTTACCTCGCTTATTTATTGAGAACTATCAAGATGTTTGCACACCATATCATACATAATTCTACCAATCGCGCTAGAATAAGGAACCTTTAACATATGCTCCACCTCATCATCAGGCGCTAGCATAAGGAACCTTTAACATATGCTCCACCTCATCATCAGACTGAGGCATTTGTAAATCAGAAAGTTTAAAATGAGGAGCTAACAATTTATTAATAGGCTTGATCATATGCACATTGAATCTCTCCAGAACTTTTGCAATGTACCCCTTCTGAGAAATATGTACACCACCATCTCTTCTGGAAATCTCCCTCCCAAGGATTTTCTTTGTAGCTCCCAAATCCTTCATGTCAAATTCCTTTCACAAAAGTTTCTTCAAAATATTTATCTTTCTGATGTTGTTAGTATCAATAAGCATATCAACAACATACAATAGTAAATAAGTCATTGAGTTACCAGACATCTTCTTGTCATACACACATCTATCAAATGCATTTCTTTAGAATCCATATGTTGTCATGAATACATCAAACCTCTTGTACCACTGTATAGGGGATTTCTTCAAACCATACAATGATTTCTTCAGTTGGCATACATAATCTTTATTTCCTTAGCTAGAAAACCTTTAGGCTGATCCATATAGATTGTCTCTTCTAGATCACCATGCAAGAAAGCAATTTTGACATCAAGTTGTTAAAGCTCCAAGTCAAATTGTGCAACCAATGCTAGTAGCTTGTAAATTGAGCTATGATTCACGACGTGAGAGAAACTCTTATTGTAGTCAATTCCCTTCTTCTGTCCAAAATCTTTTGCAACCAATCTCACCTTAAACCTAGCATCTTCTACTTCTGGAATCCCCTTTTCTTATTGTAGACCCATTTGCATCCAACTGTCCTCTTCCACTATGTCTTTTTAACTAAGACCTACGTCTGATTATTGTGAAGAGACTACATCACTTTTGTATTGGCTAGCTGCCATTGTGCAGCATCTTTGTAAGAATTTTCTTCAACATATAAGGAGGGTTCAAGATACTTAATCTCTTCTTCAGTAGCTACACACACATATGTAATCAGATTTTCTTGCTACATAAGGTGTTCTAGTCTTCGTATCTATCTATTGTCCCTTTATTTTGTATTTGTGCATGGCCCATTGACAACAAGTTCTTCAATATCTACATCTTTTGACTCATCTTCAACTTGAGTCTCTTGATCCTTCTCCTTGGTAAGCTCCACTAGAAGCTCCACCTACATATTTTTCTTGTTTCCTGATAACTGTACAGAAACTTTATAAGGATCAAATATAGAGAATTCATCAAAGGTGACATCTATACTAATGATAGATTTGAGTAAAGTGAAACACCAAAGCTTGTACCATTTACTCTATCCACATATTCTACGAATATGGTCTTTTTAGCCCTTGGTTCAAGATTTCCTTCATTAACATGATAATTAGATGGACACCCAAGTACTCGAAAGTATGAACAGTTCAACTGACCTTACCTTATTTGGAGTCTTAAAGTCAATAACTCATACGGGAGATCAATTAACAATATGAGAAGCAGTGTGAATTGCTTTAGCCCAAAACTCTTTGGATATTTTAGCTTATATAAGCATACAATGAGCCTTTCCAAAAAAAAGTTCTACTCATCCTCTTGGCAAGTCCATTTTGCTGTGGTGTGTATCTGACCGTCTTATGCCTTGCAATCGTATAAACCCTACGGAAATTATTGAACTCTTCACTACAAAACTCCAAGCCATTGTTTGTGCAAAGATACTTGATTTTCCACTTTATTTGATTCTCAACCAAAATCTTCCACTCTTTAAATGCTTCAAAAGCATCACTTTTTGCATTCAAGAAATACACCCAAACGTTTCCTGATAAATCATCAATAAATGAGAGAAGATACCTTTTTCTACCCTTTGATGGAAGTTTAGAGGGACCCTAAAAAATTGAATGGATATAGTCTAGCACCCCTCCCATCTTATGCTTTCCAGTGCTGAAGCTGACCTTTTTATGCTTCCCTAGAACATAGTGTTCAATAAATATGAGAACAATTGATTTTTTTTCTCTCTCTAGAATGCGGCTTCCACTCAGCAACTACAGAATATGGTATGGAAAACAAAGGTTGAAGGGAGGTGAAAGAAAGAAAACAAGATAATTAATAACCATAGAGGAATTCCACAAACTGTTGATGTAAAGAAGACAAAGAATGTTTAGTTACTTCAAGGAATTTCTCCTAGTGTTCACACAAAGGGGAATTTTACTTGAAAGTTGAATGAGTACATTGGTGATGTCGCCAGTTGCTGGGTCAAAGAGACGATCATAGGCTGATAAAATTAATGTGGAAGAGGTAACAGATAGACCTACTAAAGATAGTGTAACTGGTACTGAAGGGCGAACACGCCCCTCTTTGAGTGGAATTATGGGTTTGGTAAAAAGTATAGGGGTTTTGGACCTAACAACAGAAGAGAAACCTAATTAGAATGTAAAGATAACTCTAGAAGATGTGAAGGACAAAATTGACTATTGGTCCATGGCAATGATATGCTATATAATGGGCTCAAATACGCCAAAAGTTGTGATTGAAGGATTTTTCAAGAGGATTTGGAATGAGAAAGGAATTGGAAGGTAGAAAAAGTAAACAAAGGTGTATTCCTAGTTTGATTCAGTAGTTTGAAAGAGAGGGAGAAAATTATAGAGGAAGGAGTTTTGATGTTCGACAAAAAGCCAGTAGTGATTAGGCCATGGAGAGTTGATATCGAGGTATCCAAGGAGGTGATAGATAAAGTGCCAATTTGGGTACGTCTAATAGGGCTTGATGCCAAGTACTGGGGGTTAAACACTCTGAGGAAGATAGCAAGTCTAGTGGGTAACCCAACCAAGGCTGATACAACTACTACAAACAAAGAAAGGATGACATTTGTTAGGGTGTTAGTTGCAGTTCCGATAAACAAAGAGTATCCTAAAGTGGTACTTTTTGAGATTGAAATAGGGAGAATTGTAGAGCAACAAGTTGTGTATGATTGGAAACCCATATTGTGTACAAAATATAGAAATTTCAAACATAATGAGAAGGACTACAGAAACAAAGAGAATGAACAAGCTAAACATGAGGTGAAAGAAAAAAAAGTCCAGGAGAAGCCACAGGATCAGGTGAAAACTACAGGGAAGGGTGGAATATGGACAGAGATTCCAGGTAAAACTACAAAAACCGTCGTGAGAGAGATGACCATACATGATGTTAGAAGGAACTCCTTTGCTAAGATAACAGAATTAGAGGATAATATACGAGGTAGGAAAAGTACAGGCCCTGAAAATAGTCAAGATTACTGTTCAATTGATTCACTGCCAAGTGCAACACAGAGGAACAGGACATAAAATGGAAATTATAATAGTTTATGGAATGAATGACAACATTGAAAGAAAAAGGTTGGGGAATGATATAATTGGGTTGTACAGTATAATAAAAGGACCTTATGCAATCATGGGAGACTTCAACAATGTCTTGAATGTAGAGGAGAGAATTGATAGTAGAATCTTAGTAGAAGAAATAAAGGAGTTCAAATACTGTGTAGAGGTGTGTCACTTATAAGATTTAAAATCACTTGGTGCATACTTCACTTGGACTAATAAGCAACAAGGGGAGGACATGGTGGTTAGTAAAATAGATAGAGCCTTGGTCAATCACAACTGGAGCATTGATCTACCAGAAAGTGAACCAAAGTTCCTAAATGAAGGACTCTCATACTATTTTCCAGTGATTATGCAGTGGGAGGAGGGAACATATAGGCAGAAACCATAATTTAAGTGCTATAATATGTGGGGGTTAGATCCATAGTTTAAAGAAATGGTCACCACTAGCTGGAAAAAACCAAGAGAGGGAAAAAAGATGTTTCAGATGGTAGGAAAAATGCATAGATTGAAAGTTATACTGATGAAAATCAATAAGGATAGATTCTAGGAGATGGAAAAGAAAGTTCCAGAAGCAAAAGAGGTACTTATGAAATGCTGGTCTAAACTACATTTAAACCCAAAAAACAATAGCCTAATAGAACAAAAAAATATAACAGCACAAAGTTATAAGCACTGGAAAATGGAAAGTGAGCAATACCTACAACAAAAAAGTAAAGTAACAGGGCTGCAAGAGGGTGATTTGAACATAAGATTTTTCCACTCCCAAATAAGGGCAAGGAGGAACTGCAACAGGATCTTCTCTGTGAAAGACAAAAAATGGGTAGAGAGACAGAGTATGGATGGGATTGGACAGGCTTTCATTGGCTATTATTAAGTACTGCTAGGCACTACAATAGATATTAGAACACATTTAGATTTTGAGTTGGTCAGAATTGAAGCTCTGGTGACTGATAGCTAAAGTGTAGAACTGACTAAAGACTTTACTGCAGAAGAGGTGAAACAAGCCCTATGGGCTACTAGAGCTGATAAGGCACCTGGTCCTGATGGCTATGGAAGCAAATTCTTTAAAGATACATAGATCATTACTAATGTAGAGGTCGTACAAGGTATATTAGAGTTCTTTAGATCAGAAGATATGCTCAGAGGTATTAATTCCACTATTATTACCTTGATACAAAAAGGTGTTCAAGTTGATTATCAACCTATATCATTTTACAATACACTATATATGATTATATCCAAGATTTTATGTATGAGGCTAAAAGGGGTGTTACCTGAGATAATATCTGAAAACCAAAGTGCTTTTGTGGCTAGTAGATCTGTACCACCCCATACCTTCCCAACCCTACTTGACGACATTGAACAATGTTTACTTAGGTGTCGAGAACCATAAGTATGTAATTTGTAATGTTATTGATGAGATAATTGATATTGGCCCTCGTACATGTGATTAGACCTTCGTAGGAGGTGTTTTGTGACTTCGTGGAGCATTTGTGGGGTTAAAAATGAGGCTTGGAGGACCTCCAAACAAAGGATATCAAAGGTAAGAAGTAAGTTAAAGAATAGAACTTGAAGTATCTAACCAAATCCGCGAAGAAAAGTCGAAGAAACAAAAATTTTAAAAAAATAGGAGTGGGGCACACCCAGGGGCGTGACAGGCCACTCTGGGCTAAAATTTTTAGTCCACAGGAATCAAGGTGGCATGCCCAAGGACGTTCCAGGCTGCTTGTGCACACCCTTCAAATGTTGGAAATTTTTCTAAGTCCCAAGGGTGCCCGGGGGCGTACCGGGCCGCTTTTTGCCACATTTATTTTACAACCACGAGCCTATATATGGAATAATTGAAGTAAGTGGAATTCCATTTTATAATATTATTCATGAACGAATTTGGCATCCAAATGATGTTTTTACCCTTTTGGTCAAAATAAGCCATACGTGGCTAGAATCACTTGTTTTTGGAATTGAGGCTACGAATATGAATCGCGTGAGTGGGAATATTGTCATGACATGTATGAAATGATTTAAACATGATAAATTATTAATTTTATTGGGCTAAGTGATTTGGGCTCAATAAAAGCCCAAAATGAGGAAGAAAACATGGGCCAAGAATGGGTAAGGATGACCCATTCTTCCATTGACCAAGCCAAACATAGCATTAAATGCCAAGAGTGGATAAGGATGACCCCAAGGACTATATAAATACCCAAAAATCAGATTTTATTCATTTGTAACTCTCATGCCTCTTAGATATTTTCTCAAACATATCTCTCAAACCCTAAGAACCCTAAGCCATCTTTTGGAGCAAGATCATCATTTCTCAAGATTGGGTAAGTGATTATTCTTATGGATTAATATATTATATGCATGGGAGAGTATGTAGATCATGATGGGTATGTCAAAAAGTGTACATAATGCATTCTTGCTTTTTGGCTAAAAGATGTGTTATCCATGGAACTTAAACTTGAACTATGACTTGTGGTTTTGATGAAAGAGCATGGTATGGATTAAATATCAACATGTATGGTGTGATTATGTTTCTAAACTTGTTATTTTTCCATACATGTAATTTATGGGATTTTGGCCGATATGTGATATGAGGTGTATTACGGTGACTTGATGGATTAATTGTGATATGGTTTGAATGAGAAAGTGTAAAGGAGAAACTTTGTTGTGAAATGCTATTGGTATGTGATGTTTTTGTCAATGTTGGAAATGTTGTAGTATTATTGGTATGATAGTTTCATACATGGTATTGTCAAGGGGGAAATGCCATGTTAAGGCAATCATGTAACCTATTGTCGTTATATGCAATTGTAAGGTAGTTGGTGGTTAATGTAAATTCCGTTATGTACTTGTATTGTAGAGTGAAACATAAGGACGGAGTGGGACTATTGTATGCACATTTAATATTGTAGAATCGTATTGAGACTACAAGGTATATAAGGTTACTTTTTCCATACCTTTCTGCAGCATATAGTGAACACCTTGTTGTGGTACTTACTCATTTCCGAAATGTCCTAAGGCATATCGTTTCAGGTTATCATCTATTGTTAATCATATATACGTTACTCTTGTTCTATTGTCATTCATGGATCATATATTTATGAACATGGTTCCAAGTTCCAATAATGTTGTAACTACTAAAAGAAACTGTTTCAAGGAAAGTGACGACGTAAGGAGAATCTATTCATTCTTAAGTTACATATTCCTCATTCATTAGTCATTGTTGTTCATGAGTTACATAATTATGGACATGTTCCAAAAGTCCCAATAATGTTATGTTCTTAAGCTTCCAATAATGTGGTGACTATATATATATATTAATCTCTCATAAGTGGATGAATCAATCTCTCGCCAGTAAAGGTATGAATCTCTTAAAAGTAAGAAATAAAGTAATGCATATTTTTTAGTTTTGAGAGTACGGGTGGTAGCTCTAGAGGCATAAGCCTAGCTCGGGCCGATCCTGGATTTATTGGATCAGGGGGTAGTCCTAGAGGCATAATCCTAGCTCGGGCTGATCCTGACAGGTGGTAGCTCTAGAGGTAATAACCTAGCTTGAGCCGAACCTGATATGTTGGTTTATGGGTGGCAGCTCTAGAGGTAATAACCTAGCTCGAGCCGAGCTCGATATATTGATTTATGGGTGGTAGCTCTAGAGACAAAGTCCTAGCTCGAGCCGATCCCAACATAACGTTATGTTATGTTAAGACCCACTGATCAGTTGGGGCCCGGGTATGATATGATATAAGAGATGAGGAATAAACAATAAAGCGAATAAAATATTTTATGTAAGGTACATAGTGCCACATATGCAGATAGATGGGTTATTCATATTGACTATCCTATTACATTTTGATTCTATTGACATATTTGCGATAGTTTCATATGGCCTTACATACTCAGTACATTCTCCGTACTGACCCCTTTTGGGGGATTTACCTTACTTGCTGAAGGCACAGGTACTAGTAGACCTCTATAGTAGGTTGCGGATCTTCTGCGGACTTTTGGTGAGCTCCAGTTGGTTCGGGGCTTTCTGAGTTGCTATGTACATTTATTTTGGTATTGTATATGTGTAAAGAGCGGGGTCTTGTCCCGACTCTAGGTTGGTTATGGTTATTTATCTGTAGAGGCTTTGTAGATGTTGTGGGACAGATGAAGAAAATGTAAGAAATGTATGTTTTGTCTTGAAGGCCCCAACGGCCAAGTTTCATAGTTATCATATATGTTCCATGGTTTCTGCTATTGGCATCTTGTATCTATTTGTGGTGATGGTGTTTATTGAGTAGCATGCGCATGAGTGTGTGAGGATGAAGATTGGTTCTCTCGGGCCTCATCGGCTCCGAGTGCCAGTCCGCCTCGATGGGATTTGGGGAGTGACAAGATCCATGGTACAAAATATCCTGATTTGTCAATATTTGGTGAGACTTTATAATAGGAAGAACACTACTAAGAGATGCCTTATCAAAATTTATTGTAAGAAGGCATATGACTCAGTAGAATGGGGGTTTGTAGAGGAAATTCTGCATAGCCTAAACTTTCTTGCAAAATATATCAGATGCGTAATGACATGTGTCCAGACTGAAGGTTTTCCATTGTTATTAATGGTGGGGTATATGGTAGTATTAAAGGGAAGAGAGGGTTGAGACAGGGTGATCCATTATCACCCCTACTATTTGTTATATGCTTGGAATACTTCTCAAGGATAACGAAATGGATTGTAAAATACAGAAGTTTGAATTTCATACAAAGTGCAAGAGCTAAAACTGAATCATCTATGCTTTATTGATTACATGATAATAGTTAGAAAAAGAGAGATAAACTTAGTGTTACTAATGCTGAAGGGTCTGAGGACTTTTTCTATGGCATCAGGGTTGGCTACAAATGCAGTAAAACCAAATATATTCTCAGCAAAAATGGACAATCAAGAAATAACAGACTTGTATGAAGCCACTGGATACACATAAGGACACCTACCATTCAATACTTGGGGGTTCTTATATCATCGAAGAAACTATCACAGTGGACTGTGAGATGCTATTAGACAAAATGATGACCAAAATCAAGACATAGGGGTCAAGAAACTTATCATATGCAGTAAGAACACAATTAGTTAACTCTATTCTAATGCACATTCAGACTTATTGGGCTTCAATGTTCTTGCTCCGTAGGAAAGTGTTGAATTAGGTGATCACTTTGTGCAGTAATTACATTTGGACAGGTATGGTACATATAAACAAACACCCTCTAATTGCTTAGGACATAGTTTGTAGGCCTAAATAGGAGGGGGCTTAGGAGTGTAGATTGCATAGCCTGGAATGATGCAGCAGTGGCAAAACACATATGGAATATGGCAAGGAAAGCAGATAACATATGGGTTAGATGGGTGCATCATATCTATATTAAAGAATAAGACTGGTGGCAATATGAAGCACCTATTGATTCCTACTGGTATTAGAAATAAATTTGTGCCCTTAGGAGAGCTTTTATAGGTGGATACATCCAAAATGGATGGCTGAAGCAGCAGGGCAAGTACATTATCCATAGTGGTTATACATGGATAAAAGGTCAGCTACCTACAAGGCCTTTATGGAGAGGGGTTTAGTCCAAAGCAATTATCCCAAAACAATAGTTTATTTGTTGGTTGGCAATGCACAAAAGATTAATTATAAGGACAAGACTCAAAAGGCATGGGATGAGTGATAATGAGAATTGTCTATTGTGCGATAATGGTCTTGAGACAATTGAACATCTATTTTTTTAGTGTACTTTTTCAAATATGTGTCTCATCAGTATACTACAATGGCTAAATATCATAATCAACAATCTACAAGGATGGTGGAAGAGAATGCAAAAAGAGATCCAGGAAAATCGAGTAGAGAACTAGTATGGGTTGCAACTACAGCTCTTATATACCATATTTGTAGGGTAAGGAATAAGGTTATATGGAATCAACAAGACCCTCTTCCTAAGAATAAATGCACTAGAATCCAGATAGAATGCAAAATGAGAATAAATGATAAAATATAGAGGAGATACTTTAGGAAAGATAAGGAATTGATAAAGAGGATATTGCAAGATACATGATAGGGTTAGTATATGAATTTTGGTCATGAGTTTTGTTTTTGGTTTATCTTATGGCTTGTTGCCACTGAATTTATTTTCTTCGTATAGATAGCGGTTGTAATTGGTTTGGAGATGATGAAAAATAATCTGTTGGTTTGACCAATAAATAAATAAATAAATGTGATAAGATGCCTCTTTTAACCCTTTGATGAAAGTGTAGAGGGACCTTATAAAATTGAATGGATATAGTCTATCTCCCCTCCCATCTTATTCTTTCTTGTGATGAAGCTGACCTTTTTCTGCTTTCCTAGAATGTAGTGTTTGCAAAATATAAGGTTGCTGATCTTCTCACCATTCAAAAGGTTATAGTTTCTCAACATCTCCAGTCCTCATGCGCTCATGTGAACCAGTATCATGTGCCATAATCTTGCCTTGTCATCATTAGATAAGTGCACTGTAGATTCATTAACTGTCCGACAATGGTGCTTCCTGCCAGTATGTAGAGGCTATCCTCCGTTTTGGCATGACTAAAGCACCTTTTGTCACCTACATAATTTCTTCTTTGCTCATGTACATGTAGCCTTTTTTATCTAGAGTACCCAAAGAGATCAAATTCTTCTTTAGATCAAGAACATGGCGTACTTCTATAATTTTCCTCACAATTCCATCATAGCAGTGGAGCCAAACTGAGCCAAAGCCAACTATTTTACAAGTTGTATTATTGCCCATTTTTGTGGTTCCTCCACTTTTCTCATTAATTCTAAACCTATCTCTTTAGAATGTCATATACCGAGTACAATCAGAGTCTAGCACACATTTATTACCATAGACTCCACTATTGCATGATATTTTTAGTACATATTAATTGTAAGAATCATGTACCTATTCAATAGTAGATGCACTTGCCTTTTCTTTGGACTTTGATGTTGGGCAATCTTATTCAAGGTCAATCTTATTCAAAGTGACCCTTCTTGTGGAAGCCCCAACACTCTATACTCTTCTTGTTCATATGAGATTTTGATTTGTGCTTTGATTTGATCCTTCTCAGTTGGATAGTTCGGCCTCGCACAAAGATCCCACTAGTTTCATCATCTTTGTCACCTTCAAAATGCCTTCACACATCATAAGAGTAAAGTGCTTGCCACACTTTCTCCAGGGTTATAGGCTCCTTTCTATGCATCATTGAATTCTCAAGATCATGATGATTTGACGTTAATGAAAATATTAAAGCACATGCAAACGTTTCTTTATTCCTTTTAATTCTGGTAGTCTATAAATCAATGACAAGTTTATTGAATACATATAGATGGACTTGCAACAAAGTACCTGACTCCATTTTAAATATGTGAAGATACCATTGTAACAACATCCTTATTGTCATTGATCGACTTTGGTAAAGCCCTTCTAGTTATCCTATAACTATTTTGTCGACTCCTCGATAGTCATACTAACTTCAGAAAGCACGTTACGTGCAAGGAATAGTTGGATTACACTCAATGCATCCTCTTCAATATTCTCCTTGTCGGAATCCAATGTGCTATCAAGGTACTTTTGGTCAATAGTATGGATTGAACCTTCCCTCTACAGTAACACCGTCATGTAGATCTTTCAGATATTAAAGTTGTTGTACCCATTAAATCAATCAATTTCAAACTTCATGAAACTCATCGTTACTTGTTCTTCCTCTTCTACAATCAATAGTATTTCGCAATACAGAAAACCAAAGTAATTTTTTCTAATGTGGAAGTTCAGACTATTTTTCAACCAAAGAGCATACTCAAATAGAATCTTAGCTCTGATACCAATTGTTAGCTGAAATGTTAAACAACAAGCAAAAAAAAAAGAACACAAGATTTAACGTGGTTTGGATCAGAATGATCCTACATCTACTAGAGCACAACTACCTTTATATTATAAAAAAGGGGAGACATCCCAATTACATCTAAAAGAACTGCTCTATCAACTCTCTACTCTTATAAAGATTTATTTATGAATTTTGAGATGGTTTTACAATGAAGAATGGTCATCCCTTTCTAGATGACCAAACTTAGGCTCCGAGCACAAAACAAGAAAAGGAAAAACAAATACAAAATTTGTTCTCTACAAATTTTCACTTGCTCTCCAAGTTCACTTCCTAACCAAGTAAATTGGCACATGGGATTTTCTGCTACATGGATTAGACCCTACAAAAAAACCAAATCAACTCTTTCATAGGTCTCCTTGACTGTGAGAATTAATTTAAATTATTATTATGAATCTGAGAGGGCAATCGATAAGATAGAACAAAGAATATGGGAGTAAGATCTTTTCTTTAGTAAAATAAGGACTATATTTTTTACTAGGATTGGCATATACATGGAATGCTTTACTTAGTTATTTTTTACTAGGATAGGCATATACATGGAATGCTTTACTTAGTTATAAAAGGAGAAGCCATTAGAATACATTTGAATTTTTTTATCACATCCCCAATCAATGATGTAGTTGTGAGGTCAATCTGAATAGACTATTAGAGGCTCAAGAGGCCATGATCGTACAATTAACTCCATAAATCAGCAACTGGATAATCAAATAAGTTGATAAAATTGATACTTGACATGATTGTTAGTGAATCCATAATCATATATTGATTTATCAAATTAGTTAAATAAAAAAAATTACTCTTTATTTGGATAATTGTTCTTTAGTTATTTTTTAGTTTAATTAATTTCATAAATATATCTTGGAATATACCACTTGAATAAATAATCAACACTACTCTAAGTTATTAAATAGTTATTCAATAAGTCCCTGTGGGAATGTTATTTGGACTATCAATCCTATATTACTTGTACTATCGCATACACTTACGTGGTATTTAGATGCATCATCATCTCACCACACACTTTTTGAAATCCTTTTAGAAAGGGATAGGCACCTGAGTAGACCTTCAGTACAACTTTTCATCCATAGACTGATGGGCAGGCAGAGCACACCATTCAGACTCTTGAGGATATGTCAAGGGTCTGTGTGATCAAATTTAAATATAAGATGATCATCTACCTCTCATTGAATTTTCTTATAATCATAGTTATCATTCTAGTAATCTAATGGCCCTATTTGAGGCACTTTATGGGTAGAGAAGTAGATCGGCCTTACTCAAAAAGCACTTTTCTTAGTAAGGTGTAACACCCCATACCTGCCTAACCCTACTTGACAATTTTTAACAATGTTTACTTAGATGTCGAGCGCCACAAGTATGTATTTGGTAATGTTATTGATGAGATAATTGAATTTGGCCCTCGTACATGTGATTAAACCTTCGTAGGAGGTGTTTTGTGACTTCGTTGAACATTTGTGTAATACCCCGTACACATTCCAACCTCATTTGGTGACTTGGAGTCATGTTTACTTGATTATTAAGATCACTAAGTAAGTATTTTGTAGTGTTTTGATAAGGTATTGGATGATATGCTAGTATTTGCAAAAGAGGAAAAAAATTCAGCAAGGCATGAAAACTTGCGCCACTGCCCTACTTCAGGGGGTGTGGCGCAATCCACCTAATTCATAGGGGGCTCATTTCTTGCGCCACTTCCTTGCTTTGCAGCAGTGGCGCAAGGCACAAAAAATGTGCCCTTCCGGGCTCGTTTCGCAACGCAATTCTATGTCGATTCCTATATGGTTTCTTTTGGTTCCTTGGAGTTTTTTGAGTGTTGTTAAAGCTTCCAATAACTCAATACACTCCTACATACTTCTACATGATTAAATCATGAAACACAAGTAGTTATCAAAAATGTTCAAGGAAGCCATGGGCGACTAGAATTTCTATTTTTGCGATTGAGACGACGAATGAGAATCTCGTAAGAGAATATTGCTGTGACATTATGAAATTATTTAAACATGAATATGTGGTGAATTCTACATGGAATTTGGTGGGCTAAGTTGAGATATGTTATTGGGCCCAATTTAAAGTCCAAAATGAGCCAAAATAAGAGGCCCAAAAGGGTCAAATGACCCATTCTTGTGTTGACAAGTAAACACAACATTTATGACTAATTGGATAGATAGAGATGAGCATGAGGGCCTATATAAATCCACCACAAATCAGATTTTTATTTCTTAAAACACACATGCCTTTTTGGAGATATTTCCAACATATTTCTCTCAAACTCTCAAACCCTAAGTCCTCTTCTTGGGCAAGATCATCATCCTACAAGTATTGGTAAGTGTTTATTCTTGTGATTTAATATATTATGTACATGAGAGGTTACGTATATCATGGTGGTTATGTTGGCAAGGTATTGAATAGTGAACTTTTGCTTTGGCTCAAAATGTGCCATTTTTTTGAATTGAACTTGAAAAGTGACTTGTGGTTTTGGTGAAAATGCATGGTGTGGGTGAAATATCATCATGTATGGTGTGATTATGTTCCTAAACTTGTTATTTTCACATAAGTGTAAATTATGGGATTTTAGCCGATTTGTTGTTGTGAGGTGTATTGAAGTAATTTTATGGAATAATTGTGATTTTGTGGGGATGAAGAGTGGAAAGTATGAACTTGGTGTGACATGCTAATGGTTTGTGATATTTTGGTCAATGGTGGGAATATTGTGGGATTATTGTCAAGGGGGAAATGGCATTTTTTTAGGCAAACATGAAACTCATTGTCGTTATATGCAATTGCAATGTAGTTGGTGGTTAATGTAAACTTCGTTATGTATTTGTGTTGTAGAGTGACACATAAAGAAGGAGAGGAACTATTGTATGCACACCTAAGATTGTATATTCGTATTGAGAATACAAGGTATGTAAGGTTACTCTGTCCGTATCTTTCTGCAGCAAATAGTAATCACATTGACATTACACTTGTCCTATTGCGAAATGTCCCAAGGTATCCTATACCCAGTTATCAATTGTCATTAGCACATGTTTCCTACTCATTGATCAATGGTGAATCACATGTCTTATATTCATTGACTAATGTTCCAAAAGTCCAATAAGATTGTGTTCCAAAGTTCCAATAGTGGTTATACTCATGTGTCTCGGTCATTGGTTATTGTTTAATGGTTCCAATGGTGTTATGTTTCAAATAAGGCTATGTTTCCAACAATTTCTATTCATATGTCTCTCACTCGTTGATTATTGATCCAAAGTTTCATATAAAGTTATGCCTATCATAGAATCAATCTCTCAAAAGTAATGAAAGAAGTAATGTACAAGTGAATGTACCAATCTCTCACAAGTAAAGATATCAATCTCAAAGTAAAGAACAAAGTAATGCATATGTGGTTAATGATCAAGTATGGGTGGAAGCTTTGGGGGCGAAATGCCTAGCTCAAGCCGATCCCGAGATTTTTGGATCAGGGGGCAGTCCTAGAGGCATAAGCCTAGCTCGGACCGAACCTGACAGGGGGCAGCTCTGGAGGTAAGAACCTAGCTCGAGAAGAACCTACTATAATGATTTATGGGTGGCAGCTCTAGAGGCATAAGCCTAGCTCGAGTCGAACCCAGGGTGGCAACTCTAGAGGCATAAGCCTAGCTCAAGTCGATCCCAACATAACATTATGTTATGTAAAGACCCACTGATCAGTTGGGGCCCGGGTATTCAATGGAAATAGTTTAGGTAAATAGTTTTTTTCTTTAAGCGATGCTTAGAAGCTTTGTGTTATAAATTGTCACCTCAAAATTTTTTGGTGTATGTTTGTGACATGAATATATTTGTTGAGTTCAAAGTTCCTTGCATGAACCAATACCAACTATGTTAGGAAATAAGTTTCAGATATCAGACGACATTAAAAGTAAATCCCATTCCTTTCAGTCTAGCTTTAGCCTTCACTAAAGGACAAATGTTCTCAAGGGGGAGATATATTAACACCTCAGATTTTTGAGCTTGAGTATTCAACACTTAGCATAGAAAATTTGACTGAAAACTTTAAATTTCCAACCTATCATAGCAAGGTTCATGAGTCATGAACCTACCATGGAACCAAACTACGAGTCGAAACCTACTCATGGAACCAACCTCCAAATTAGTTTAACTCCCAGGTTCCCACAAGGCACACTGTGATTCATGGATTAGGATCACGATCCATAATGTGACTAGATAGAGAGTTGACAAATTCCCATGAGAACCACGAGTCTCAATATGACTCGTAGGACCAAACCATGACCTTTGTAATTACTTGTTAAAGAGGATCTAAAAGAGATACAAAGATTCTCCAGAAACCCATAAGGCAAACCACAATTCATGGTATCACTCCATGAGTCATGGAGTGACACGTGGGTCACTATTTATAGAAATTTAAAATTTTTTACCAAGGAAATTTCATCCATTTCATATTTCCTAAGCCCATACTATATTGTTTTAGCTTCACTTAGGGTAGTAAATAGGATTAGTCCATCAGTTTCTCTCCTATTCTATGCTTTTAACTCCCCAAACTCTTAACAGATGCTCAAGAAAAGCAAATCCTAGTGTCATGCCCCGAATTCCAATGGGGCGGACTGGCACCCGAAGCCGTTGAGGCTCGAGAAAACCAATCTTTGCTCATGTAAATTCATATGCATGTCTTTGTATAAACATCATTATATCTCATGCAACTATGCGGAAGTCATTGAAACATATGCTATATACGAAACCTTGCCGTTGTTAGGGCCATCAAGTCAAAATGGACATACATCCCTGACATTCATATTCCCACATACGTCTACAAAGCCTTTAACAAATATATGTACATAACCAACCGACAGTCGGGACAAGTCCCCGCTTTATACAACATTACAATACCAAACCAAATGTACACATGTGACTCGGAAAGCCTCGAACCAACTAGAGCTCACCAAAGATCTGCAACTGACCCGCAACCTACTGTGGAGGTCTACTAGCACCTGTGCCTACAGCAAGTAAGGTAAGTCCCCCAAGGGACGTCAGTAAGAAGGATGTATTGAGTATGTAAGGCCATAAGAAACTGCATGTTACAGAATTACTTCAATTATATCAAGTACAAGTGAATAATCAATATGGATAAACCTTTGTTCTGTAGATGTGGAACCATGTACATTGCTTTCATTACTTTCATTTTTGAACCTTCATTCATATCATTATCATTTATATAATATATCATTCATAAATACTTTCCTTCAAGTGATATACTTTCATTCAAGTGCTTTACTTCTTTGCTTGCTTTTACCTTCATCCTTATTACCATTCATTCAACTGATCAGTGGGCCATATATCATTCATCTAGCTGATCAGTGGGCTATAGTATAATATAAACAATCATCCACCTTATCGGTGGGCCATAATATAATATAAACAATCTTCCACCTTATCGGTGGACCATATATTATATAAACAATCTTCCACCTTATCGGTGGGCCATAATATAATATAAGCAATCTTCCACCTTATCGGTGGGCCATAATATAATATAAACAATATTCCACCTTATTGGTGGTCCATAATATAATATACATATATATATATATATACCTTACTTCATTCCTTATTTGAGAGAGATTGCTACCTTTACTTGTGTAAGATTAATACATTTGCTTGTGTAAGATTGATACATTGGTGGTTGAAACATTATGGGAACTTTGGAACATAACATTATTGGAACTTTGGAACCATGTCCAAAATTATGTGACACGTGAATAATAATTGATGATAACCTAAAATGAGATACCTTAGAACATTTTGGAATGGAACAAGTACAATGACAATGTGAACACTATGTGCTGCAGAAGGATACGAAAAGGGTAACCTTACATACCTATCTTTCCTAATATTAATATACAGTCCTATATGTGAATACAACAATCCATCTCCTTCCTTACGTGTTACTCTACAACACAAGTACATCACGAAGCTCCCGTTAACAACTAACTATATTACAAGTGCATAAGATGACAATGAATTACGTGACTGCCATATAACATCATTTCACCTTCTTACAATACCATTTATTGCATAACCATACCAACAATACCATAACATTCCACACATTGACTAAGACATCATAAACCAATAACATTTCACACCAAGTTTATCTATTCCACTTCCTTATTAACACTACGTCACAATTATTCCATCAAGTCATCCCAATACCTTTCACAATAAAACATGAACAATAATCCACAATTGATACCATTCAAAATACCTCTGGTATACTCCTTTAAAGTTATTCAAAAGGTACCCTAAGTTGATAATTGCATCCATGAAGGGTATAGGGGTTTTGGGGGATCATAGAGAGACAAAAACATGCAAAACGGGGTCCTGAACTAACCTATGAAGACACCTGTGCCTGTAGGTGGTTGAGGTGTGGCCGAAGGTTTCTCTTGGAAGTGTCTAGGGGCACCTACAAAGTCACCTGCGCCCGCAGGTGGCTTCGTCTGCGATAGCGGGTGCCCGTTTCGGTCAAAATGGGTCTCTTTTGGGTTCTTTCTTTGTAATGAATGGTCCATGATCATAATTAAACTTTTATTTTCATATTTTAAGTTATCATTGATGCTAACAAACAGCCATGGTTTCACAAAGCACATAAACATCACAAAACGACATTTTTCCTTCCAATACGTCATTAATTCCATGGACAATTTTGCAACAACAATTCCAAATGTTATATACAAAGATAAAACAATTTAAGGATATAAAAACATCTTACATGTTTATATTTAATCCATCAAGTTCACTTCCTTCAAGACCAAAAGTCCATTTTCAAGTTTACAAGGCAAAACCCTTTTTCGATTGCAAAAATAGACAGTTTTACACATAGTGAACTGTCCAAAACTTTTACAACATAACCAAAATTATTTATGCAACATATTATGCATATAATATATTAAAACATAAGAGTAAACACTTACCCAAGCTTTCAAAGGAGTGATCTTGCCCAAAGAAGTGTAGTTGCCTTAGGGTTTAGTTGAAGAGGAAAATGTTGTGAAAAAATTTAGAATGAGGCATGTGTCTCTTATTGAATAAAATCTGATTTATTTTTTCCTTTTATAGGTCCTCATGGTCATCCTTATCCACACTTTGACCAATTATTGAGGTTTACTTGGTCAATTCTTAAGAACGGGTCATCTTCTCATTTTGGGCCATGTCTTTTGTATAAATTTGGGCTTCAATTGAGCCCAATGGCACAATACTAATTAATACCACCAAATTTAATGTATAATATCCCAAAAATCTCATGTTTAAATAATTGCATACGTGTTACGGTATGCAATTAAGTTAGGAAATGTACGGGGTGTTATACCTGGGATTCTAGCCATTCCTACTATGTTCACCTCTAGAACTCTTACTTCTCTTAGTTATGTAAGGATTCAATAAGGATATCCTTTCATTCTCATGACAATAATTTTAGAAAGCTTTACAGTAATATGATATTCTAGTTTAGGGGTTTTACCTAAATTATGCTGATTTTTCTTAATTTAGTTAGTTGATTTTAATGGCTCTTGTTATTGTATATTCATAGAAAGAGAATGATATTCGCAAGGTTTCGTTTTAACTTAATGATTTCAAGCATGAATTTAGCATGAAATTAGTATGATACAGTTTTTAGCTTAGCTCGACCTTTCCATTTACTCTTTGACTGCATCGGCTTAGTTCTTATGGTACCAACGATTTTATTTTTCTTCTAGGACAGTAAAATTTACCCATTAATGAGCAAAATTGGACCAGCTAAGTTCCATTTCCTGAAATATTCCATCTCCTCTTTGTTTGCCGATCTTCTTAGCTCCGATGTGGTGCACTACAAGAAAAGTGTGAATTACATGGGGATTTTTCTTGAGGATTATTTTCGTAAGAATTTCCTACGAATTTACATGCAGATATTTGAAATTCCTTATTCTTAGAATATTTTACCTGCGAAATCTTTTTTCCCATGAAAGTCCGCAGGAAAATTTGGCGCCATTTTGTGCAAAAAATTACCTGGGGAATTACTTGGAAAAATAAATTTGCATGTAACCTTTTCATAGGTAAATCCACAGGTAATTAAATAAAAATAAATTCCATTTTTACGTTGCAGCAAAATCCCCAGGTATAATTACCTGCGAATTTAGTTGGGGATATTTACCCGGAGATTTTATTAATTGGGGAATTACCTGGGATTTTAATTATGCGAATTTAGCTGGGGATTTATTTTATGGGAATTTACTTGGGGATTTCGTATTTGGGGAATTACATAGGAATTTAGTGTTGCAGCTTTAACTTGGAGTTTATTTCATGTAAATTTACTTAGGAATTTTTGTACCTGAAAAATTATATAGGAATTTTATTTCTAATTTTATTTTGAAACATCCTCTAATTAAATATAATTTAAGTAACCGGATCCTTTATTCAAAGTTTAAATTGTTAAAATAATTTTGAAATCCATACATAGTATGGTTTAATATTTTTTATTACTAATAAATCGTTTATAATTGTTAATTTGAAAAAATTATTCATTTATAATTCTTATTAATGTAAATTTAATTGTCTCATTAAATAATTTTTTTAGCTATCTGTCCTAATTATATATTGTTTTATTTTACATATATTAAGAATGATTCAATTTAATTGCAGTATGTTACATGGAAGTATAGTTATTTTAAATATTATAGTAAGTGAGCATTAAGTATTGACTGATTTTTTAATTTTATTTGGAAACATCTTCTTGAATTGTTGGAATCTTGTATTCTTGATTAGAATTGATAAAATAATTTTATCAATTACTATATATTATTAATTCTTCTTTAGAAAAAGTATAATATAAAAATTTTAATGTGTTGTTCTAGGTATATTTATAAATTTCTTATTATCAATCTATTTCCTATTTAAAAGATCTAATTCTCAATATATATTCTTATTTTTTTTCTTGAAGGAAAAAACACACATTATATAAACGAATTCATTAATCAATGAAAAACTAGCCATAATACTTTTTATTATATTTAAAGAAAAGTTCAATTGTAAATGTTGAAATTCATACTTACTACTCTATATTTTAATGAATTGTGTATTGCTATAATTAAGTATAACTTGTAAGTAGAGAAAGAATTTATTTGTATTATTATTAATGTGAAGTTTAATTGTCTCCTTCAATATATATATATATATATATATTAAGTAAAATAAATAATTTTTTTAAAAGGTATATATTATTTTATTTTACATATATTAAAAACTATGTAATTTAATTTTAGTATGTTATATATATTATATTTATTTTTAAATATTATAAGTGAGACTTAAGTATGATCTTCTAATTTTAATTTGCATTATCCCCTTGATGAATATTGTTGAAGTAACAAGATGTTGTATATTTGGATATAATTGGTGAAATAATAGTACAAATTACTACTTCCTCCGTCTCAAATTAATTGGCATGTTTGCTAAAAAAATTTGTCTCAAAATAATTGGTTGACATGTTTAAGAATTCAAGAGATAATTAACCACTTTTTTCCAACTATACCTATATTAATTAAAGAAAATTCATCTAATCAAGATTAAATAAGGTCATATTAGTCAACTTACACTCCTTATTAATTTCTCCTTAAGAGTTGTACAAAAAGCAAACATGCCAAGTAATTTGAGACTGAGGAAATATACAATAGATTCTTCTTTATTATTCCATCCATTTCAAAATAAGTGTATTTTTTTATTTTATTTTTTTGCTTTAAATCACATAAGCAAGAAAACATTAATGATGTTTTTCCAATTTTGTCCTTATTTAAATAAAGGGATGTTTACATAACCAAGAAGCTACTAAAAAGCTACATTTTTTTCAAGATATTTGTTAAGACTAAGTTAATGAAAATACATATTACTTTTTAAAAATAAGTAGTTTTTAAGGGGTGTATACAAACTAAAACACCACTTATTTTGAAATGAAAGAAGTATTCACTTGGTGAAATTTGAAGAAAAATTCAATTATAAATTATGTAATACATACTTACTACTCCCCCATCTCAAATTATTTGGCATGTTTGCTAAAAAATTTTGTCTCAAAATAGTTGGCATATTTAATAAATCAAGAGATAATTAACCACTTTTTTCCAACTATACCATATTAATTAAAGAAGACGTTTATCTATTCAAGATTAAATAAGATCATATTATTCAATTTGCATCATTAATTTCTCCTTAAGAATTGTGTAAAAAGCAAACATGCCAAATAATTTGAGACGGAAGGAATATTCATCAAACAAACAAAAAAAGAGGAAAATAAATACTCTTTACATATTAATTTATTGAAGGCAAAAATGAAGAGAGAAGCAATTTGGTGAACTATTATCCCACATCGGACAAAGATGCTAGGAATTTGGAATTTATAAGACTTTCACTTTAAGTGATTAGTTAAATGGGCCCTCTAAGGAGTTATTATGGGCAATTAATTTCCAATGTGTTATCCCTCCCTTTCCACATTGAAATGCGGGTGTGTGTGGGTGATGTTGGGGTGATCTTTATATGTAAGTATAAATATATTGTGTGAAGATAATAACTTGGAAGGTAAGTGTAAGTACAAAGATAATTCATCTATATGCAGAGTAATATTGTAGTCGAGAAAAAATAATAAATACAAAGAAAAATAGAAGAATAAAAATAATTAATATTTATTTTAGAAATTCATTCCAATAATTTCTTATAAATTTACATGCGGAATTATTTGCATAAAAAGTCATAGGAAAATTCCTTTTCTTTTCAATTTTTACCAAAAATTTCTTGCGATTTGTTTGTATTTTTTGTGAAAAAATTCGTAGGTAATATATCTACAGATTCTAAATCCCCAGGTAAGATACTTGGGGATTTCAAAATTCGCAGGTAATAATTACCTATGAAGGTTTTTCCATCAGATTTTTTTGGCAGGTAAATCGGCAGGAAACTGTATTACCTGCGAATTTTCTTATAAAAGTCGCAGGTAAATCTCCATGTAATCCGCACTTTTCTAGTAGTGGTGCCATCGACTTTATTTTTAGGCCAGCTAAGTTCCCTTTCTCTGTGCTTTCCTTGTAGTCCATGTTATGTTTCATCTCTTTCATTGTGTTTTTTTGCATATTTTGGTCTCCCTAGTTTTCATCTCATGTGTATTTATCTTTTCTATGATTTTGTTGATGAATTCCAGGTCCGTTGTTGATGATGGTTGTTGTTGTTATTAAAGATTCTTCCAGGTCTAACTTCTATTGGCTCAGTTTTGATCTTCCTAGTAAGGTGTGATTTTTGCCCTTTCTACTCATTTTTTAGGAGATATCTTCCTGAAAGTTTCTTCACATGTCATTTCTAATTTGTGTGTTTGTTTCTAATCTGTTGTCCAATTTTTCATTTCGTAATTGTTCTTTTAGGAGGCTCTTTTGGTTTTGATTCTTTACTATTTTTCATCTATTTTTGGACACCAAAAGGAGCGTCATAAGATGATGATACCACCAGTGTCCAAACTTTGATGTATTCGGTAAAGTTTCAGATTTTTTGTGTGCCTCCTTTTTTGGCCTTCCATTTGTATCTGAAGTTGTGTATCCCATTTTGTAGAATTCTTTGTATGTTGTACGCTATTCTTTCTTGATGTGTGATGCCTGTGTAATCCATACCTATAAAATTGAGCAAATGGTTAGTGTAAAAACTTATCCTCATATTCTCCTCCCGACGGATTTGAACTTTGAGGATAATATTTCCTTCTCCCGACTGACTTGTACCTTTTTCATGGTCTAATTCTTAGATAGGGCTCCAATAGTTTATCACTATTTACTATTCTTCTGCTTGGAGTTCCAGTTCTTGGAAATTGCTCACTCTAATAGCCCCTTTCTCCAGTGCTAAGTTAGCCAGATGATCTGCCAATTTATTTCCTTCCCAAAGAATATGAGTTATGATCACTGCTTTACCTTGCATAAGTCTCCATATCTCCTCTAGTATATTCACAATCTACCATGGAACTTTCCAGGTTCTTTCTACAATGTTCTTAAGTAATAGAGAATCAATTTCAATGATCACCCTGTCCAATTGTGTTGTCTCTATATACTTTAGAGCTTGTAGAATAACCATTGCTTCAGCTTGTGTATTAGTGCATAAAGGCTCTTCAATTTCCTTAGCCTGTTCCTGTAAGATATCCACTTTAGTATTTCTAACACAAACCCCTAAGAACTTCTTCCTGGGTTACTTTTTGATGCTTCATCCGTATTAACTTTAACCATCCAATGTCAGGTGGCTTCCAAATTACTTTAGTTACGTTAACTTTGGGGTTGTAATTATATAAATCCTCCACTAGTATACTCCATTTGTAAGGGACATATCTGTAATTCTTCCTCCTTACTTTTATGAACAAAGCCAGAGTGTGCATAATCTGATATATTAGCTTGTTACTAGACATATTTCCATCATGTCCCACGGTGTTTCTCCTTTTTCATAATTCCCATACTATTATAGAAGGGACAACCTAAAATATATAGTTAACCTGAGGATGTACATTTATATCCCACCATTGGTTAATCACTTGAGATAGGAACATGTTCTTTATATTTATTCCTACTGGTCTACATAAATATTTCCATACCATTTGAGTAGATGGTGACTGTAGGAAAACATGAGATATATCTTCAACCTTTGGATTATCATAACAATAACACCTAGAGGGAAATTGAATTCCCCTTCTTCTCCGCATCTCATTCAATGGGACTTTTGCTTGCCACAACTTCCACATGAAAAAGGAAATTTTGATAGGCATACCTTTGATCCACATGACATCGTATACTTATTCACTTACTGCCTTTGCCTGATATGATGGAAGGCTGAACTCACTGAGAACTTTCCTTTGGGTTCCAGCCTCCAATAAGTTCTATCTAATTCGTCCTCATCTTTGAGTGGATTAACTTTGTGAAGGATGTAATCTACTAGATCTTGAGGAAGAAGATTCCTCATGTACTGCTCATTCCATTGTCCTACTTCTGCCACTTCTTTGACCAAGCTCATTGTTTGATCATATTCTACTCCTGGTGGGATGAGTTTATAAAGAGCTCCGATTCCTATCCAATTATACAGCCAAAAGTAAGAGTTTCCTTGATTAATTAACAACCACATTTTAGGTTCTATCTCCTCTCTAACTTTGACCATTTTCCTCCATATGTAAGTGCTTGTCCTGGCTTGTACTACCACTGTGTGGTGCTTCTTCAAGTACTTATTGCTCATGTAATTTCTCCACAAAGATTCTTTAGTCCTCATGGTCCACCAAAGTTTTGTAAACAAGGCTCTATAATTTTGAAATTTATAGTAGTTCTTAAATTAGCAGTACTAGAAATGTTTTCAGTTCACAACCTTAGAAACAGATTTACATTTATAGATTTTGAAAGTTTACTCTCATATGATCTTTATATATTGATTTTAAGATGTTCTTTCATCCATTTTATTTATTTGTGATTATTGAACTTCATCAGTCATTATAAATATGTTGTTATTAAATGCAATTTTGTTTAGTTTAACCTTATATGCTTAGTACATTCCCACATACTAATCACATACTTTTCTCTACACTGCATCTTATTATTGATGTAGATTCAAGCATTTACTCCAAGACTCATGGCTAGATAGATTCTAGCTATTTCAGTTAGAATTTTCATGAGTCCTCCTCAATTGAGGATTTCTTGGAGTATTTATGTAGCGAAGAAAATCGTCTTTATGCTGAAATAGAGAATAGAATCTTTACCTAGTTTCCCATTGACAAAAAATTGAAAATCTAGGTCTGGCCTAGTCTTAGGTGTATTTTGAGTGTGTTGTGGTCTAGGAAAATCTGGTAGTGATTTGAATGTTGGTTGGTGTTTTCTAATTGATTTTTTTGTTAGAGGATGAGTTTAGGAAGTTGTAGCAACTTCCGGTACGTAAAATGGATTTTTAAAACTCAAGTTATAGCGATTACCATGAAAGGGTTAGTTCTAGATGTTGGATTTTTATGAAGTGTGTTGTAAAATGGCCAGAATTGGGATCAAGTCTCGAGTTACTGTATTAGTCCCACTGTAGCAGACAGAAGTGTCGCTACAACGATAAAAATGCAGGATTCAGTTTTTAAAACCAGAAAACACATTTTCATTCCCACTTTTCTAAAAAACTTTCAAGGGCATAATGGAAGGAAATTTTCTACAATTTTGGGGGGGTTTACCTTTGGAGGTAAGGTTTTTTTACATTCTAAATTTTAATTCCTTTTGTAAATACATAGAAATTGCAATAATCTTGTTCATGATAGAAATTGGAGTTTAGCCCTAATTTATGAACTGGTTGGAATTGGTTGGGATTGAGTTATTATTAGTGCTTATTTATTCTAGGATGTTAGAAAATGCTTCCAATGATAGAACCCTTGTTGATAATGCTAAATAATGTGAAATTCATGAGGTTTAAAGGGGAAAAAAACCCTAAGATGATGAACTAGGGCAATTAGTTAGGTTAAGTTGGTAAATGTAAGTTCCTAATGTTTAGGAAAGGTGAAATATTGTATTAAGAGTTGTATAATTATTGTGTATTGATCAAGAATGAGCCGAAATCGAAAGAAAGGGCATGTTTTTTGTATTATAGTGATTTCAAGCAAGGAATCGAGGTAGGTTATGGTTTAATTATAGTAAAGACTTTCTTGACTCTATGCTTATATGTGAATTGGGTGTTTTTGATTGCTTTTGGGGACTACTTGTGATTATTGACTGGATTTTGCATTTACATTGATGTTGATGAGGATATTGAGATGATATGGGGAAGATGTCGAGATAATATTGATGATGATATTAAGATCATGTTGATATGATGTTGAGAATGATACTAAAATGATGTTGATGATGATATTGGTATGTTGTTGATGTTGAGATGATGATGAGATGATATTGATAATGATGTTGAGGTGATAATGAGATTACACGTACATCTTGCATGCATGCATTCATTATATGCATTTGAATGTATATTTTTATATATATATATATATATATATATATATATATTTATATATATATATATATATATATATATATATATATATATATATATATATATATATATATATTGTGGTGAACCCTACTGAAGAATTTGCTCAAGTGTAAATGATATAATTGTGTACTTGTATTCCTGATGATATGGAGTGTTATATCTGCACTTGGTTGTGATTAATTGTAAGTTCTGTTTTGATTGTTGTTACTTGCATTTGATTTTCCTATTTATATAATGTTGAGTTGAGTCAGCCGATTTTGACTATCAATACTTAGCTGTTGTAGTGATGCTACCTGTACCATTCTTTTCTGAGTGCAATGTATGTTCCAACATTTGAAATGAGACCTCGACTTTAGCTGATGATTCGAGACTTCTATTCAAGGGTGAACGCCATGATCGGGCAGCCATTGGATCCTTTTATTATCATTCATGTCCCTAGTTTAGGGACTAAGACTTTCTTATTATTTTGTCTTTTTGGATAATCTATTAGACTTGGTTTTGGATATTGTTAGATGATCTTGTATGGTGACTTCAGGTCCCTGAGGTTGTAATAATTAGAGATATTCTGCACTTTATTCCTTGGTTATGACTATTGATTATGTTAGATTTTATTTAAGTTGGTTATTATTGTGTTTTACTAATTTAAAGATAAAGAAATTTATGAAAGAGACTTATAAAGGGTCTAACTTAATTGGTAAGGGTTGGTTTAGATGGTCCTCCCATTATAGTGTTAGGTTGGGTGCCAATCATGACCACTTGGGTCATGCCAATGATGGTAAAAGGGCACTAGGTTTGTAGATCTCATCATACAAGAATAGGTCTAGTAGATCCTGCAAAATGGTATGGAGATATCTGTACTTTTGTTCGAGAGGCTATAATGCTTTAGGAAACAAAACTCCCTTCTTTATTACTTTCGTGCTATTACTTTATTCTAATTAGTATCTGGTGATCCATATTGGTATCTAATTTCCTTCACTCTTATAGATGGTGAATACTCGTTCCACCAGAGCAGCAACAGTGTCACTAGTAGTAGCACCAGCAGCAGTACCCGCACCAGCCGCTGGGGCTGTAGTTCAAAGCAGTTCTTGAGTGAGGGGCAGGGCAAGAAGAGGAGGAAGAGGGGTAACATCTATCAGTTGTTGAGCTCAGGCAGCTAGAGGGCTGGCTAGACAAAGGACACCACTATCCCCTCCCCCATAATAGGATGCTCTTGAGTTAGCTTAGAATAAGGATGTGGTAATTGAGGAGGAATAAGTAGTGATTCAATAAAATATGGTGCCTATGCAGAATGGTGCAGCTCAGGTGCCTATATCTGCGGAGGTGATTCAACAGGTGTTTGGGTTTATGGGTAGTCTAGCTGGCACCGGTAATACTCTAGTTATTCCTATATTTCTGGCCCCAACCTTGCTGCAGCTTCTGTAGCACCTCTAATGGATGAGGGGTCTAAGTACAAAGTGTTTCCCCACCAGGCATTAGGACCAGTAATGATTGATTATGAGCATGGGTTGTTCTGTAAGTTCATGAAGATGAAACCTCCAGTGTTCCAAGGTACCGAGTCAGAGGATGCTTTTGAATTCTTAATTGACTTTCATGAGCGTCTGCATCAAATGGGTGTTATAGAGAGGTATGGTGGAGTTTGTGTCATTTAAGCTCTGGCAGAAGCCAAGCAGTGGTGGAGGTCCTTTATTGAGTTTAAGGCTGCATTACCTCCACTTACTTGTTTGTGAGAAGTATGTTCCTCACGCATATTGGGATCAGAAGAAGGATGCATTTTTATGGATAGAGCATGGTTAATTCTGTGGTAGCCTATGAGGCCATGTTTCATGCTCTATCCCATTATGCCCTTCAGTTGATTACTTCAGAAGAGGAGTGGATCAGATACTTTATGAAAGAATTGAATTCAGGGATTCAAATAATTACCTTGTTAGTGGCTATATTTGGCAAGTCTTTTCAGGATGTGGTTGAGTTTGCTAAGAAGGCTGAAGTGATTAGGAAGCAAGGAGAGGTAAAGTTAGAGGAAAAGAAGGCTCAAACATCTAGACAGTTTAGTGGTACTTATTCAAAGGATCGTGGTTCGCAGGTTCATTCTTTTTGGCCTTTCCATTCAACCATAACTATGTCAGCAAGGGGTCATTTGGGTCAGTTATCTGCCTTCAAAGATAAGTAACTATACATCTTCATCATCTTCAATTCAGTGACCTTCTTTAGGCATTAGGTGCCATGAGTGTGGGGGTTTGGGTCACGTTAAGAGGTTTTGTCCTAATTTCTTATCTATAGGTCAGTTGACTTAGCAACCAGCTTCTAGTGCTCTAGTTCCAGTAGGTTGTAGTGGTGGAGAATATGGTATGGGTCATCCATAGAGTGGTTGTGGTGGTCATAATGCAAGGAGGGGTAGGTACAAAGCCAACCATGGTGGAGGGCAAGTTGGTTGAAGTAGCACTCAGGCTAGTAGAGGCAGTAGTCAGGGTGGTGATAGGGCTCATCTTTATGTTATTCTAGCCCATCCCAAAGATGAAGCTTTTGATACTATGATCACAGGTACTATTCTTGTTTGTGATCGTATGGCTTCTATATTATTTGATCCTTTGTCTACTTTCTCATATGTGTCTGTGAAATTTGCCTTGGGCTAGGATTTAGAATGTTAATTTCTTGATACTCATATGTATGTGTCTACACCAGTTGGGGTTTCTGTATGTGTTGATCAAGTTTATCTGGTATGTTCTATGATGTTTATAGGGAAAAAAACTTTGGCAAACATAGTGATCTTAGATATGAAGGAGTTTGACATTACTTTGGGGATAAGTTGGTTGTCTCCTCATCGTGCTATTCTTGATTGTTATGCTAAGACTGTCATTGTAGTTATGCTCGGGATGAAAAAGTTAGAGTGGGATGGTACTTTTAAGCCAACTCTTGTGAGAATTGTGTCAGCCATTCATGCCAAAAAGTTAGTTAAGCAGTAGTGTAGGTATTTCCTACCTCATCTTCAGGAAGAAAGTTCAACAATCCTTCCTATATCATCGGTTTCAATAGTGTGTGATTTCTTAGAATTGTTCCCTAATGATCTCCCCGATATGCCTCTGGACTGTGAGTTTGACTTTTGTGTAGACTTAGAGCTGGGGACTCACCCCATATCTATCCCTCCTTATAGGATGGCACCGATAGAGTTAAGAAAATTAAAGTCCCAGTTATATGATTTGTTGGATAAGGGCTTTATTTGACCAAGTACTTCACCTTGGGTTGCTCCTATTTTGTTTGTGAAAAGGACAGATGTTAGTATGCGGATGTGCATAGACTACCGACAGTTGAATAAGATGACTATTCGCAATAAGTATCCTTTACCTAGGATAGATGACCTGTTCGACCAGTTGTAGGGAGATACAGTGTTCTCCAAAATTGATCCACAGTCAGGTTACCACCAGCTTAAGATTTAGGTGGAGAACATCCGAAAGACTACTTTCCAAACTTGTTAAGGGCATATTACGAGTTTTTGGTTATGTCTTTTGGTTTGACCAATGTCCCAACCGCTTTCATGAGCTTGATGAATAGGGTTTTTAAGCCGTTTTGGATTCATTTGTCATTATTTTCCCTAATGATATTCTAGTTTACTTAAAGATTAAGGAGGATCATGAAGCTCACTTGCGTATAGTGTTGGGGTTACTTAAGAAGAAGCAATGTTATGCTAACTGTTTGATGTGTGAATTTTGGTTGTATTTGGTGTCCTTTTTGTTGCATATGGTGTCTAAGGAAGGGGTTATGGTAGACCCACAGAAACTTGAAGCTTTTAAAAACAGCGCTAGAGTAACAAATGTTATAGAGGTTCATAGTTTTATGGGGTTGGCCAATTTCTACCATCGGTTTGTTAAAGGGTTCGCAACGATTACTTCACATATAACTCGCCTGACTCAGAAAGAGGTGCCATTTGTGTAGGATGATAAGTGTGAGCAGAGCCATCAAAATCCCAAAACCTGGTTAACTTTAGCTCTTATTCTCACCTTGCTTGTTGAAGGTAAGTATTTCATTGTGTATTGAGATGCTTCATGGTCTAGTTTAGGTGTTTTTTTTATGCAGGGTCAGAATGTGATTGCTTATGCTTCAAGGAAACTGAAGCCTTATGAGAAGAACTATCCCACTTATGACTTAGAGTTGGCAGTAGTGGTATTTTCTTAGAAAATTTAGTGACACTACCTCTATGGGGTTAAGTGTGATGTTTACATAGACCACTATAGTTTACAATATATGTTTACCTAAAGAGACCTAAATTTGAGGCAAAGAAGGTGGATGGAGTTTATCATAGATCATGACATCTCGATCTTATATCATCCGAGAAAGGCCAATGTGGTGGCATACGCATTGAGCCGGAGGCCAAAAAGTATGGCCAGTTTTGCATAGTTATAGGTGTCGAGACGCCATTGGCTTGAGAGAGACAGACTCTAACTAATGGTTTCATAAGATTATAGGTGACTAGCAAGGTAGTGGTGTTAGCCCATGTGGAGGCTAAGTCTAGTTTCTTTGAAAAGATTAAGAGTAGATAGTTTGAAGACAAGAAGTTGAGCAACCTTAGGGAGAAAGTGTTGCAAGGTGAGACCAAGGACGCAATTGTTGATGAAGAAGGACTGTTGAGGATTCGGGGGTGCATATGTGTGCTACATGTGGGAAACTTAATTCCTACTATCCTTATCGAGGCCCATAATTCTAAGTATTCTATACATCTGGGTTCAACTAAAATGTATAAAGACTTGAGATAACACTATTGGTGGCGAAAAATGAAGCAAGATATTTTAGATTTTATGACCAAGTGTCAGAATTATCAATAGGTCAAGAATGAACATAGGAAACCAGGTGGCAATTTTCATAAAATGCCCATTCCATAGTGGAAATGGGAAAGAATAACCATGGATTTTGTTGTGGGTCTTCTTACGACTTTGAGGAAGTGTGACTCCATATGGGTGAGAGTAGATTGATTGACCAGGTCAGCTCACTTTATTTTGATAAGGGTGGACTATAATGCAGCTATGTTGGCCAAGATATATGTGAAGGAAATTGTAAGGCTCTATAAGGTACCTGTTTCTATTGTGTTGAACAGAGGTACTCAATTTACCTCTAATTTTTGGGAGAAGTTTCAGTCAGAATTACGTTCTCGGTTGGACATAAGTACAACTTTTCACCTACAGACTGATGGGTAGTTAGACCGGATAATACAAGTACTTGAAGATAGGCTTCGGTCTTGTGTGATGGACTTTGGTGGTCAACGGGACTGGGACTAGTATTTACCTTTGTGTGAATTTTCTTATAATAATAACTACCACTCCAGTATTGACATAGCTCCTTTTGAAACTTTTTATAGAAGAAGATGTAGCTTAGCGATTGGATGATTTGATACTTTCAAGGTGAGACCTTGGGGCATTGATGTGCTAAAAGAGTCCATGGAGAAAGTGAGGTTCTTCCAAGAGAAATTTATAGAAGATCAGAGCTGATAGAAGGAATATTCAGATAATAAGGCAAGCTATGTGAAATTTGAGAAAGGTTAGAAGGTGTTGTTGAAAGTGTCACCGATAAAGGGTTGATGTGGTTTGGTAAAAAAGAGAAGTTGAGTCCAAGTATATCAGACCCTTTGAGATTTTGAATGGAGTAGGGTTAATGGCTTATAAGCTGGCCTTGCATTCTTTGTTGTCTAGGGTTCATTCTGTGTTCATATGTTAATGCTTAAGAAGTACCACGGGGATGGAGATTACATCATTCAATGGGACTCAAAGTTGTTAGACAAGGAG
This sequence comes from Capsicum rhomboideum, assembly GCA_031232105.1. Classification (NCBI taxonomy): domain Eukaryota; kingdom Viridiplantae; phylum Streptophyta; class Magnoliopsida; order Solanales; family Solanaceae; genus Capsicum; species Capsicum rhomboideum. Next base: position 63,898,750 of record CP124718.1, read on the forward strand.
CTCTCTTATAAAGAGGAGTTGATTTCTATCTTGGATATATAGGAATGTAAGAAACCTGAGAACCAAAGTTACTCCATCTGTGAAATTTCAGTGGAGGGATCATTCGGTTGAGGAAGCAATGTGGGAGACGGAGATGGATATGCACAAGCAATATCCACACTTATTTATTGAATCAGGTATTTCCTTGTTTGTTGTTTCATCGTTTTGGGCTAATTTTCATTTGTGGATGAACGAGGGGTAAATTGGTATCTAATGTAATGAACCAAATTGTTGTTATGCTGAAATACAAAATAGAATCCTTGTATAGTTCCTCTTAGACCAAAAATTTAAAATTTAAGATTGGCCTAGCCTTAGGCTTATTTTGAGTGTGTGGTAGTCTAGGGAAATATGGTAGTGATTTGAGTGTTGGTTGTGTTTTTGATTTGATTTTTTATTAGAGAACGAGTTTACAAAGCCATAGCAACTTCTGGTGCATATAATGGATTTGTTAAACTTTGATTATAGTGACTATCATGAAAGGGTTAGTTCGTGATATCAGATTTTAGCAAGTTTGGTGTGAAATGGCCAGAACAGGGACCAAGTCCCTAGATACTAGTTTGGGCCTACTGTAGCAGATAGAATTGCCTCTACAATAGTTGGAGTGCTGCCACGGCGACAACTCATTTAACCTGAGGGCTGCCGCAGCGGCAGATCCTATGCTGCAGCAATGCCGATGCAGTGGTAAAAATGCAGAATTTAGTTTTTAAAACCAGAAAATATATTTTCATTCCCACTTTTTTGAAAAATGGTCAAGGCCTTAGATTAAGGTATTTTTTTGTAATTTTTGGTTTTTCATCTTTGGAGGTAAGGTTTGTTTACATTCCAAACTTGAACTCCTTCTTTAAATTTTTAGAAATCACAAGAATCTTGTTCATGATAGAAATTAGAGTTTAGCCCTAATTTATAAATAGGAGGGAATTGGTGGGGATTGAGTTATTATCAGTTGTTATTGATTCCAGGGTGTTAGAAAATACTTCCTATAATAGAACCCTTGCTGATAATGCTAAATTATGTGAAATTCATAAGGTTTAATGGATAGAAAATCCTAAGATGATGATCTAGGGCAATTCATAGATTATGTTGGTAAATATAAGTACCTAATGTTTAGGAAAGGTGAAATATTATTTTAAGAGTTGTATAAATGTTGTGTATAAATCAAGAACGAGCCAAAATCAAAAAGAAGGGCAAGTTTGTGGCATTATAGTAATTTCGAGCAAGGAATCGAGGTAGGTTATGGTTTAATTGCAGCAAAGACTTGCCTGACTCTGTGATTATATGTAAATTGGGTGTTTGTTGTTTCTTTCAAGTAATATTTATGATTATTGACTGGATTTTGCATTTACATTGATGTTGATGATGATATTGAGATGATGTGGGGATGATTTCGAGATGATATTGATAATGATATTAATATCATGTTGAGATGATGTTGAGAATGATACTGAAATGATGTTGATAATAATATTGTTATGTTGTTGATGTTGAGATGATAACGAGATGATGTTGAGATGATGATGAGATGATATTGATAATGATGTTTTGATGATAATGAGATGATACGTACATCTTGTATACATGCATTCATCATATGCATTTGAATGTACATTAATATATATATATATATATATATATAGAGAGAGAGAGAGAGAGAGAGAGATGTTGTGGTGAACCTTGTCTAAGAATCTGCTTAAGTGTAATTGTGTACTTGTACTCCTGATGATGTGGAGTATTATATATGTACTTAGTTGTCATTAATTATAAGTTATGTTATGATTATTGTTACTTGCATTTGATTTTCCTGTTTCTATAGGGTTTAGTTGAGTCTGCTGATGATGTCTAGCAGTACATAGTTGTTGTACTAATGCTATATGTACTCTTCTTTTGTTGAATGCAGAGGATGTTCTAGTATTTGAGAAAAGAGCTCAACTCTAGCCGGTGATTCCAGACTTTGATTCAAGGGTGAGCACCATGATCGGGCAACCATTGAATCCTCTAATTATCGTTTATGTCCCTTGTTTCTGGACTAAAACTTTCCTATTATTTTGTCTTTTTGGATAATCAGTTAGACTTGGTTTTTGATATTTTTAGATGTTCTTGTATGGTGACTTCAGGTCCCGAGGGTTGTAATAATTAGAGATAATCTGCACTCTATTCCTTGGTTATGACTGTTATTATTATGTTTTTTATTTAAGTTGGTTATTATTGTGTTTTAGTGATTTAAAGATAAAGAAATTTATGAAAGAGACTTATGAAGGGTAATTGGTAAGGGTTGGTCTAGATAGTCCTCCCACTATAGTGTTAGGGTGGGTACCAATTATGACCACTTGGATCATGACAAGTTAGTAGTTATGTTTTTCGTTCATTTTATGGGTAGTTGGGGACATATCCCAACGTATTTATTTCAGTTCAATTTATAGAGGCTTTTATTCAGACATTAGTTTTTCAGATTCTCATGGATTTGTCAGTTGATTATTGTAACGACCCTCTTGGTCGTTATGTAACAGTCTTACGTTCCAAATTTCATGTCTAAATTCCTTTCAGTTTGAAAGTTACAAATTTCATACTAGGCTAGTTTAGCTTCATTTCAGGCGAGGGGTAGTCTTGGAAAATCTGGGATAATTTAGACCAACTTTTATGGAGCTGAATTTGGGTTAGTAGAACTCCCGGAATTGACCTTAGCGTAAAGGGCATTATTCATAATGTCCCGGGATCAAGGTGTGTTGTAAAAAGTGGGATTTTTGGGTAAAGACAAACATTCTGTCCAGTTGACACTGCTATAGCGGGTGACACACCACTATAGTAGTGACCACTATAGCGGAATAATGGTGGTCAAAAGTGGTCAAGGCCGCTATAGTGGTGGTCTACAGTTTAGTGGTACCGCTAGAGCGGTAAAAACCATAGATTAAAGGGTAAAAACCCCAAAATAGTTTATTATTTCATAAACTCATTTTGGGGAGGAAGGCGATTTAGGAAAAAAATCACCAGTTTACCTTCGTTTAACTTCATCAAGGTAAGGAATTCACTTCCTTTAACTTGTAATTACTTCTTGATCCTTATAAGGCGTAAGTTACAAAATTTGGGGAGGGTTATAGGGCGGATTTTGGTATGTTTTTCTAGTACAAGGGTGAAATTGAGTCTTAAGTTACTGGGTTTTGTTTATTAACTATGAAATTGGCCTCCCATTTCGTTAATTGACCAATCATTTCATGAAATTGGTAGTTTTAGGTGAACTACAAGGGAAATAGCCCTAGAACGGTTAAGGAATGATTATGAAAATAGATTAGGGGGTTAAGGGTAGCTCATAACCCTCACCATGTTAGGTCATTTCTTTAATGCAATGTTTAAATGCATGTTTTAGACCATGAGCAAGTGAAAACTGCACGGAAGGGAAAAGCTCTGGCTTAGAGTTGTGCAAGCTTGGTTTGAGGTAGGTGATAGGGTGTATTTAATCCATCTTGTATTATGTGTGCGTATTAACTACTCTATAGTATGATTGGTTATTCTGTGTGGTGTGCTTGATCATTGAAATGTATACTTGTTTTATGACTTGGCCTTTTATATTGTATATTATGGAGTGTTTCGACATTTGAGACGCTCTCACAGGTATTCGAATTAAGGGTTACAGATATTACGGTAATTATCCCCTACAGGTCATAGCTAGAGGGTGGGTATATAACCCTTAGCATATATGTATAAGTTTTCAAGGTATGTATTAGTGTGACGGTTCCTTGAGTGAAACGGAGGATTTATATTGTTGTGTTTATCCTTATTTGGTTGTCTTGGAATTAGTTGCATATTATTGCCTAAATGACACTTTTTGACTTGTTGGCTTGTCTCTTGAGTGCTACTTGTGCATATATGTTGTATGTTTGTTGTGTAAGAATGTGTTGGCTAATGGTTTTGCATTTTGGTTAAATGTCCATATTTTCATCTTGGGTTATTCAAATGATCCTGCCAGTACACTGTGGTTTATTTGTGTACTGATTCTACATTTGCATTTACTTCTGTAAGTGAACATATTCTAGAGTATTCATTGAGACTTTGCTTGTGATTTCAGCAGTCGATTTCAGACTTCAGGGTGAGCAGCATTTGCGGGCTACCATGAGATCTCTCCTATTTAGACTATGTCCTTTGTTTTGACTTGTTACTTTGGTTTCATTTTTGGGGTTGCATCCCCTCTCTTGATATTCTTAGATGTTTTGATACAGATGAATTTTGGGTCCTAGGGTTGTTATGTTTTAGTACAATATTTCCACTTCAGTTGCACTTACATTTTTATGCTAGTTGGATTATTATTTATGGGATATTTCTCATACTTTTACTTGAGTGTTGATCAATGCTTCCGGGGTTATTGGTTCTCCCACCGAGTGAGTAGTGTGGGTGCCACTCACGATGGATTTGGGTCGTGACAATTATTCTGTTATAACTTAAAGTATTATTGCCCATTAAGCTATGTCTCAGATTCCTCTTAAGTTATTTATACTGACAGTTGAATCATTAGTTGCATGCCAGTACCAATGGTTTGCTTGGGATTACTTGTGGTCCTAAGTGTTAGTCACACCTGAGGTATAGACTTGGGTCGTGACAAATGTGGTAGCGTATACATTGTCGAAGAGGGTTGTATTGGTGAAAACTTTGACCTCTAGAATGATGGGATTTGAAAGCTTACATGAATTCTATTCTAAGGATTCTAACTTCAACGACATTTGTGATGAGATCAATCAAGGGAGACTAGTAGATTGTTACCAATTGGTTGATGGGTACTTGTTCAAAGATCGCAAAGTGTGTGTCCTATGAGTTCATGGAAGGAGCTATTAATCAAGGAAGCTCATAGTGGTGGAATGATGGGTGTCACTTTGTTGTTGCCAAAATGCTTGACCTTCTCAAAGAATAATTCTATATGCCCAATGGTCAAAATCTGAATACCATTAACTTGACAACTAACTATCTATGAAGCCAATAAACTCTAAGAAATATTATCTACCGGGACAAGGCCCTAATATACCATTATTGAACTAAAGCATGGAAACTAACATAACTAAGCCCCTAAAAAGTAGGGAGGCTTATCAATAGCAGGTAGCGAGGAACTTAATGATGTGCCTAATCGTGAGCCTGGGTATTTGAATTTGTATCATAAAATGATACAAATCCAAATGATGTAAGTGCATGGATTATAAGATATGTAAAATTGAAGGAAAAAACATGGAATATCATAAACATCAAACTGAAACACAAGGATTCTAAATAACTGAGTCATGAGTTAACTATATAACTTAAGACAATGAATAAAATGTACAGTAAAGTTATAAACTTAAAAATCATGAGGTAAGCTGAAATAATAGAACAATAAGTAAATTGAATGCATGACAATATGAAACATATTTAGCAATTGGTGGTCTTACATCAAAAAACGCATTTGATAAAAAAAACTAAGCTTTTTCGTTGGGGAGTTTCTTATAACTGATATATATCACGTGAGCTCAAGATATACAATTTCTAACCTTGTTGGGAGAGTTTTCCTACGCCATACCGGGGTATAGTACAAACATAATATAAGGATCCATAATAAGCCCATTTTGGGAAACAAAAAATCCTACGTTGGCAAATGTAGTTTTTTGGGCGTGTGTTATCTAAACTCATATCCTTCTCAGTGTTAAATAGTCCTCCCAAAATATATACATATAAATATATATACATATAAATATATATATACATATAAATATATATATATACATATATATATATATATATATATATATATATACACACACACACATATATATATATATATGTGTGTGTGTGTGTGTGTGTGTGTTCATATTATATTTTTTAAAATAAATAAAAATTATATTGTGGAGCCTTGTGCTCAAAATCATATTCATTTCATACTAGTGAGCCCTTATCCTCAAAATTATATACATTTCGTACTAGTGAGCCCTTACACTTAAATCATAAAAGGTCATGCTTGTGAACCCTTGCGCACTAAAATCATATGAAAATGCTAAGTTTAGATTTTTAAGAAAAAAACTTTCCTTTCAAATCAGGCAGAAATTTATAAATTAAACTTATAAACATGCTTGACATAGTTTCATAAAACATGAGATAAGTTCATAAACCATGAGATGGATTTGTAAATAAGAGGATAATTTTCATAAAATGTGAGGATTCATAAACATGAGATAGGGACAAATATCTGAAATTTAATCACTTTCATGGAGGATTCAATCAAGAGTTTAAAAGCAGGATAATAAAGACATTATAAAAAATCCATAGGAATCACATAAATAAGAATTATTATGCGGATAGAACACTTAAGTAGAGAAGCCATGAAGTTCCATAACGAATAAAGAGAACTCAAAGTATAAGGGTTTTACACTAAACATTGTTTTCTTCATAGGAGAAAATCAAAGACACAGTATGACATTATTGAGGAATGACGAGAAGAGGGATGGCCTTACATACCTTGAGAGGAAGAATAACTTGAAAGAAGAACTCGATGAAAACCATTTCTTGAATTCTAGGTTATAGTTTGAAGGAACTATTTTTCTTTCTTTGGAGTTTGGGTGAGAGAAGGGTGAATAAAAGTAGACTTAACTGAGTGTATTCATTTATAAGAGAGGCTAAAAGTCATGGGTTGTGGTTCTAAAGTAGTAGTAGGACGAAAATACCCCACCAAGAATGTGAGAAAAGAGAAGGAATAAATAAATTTGTGCTGGATAGGCGTTGGGGTGGCTCACAAACCCAATGCACCAACCTACAGGAAAATAATTATATGAAGTTTTCAGGTTGGGGTGGCAGTCCATCCATATCTCTAACCTGATAAAAATTATCCCTCTATCATTATGTGGTAGGGGTGGCATGCCAGCCAACGCCCCATCACTTTGATGCTCGGTAAAATGAGCATAACATTTTACTAGGAAGATGAATTGACCAGCGGTTGGCGACATTGGTTAACTAAACTCAAAACCTTTAATTTGATGGATAATGTTCCATGTAACTCTTTATATTTTAGGAGAAATGCTTGTTTGAAGTTAACCCTAATAGAAACTTATATGAAAACTTAATCAGTGGAGAAACTTTTAACTCAACTTTGTGCTAGAGGGTTCTTTTGATCTTAATTAACATCCAATACACTATCCACACTTAATAATTGACCTTTACACTTAGATAATTTATTAGGTTCAGGCCTAACTACATACATAGCATGATTCAAATTTTAGCCTAAAAGTTTGAGATGTTACTATTTCTCCCCCTTGGGATCACGATGGAAATGTATAGAAGGAGTACCTCACATGGGAATATTAACATGGTCTAGTCTCTTTTAACTATACTTTAGCAACATGAACTTCATTAACATGAGGATCTTGTAACAAGCCATGAAAGAAACGTGTAGGCATGAGTCATGGAATGAGACTTAAAATAGACATGACATAAGACATGACTTTCATGGGACACGAACAGAACAATCTAAGACATGAATTTATGGAAATAGTAGGCATGAGTCATGAGGGATATCTAGATATGTAGTTTCAACATTCCTGAGTATCTTAGACATATGACCTGGGTTCATACAACAATAATGCATGACAAAGACTTGGACATACGTATTATTCGATCTGAGGTTACATGTCATGAAATATGAGGGTATTGGTCATAAAAATAGGAGTACCTTAAATGATATGATTGGAAGTATTAGAGCTTAGAAACACCTTTCAAATCAATCCTTTTTCCTCCGAACACCACACTCGTTATTTACAACCTATAATTCTTATATGTGTACATACATATAATAAAGTCCGAGTCTAACTGCGTACTCTTACCATGTTCAAGACTAACTCAAAGGCACAAAGTGCTACACCTAAAGTGATCATGCTAGTATTAATTACAAGATCCTATATTTTATTTTCTCCTTAGGAGTCTTGATCTTTGAACGTTGAAAAGATCTTAGGTTTATTCTGAAATTCACAAAAGCCTCTTTTGCATCTAGAGTTATCTCAAGAATACTACTTATTATTATTATGAAAATCAACCAACCTCCAACTCTAATCGAGAAGTCACTAGTCACATAATGTAATTATCCACATCCATATAAACACGATACTCAATTCTATCACTATAATCACTTAATTGTTTTTTGTAGCTAAAACTATCAAAGAATTTGCATGTCATCCTTATCATCCCTACAACCTACAAGGAGACATACCATATATTCCCATCTACCTATTATACATAACTAATCATTATTTTATATTTCATCTACATTTATAGTCTAAGATGGAACCAGCACACTACAATCATAATCAAAAGGAGCATCTACTCCCTCCCATCTTTCCCTTACCTAGCTCCTTTCAATACTATATATCAAGTCATAAGGAGAAGAATAGATCGATGTATATGAGTGTATTTACTTATGGGGTGGGGTGGGGTTAAAAGTTTTGGATTGGGGTTTTAAATTAATGATAGGATGAAAATACCCTTAATTGGACAAAATGAGTAAATTTCCTATCTGGAATGAGAGGTGTGCACCGCACACCATAATCCGCGCTTTGAAGGGTGACTTGCAGACCCCAATGTATGCTTTAAAGGGTGCCTCATAGAACCTAATGAATCCTTTGAAGGGTTCCTCACAGAACCCATATCATACTTTGGGAAATTTTCAGTTCTCTAGAATTTGTTGACAAGTGTGGCACATGGGCCATAGTGTGGGCCTGCCAATGTGTCGGCCTGGCCATCTCATGTGCCCATAACTTCTATTTAAGTTACAAAACTCATTCTAAATGATTGCTAATTGATTTAAGGGTCATACGACTTGATTTCTAAGCTCTATAAGGCATATGGGACAACATAAATATGGCATAAAATGCCAGATATTACAATATCTCCCCCTTGGGATCATTCGTCCTCAAATGAGGTTCATGGATAGAAAGGAAAATATATGAATTGGACTTATAACTATCAACTTCCTGGAATTATACTCATCAAGATGGATTAAATTGTACAAACAATAAATTCTTTACAAATAGCCATAAAAGAACTCATAAGAATGGGCTATGAATGCAAGAAAATATCATAGACTTGACACAAGACATGACTTTATAGAATTGAAAGGCGCATAGATAGGAAGAACTACATACGAACATGGGCTTGACCACATGTTCCTTTTCCATTCAATCTAAAGTTACATGACGTATTCACTATGTTTATTTACTATAAATGCTGGACTAGTATGTTTACTATTGCTTTCTTGGATGTAGTTGTTTTGGAGTAATTCATTTATGTGGAGTTTGAACTCATTTAAATCGGCAAAGTTATATTTTAATGGTTTTTGTGTTATAATACTATTTTCATCAATTAATTCAATTTTTACCGTTGTTTTATGTTTTTCCCATCCTTGTAAAGGGTTTTCACTATATAATAGTTCTAATTTATCTTGTACTGGTTTTAAGGTATTAATAGAGAATCTAATTATTTCAATTGAAGTATCTTTAATGCTACTATTTTCTAGTTTTTGTGTTATCTTTTCATTTCCTTTTATCCATGGTGTTGTTTTTCTGGTTTTATTTGGTACTCGTTTAGCTCCTACTTTTTTGTTGCAAGGTGTGGTAAACCACCAATGTGTTTTAGTTAGTATATGTGGATATAGAGGATCTAAAAATGGCATTCCTAGTAATATATCTTTGGATGTAAATTCATAATTATATATTAGCTTTATTGTTAATATTTTATCCCAAATTTGTAATTTTACATTTCTAGCTAAATACGTAATCATGTTGCCTTCATCATTAAATCCTATTACTATGACGGAATTTTTTAGTTTTTCCCACTTATATGCTGGTAAACAATTATATCTACATAGATTGGCTTCAGCTCCTATATCAATTATAGGTGTATAATATCTACTATTATATCCTTCTACGATTATTTTGGCGAGTATATATACTTTCATTTTTCATATTTTAGTTCTATTGATAATAATTTTCTTTTTATTATAGTGTATGACTAATTGTTTATCTTCTATATTATATGGTTTAACTTGTTCTAACCATGTAAGTCCTAAGATGATATTTGTATTAATTTGTGATATTGTGAATTGTATTTTGATTGGTATTCCTCCAATAATTAATTCTTGGATTGTAGTTTCTTTTGTTTGCCTTAGTTCTCTGGGTAAATCAGAACATGTTTGATCTTGTGTTATTATTTCTTCTTCTAGTACTAAGTCTCTTGTAATATAATTTTCTTGTTCTCCTGTATTTATTAGGATTAAATATTTTCTTTGGTCTAGTATTCCTGTTATATAATACTGGTATGGTTGTATTTCCATAGGTTCTGTATAGTCTATTCTTCTAGATGTACTCATTCTTGATGAAGATGTTGGAGTATCCATAGTTCTTTTTGATGTTCCTATTCTTTCTTGTACTATATCCTATTTGTTTCTATGTCTAATTCTTTATAACTGTAATCATTATTATCTATTGCTGCAACTATAGTATCAAATGGGTTTTCTATTTTTACTTTATTAATTTTATTAATCGCTTTTACTGTGTGTTTTGTAGTTAGAATATATAAATTTTTACATCTTGCTGTAAATATTTTGCTTTCGGGTGCTAGTTCTATTCCTGACATTTTTCAATATAATACTAATGATTTGTCTATATTTTTATCTTTTATTGCTACTAAATAATTGGCACTTATAATGAATTTAAATTTTTGGTAGATTAGATTTCCTTTTACTGCTGCTATTACGCTTTTTTCTATAGGTTGGATTACTCTATCATCTGCTAAATATATTTCTATTGGGGTATCTATTCCTTCTCTAAAACATGCTTTTATAAGTATTTATGTTGCTCCTAAGTGGACATGTGTTATAGGTGATTTTGATTTTAAATTTTGTATTTCTTTATTTATTTCTTTTTTATTTAGAATGGATATAATTGCTTTTCCTTTAGCATATTTACAATCTATCGTGTGTTCTCGTTGGCTTATTATATAATATTCTTCTTTTTGTTTTTTAAACCAATTTTTTACTATTGGTACTTCTAAGATTTTATCTATCCTTAAGGGTGATTCTTGCTTTTTAATTTGTTCAAAGATATTTGTGTCAAATATTACTTTTAGGCTTGAAGATTCTTCATCTTGGTAATCTTCTTGTCTAATTACTCTTATATCGTTTTCAGTCATAAAATTGTTCCTCATTATTATCTTCTTCTGAGCTTTCGTATTCTTCTAATTGATAAATACTATCTTCACTTTCTAGGTCATAATCAATGTAGGGTAGTTCCGTATATATATCTTCTTGTATTTGTATTTCAGTTATTTGTTTTTTCTTTGGGTCTTTTGGTATTTTACAATGTTTTGCTAAATGTCCTAGTTTTCCACAATTATAGCATGTGCATTCTGATATCTTCTTCTTAGGTTTATACGGTTTTTTACTTTTATAATTTTTTACATAATAACGTTTTCTTGGTTGTTTATATTTATATTTTGATTTATTTGTGTTATATATTTTTTGTCGTTTTATATATCTGTATTTGTTTGGCATTTTACAGCCAAATTGAGGTGCTGTTTTATCTGTACAACAGGCCATATTTTTTATTAATACTTTATCCAATTTTTGGTTTTCTTTGTGTTTATCGCATAATGCTATAAACCAACTTTGTAAAAAATTTATCCTAGATCCTAATGTATCTTCTAAGCTTGATGTATTCCAGCTTTCAGTTATCTTTATACTAAATGGTTCTGGTAATTTTGTAAAATATAATTTTCTGATTTCTATACTTTCTTCATGAGTATATAAGCTTTTATAATAATATTCTTTAAAGGCACAAGTATGTGGTTCTATATAACACATATTACATATTGCTAACTTGTTCATTAAATTTCTATTTAGATTTTTATCTTTAGTTTGTTCTGCTATTTCTGTTGTCATACTTCCAAATTCATTTCTTATTCCTATTTCATATTTGTATAAAATATCCATATTTGATGCGGCGGTTGCACCATCATTTTTCTTATCATTTCCTAGTGTGGCTAAACTGTCTGTTGCTAAGTTATGTAACCATAATTTTGTTGTTCCTACTAAGGTTCTTTCTATATAGTTTGGTGTTTGTGATATTGGTATTTTATTATCAATTAATTGTTTTGAAATATGTCCTAACCATAATTGGAGTGTTTTAGTTATATCAGTCTAAATCTAAGAAATTATATTGTTCTGGTACCTTATTAGGTATCCATTTTGTATTTAATCTTCTATTCCATAATGTTTCTTCTCTATCATATGAGCCATAATCGGCTGAAAAATAATTTGGGGTTGAGGTTCTTGGATGTAATCTTTCTCGTGTTGATGTGGAAGTGCTTGGTTCATGTTTGGTATTGGTATTTATTTCTGGATGTTTTATTTCCGTGGTTTCTATTTCTGGAGTATTTATTTGGTTTAGTATTTCTGTATAGGTTTCACTAATTTCTTGGTCATCATTTGCTATTTCATTATCAGTTTCTTCACTTATATTATCTATACTGATATTAGTAAATTCTTCATTTAAAAAAGTATTAGTATTTTCTTCAATTTGTATTTTTTCCTTGAATTGGTCTATTTTTGCTGCCAATTGTTTTTCTAGTCGTTTTTCCCTATTGATTTTCCTTTCTTCTTTTTCTTTTAATTTATTCGCATATATTTGTTTTAATAATGCTAATTCTTTTTCTAATTCTTGGATACGTGAAGTTGTCGGTGATTCTACTGTTGTATTTTCTTCATGTATTATATTATGTTTTTGTGGTCCTCTTTTATAGAGTTTTTCCTTATTTGTCCTATTTCTTTCTTTGCTTGTTCTCGAATTTTTTCTATTTCTAATTTTTGATCTATTTCTGTATTTTCTTTTGTTATTCTTACCATAGCAGTTAAGCTATCTTCTAATTTTGCTGAATTAGGGTCTGGCATTAAGTGTAAATTATTTTCTAATTTTTATATCTTCGTCCTAAATTTGAGTGTACTATTGTTATTAATATTCCTTCCGATCCCATAAATGTTTTTTCTTCTACAGGATATTCTTCTTTATTCATTTTAAATCGTATTTATACTTATGGTCTAGGTGTTGATATTTAAGTTCTAAGTCAAATATAGTATGTCTTTGAGCTAGTATTGCTTTATAATTTACTCCTGCAAATATATTATTTTGTAATCGTTCTCTTCTATGATTTAATTCTTGTTTTACATCTATAATTTATTTATGTAATTCTATTTGATTTTTTGTTAGTGGATGATAGTTAGAATTATTTTCTAAGTTATTTTCTAAGTTATTTTCTTTACTCATATCATACATAGTTTTATCTTTACTCATATTATACCTGTCATAATTTTATATTTACACATAGCTCTGATACCATTTGTTGGGTGCGGATTACGGATCATCTTATGAGGTAAATGCTTCACTATAATACTGTTTTTCTAGTGTAATTAAGTGGTTAAGTTCTCTCATAGTTTCTGTCATTTGTTCTAAATATTGTCTATCATGGGTTTGGTAGTATTTTAGTATTGTAGTTATCAATAGATTTTGTGTAGATTTTCTTCCTTGTCTAGTTTGTGTCCAATTTTGGAGTGCTTCGTAGTTAATCATTTTTGGGGGTGTATATTAGGTTGAATGCTTCGTTATAATATTATTCTTTTAATGGAATTAATCTTGTGAGTTCTGTTGCATTGTTTGTTATATATTCTAGGTATTGTATATCTTGGGTTCTTTGGTATGTTTCTACATTTGTTTTTAATAATTTTTCTAAATTATTTATGCTTTCCATGGTTTGTAACCAATATTTAAGATATTCATAATTAATCATTATCTAAATGTTGCTTCGTAATATCTATTACGTAGTGGTATTAATACTAACATATGGGTTACATTTTCTAATATTTTTTGTAAGTATGTTATTTCTTGAGTTCTTACATACATATCTAGGTTAAATTGCAATAAAGTTTCTGTTTCTCTTAGCTCGTCTACTGTTTGTCTCCAATTTTCAAATTGTTCTTGGTTCATTTTATTGTAGGTGACTTGTCATGTGGCACATCATAAAAGCTGATATAAAGTATTGTTGTCTTACAGGGTATAGTCTTTTTAATTCTTTAATATTTTGTTCAATATAGTCTAAATATTTAATTTCATAGTTCATGAAATATGTTTCTAGATTTATCTTAAGTACTTGTTCTTCTAATTTTATTTCTTCTACTATTTCTAACCAATAATGAAAGCTGCCGGAATTTATCATTTTAATCAATATCTGGGTAATCTAGATAATCGTCTTCTAAATACATGTTATACATATCTGACACTATAAATTCTGTCCAATTATCTTGCATTACTGCTATAGATTCATAAGTTATTAGCAAGTCATAAATCTGTTTAGTTGTATCAGTATCTAAGTCACGTAAAATATATAAAAGTAATATCTTATATTCTTCATTATCATCTAGTAAATATGTATTTGTACCTAATTGGTAATTATCCATATGGTCAATTATCATGTATGTTTAAATCATATTCCCTTGAACCTCTACTTATATTATTATACTTATCATTCAATAGTGTAGTATTTCAAACTACTCTTTGTGTCACTACTATGAGTTTTAGCCTTAATCAGTTACCCTAACGATGCCTCAACTTCGTCTACTCCCCTTTAACGGCATTCCTCGCCTACTCGGTTTCGACCTTAGGATGGCTTAGTCTGGGCTTACCTTACTCTCGGCTTACTAATCATAGCAAACTTACTTAAGCAGTTCTAATATAGTTACACTACTACATGATAAGCAATAATAATACTATAGAGATTATCAGGAATATAAGATTTAGCTATTCATGTATAGACATGGATATACCTTGGTTGTTAGGTTCTCGGTATGAGATATGTTTGTGGGTGTATCTGGATGATTATCCATAGCTCCTTGAATGTTTATATCTGTTTTATAAAATTAAAAAAAAATTTATTTATACTGCGTTCTCAACACATGAGAAGAAAAGGAATTTCAGATTATGAAAGCTTACTCTGCCTCTCTTGTCTCTCGTTACATATATTTATATACATAAGGTTGGCTTTTAAACAATCCTAAGAGCCAACTACTATTCCTAATGATAGGGACGTTTGCCCTTTCAGAAAAGTAAAAGATGCATAGTAAAGTTACTATGCCCTTTTTGACTTATTCACTAAAAAACAAAAAAGTAAAAAGCAAGAAAAGGAAAGGGAATCTACTACTTTATTACATATCTTCTTTTCCTTTATCTTTTGTCGGCCATCTTGTTTTCCTCTTTAGCTTTGTAGACTATCGGCTGTTAATTATTGTCCATGATTGAATTTATTCTAAAATAACTTCTGGTATATTGATAGTATCTCCTCCATTGCATTTAGAGAATCTATGATCTGGGTATTTTTGACCAATTAGCTGGCAGTATCTGGTTAATAATCCTGGAGAAATAAATTCTTTCTTTAAAGCTCTTGTTGTAGGTGCTTCTTCTGGTCTGAGTAGTGAAAGTATCCATTGACGGACTTCTTCCATATCTGCTGTTTTTAGTTCTCTGGAATTTGAATATATCATAACTTGGTCTCTTGACGAATATTTCAATATGGAATTTCCATTAGTATAATTATTAGGTAATTCTTGAATAATAGTTGTTAATCCAATAAGTCGTTTATTTGCAAAAAAGCTTGGTATTTCTTCTGCTGGTATTTCTGGTTGCGGTCCTATTTCTTCTGGTAGTATCATATCTTTTGTGAGTCCAATTTTGATAACTTGGATGATGGGTTTTATCTCATTGAAGAGTATCTCTGCTGGTGCAACATAAAATCTTACATAAAAGAATGTTCCTTTAGTAATTCTTTTATATGTAGTAAATGCATTATATACAGCTGGTATTTTTTCTAATTCTGCTCCGGTAGTTGTATATACTGTACTAAGTAATCCAAAATCATAACAGGTTTTAACTAGATTTGCATTGGTTTTAGGTTGTGCAATAAGTTTATTGTAACCTTGTAACTTTTGGGTTATATAATCCGTATTTGGTTCTGTGGTTGTAGTGGATCTTGGTCTGAGATTTAAATGGCTATAGTTTTGTGCAAATTTCGTATGTATGTACTGGAGATGTGGTTGTATATTTGTTTTTCTTGGTTGAGACTAGCTGCATATGATGAAGTTTGGGGTGTTGGAATATTTATTGTAGGTTGTCTCTGGATAAATGGCTTATCAAATAAGCTGTTTAGGTTGTTGTTGATTGGCCTTTTTCCGGCTGCTTTACTTGTACCTGCACTTGAAATATTTGAATTGTTATGGGTTTTTAGGAGTTTCCCATTGTCTCCTTTTAGCTCTAAAATTTTACCGTCTTCCGATCGACGTAGCTCAGCATAATTAAAGTCATGCGGCTGACTTGTACTAGCTTTAGGTTTCAGAGTAACTTCATTAACCTTTAGCTTTTGTACTTCTAGGTCAATACTGTCCACTTTATGACAAAGTGTAGTAATGGCCTTTAACATATCTTCCATAATATCATCTGGCTCTGTTTGGGTAGCTTTGTCTTGATAAGTAATCTGCAACAGTATTTTTGTCAGTTCTAATTACTTCAATGGTAAATGTAAAATTTTGTATGTTTAATACGAGTCTTCGTATTTCCTTCGTTGTTATAGAGTCTTGTATTTTTCTTGTTAGCCACCACTTTACTTGTGTATTATCTGTTCTCACAATAAACAATATATGGCTCAAAAGATAATAAACATTTATATAAAGCATATAACTCTTTGAGATTTATTTCCCATTTTATCTGGGGTTCCGTATAAGATCCTGAATAGTATCTACAATGATGTTCTAATGTTTCATTATGGTATTTATATTTTAATACTCCTCTGTAGCTATGTTCACTTGAGTCCGTTTCTACTATGTATGTGAATTGTTTCTTTTCATCTGGAAAATAAAGCTTGGGTAGTTGTTTACATATTGTTTTAATATGTTGGATATGTGTTTTATCTTGTTCATTAAAATGGTATTCTATATCCTTTTTTAATTTTTTCTGTAATGGTTTCAAATGTTCCGCTAGCTTAGGGATATATTCACGTACTTGGTTGACTAATCCTAAAAAGGATTGTAACTTCTTTTTTGTATCTAATAATTCTTCTGAATTAATAATTTTATGTACTATATGTGTTTGCATTTTTATTCCATCTTTATCTATTTGTATCCTAAAAATTCGATTTGATGTTTCATTAACTCTTCTTTTTTCTTACTTAGGCTTATTCCTGCTATTTCTACAATATTTGCGAATTTTTCTAATAACTGTATATGATCTTCTTTTGTTCTTGAGTATAGTAATATATCGTCTATGTATACTATGCAATTTTCTAATTGTGTGAAATATGTATCCATAAAATGTTGGTATCTTCCTAGGGCATTTTTATATCCAAAAGGTAAAACATTCCATTCATAAAAGCCTTGGGGTACTGTGAACGCTGTTAATTTTTTAGATTCATTTTCTAATTTGAGATGGTAAAATCCTGATTTACAGTCAAATTTACTAAAGTAATTATATCCTTGTATTTGGCGTATTTTTAGTAGTTTATTTGGTATGGGGTAATTATATGTTTTTGTTTTTGCATTTAAGTTGCGATAGTCAATAACCATCCTACTTTTTCCTCTTTTTTGTTCACTATGTTTATTTACTATAAATGCTGGACTAGTGTGTTTATTATTGCTTTCTTGGATGTAGTTGTTTTGGAGTAATTCATTTATGTGGAGTTTGAACTCATTTAAATCGGCAAAGTTATATTTTAACGGTTTTTGTGTTATACTACTATTTTCATCAATTAATTTAATTTTTACCGTTGTTTTATGTTTTTCCCATCCTTGTAAAGGGTTTTCACTATATAATAGTTCTAATTTATCTTGTACTGGTTTTGAGGTATTAATAGAGAATCTAATTATTTCAATTGAAGTATCTTTAATGCTACTATTTTCTAGTTTTTGTGTTATCTTTTCATTTCCTTTTATCCATGGTGTTGTTTTTCTGGTTTTAATTTTATGTACTATATGTGTTTGCATTTTTATTCCATCTTTATCTATTTGTATTCCTAAAAATTCGATTTGATGTTTCATTAACTCTGCTTTTTTCTTACTTAGGCTTATTCCTGCTATTTCTACAATATTTGCGAATTTTTCTAATAACTGTATATGATCTTCTTTTGTTCTTGAGTATAGTAATATATCGTCTATGTATACTATGCAATTTTCTAATTGTGTGAAATATGTATCCATAAAATGTTGGTATCTTCCTGGGGCATTTTTATATCCAAAAGGTAAAACATTCCATTCATAAAAGCCTTGGGGTACTGTGAACGCTGTTAATTTTTTAGATTCATTTTCTAATTTGAGATGGTAAAATCCTGATTTACAGTCAAATTTACTAAAGTAATTATATCCTTGTATTTGGCGTATTTTTAGTAGTTTATTTGGTATGGGGTAATTATATGTTTTTGTTTTTGCATTTAAGTTGCGATAGTCAATAACCATCCTACTTTTTCCTCTTTTTTGTTCACTGTGTTTATTTACTATAAATGCTGGACTAGTGTGTTTACTATTGCTTTCTTGGATGTAGTTGTTTTGGAGTAATTCATTTATGTGGAGTTTGAACTCATTTAAATCGGCAAAGTTATATTTTAACGGTTTTTGTGTTATACTACTATTTTCATCAATTAATTTAATTTTTACCGTTGTTTTATGTTTTTCCCATCCTTGTAAAGGGTTTTCACTATATAATAGTTCTAATTTATCTTGTACTGGTTTTGAGGTATTAATAGAGAATCTAATTATTTCAATTGAAGTATCTTTAATGCTACTATTTTCTAGTTTTTGTGTTAGCTTTTCATTTCCTTTTATCCATTGTGTTGTTTTTCTGGTTTTAATTTTATGTACTATATGTGTTTGCATTTTTATTCCATCTTTATCTATTTGTATTCCTAAAAATTCGATTTGATGTTTCATTAACTCTGCTTTTTTCTTACTTAGGCTTATTCCTGCTATTTCTACAATATTTGCGAATTTTTCTAATAACTGTATATGATCTTCTTTTGTTCTTGAGTATAGTAATATATCGTCTATGTATACTATGCAATTTTCTAATTGTGTGAAATATGTATCCATAAAATGTTGGTATCTTCCTGGGGCATTTTTATATCCAAAAGGTAAAACATTCCATTCATAAAAGCCTTGGGGTACTGTGAACGCTGTTAATTTTTTAGATTCATTTTCTAATTTGAGATGGTAAAATCCTGATTTACAGTCAAATTTACTAAAGTAATTATATCCTTGTATTTGGCGTATTTTTAGTAGTTTATTTGGTATGGGGTAATTATATGTTTTTGTTTTTGCATTTAAGTTGCGATAGTCAATAACCATCCTACTTTTTCCTCTTTTTTGTTCACTGTGTTTATTTACTATAAATGCTGGACTAGTGTGTTTACTATTGCTTTCTTGGATGTAGTTGTTTTGGAGTAATTCATTTATGTGGAGTTTGAACTCATTTAAACCGGCAAAGTTATATTTTAACGGTTTTTGTGTTATACTACTATTTTCATCAATTAATTTAATTTTTACCGTTGTTTTATGTTTTTCCCATCCTTGTAAAGGGTTTTCACTATATAATAGTTCTAATTTATCTTGTACTAGTTTTGAGGTATTAATAGAGAATCTAATTATTTCAATTGAAGTATCTTTAATGCTACTATTTTCTAGTTTTTGTGTTATCTTTTTATTTCCTTTTATCCATGGTGTTGTTTTTCTGGTTTTATTTGGTACTCGTTTAGCTCCTACTTTTTTGTTGCAAGGTGTGGTAAACCACCAATGTGTTTTAGTTAGTATATGTGGATATAGTGGATCTAAAAATGGCATTCCTAGTAATATATCTTTGGATGTAAATTCATAATTATATATTAGCTTTATTGTTAATATTTTATCCCAAATTTGTAATTTTACATTTCTAGCTAAATACATAATCATGCTGCCTTCATCATTAAATCCTGTTATTATGACGGGATTTTTTAGTTTTTCCCACTTATCTTCTGGTAGACAATTATATCTACATAGATTGGCTTCAGCTCCTATATCAATTATAGGTGTATAATATCTACTATTATATCCTTCTACGATTATTTTGGCGAGTATATATACTTTCATTTTTCATATTTTAGTTCTATTGATAATAATTTTCTTTTTATTATAGTGTATGACTAATTGTTTATCTTCTATATTATATGGTTTAACTTGTTCTAACCATGTAAGTCCTAAGATGATATTTGTATTAATTTGTGATATTGTGAATTGTATTTTGATTGGTATTCCTCCAATAATTAATTCTTGGATTGTAGTTTCTTTTGTTTGCCTTAGTTCTTTGGGTAAATCAGAACATGTTTGATCTTGTGTTATTATTTCTTCTTCTAGTACTAATTCTCTTGTAATATAATTTTCTTGTTCTCCTGTATTTATTAGGATTAAATATTTTCTTTGGTCTAGTATTCCTGTTATATAATACTGGTATGGTTGTATTTCCATAGGTTCTGTATAGTCTATTCTTCTAGATGTACTCATTCTTGATGATGATGTTGGAGTATCCATAGTTCTTTTTGATGTTCCTATTCTTTCTTGTACTATATCTAGATTTGTTTCTATGTCTAATTCTTTATAACTGTAATCATTATTATCTATTGCTGTAACTATAGTATCAAATGGGTTTTCTATTTTTACTTTATTAATTTTATTAATCGCTTTTACTGTGTGTTTTGTAGTTAGAATATATAAATTTTTACATCTTGCTGTAAATATTTTGCTTCCGGGTGCTAGTTCTATTCCTGACATTTTCCAATATAATACTAATGATTTGTCTATATTTTTATCTTTTATTGCTACTGAATAATTGGCACTTATAATGAATTTAAATTTTTGGTAGATTAGATTTCCTTTTACTGCTGCTATTACGCTTTTTTCTATAGGTTGGATTATTCTATCGTCTGCTAAATATATTTCTATTGGGGTATCTATTCCTTCTCTAAAACATGCTTTTATAAGTATTTCTGTTGTTCCTAAGTGGACATGTGTTATAGGTGAATTGATTTTAAATTTTGTATTTCTTTATTTATTTCTTTTTTATTTAGAATGGGTATAATTGCTTTTCCTTTAGCATATTTACAATCTATCGTGTGTTCTCGTTGGCTTATTATATAATATTCTTCTTTTTGTTTTTTAAACCAATTTTTTACTATTGGTACTTCTAAGATTTTATCTATCCTTAAGGGTGATTCTTGCTTTTTAATTTGTTCAAAGATATTTGTGTCAAATATTACTTTTTGGCTTGAAGATTCTTCAACTTGGTAATTTTCTTGTCTAATTACTCTTATATCGTTTTCAGTCATAAAATTGTTCCTCATTATTATCTTCTTCTGAGCTTTCGTATTCTTCTAATTGATAAATACTATCTTCACTTTCTAGGTCATAATCAATGTAGGGTAGTTCCGTATATATATCTTCTTGTATTTGTATTTCAGTTATTTGTTTTTTCTTTGGGTCTTTTGGTATTTTACAATGTTTTGCTAAATGTCCTAGTTTTCCACAATTATAACATGTGCATTCTGATATCTTCTTCTTAGGTTTATACGGTTTTTTACTTTTATAATTTTTTACATAATAACGTTTTCTTGGTTGTTTATATTTATATTTTGATTTATTTGTGTTATATATTTTTTGTCGTTTTTTATATCTGTATTTGTTTGGCATTTTACAGCCAAATTGAGGTGTTGTTTTATCTGTACAACAGGCCATATTTTTTATTAATACTTTATCCAATTTTTGGTTTTCTTTGTGTTTATCGCATAATGCTATAAACCAACTTTGTAAAAATTTTATTCTAGATCCTAATGTATCTTCTAAGCTTGCTGTATTCCAGCTTTCAGTTATCTTTGTACTAAATGGTTCTGGTAATTTTGTAAAATATAATTTTCTGATTTCTATACTTTCTTCACGAGTATATAGGCTTTTATAATAATATTCTTTAAAGGCACAAGTATATGGTTCTATAGAGCACATATTACATATTGCTAACTTGTTCATTAAATTTCTATTTAGATTTTTATCTTTAGTTTGTTCTGCTATTTCTGTTGTCATACTTCCAAATTCATTTCTTATTCCTATTTCATATTTGTATAAAATATCCATATTTGATGCGGCGGCTGCACCATCATTTTTCTTATCATTTCTTAGTGTGGCTAAACTGTCTGTTGCTAAGTTATGTAACCATAATTTTGTTGTTCCTACTAAGGTTCTTTCTATATAGTTTGGTGTTTGTGATATTGGTATTTTATTATCAATTAATTGTTTTGAAATATGTCCTAACCATAATTGGAGTGTTTTAGTTATATCTGTGACACAGTCTAAATCTAAGAAATTATATTGTTCTGGTACCTTATTAGATATCCATTTTGTATTTAATCTTCTATTCCATAATGTTTCTTTTCTATCATATGAGCCATAATCGGCTGAAAAATAATTTGGGGTTGAGGTTCTTGGATGTAATCTTTCTCGTGTTGATGAAAGTCGAGGTAGACATAAAAGTCGATGTCTCTAGTAGCTAGATGTTTTACCCAAGAATACTACTTTTTCTTGACACCTTAATCAACTAACCTCGAGCTCTAATCAAGGAGTCACTAACCATATAATGCAATAGTCTACATGTATATCAACATGACATCATGCCTATCACTATAACCACTTTTTGAATTATTTGAAGCTAAATTATCTAAGAATTTTCCCATATTTTTTAGCACTCCTAGAATAAAAAACTTCACAGACTTCTATAAGAACTTACACTATATATCCCCCATCTAACTATTACACATACCAAAACCTCATTTTGCTCTTCCTCCACACCTATAACCTCAGATAGAATAAGCACACCACAATCATCACAAAAATAAAACATCTACTCCCTCCCATCTAAACCATTACATTGTTTCCTTTACAAACATCTTTCAAGTCATAAGGAGGATCACAAAAGGAATAAAGTTTGGGCATCAGGAATAGGAGTGATATTGATCAATCATGACATATACTTATCGTTACCTTTCCACTCAAGATGTGGACTGGGGAATAAGGTATAATAGGCATGAATAATTCATATATCCAACGCATAAAACATGAATAAAGAGTTATTTTGGGTATAGACAATGACATAGCCATCCATCACCATCATAGGTGGACATACGTAAGGCTTAAAGCAAGGAAATCATAAGAACAAATCGTTCAAGAAATATTATCTGAGAATATACATGATGTTGCTTGATTCCACTAGCCATTAAGGACATATCATGAGTTAATAGGACTGAGCATACTGCGAAGCATGAATTCATACATCATGAACTGTATAACATAAGGATGGAATTTGTAGATTTATAAAGTAAGACTAGGATAGATGTCTCATCATAGTTCTTTTTAAAGCTATTTACTATCTGAATCGCAAGGCTTGACTTGGTTCTTCACCCTATTATCTCCCTTTTAGCTCAAAAGTCTACATTTTATGTGTGTGGACTTCCTCCCTAAGCTAGGTTGCAGGTAAATAATCTTGCATGGTGGAGGTATTACTATTGCTAAATTCTCTCTAGAATACTACATTTGTAGATACTAAAATTCTTGTTAGGACTTCTTTCTAAGATATCTCTTAACTCCATCCTTGCCTCTAACGCTACCATTATAAGGCTTATACTCTTACTGTCTTACAAGTATCATAACTTCAATTCTCTAGCCACCTAATTAAAAAGGTCAAAACTTATGTCAAGAGCATAAACATCTTCACCCTTATCTATAATCTCCCTGATTCCTCTCTTAGGGACACTATTTAATACTTACCTAGAATTCTCCATTATTCGTAACTCAAGAATGCTAAATAGGCACACATAGAACTCTAGGAACAACGAATCTAATTTAAAAACATACTACCTTAGGTAATCATCTTTCTATATAAATGTATGTTTGTTCTTTATCTGATGACTTAGCCTCCATTCACTTACTCATCTAGAGTTCACATATATCACACTTAAAATATCACTCTTGCCATAAGTTATAGACTTAAGCTTTTGCATACATTGTATCTAGCCTACTAGATCAAGTCCCAAAACTAACATTATCACCCTCATACTGCCATTCTTTCATCATGGTGATCATTTACAAGTCAAGCTTAATGTCTAGTACTAAACATGGATGACAACACTATCTACTCATACTACTCTGAATTATAGCTATTAAAGAAATGTCAGGGAAAACTAGTCCATTGAAAGTTCATGACAAAATAGTAGATCTTAAACACTCAATCTCTCTAACTGTATCCTATAAATACATTCTTCTTTCACCCGTTACTACTACTTATCCATTCATCTACCTAAACTAAAAGTAATAACTCTGTAAATATCAAGGAGTTCTCTTTGTAAATACACTAAGTGTAGCCTACGTCTATCAATTTCTAACCACTCTATCCTCCCATTTATAACCTAACTTGATATTTGCTCAATGTTATCAGAAACTTTTTCCCTAGTTCAAACATGCTGTAAGTTATCTTGAATAATAATCATGTCTCTACTTACTGCAAAAAAATCCACAAAACCCTTACTACGTCTTAGTCAACACCTAAGGACATATCTTCACATTGCTCACTTATAACTATACAATTCTAAATGCATACCATAAATTGATTATAATTCCACTCTCTAGCACTATGGCTAACATCATATATTGGATCTAGAATTTATTCCATTGCCTATGTCTTACAACACCCTAATTGTCACGATCCAAATCACGGGGGATCATGCAGGCACCTACTCTATTCTAACTAGATAAGAGAATCCTTACCATCCAATCTATTACTATGCAGAAATCAATTAATAACTTTTATAAGTAAACAAAACATAATAGCAACAAGTTAATAAACATGGCTTTTACAATAGCTAACTTAATCAAAATGAATCAAACTCCCAAAATGTGGCCTAGATATGTACAAGAACTTCTATACAAAACAAGAAAAAAAGAAAAAACACAATTTCCACCGAAAGATGATGAATTCTTGCCACTCTTCATAAGAGACTCCTAGTCAACCCACAACACAACTATAAACCAAAATAGATGTACCAAGAGTAGTATCAGTACACACACGTACTGGTAAGCATCATCAGTCGACCTGGGTTAGATAACGCAAAATGATATAGGAATTACAAGAAGAAAAGATGAGAAATTTCATATAATAGTTTAACACTAAGTTTCACATTCCATATTATGACTCTTCAATATCATAGAAGTTTCCAATTATACCTTATTAACTTAGGCAACCAACTCAGTTACAAGTGAACAATCTGATTTTTGTTAAGTAATTCCACTGACCGCTAACTCTGTGAATATTATTTAGCTAGCCCAAGCACTCATAATTTCAAGTTAAGGTCTAACCAATAATTACCGAATTCTACATCACGTGTATACAATGAAGATCATCATCAAGAATAACCCAACAAGTAGATAATAGATACAACTTCACCATGAACCCGACATCAATCCTTCTAGACCCTCAACAATCTAACAACAAAATCACAATAACAATAAAAAAAATAACTCACAAACAAGTATCACACATATCCCCTATTTTCTCAATCACGATACCTTACATCACATTATCTATTGAGAAACATACCAGTCATAAATAACTAATCACAATGTCATGCTAGACACAACCATAGTCACCAATCAAAATACGAACTCAAGCCCATATAAGTACCTCGACTATATATGTGTATATATATATATATCAATTTTGTACATTGCTCTAGTTTGTACACACACACTAATGGTCTTATTTTTTCCTAATAATCATGATCTGCAGGGGATAACCTTAGTCCATGTACCATACCGGTGTGACGCCAGATCCTCTATAATAATGCCAATATATGTTTTCATACCAACGTGGCACCCGATCCTCAATAACAGTATAAATATAGTACTCGTACCAGCATAGCACTCGATCCTCAATAATAATAACATATCAATAGATGGATTTGACTTTACTATCGCTCAAGATAAAGACGGAGCACCTAATTTATTAGTATACTCATAATCACATGGTAATTCAATCAAGTTCATTAACCATAAAGCATATTCGTTCAAACATTTATAACCCTAATAGCCCATCGCAAGTATGTTTGAAGACCAATCAACAAGCATTCAATTTAAGAGCACACATGCAACCAAATCGAGTCTAAAACTCTAATTCACATACATAGATTCGTTCATTCAACAAAACACTCTTCTACTCACATCAAGACTGGTGGATTCGTTTACTAACACGTAAACATTTTTATCCATCCAGAACAACATGCCCACAAGCCTAAATATGATTCTCCCATCAAATCTATCCTATGTATATATTTACTAACCACAATCTATTACTCACACACCATAGCCTACCTAGACATCAAGATATTGCTACAAAGTGCATGAATCCTCATTCCTTGTTTCTATTCTAGCAATTCTAATTGAGAGTACATAAAATATATAGGATATATCCTTCTAGAGCCTTCTGTTATTATCATATATAGACTAGGGGAGTTTTTAGGAGAAGAAAACTATATTTAGGATAAAATTAGGCAAAAGGGTTTTAAAATCGCATGGCTACAATTCAGGCACCATTACAATGGCTAACTGAACAATACTGGATACCTAAAATAAGAATTAATTTGAAATCAAGTTTTAATTGTACAATAAACTAAAATGTCTATATATGTCTGAAAGCCTCTAAGTAAATTGATAAGTTATTGGGACAAGCCCCCATCTAACTCTAAACAACTAAAACTAAATAGAGTCGGATAAAACATAACTATAATAACCCATCCCCAAATGATGAGGACTCACCGCAACTGTAGTTGAATTGGAATTGGAGCGTATCTAAGTGTGTTTCTAAGTCTGAGCATCAAAACCTATATCACAATAGGATATAGGTAAAATAAGGTTATGTGATTAGTACATCAAATATACTGAGCATGTGAGACATGCAGGTCATATATACTGTATATAAACAAACTGAAAACAGAAATCATGTTGAATTAAACAATTTATCTCAAAAGAGTATAATCTAGTGTATAATGACCTAAAAGTAAAATCATGCTTTTAAATAGTGAGACAAAGTTGTAAATCATGAAGAAATTTAGTCTAACAGAAGTTGTGGGTCATGTACAAGTCATACTAAAACTATTTCTGTGTGAAGTTCTTTTAACCAACATAAACAATGTGAGCAAATATGAAGTCCAAGGTATACAACCTACTGGGATGGTGCAATACCTTGACAAGGGTACAAAGCCATGACTGACGTGGATCCTCTAAATTGAGCCCTTTTGGGAAAAATAAGACCTATGGTGGCAAGTAGTTTTGAAACTTGGATTTTCTTGTACCCTAGTTTGTTCGGTGCTAAATACTACTCCCAAATTGTATATAAATGTTCATAATATATAACTAAATCTAAAAATAAGCATAAACTAGTCCAAATTATTTGATCAACTAATGTTTTGAAATACATGAACTAGTCATACTTTTTGTAATTGATTTCTATGATCATAAGTTTGAATTATACTAATTCATTTTGAATCTTGGTCAATTTAGGTAAATCATACTATATTCTTTATAGGATATCAAGTTAAGATTTATGACAATATAATTCATGCATAAGTGTATAATTCAAGTGAAAATACAAGGGAAACATGATACATTGAAGATCATGGAGTTTATATAAGAATGGGTATAAATGCTAAATCATAATTTCATAAATCCATAGAAAAATTGATGTTTTCTAGGAATAAGGGTTAAAGGAAACCCTTACTGAAAATCCCACATACCTAAACTAAAGAATCATTGGACAGAACTTGCAAAATATGGAACTTGGTGAGGAACCTTAGACTTAGGCCTTGGAAAACTTAAATCGTTTCTTTCTAATATTCTAAATGTTAGAAGAGGGAATGATGGATTTAGGTCAACTAATTACCTTTAATCCCACCTAAAGGAGTCTAAAACGATACAGTTAGGAATTAAAAGAGTGGGTAAGGATGAAAATACCCCTGAGAAGCCTTTTCAAAATTCTAGAAAATGAACCTCACGAGTCATAATATGCCTCATACGATGAACCTGTGAGTCATTCATGGACTCGTGGTTACTGAGATCTTTTAGTCTGCTTTTGATTCAAAGAGTATGGCTTAACAGTACGAGTCGTACAACTATTCCACAATCTATACATTGACTCATGGTTTCTGGATCTAGCTTTTACCTTGGGGACACGATCCCATTCCAAGACTTGTGGTATTAACATACAAGTCGTGGTTTGGACTCATGATACCTAAGACCAAATGCCATCTCTTTGGTCCTTATTAGTATGTGTCACTATACAATTCGTACGTTCACTCCATGACTCATGGTCTTGAGTCGTGCTGATAAGAGTTTTGAAAAATTTTGGTCAGCCTACTATGAGTCATGCTCATTGTACTACTTGTACAATGAGTCTTACTGGTTTGAAAACTTCATTTTCAATTGGTTTTATGATTTATGTTTGGGTTTAAGTATGGGAAACTTTTAGGGTGTTATAATATCTCCCCATTGGGACCATTCATCTTTGAATGAAGACTGGAATTAGGCTAATTGAATAGGGAAAGAACAGCTAACATGAAACTGAATCTCTGAATCTAAAATATTAACATGATAATTGATCTGACTGAACATAAAAACCCAACTAGGACTTATGGAATATGCATGTATACTGAGAATTTATGAATGACTGATTGGGACATGAAACTAAGGAGCAACTTTATGAGGAAAACTATTACCTCAAGATGTTTCAGCACTAGGAGTGAAAAGATGAGGGTACTTGGGCATTATGTCTGCTTTTGCTTCTATGTAGCTCTCTCTACCAACTGATTTCTCCATGGGACCTTCACTAAAGTGACTTCTTTATTTTTATAATTATAAACCTGCTGGTCAAGTATCTCAACTGGGACCTCTTCATAAGAGAGGCTGTCTAAAGTAACAACCAGTGATGGATCACCAATACACTTCTTTAACAATGAAACATGAAAAATCGGATGCACCGATGTTAACTCTGCAGACAACTCTAACTCACAGGCCACATTGCCAATATGCTTTAAAATACTGTAAGCACCAACACACTAGGGACTAAGCATCCCCTTATTACAAAACCTCATCACCCATTTTATGGGTGTAACTTTCAAAAACACCCAATCATCAATTGCATACTAAAGCTCTCTCCTCCTCACATATGCATAAGATTTCTGAAGAATGGGCGGTTATCAATCTCTCTCTAATCAGATAAATATTTTCCATAGCCTTATAATCAAATCTAGTCCTATCAATGTAGCTTCACCTTCCTCAAACCAACTAATAGGAGATCTAAAGCTCCGACTATAAAGTATGTCAAAAGGGGCTATCTGGATGCTAGAATGGAAATTTTTATTATAAGCAAACTCTATAAGAGGTAAGTGATCATCCTAATTACCTTTGAAATTTATCATGCAAGCTCTCAACATATCGTCTAAAATCTGAATGGTCCACTCTTCCTAACCATTTGTATGCGTGTGAAATGTTATAATAAGATCTACTCGAGCACCAAGACCCTTCTAGAAAGACTTCTAAAACTGAGACATGAACTGAGTTCCCCTATCTCAGATGATAGAAAAGGGAACTCTTAAGTAATCTGATTAACTTATAGGTGTAAATCATGGCATAGTCCTCTGCTTAATCAGTAGTCTTAACTTGCAAGTGAGCTGATTTAGTCATTCAATCTACAACAACCCATATGAAATAATGATGTCCTCGTGAGTGAGGTAAACCTGTGATAAATTCCATATTAATCATCTCCCACTTCTAAGTAGGAACACTGATGTCCTAAGTCATACCTCCTGGTCTCTGATACTCTACCTTTAACTGTTGGTAATTTGGAGACTTAGCCATAAAATCTATAATATCTCTCTGCATGCCATTCCACCAATAGACTTCTCATAGATCACGGTACATCTTGGTGGCACCTGGATGAATAGAATACCCAGAGCTGTAACCCTCTGATAACATCCATTGTCTCAAATCATCCACGTATGGAACACAAAAACCACCCTAATAATAAAGAACACTATCTCCTCCTTGGGTGAAAACCTCGAATTTCTGATTGTGGGTAGTTTCTTTCAACTTACGCAAAATAGGGTCATTATCTTGCTTTGTCAAAACTTCCATCACAAGAGAAGACTCTGAACAATAATACCACCATCTGCTTTGTCCGCAAGATAAAACCCTAATAAAGCAAGCATGTGAACATCCTTAGACAAATCTTTCCTTTCTTCCTCAACATGAACTACACTACCCATGGACAACCTTCTAAGAGAATTAGCCACTATATTGGCCTTGCCCAGAAGATAAAGCACACTCATGTCGTAATCCTTGAGATACTCAAGCCACCTCCATTGTTGAAGATTCAAATTTTTCTGACTAACACGTACTGAAGGCTCTTATGATCAGTAAACACATTAATAAGGACACCATATAAATAATGTCACCAGATTTTTAAGGCAAAAACTACCGTTCCTAACTCAAGATCATGAGTCAGGTAATTCTTCACATAAACCTTAGGCTATCTGGAAGCATAAGCAATGATCTTACCATGATACATCAACACACAACCAAGGACAACTCTAGAAGCATAATAATAAACTATGAAACCGTCTGAAACCTCTGGTAGAGTCAAAACTAGAGCAGAAGTGAGTTGAGACTTTAAATCCTGAAAGCTTTTCTCACAAGCCTTAGACCACTGAAATTTAACCTTTTTCAATGCCAACCTAGTCAACGGAGAAGCAATAGACGAGAACCCCTCAACAAACCTCCTCTTAGTAACCAGCTAACCCTAAAAAGCTCCTAATAATTAATGGAGAAATAGATCTAGGCCAGTTCTTCACTACCTCTATTTTTTTAGAGTCTACCTGAGTACCCTCACATTACACCACATGCCCAAGAAATGTAACTGACTTCAACCAAAACTCACACTTGTTAAACTTGGAGAACAACTGATGGTCCTAAGATAGTTTGTAACATAACTCTAAAATGATCTACATGCTCCTTCTTACTTTGAGAGTAGATAAGGATGTCATCTATGAAGACAATGAGGAATAGGTATGACACTCGGTAACAATCCCTTGTGACTTAGAGTTTGATGCTCTACCCTTCTGCTTCTACCCGGTTTAGGGAGATAGAGCATTAGCTGATAAAACTGCTAGAGTTGATGACCTCTGCTAAAACTGTGAGAAGCTCCTATAGAAAAAAACATGTGGCTAATTAAACAATACTAAGCTAGCTTAAATAAGCATTTAATTTGAATTTAAGTATAAAAAGAATAATAAGATAAAATGTCTAACTCTGTCTAAAAGCTTCTAAGTAAACTAAAGATTTATTGGGACAAGTCCCCAGCTAACTCTAAATAACTGAAATTAAAATAGAGTCTGATAAAACATAACTATAATAACTCATCCTCGAATGATAAGGACTCACTACAACTGTAGTTGAAGTGGCACTAGAGCATATCTAATTGCATGGCTGAGTCGAAGCACTAGAACCTATATCATTGTAACACCCCGTACCTTCCCAACCCAATGTGACGATGTTAAACAATGGTTACTTAGGTGTCGAGCTGCCATGAGTATGTAAGTTGTAATGTTAGTGATGAGAAAATTGAAATTTGGCCTTGTACCATGGTCGAGATGCCATGGTTAACCTTGCGTAGGAGGTGTTTTGCGATTTTCATGGAGAAGTTGTGGGGTTAAAAATGAGGCTAAGAGGAACTCTAAACAAAGGATATTAAGGGTAAGAAGTAAGTTAAAGAATAGGACTTGAAGTATCTAACCAAACCCACAAAGAAAAGTCGAAAAACGAAATTCTTGAAAATTTTAAGTGTGGGGAGAACTAGAGGGATTTCCATGCCACTATGGGCTAAAAATTTTAGTCCATTGGCATCAAGCTAGTGTTCCCAAGGGCGTGCCAGGCTGGTTTCATCCACTTTTCAAAGTTGGAAATTTTCTTAAGTTCCAAGGGTGCCCGGGGATGTACCGAGCCGATTTTTGCCACGTTTCTTATACAAACATGAGCATATACATGAAATGAGTGAATTATTATATTGGTATGGTAAAATTACTCGTCAATGAATTTGGTATCAAAATGACGATTTTACCCTTTTGGTCAAAATAAGCCATACGTGGCTAGAATTGCTTGTTTTTGGAATTGAGGCTACGAGTATGAATTGCGTGAGTGGGAATATTGTCGTAACATGTATGAAATGAATTAAACATGATAAATTATTGATTTTATTGGTTTAAGTGAATTGGGCTCATAAAAGGCCCAAAATGTGAAAGAAAGCATGGGCCAAGAATGGGTCAAATGACCCATTCTTCCATTGACTAAGCCATACTTAGCATTAAATTCCAAGAGTGTCTAAGTATGAATTCAAAGGTCTATAAAAGGGTCCAAAAATAAGATTTTTAATCCACAAACACACATGCTTTTCTATCTTTTTTTTTCTTGAACTCTCAAGAACACCCTTTTAGGCTCTCAAACCCTAAGTCATCTTTGGAGCAAGATCATCATTTTTCAAGCTTGGGTAAGTGATTATTCTTATGTATTAAGAGATTATATGCATGGTAGAGTATGTAAATCATGTTGGTTATGCTTGGAAGTGTTGGATATGGCACTTTGTATTTTTGTAAAAGATGTGTCATCTATGGAATTTAAACTTGAAAGATGACTTGTTGTCTTGATGAAAGAGAATGGTATGTATGAAATAACAACATGTACGGTGTTATTATGGTCCTAAACTTTTTATTTCTCTATAAGTGTAAATTATGGGATTTTGGCCAATTTATTGTTGTGAGGTGTATTGAAGTAAATTGATAGCATAATTATGATGTTGTGATAATGGAGAGTGGAAAGCATGAACTTGGTGTGACATGCTATTGGTTATCATGTATTAGTCAATGTATGGAATATTGTGGGATTATTGGTACAATAATTTCATAAATGGTATTGTCAAGGGGGAAATGACATATTAAAGCCAAACGTGTGACTTATTGTTATTGTATGCCATTGTAAGGTAATTGGTGGTTAATGTTGGTTACGTTATGTACTTGTGTTGTAGAGTAAAACATAAGGATGGAGCTGGACTATTGTATGCACACTTAAGATTGTAGAATCATATTGAGAATACAAGGTATGTAAGGTTACTCTTTTCGTATCCTTCTACAACATATTGTTCCTATTGACATTGGACTTGTTTCAATTCTGAGAGGCTTGAAGTATAGGAATTCAAGTTGACGTATATTGTATCCATATGTGTCCTATTCTTAGATGACTTATGATTCACTCATCTCTTATTCATTGATTGAAGTTCCTAAGATGTCATAATGTGGTAATTCCTAAAAGAACTATCTCAAGAAAGTAATAACATAAGAGAATCTATTTATCCTTGAAAAGCATTTTTCCAATCATGTCTTGTTCCAAAGTCCTATAATATGATAATTATCCTTGTTCCAATCTTTCACAAGTAAAAGTACCAATCTCATAAGAGTAATAAGAGAGGTGATGTGCAAGTTAATATATCTATTCCTCATAAGTGAAGATGTCAATCTCATGAAGTAAAGGAGTGAAGTGCTATGTGTATATGAGTGTGCTTCAAATAAGGTTATGATCCTCAATGTATCACTCTTAAGAATGGAAGTACGAATAACAAGAGAAACAAGTAATGTATAATTAATAAGTAATCATGGGTGGTATCCCAGGGGATAATATACCTAGCATGGGTCGATCCCAATAACATGGGTGGTATCCCAGGGGCGAAAGAAAAGCCTAGCATGGGTCGACCCCGATACATCCCAGGGGCGACACGAAAGCCTAGCATGGGTTACGATAACATCCCAGGGGTCACAGCACCTAGCATGGGTTAATGATCTCCCAGGGGTGACACGAAAGCCTAGCATGGGTTCACATAACATCCCAGGGGTCAAAGTACCTAGCATGGGTTAATCTCATCCCAGGGGTGACAGAACAGCCTAGCATGGGTAGAACAAATAAGATGAAAGCATGTAAAGACAAGAGGAGTAAAGAACGTAATATACATGGTTCCCCACATATAGAAAGAGAGTTTATTCACGTTCATTAATTCTTTTATATTCGATTCCATTATGATGTATGATGATTTCTTATGAGCCTTACATACTCAGTACATTCTTCGTACTGACCCCCCTCGGGGGACTTACCTTACATGTTGCAGGTGCAGGCATTAGTAGACCTCCTCTGTAGACTGGGGATCATTTGCAGAGTTTTGGTGAGCTCCACTCGATTCGGAGCATTCTGGGTCATAGCTGTAGATTTGTTTTGATGTTGTAAATATAGTATAACGGGGACTTGTCCCGACTTTAAGTTGGTCTTATTGATGCATCTGTTAGAGTCTTTTGTAGACATATGTGGGTGTATGGATGTAAGAGACGAATATGTAAGATACGAATGTCCGTTTTGACTTGATGGCCCCAACGGCCAAGTTTCCTAAATATATATATATATAGATAGATAGCATATGTTTCCATGTTCATGTCTTCCACATAGATGCATGAGGTATAATGAGGTTCATACGAGGATACGCGTACGAAGGTTCATGAGCAAATATTGGTTCTCTCGGGCTATATCGGCTTCGGGTGCCAGTCCGTCCCGAATGGGACTTCGGGTCGTGACAAAAGTAGTATCAGAGCAGGTTGTTCTAAGGGTGTATACAAAGCCAAGTCTGAGTAGAGTTTTGCTTATGGATGTGTTGCGCGCTACATTTAAAAGTAAGAGGCTACGGGACATTTAGGATGTTGTTTCTTTTCTTTACTTCTAGATCGTGCAATAGAGCCAGTGTTGTAAGTTGAATTGTATCTAACCACGGTGATCGTTTTCTTTGGTATAGTTAAAATGCCGATCACGAGAAGAGGTAGAGAGAAAGGGAAGCAGGTGGATGTGCCTACTGAAGAAGGAATGAGTAGAGTACCACCTGACCAAGCTAGTCAGGGTGGAGCTGACGCCGAAATTGCATCGCAGTCTTCCTCTACTTTTCCAGCTCCAGAAGAGCCAAGAGGTAGAGAAGTACCTGCGGAACCACCTATGAACACCCCTGATCAGGATTTACGAAATGCAGTACATATGTTGACTCAGTTAGTGGTTGAACAAGCACAAGGACGAACTGGTCCAATGGTAAATGAAGATAACGGGGCTAGAGTAGCTAGTCAGCGTACACAGGACTTTTTAAAATTGGACCCTCCTATATTCACTGGATCAGACTTGAAAGCAGATCGACAGGACTTCGTGGATCAAATCCAGAGAGCTTTAGAGGTTATGCATGTGTCCGGGGTGGAAACGGTTGAGTTGGCAGCCTGTAGATTGAAAGGAAAGGCGATATTGTGGTATGAAGATTGGTAGAAGTCTCGTGGTATTGGTGCAATGCCACCAAATTGGGAAGAATTCGAAGAAGCTTTCATTGATCACTATCTTCCCTATGAGATCCGTGAAGCTCGTGCGGATCAATTTTTAAACTTACGTCAAGGGAGTATGAGTGTTAGAGAATATAGTTTGTAATTTAATTCCTTGGCACGATATGCTCCAAATGTGGTGGCCACAATGAAAGATAGAGTACATCGATATGTGGATAGATTGGAGCCTTATTTGGTACGAGACTGCACTATTGCTGCCTTAAATTGAGATATGGATATAGCTAGAATCCAGGCCTTTGCACAAAAAATGGAGGACCAACGACAAAGAAGAAAGACACAGGAATCTGGGGAAGGGCCAGTAAAAAGGGCGAGACCTATGGGGCAGTCTATGGTGTCCCATGGAGAATCTAGATCTCGAATGTTACCGCCTAGGCCCTCATTTTCTTATTTCACAGCAGGTACTCACTCATAGTTCCGAGGGTCTAGAGGTAGTCCATCTGGAAAGAGTAGCGGAGTGCAAGGGTCACAGACAATAGGATTTTCTCGTCCCCCGTACCAGCATTGCGAAAGGTACCACTTAGGTGAATGCCGATTGGGGACAAATGTTTGTTTTTGGTGTGGCACAGAGGGGTACATAATGAGAGAATGCCCACAAAGGAGTGCGAGTGGTGTAGCATGACCTACAGGATCAACCGTTGTATCATCAGCATCGGTTCCTTCCCCAGGCAGAGGCGTTCAATCTATTTGTCGTGTTAGAGATATGAGAGGAGCAGCTAGTTCCAGTGGGGCCCAAAATCGTACCTATGCTCTAGTGGACTGGCAGAATGAAGAGGCAACTCCTGATGATGGTACCGGTAGTTAGGTATATTACCATATGTTACATGATGTGTATCTATGGACTGATCTGAACTCTACTTTATCGTATGTTACTCCATTAGTTACTATGAATCTAATGGGATACCAGAGTTATTAGTTAAGTCAATGGAATGTCTCTATCCATCAGAAAATTTAGTATATATCGAAATGGTCTAGTAGATATTTGCACTCATAGATGATTAAGTACTCTTAAAAGCGTCACTCATGAAAAGTATAATGGAATTCCGAAAGAAGGGAAAAATGACCCTATACAACATGCCATGTGAAATTGTTGAAAGTATATAAGAGTTTCCTTACATATTGTTCCCATTGAAAATATACAAAGTTCGGAGGATCGCACTAGGAAAAGATAGCAATGGCTATTCTAAACCGACAAGTGTGAAGGTTAATAAATAAAGACGTACTTTCTGTAAAAGTCCTTTGGAGAAAACAACAAGTAGAGGAGATCACATTGTAAGCTAGAAAAATGATGAAATCAACGTACCCATATTTGTTTCAAATGGAAGAAAAGGTTCAAATTGTGGAAGTGGACCAATAATAAGTAAGTAGCTATGAGCTTCACGTGTCTATATATGTATAGGCGAATATAGAGATGCATGTGTTGTAATTTAAGTGACATCGTTAACATTCAAGGATGAATGTTTCAAAGGGGAGGAGAATGTAACACCCCGTACCTTCCTAACCCTATGTGATGACGTTGAAAAATAGTTATTTAGGTGTCGAGGTTCCATGAGTATGTGTTTTGTAATGTTAGTGATAAGAAAATTGAAATTTGGCTTCGTACATGTGATTAGCCTTTCATAGGAGGTGTTTTGTGATTTTCGTAGAGCACTTGTAGGGTTAAAAATGAGTCTAAGAGTACCTCTAAACAAAGTATATTAAGTCTAAGAAGTCAGTTAAAGAATAGGACTTGAAGTATCTAACCAAACCCGCGAAGAAAAGTCAAAAAATGAAATTTTCGGAAAAACTAAGGTCCAGGAGCGCCAGAGAGCATGCCAGGCCACTCTGGGCCAAATTTTTGTGCCCAGAGGCAGCAATATGGTGCGCCCAAGGGCGTGCCAGGATGGATTTTTAAATTTTTCGGAAGTTGGAAATTTTCTAAGTCCCAAGGGTACTCGGGGTCGTACCGAGCTGATTTTTGTCACGTTTCTTCTACAACCATGAGTATATACATGAAATGAATGAAGTATTATATTGGTATGATAAAATTACTCGAGAACGAATTTGGTATCAAAATGACAATTTTACCCTTATAGCCAAAATAAGCCATATGTGGCTAGCATTGCTTGTTTTAGGAATTGAGGCTACGAGTATGAATTGCATGAGTGGGAATATTGTTGTAATATGTATGAAATGATTTAAACATGAGAAATTATTGATTTTATTGGGTTAAGTGAATTGGGCTCAAAAAGAGGCCCAAAATGAGAAGAAAACATGGGTCAAAAATGGGTCAAATGACCCATTCTTCCATTGACTAAAGCCACACTTAGCATTAAATGCAAAGAGTGGCTAAGGATGACCCCCAAGGATTATAAAAAGGGGCCAAAATCATATTTTTATCACATAAAAATCTCATGCCAATCTAGAAATTTCCCAAAAGCCTTTTCTTTCAACTTCAAACCCTAAGAGCTCAAAGCCAAATTTTGGAGCAAGATCATCATCTTCCAAGCTTGGGTAAGTGATTATTCTTGTACTTTAACATATTATAAGCATGATATATTATGTATATCATGTTGGTTATGGTTGGAAGTGTTGTACATGGCACTTTTGGTTTTGTGAAAAAGATGTGTTATCCATGGGATTGTAACTTGAATTATGACTTGTGGTTTTGATGAAAGAGCATGGTATGGATGAAATAACAACATGTATGGTGTTATTATGGTCCTAAACTTGTTATTTTTCTATAAGTGTAAATTATGGGATTTTGGCTGATTTGTTATGGTGAAGTGTATTGAAGTGAATTGATGGTATAATTATGATGTTGTAAAGATGGAGAGTGGAAAGTATGAACTTGGTATGACATACTAGTGGTTTATGATACTTTGGTCAATGTTGGGCGTGTTGTGGTATTATTGATATGACCATGCCGTAAATGGTATTGTAGAGAAATAAATAACATGTTAAAGCCAAACATGTGACTTATTGTTATTGTATACCATTGTAAGGTAATTGGTGGTTAATGTTGGTTCCGTTATGTAATTGTGTTGTAGAGTGAAACATAAGGAAGGAGCGGGAATATTGTATGCACGTCTAAGATTGTGTATTCGTATTAAGAATACAAGGTATGTAAGGTTACTCTTTCTGTAGCCTTCTACAACATATTGTTCACATTGACATTGGACTTATTTCAATTCTGAGAGGCTTGAAGTATATCAATTCAGGTTGACGTATATTTTTATTCATATGTGTCCTATTCTTAGATGAATGATGATTCACTTATCTCTTATTCATTGACTGAGGTTACAATGTTATCATAACGTTATAATTCCTAAAAGAACTATCCCAAGAGAGTAAGATGCAAGAGAATCTATTTAATCTGGAATAGCATTTTTCCCAATCATGTCATGTTCCAAAATTCCTTTAATATGATGATTATTTTTGTACCAATCTTTTACAAGTAAAAGTACCAATCTCATAAGATCTCATAAGAGTAATAAGAGAGGTGATGTGCAAGTTAATATATCTACCCCTCACAAGTAAACGTGTCAATCTCACAAGATTTAAGACGTGAAGTAATGTATCCTTGATGAGTGCCAATAATGTTATGTTCCAAAGCTTCCAATAATGTTACAACTACAAAAGTATCAATCTCACGGAGTAAAGGAGTGAAGTAATATGTATGTGTGCTTCAAATAATGCCATGATCCTTAATGTATCAATCTCTCAAAAGATGAAGAATGTATCACTCATTGAATAAAAGAAAGAGTAACAAGAGAAAGAAGTAATGTTTAATGGGTTGTATCCCAGGGGTTAAATACCTAACATGGGTCGATCCCAATAACACGGGTGGTATCCCAGGGGCGACAGAAAATCCTAGCATGGGTCAATCCCGATACATCCCAGGGGCGATAGAAAAGCCTAGCATAGGTTATGAAGATACATCCCTGGGGCGACACGAAAGCCTAGCATGGGTTACGATAACATCCCAGGGGTCATAGTACCTAGCATGGGTTAATGACATCCCAGGGGAGACACGAAAGCCTAGCATATGTTACGATAACATCACAGGGGTCACAGTACCTAGCATGTGTTAATGACATCCCAGGGGCGACACAAAGCCTAGCATGGGTTCACATAACATCCCGGGGGTCAAAGTACCTAGCATGGGTTAATCTCACCCTAGGGGCGACAGAACAGCCTAGCATGGGTAGAACAGTAAAGATGAATAAACCTGAAGACAAGAGGAGTAAAGAACGTAATGTACATGGTTCCCCACATACAGAAAGAGAGTTTATTCACATTCGCTATTTCTCTTATATTGACTCCATTGTTGTTGTTATTATGTATGATGAATTTTTATCAGCCTTACATACTCAGTACATTCCTCGTACTGACCCCCTCGGGGAAATTACCTTACATGTTGCAGGTGCAGGCACTAGTAGACCTCCATTGTAGGTTGATAGTTGATTGCGGATCTTTGGTGAGCCCCAGTTGCTTTGGGACTTTCTGAGTCATAGTTGTACAATTGTATTGATGTTGTAAACATTGTATAAAGCGGGGACTTGTCCCGACTGCTAGTTGGTCTTGTAAATGCATCTATTAGAGGCTTTTGTAGATATGTGTGGGCTATGAATGTAAGAGATAAATGTCCGTTTTGACGTGATGGCCCTAACGGCCAAATTTCCTAAATCTACATATAGCATATGTTTCCATGTTCCTGTTTTCCGCATAGTGCATAAGGTTTACTAAGATTCATACAAGGATATGCATACGAAGGTTCATAAGCAAAGATTGGTTCTCTCAGGCCATATCGGCTTCGGGTGCCAGTCCAGCCCGAATGGGATTTCGGGTCGTGACAAATACATCGACTACCGTGAATTTAATAGTACACTGGGGTCATTACTTAAGTTAATAGAAATATCTCTACTTGTCGGTGAATTTAGTATAGTGAAAAGAACATATCGTAATGGTATAGTAGATGTTGTGATCATAGATGAGTAAGTACTCTTGAACGTGTCACCAATTAAAGGGTTAAGGGAATTTTGAAAGAAAGGATGTGGAATCTGCCGGAGGCGCATAAGAGTTTCATTTCATGTTGTTTCCATTGAAATACTTATTGTTATTCTCGATCGACAAGTGAAAAAGGCTAATAAGTAAAGACGTAATTTTTGTAAGAGTTTTTTTTTGGAGAAATCAACAAGTCGAAGAGATCGCATGAGAAGTTGAAAAAAAAATGATGAAATCGACGTAACCATATTTGTTTCAAACGGAGGAAAAGGGTCAGAATGTGGAAGTAGACCAATACTAAGTAAATATCTATGAGCCTTACGTGTTTATGTGTACGTATGTTAATATAGAGATGCATTTCTTGTAATTGAAGCGGCATCGTTAACATTCGAGGACGAATGTTTCTAAGGGGGGGAGAATGTAACACCCCGTACCTTCCCAACCCAATGTGACGACGTTAAACAATGGTTACTTAGGTGTCGAGATTCCATGAGTATGTAAGTTGTAATGTTAGTGATGAGAAAATTGAAATTTGGCCTTGTACATGTGGTTAACCTTGCGTAGGAGGTGTTTTGCGATTTTCATGGAGCAGTTGTGGGGTTCAAAATGAGGCTAAGAGGACCTCTAAACAAAGGATATTAAGGGTAAGAAGTAAGTTAAAGAATAGGACTTGAAGTATCTAACCAAACCCACGAAGAAAAGTCGAAAAATGAAATTTTCGAAAATTTTAAGTGTGGGACACGCTAGAGGGCGTGCCACACCACTATGGGCTAAAATTTTTAGTCCATAGGAAGCAAGCTAGCTCGCCCAAGGGCGTGCCAGGATGGTTTCGGCCACTTTTAAGTCCCAGGGTGCCTGGGGACGTACCGAGCCGATTTTTCCCACGTTTCTTATACAAACATGAGCATATACATGAAATGAGTGAAGTATTATATTGGTATGGTAAAATTACTCGTCAATGAATTTGGTATCAAAATGACGATTTTACCATTTTGGTCAAAATAAGCCATACGTGGCTAGAATTGCTTGTTTTTGGAATTGAGGCTACGAGTATGAATTGCGTGAGTGGGAATATTGTCGTAATGCATATGAAATGAATTAAACATGAGAAATTATTGATTTTATTGGGTTAAGTGAATTGGGCTCATAAAAGGCCCAAAATGTGAAAGAAAGCATGGGCCAAGAATGGGTCAAATGACCCATTCTTCCATTGACTTAGCCACACTTAGCATTAAATGACAAGAGTGGCTAAGTATGACTTCAAAGGTCTATAAAAGGGTCCAAAAATCAGATTTTTAATCCACAAACACACATGCTTTTCTATCTTTTTTTTCTAGAACTCTCAAGAACACCCTTTTGGGCTCTCAAACCCTAAGTCATCTTTGGAGCAAGATCATCATTTTTCAAGCTTGGGTAAGTGATTATTCTTATGTATTAAGAGATTATATGCATGGTAGAGTATGTAAATCATGTTGGTTATGCTTGAAAGTGATGGATATGGCACTTTGTATTTTTGTAAAAGATGTGTCATCTATAGAATTTAAACTTGAAAGATGACTTGTTGTCTTGATGAAAGAGAATGGTATGTATGAAATAACAACATGTACGGTGTTATTATGGTCCTAAACTTTTTATTTCTCTATAAGTGTAAATTATGGGATTTTGGCCGATTTGTTGTTGTGAGGTGTATTGAAGTAAATTGATAGCATAATTATGATGTTGTGATAATGGAGAGTGGAAAGCATGAACTTGGTGTGACATGCTATTGGTTATCATGTATTAGTCAATGTATGGAATATTGTGGGATTATTGGTACAATAATTTCATAAATGGTATTGTCAAGGGGGAAATGACATGTTAAAGCCAAACATGTGACTTATTGTTATTGTATGCCGTTGTAAGGTAATTGGTGGTTAATGTTGGTTACGTTATGTACTTGTGTTGTAGAGTGAAACATAAGGATGGAGCGGGACTATTGTATGCACACTTAAGATTGTAGAATCGTATTGAGAATACAAGGTATGTAAGGTTACTCTTTTCGTATCCTTCTACAACATATTGTTCCTATTGACATTGGACTTATTTCAATTCTGAGAGGCTTGAAGTATAGAAATTCATGTTGACGTATATTGTATCCATATGTGTCCTATTCTTAGATGACTTATGATGCACTCATCTGTTATTCAATTATTGAAGTTCCTAAGATGTCATAATGTGGTAATTCCTAAAAGAACTATCTCAAGAGAGTAATAACATAAGAGAATCTATTTATCCTTGAAAAGCATTTTTCTAGTCATGTCTTGTTCCAAAGTCCTATAATATGATAATTATCCTTGTACCAATCTTTCACAAGTAAAAGTACCAATCTCATAAAAGTAATAAGAGAGGTGATGTGCAAGTTAATATATCTATTCCTCATAAGTGAAGATGTCAATCTCATGAAGTAAAGGAGTGAAGTGAGATGTGTATATGAGTGTGCTTCAAATAAGGTTATGATCCTCAATGTATCACTCTTAAGAATGGAAGTAAGAATAACAAGAGAAAGAAGTAATGTATAATTAATAAGTAATCATAGGTGGTATCCCAGGGGTTAAAATACCTAGCATGGGTCGATCCCAATAACACGGGTGGTATCCCAGGGGCGAAAGAAAAGCCTAGCATGGGTCGACCCCGATACATCCCAGGGGTGACACGAAATCCTAGCATGGGTTACGATAACATCCCAGGGGTCATAGCACCTAGCATGGGTTAATGATATCCCAGGGGCGACAAGAAATCCTAGCATGGGTTACGATAACATCCCAGGGGTCATAGCACCTAGCATGGGTTAATGATATCCCAGGGGCGACAAGAAATCCTAGCATGGGTTCACATAACATCCCAGGGGTCAAAGTACCTAGCATGGGTTAATCCTATCCTAGGGGTGACAGAACAGCCTAGCATGGGTAGAAAAAATAAGATGAAAGCATGTAAAGACAAGAGGAGTAAAGAACGTAATATACATGGTTCCCCACATACAGAAAGAGAGTTTATTCACGTTCATTAACTCTTTTATATTCGATTCCATTGTGATGTACGATGATTTCTTATGAGCCTTACATACTCAGTACATTCTTCGTACTGACCCCCCTCGGGGGACTTACCTTACATGTTGTAGGTGCAGGCATTAGTAGACCTCCTCTGTAGACTGGGGATCATTTGCAGAGTTTTGGTGAGCTCCACTCGGTTCGGAGCTTTCTGGGTCATA
Source organism: Capsicum rhomboideum (assembly GCA_031232105.1). Taxonomy (NCBI): domain Eukaryota; kingdom Viridiplantae; phylum Streptophyta; class Magnoliopsida; order Solanales; family Solanaceae; genus Capsicum; species Capsicum rhomboideum. Next base: position 63,942,662 of record CP124718.1, read on the forward strand.
GCTGTAGATTTGTTTTGATGTTGTAAATATAGTATAAAGCGGGGACTTGTCCCGACTTTAAGTTGGTCTTATTGATGCATCTGTTAGAGTCTTTTGTAGACATATGTGGGTGTATGGATGTAAGAGATGAATATGTAAAATACGAATGTCCGTTTTGACTTGATGGCCCCAACGAGCAAGTTTCCTAAATATATATATATATATAGATAGCATATGTTTCCATGTTCATGTCTTCCGCATAGATGCATGAGGTATAATGAGGTTCATACGAGGATACGCATACGAAGGTTCATGAGCAAAGATTGGTTCTCTTGGGTCATATCGGCTTTGAGTGCCAGTCCAGCCCGAATGGGACTTCGGGTCGTGACAATCATAATAGGATATAACACAAAACAAAGGTATGTGGTTAGTACTTTAAATGTACAGAGCATGTGAGACATGCAAGTCATAAACATTGTATATAAACATAGTGAAATCTGAAATCATGCTGAATTAAATAAATTATCTGAAAAAGAGTATGATCTGGTGTACGATGACCCAAAAGTAAAATCTTGCATTTAAATGGTGAGACAAAGTTGTAAACCATGAATGAATTCAATCTAATAGAAGTTGTGGGTCATGTACAAGTCATACTAAAACTATTTCTATGGGAGGTTCTCTTAACCGACATAAACCATTTGAAAAAACATGGAGTTCAATATATACACATCATTGGGAGGGCACAATATACCTTGACAATGGTATAAAGCCATGACTGATGTATATCAACTAAACTGAGCCCTTTAGGTAAAAATAAAACATACGGTGGCACGTAGTTCTGGAACTTTGATTGTCTAGAACCCTTATTTGGTCGTTGCTAAATACTACTCCCAAACTGTATATAAATGCTCATAATAGATAACTAAAAATCTGAAAATAAGCATGAACTAGTCAAAATAATATGATTAACTAAAGTTTTGAAATATTGGAACTAGTCATACATGTTGTAACTGATTTCTGTGATCATACGATTAAATTATACTAAATCATTTTGAATCATACTCAATTTGGGTAAATCATTTTAAATTCTTTATAGGATATCAAGTTAAGATTTCTGACAATATAAGTCATGCGCAAGTTATATAATTCAAGTGAAAATCATAAGGGAAATATGATACACTGAAGATCATAGAGTTAGCATGAGAATGGGCATGAACAATAAATCATGAGTTCATAAATCCATAGGAAAACTAAAGTTTTCTAGTCATAAATGTGAAAGAAAATCCTTACTGAAAATCCCATATACCTGGACTAAGAGTCCTTAGACAGAACTTGCAAACTCTAGAACTTGATAAGGAAGACTTAGGCCTTGGAGAAATTGAATCACTTTTTTCTTATGTTCTAAGTGTTAGAAGGGGGAATGAGGGATTAAGGTCCACTAATTACCTTTTATCCCACCTAAAATAGCCTTAAATGACATAGTTTACAAACTAAAAGAGTGGGTATGGATGAAAATACCCATGAGAAATAGTTTTAAAATTCTAGAAAATGGACGTCATGAGTCATAGTATGACTCGTACCATGAAACTACGAGTCGTACATGGACTCATGGTTCCTGAGATTTTTTGGTTTGCTTCTAATTCAAAGAGTACGGGTCAACAATATGACCCATACAATCATTCCACGAGTTGTACCTCGACCCGTGGTTTCTAAATCCAACTTCTACCTTGGGGGAACTATCCCATTCCATGACTCATGGTATTAACATACGAGTCATGGTTGGATTCGTGATCCCTGAGAGAAAATGTCATCTCTTTGATCTTCATCACTATGAGTCACTATACGACTCATACGTTTACTCCATGACTCGTGGTCTTAAGTCGTGGTGACTAGAGTTTGGAAAAATTTAGGGCAGCCTACCACGAGTCATAGCATGACTTGTGGTCTTATCATACGACTCATTCAATGAGTAGTACTGGTCTAGAAAATTAGTTTTCAATTGGTTTTCTGAACTATGTTTGGATTTAAGAATGGGAAACTTTTGGACTGTTACACTATGTTCATGACATTAATGATTATTATCATAAATATTTTAGTATTTTATCTTATAATAGAGTCCTCGAAAAGGTTTTATGGAGGTGCTTGGAGGCTAGAGGTGTACCTATGATGTATGCTAGGGTGATTAAGGATATGTACGATGGAGCCAAGACTCAAGTTAGGACTGTGAAAGGGAAACTCAGAGAACTTTCCCATCTTGATGGAGTTACACCAAGGATCGAATCTTAGCCTTTTTTTATTTGTTTTGGTGAGGGATGTTTTGACTTTACAAATTCAAGGTGAGATGCCTTGATGTTTGCTTTTTGTAGATAATGTAGTCTTGATTAATGCAACCTGTAGTGGATTTAATGCTAAGTTGGAGGTTTGGAGGCAAACCCTTGAGTCTAAAGGGTTTAGGTTGAGTAGGTCCAAGACGGAATACTTGGAGTGTAAATTCAGCGAGGCATCGCATAAGGCTGATGTGGTTGTAAAGCTGGATACTCAGAACATCTATAAGAGAGATAGTTTCAAGTATCTTGGGTCTATGATTCAAGGGAATGAACAAATTGACGAGGATGTCACTCACCAGATTAGGATAGAGTGGATGAAATAGAGGCTCGCATCCAAAATCTTGTGTGATAAGAAGGTGCCTTCTAAACTCAAAGGCAAGTTCTACAGAGTGGTGGTTAGACAGGCTATGTTGTATTGGGTAGAGTGTTGGCCAGTTAAGAAACCTCACATATAAAAGATGAAGGTGGTGGAAATAAGAATGCTACAGTGGATATGTGGGTGTACAAGGAGGATATGATTAGAAATGAGGTTATTTAAGATAAGGTGGGAGTGGCGTCGGTGGAAGACAAGATATGGAAAGTGAGGTTGAGATGGTTTGGACATGTGATGCGGAGAGGCATAGATGCCCCAGTGCGGAGGTGTCAGAGGTTGGCTAGGGATGGATTCAGGCGAGGTAGAGGTAGACCGAAGAAATATTGAAGGGAGGTGATTAGATATGACATGGAGCAGCTTTAGCTTACCGAGGACATAAACCTAGATAGAAAAATATAAAGGAGGCAGATTAGGATATAAGGATAGTAGGAAGGGTGCATCATTGTTAGTAGGTAGGAGAACTTTGTTTAGTTAGTTGTGCTTGTAGCTATCGTATTAGTATGATTTCAGAGTGTGTTATTATCTGTCGTATTACTTGGTGAGTCTTGTTTATGTTATTATTGGGTATGGTTATTCCTATTATTTTTTGTCCCTTTACTATTTCTTTTGTAGACTGTTATATTTTGAGTCGGAGGTCTATCGGAAACAACCTCTCTATCTCATATTTGAGATAGTGGTATGGACTGCATACACTTACCCTTCCTAGACCTTCCTTGATGGGAATATACTGGGCATGTTGTTGTTTATTTTATACATAATATATTTCTTACAAAATATTATTACATAATATTTAAGTATTGACTGTTATAGATGGATAATTTTACAAAGAATGTATTACTATAATGACTTACATTGATGTTATAGGTAGATATTATTATATAAAATAAAATATAGCATGAAAATTTGTTCTGAAGAAAATTGGGCCATTTTAATGAATTATCGTCATAATGAAGGGCTATTATAGAGAGATTTGACTGTATATCTAATTTCATGTCTTAGTGTTTAGGCCATCAATAAATGAAGACTAAGAATCAACACTGTTTAGCTTAAAACATTTAAATCCCACATTGAAAGTGGGACATGATTAATATGGACTTTGTTGTAAGTTTACCTCAATCAAAAACTAGGTATGATTTGATTTGGGTGGTTGTGGATAGACTTACAAAATCTACACACTTTGTTCTTGTGAAGGCAATAGATAATGTGACTCATTATGTTAAGTTGTAATTAAAGTAGATAGTGAGTTTTCATGGTATTTTGATGTCCATTGTATAAAACAGAGGTATACTATTTACTACTCATTTTAGAAAGTCATTCCAAGAGGGTGTGGTGCTTCGTGTCAATTTGAGTGCTACTTTCCATCCTCAGGCGGATGGGCAAGTAGAAAGAACTATTCACACGATTGATGATATGTTAAGAGCATGTGTGGTTGATTTTGAGGGGTAATTGGGATGAGCATCTGCCTCTTATGGAATTCGCGTATAATAATAGTTATCAAGCAAGCATTTAGATGGCTTCTTATGAAGTGAGCATACTATTGCATGTGATCGTGGGGTTTTTAAGGTTTCACCTGTGACATGTGTAATTCATTTTGGTAGAAAAGGAAAACTTAGTCATCAATCCAGTGTCCTTTATGAAATCTTCCAAAGGGTTGAAAAGGTGGCATAAGGATTGAAGTTATTGTCTGATATGTACATAGTGTATCTTGTATTTCATGTGTTTATGTTAAGGTTATTTATACCTGACCCTTCTCACATCGTGTCTCATGAGAAAATTAAAATTAATTAGGGTTTTCAAATGAAGAAAATCATATGCAAATTTTACATCGTCAAGTTAGAAGTTGAGGACAAAAAAAGCTTTAGTTAAAGTCTTCTGGCATAATCATAGCACCGAGAAAGCAACTTGAAAATCAGAGGAGGCTATGAAAAGGAAATATCATCACTTTTTCCCTATTTCATATATGTGTTAAACCTCTTAGTTTTTGTATTTTTGCAAATCGTGGTCAAAGGTTTTCTTATCTTGACCTAAGAGTTGGTGATTTTGATTGTGGGAATCCCAGTGAGGACCATATTGTTAATTGCTTTGTTATTAGCTGAGATTTAAATACTTGGATTGCTCTATTTACAAAGAAAACTCTTGTCAAAATTTTTGTAAATCTTGGGAGTTGGTCAAACTTTTAGGATATGATCTACATTCGAGGATGAATGATCCAAACTGCGAGATAATATAATATTCCAAAAAGTCATGTTAGATTAAGACCATTATATTTCGTGAGATTCGACCCAAACTAGGATAAATATGGTGTGATTATATTTTTAAGGTTGATAACTAAGCATCTATAGAATGTAAAAAGAATTGGGAGCTGAAAAGAATCAAGAAGAACTCGAGAGTCCATATGCGAACCATTATGCGATCGTATAAAGCCATATGCAGTCCACATATTTGTCACATATCAAATCCAAAAATCAAACAAACCCCATGTAGTATGCTTCAGTTTGTTGTGTATTTTCAGCTGCAAAAGGTGATGTTTTGTCCACATATCAAATGCTAATTGTGCCCGGTCATAGGTCATAATTCTGTAGCGACGACTTGATATACTCATTTGTGTTTCAGAAAGAGGCTATGAACTAGTACCATATCACATGACTATGAAAACAATTAAAGGAGGTGTATTGTGAATGAAATAGGGGCTAAGGATGGACCTAGCAACAAACTAAGTTGAAACCTAAGCAATGGACCTATACTTCACATAAGCTCGCATAAGGTCAAACTTAAAACAAGTATGCCTAAGTGGTTATAATGATTTACGTAGTGGAATAAATATTAAATTAAAGGTCTTTGAATATAGTTTCAAATGCATCAAATCGTTCATCATTTAAACTTTACTATAAGAGATATGATCGTTTTGCTGAAAGGTCACAGAGCAGTCGCAGGCTGAATATGCCTTCCACATATTAGCCGCATTTCAGCCCCAAAATTTCTAGGCATTTTGTTTTGATATGCTGAAACATATTCCAATATACGATTGCATGCTATCCAACATATCAAGTCTGTCTCTGTAAACACCGTGAAGGAAAACTTGCAGATTTTTAATTCCACTTTATTTTCGACAATTGTTTAAGAGAGAAACCACCCTAGGGCTTTCCCAAACTATATTAGGTGAGTTCATACTCATTTTTTGTCATGCCCCGAATCCCATCGAGACATGATTGGCACCCGAAGCCGATATGGCCCGAGAGAACCAATCTTTGCTCCTGAACCTTCGTATGCAGATCCTCATATGAATCTTATTGAACCTTATGCAACTATATGGAAAACATGAACATGGAAACATATGCTATAAACATATATATAAAACTTGGCCGTTGGGGCCATTACGTCTAACTGAACGTACATATCTTACATCCATATACCCACATATGTCTACAAAAGCCTCTAATAGATGCATTTACCAGAACAACTAAAAGTCGGGACAAGTCCCCGCTTTATACAAAATTTACAATGCCAAAACAACTATACAACTATGACCCAGAAAGCTCCGAATCAAGTGGAGCTCACCAAAACTCTGCGAATGATCCCCAGTCTACAGAGGAGGTCTACTAATGCCTGTACCTGCAACATGTAAGGTAAGTACCCTGAGGGGGTCAGTACGAAGAATGTACTGAGTATGTAAGGCTTATAAGAAATAACATCATACATGAGAATGTCAATCTAATAAAAATATGAGAGAATAGTCAACGTAGATGAACCATCATTTTAAATGTGGAAACATGCATATTGTATTAATATGTTAGATCACTCACTTAACTCCTTATTAGTCATATAACATCTTTCATATACATCCTCATTCAAGAGATTGTTCCTTCACTCAAAAGACTTACCTCCAAGAGGTTCTCCTATTCCCAAAATTCTAGAGGTTCCTCTATTCCATAGATTCCAGAGATTCTTTCTTGCTTCTATGCCCACTACCATTAATAATCATCTCTTTGGTTGGTCGGTTGTAAAAGAATAATCTCATCAACATACATCCACTCCAGTGGTAGGGTAGGGAATTAATCATATAACGTACATCCACTCTATTAACGTACATCCACTTTATTGGTGGTTTATCCTACATCCACTCTCTTAACGTACATCCACTCTATTGGTGATTTATCCTACATCCACTCTCTTAACGTACATCCACTCTATTGGTGATTTATCCTACATCCACTCTCTTAACGTACATCCACTCTATTGGTGATTTATCCTACATCCACTCTCATGGTGGGAGAATATACATCCACTCTCTTAACGTACATCCACTCTATTAGTGGTAATTTAACTTATGCGCACACCTTTCTTTATTTCTTACTTTTGAGTGATTGATAAATGGTCATCATAAAGATGTGTTCTTTCACCCCATGGATACACTCATACTATTAGGATCGTTATCAGACATAATAACAATAATAGTGAAAAGAATTAATGAACGTGAATAAACTCTCCTTCTGCATGTGGGGATCTATGTAAATTACGTTCTTTACTTCTCTTGTCTTCATATTCATTCATCTTTATTATTCTACCCATGCTAGGCTGTTCTGTCGCCCCTGGGATGAGATTAACCCATGCTAGGTACTTTGACCCCTGGGATGTTATGTGAACCCATGCTAGGCTTTCGTGTCACCCCTGGGATATCATTAACCCATGCTAGGCTTATCGCCCCTGGGATGTTATATTAACCCATGCCAGGCTTTCGTGTCGCCCCTTGGATGTACCTTCATAACCCATGCTAGGCTTGTCGCCCCTGGGATGTACCATCATAACCCATGCTAGGCTTTTATATCGCCCCTGGGATGTATCGGGATCAACCCATGCTAGGCGTTTATATCGCCCCTGGGATACCACCCGTGCTATTGGGATCGACCCATGCTAGGTATTTTAACCCCTGGGATACCACCCATGATTACTTCTTAATTATACATCTTTTATTTCTCTTGTTATTAGTACTTCCATTCTTATGAGTGATTGAGATATTGAGGATCATGACATAATAGGAATCACACATATGATTGACATCTTCACTTATGAAGGATAGATATATTAGCTTGCACGTCACCTCTCTTATTCCTCTTATGAGATCTTATGAGATTTGTACTTCTACTTGTGAAAGATTGATACAAATATAATCATCATAATTGAGGACTTGGAACATGACATAATTGGAAAATGCTATTTAAGAATAAATAGGTTCTCTTATGTTATTACTCTCTCTTGAGATCATTCCTTTAGGAATGATAACGTTATGACATTTTTGGAACTTCACTCCATGAACAAGAGACAAACGAATCATCAGTCATTTAAGAATAGGACACATGTGAGTAATAATATACGTCAACCTGAATTTTAGATACTTCAAACCTCTCGGAATTGAAACAAGTCCAATGTCAATGTGAACAACATGTTGCAGAGGGATATGGAAAAAGGAACCTTACATACCTTGTAGTCTTAATACGAATACACAATCTTAGACGTGCATACAATATTCCTGCTCCTTCCTTATGTTTCTCTCTACAACACAAGTTTATAACGAAACCAACATTAACCACCAATTACCTTATAATGGCATACAACAACAATAAGTCACATGTTTAGGTTTACCATGTCATTTCCCCCTTAACAAAACCATTGAGAAAAATCATTATTCCAAAAATCCTCCAATATTCCCAACATTGACCAATACATGATAATCAATACATTCCACCACAACAATTCCCCTTTACACTTTCTTATCCACACCACATCACAAACAATCCATCAATTCAACTTAATACACTTCATAGCACAAATCGGCCAACATCCCACAATTTGCACTTATAAAAAAAATAACAAATTAAATAACAAAATAACACCATAGACGTTCATATTTTATCCATACCATGATATTTCATCAAAGGCACAAGTCCAAATTCAAGCTCAAATCCCATGGATCACAAATCTTATACAAAAGCACAAAGTGCCATGTCCAACATTTCAACCATAACCAACATGATATACATATTATCTCATGCTTATAATATGTTAAAGTACAATAATATTCACTTACCCAAGCTTGAAATATGAGCTCCAAGAAGTGCCTTAGGGTTTTGAAAGCCAAAGAGATGTTCTTGGGAAATTTCTAGAAAAAGATAGCTAAGGCATGGGTGTTTCTCATGATAAAATCAGATATTTGGACCCTTTTATAGACCTTGAGTCCATACTTAGTCATTAATGTGGTATTCTAGAAGGTCTTGGCAAGAATGGGTCTTTTGACCCATTTTTGGGCCATGCTTTCTTTTCATTTTTGGGCCCTTTTTGGGCCCAATTCACTTAACCCGATAAAATCAATAATTTCTCGTGTTTAATTCGTATCATAGGTATTACAATAATATTCCCACTCATGCTATTCATATCCGTAGCCTCAATCCAAAAACAAGCGATTCTAGCCACGTATGGCCTATTTTGACCAAAAGGGCAAAATCGTCATTTTGACCCCAAATTCGTTCTCGAGTAATTTTATCATGCAAATATAATATTTTACTCATTTCATATATGTTGTAGAATATACGTGGCAAAAATCATCTCGGTACGTCCCCGGATACCCTTGGGACTTAGAAATTTCCAACTTTCGAAAAAGTGGAAAACCCAAGGTGGCACACCCCTGGGCACGCCAACCTACTGCATCTGGGCTAAAAATTTTAGCCCAAAGCGGCGTGGCACGGTCCCAAATGCGCCCCTTACTTAGTTGTTTCGAAAATTCCATTTTTCGACTTCTCTTCGCGGGTTTGGTTAGATACTTCAAGTCCTATTCTTTAGCTCACTTCTTACCCTTAATATACTTTGTTTAGAGGTACTCTTAGCCTTATTTTGAGCCCCATAACTGCGCCATAAAACTCACAAAACAACTCTTATGAAGGGCTAATCACATGTATGAAGCCAAATTTCAATTTCCTCTACATTAACATCACCAAATGCATACTTAGAGCTCTCGACACCTAAGTATACAGTGTTCAATGTCGTCACATAGGGTTAGGAAGGTATGGGGTGTTACATTCTCTCCCCCTTAGAAACATTCGTCCTCGAATGTTAACGATGTTGTTTCCCTTACAACAAATGGTTGGGCCTATCCATATATTTGAACCTTTTCTTCTATTTGAAACAAATATGGGTACGTCGATTTCATTTTATTTTGTTTGCTCAACTTCTCATGCGATCTCTTTGACTTGTTGATGTCTCCAAAGAACTCATACAAAATGTACGTCTTTCCTTATTAGCCTTTTCACTTGTCGGTCTAGAATAACAATAGGTATCTCTTGCTTGGCAATCTTCTTGACATACAAGAAGTTAATCATTTCATGCCCATTCCAACATTAAAAATCCTTAATTGCCATCTCCGTAAGATCAACCATCATAACTTGATCACAAACATCTCCTATACCATTATGATATGCCCTTTCAACTATAATACATTCACCAACTGATGTAAAGACGTCAAAGGACTTGACTAGTAATTCTAGGGTCAGCTCCACCTTGACTGGCTTGGTCAGGTGGTTCCTTCATCGGCAGGAATATCCACCTGCTTACCTTTGCATTCTCCCTTTCTCATCATCGGAATTTTTACTATACACAAGAAAAGCTACAATCTTACTTACAACACTGGCTCTATAACACGATCTAGAAGTGAAGAAAGGAAACAACGTCCTAAATGTCCCATAGCCTCCTACTTATAAATGTAGTGCACAACACATCAATAAGTAAGACTCTACTCAGACACGGCTTTGTAGACACCCTTAGAACGAACTGCTCTGATACCACTTTTGTCATGCCCCGAATCCCATCGAGACATGATTGGCACCCGAAGCCGATATGGCCCGAGAGAACCAATCTTTGCTCCTGAACCTTCGTATGCAGATCCTCATATGAATCTTATTGAACCTTATGCAACTATATGGAAAACATGAACATGGAAACATATGCTATAAACATATATATAAAACTTGGCCGTTGGGGCCATTACGTCTAACTGAACGTACATATCTTACATCCATATACCCACATATGTCTACAAAAGCCTCTAATAGATGCATTTACCAGAACAACTAAAAGTCGGGACAAGTCCCCGCTTTATACAAAATTTACAATGCCAAAACAACTATACAACTAAGACCCAGAAAGCTCCGAATCAAGTGGAGCTCACCAAAACTCTGCGAATGATCCCCAGTCTACAGAGGAGGTCTACTAATGCCTGTACCTGCAACATGTAAGGTAAGTATCCCGAGGGGGTCAGTACGAAGAATGTACTGAGTATGTAAGGCTTATAAGAAATAACATCATACATGAGAATGTCAATCTAATAAAAATATGAGAGAATAGTCAACGTAGATGAACCATCATTTTAAATATGGAAACATGCATATTGTATTAATATGTTAGATCACTCACTTAACTCCTTATTAGTCATATAACATCTTTCATACACATCCTCATTCAAGAGATTGTTCCTTCACTCAAAAGACTTACCTCCAAGAGGTTCTCCTATTCCCGAAATTCTAGAGGTTCCTCTATTCCATAGATTCCAGAGATTCTTTCTTGCTTCTATGCCCACTACCATTAATAATCATCTCTTTGGTTGGTCGGTTGTAAAAGAATAATACTCATCCACATACATCCACTCCAGTGGTAGGGTAGGGAATTAATCATATAACGTACATCCACTCTATTGGTGGTTTATCCTACATCCACTCTCTTAACGTACATCCACTCTATTGGTGATTTATCCTACATCCACTCTCTTAACGTACATCCACTCTATTGGTGATTTATCCTACATCCACTCTCTTAACGTACATCTACTCTATTGGTGATTTATCCTACATCCACTCTCTTAACGTACATCCACTCTATTGGTGATTTATCCTACATCCACTCTCATGGTGGGAGAATATACATCCACTCTCTTAACGTATATCCACTCTATTAGTGGTAATTTAACTTATGCGCACACCTTTCTTTATTTCTTACTTTTGAGTGATTGATAAATGGTCATCATAAAGATGTGTTCTTTCACCCCATGGATACACTCATACTATTAGGATCGTTATCAGACATAATAACAATAATAGTGAAAAGAATTAATGAACGTGAATAAACTCTCCTTCTGCATGTGGGGATCTATGTAAATTACGTTCTTTACTTCTCTTGTCTTCATATTCATCTATCTTTATTATTCTACCCATGCTAGGTTGTTCTGTCGCCCCTGGGATGAGATTAACCCATGCTAGGTACTTTGACCCCTAGGATGTTATGTGAACCCCTGCTAGGCTTTCGTGTCGCCCCTGGGATATCATTAACCCATGCTAGGCTTATCGCCCCTGGGATGTTATATTAACCCATGCCAGGCTTTCGTGTCGCCCCTGGGATGTACCATCATAACCCATGCTAGGCTTTTATATCGCCCCTGGGATGTATCGGGATCAACCCATGCTAGGCGTTTATATCGCCCCTGGGATACCACCCGTGCTATTGGGATCGACCCATGCTAGGTATTTTAACCCCTGGGATACCACCCATGATTACTTCTTAATTATACATCTTTTATTTCTCTTGTTATTAGTACTTCCATTCTTATGAGTGATTGAGATATTGAGGATCATGACATAATAGGAATCACACATATGATTGACATCTTCACTTATGAAGGATAGATATATTAGCTTGCACGTCACCTCTCTTATTCCTCTTATGAGATCTTATGAGATTTGTACTTCTACTTGTGAAAGATTGATACAAATATAATCATCATAATTGAGGACTTGGAACATGACATAATTGGAAAATGCTATTTAAGAATAAATAGGTTCTCTTATGTTATTACTCTCTCTTGAGATCATTCCTTTAGGAATGATAACGTTATGACATTTTTGGAACTTCACTCCATGAACAAGAGACAAACGAATCATCAGTCATTTAAGAATAGGACACATGTGAGTAATAATATACGTCAACCTGAATTTTAGATACTTCAAACCTCTCGGAATTGAAACAAGTCCAATGTCAATGTGAACAACATGTTGCAGAGGGATATGGAAAAAGGAACCTTACATACCTTGTAGTCTTAATACGAATACACAATCTTAGACGTGCATACAATATTCCTGCTCCTTCCTTATGTTTCTCTCTACAACACAAGTTTATAACGAAACCAACATTAACCACCAATTACCTTATAATGGCATACAACAACAATAAGTCACATGTTTAGGTTTACCATGTCATTTCCCCCTTAACAAAACCATTGAGAAAAATCATTATTCCAAAAATCCTCCAATATTCCCAACATTGACCAATACATGATAATCAATACATTCCACCACAACAATTCCCCTTTACACTTTCTTATCCACACCACATCACAAACAATCCATCAATTCAACTTAATACACTTCATAGCACAAATCGGCCAACATCCCACAATTTGCACTTATAAAAAAAATAACAAATTAAATAACAAAATAACACCATAGACGTTCATATTTTATCCATACCATGATATTTCATCAAAGGCACAAGTCCAAATTCAAGCTCAAATCCCATGGATCACAAATCTTATACAAAAGCACAAAGTGCCATGTCCAACATTTCAACCATAACCAACATGATATACATATTATCTCATGCTTATAATATGTTAAAGTACAATAATATTCACTTACCCAAGCTTGAAATATGAGCTCCAAGAAGTGCCTTAGGGTTTTGAAAGCCAAAGAGATGTTCTTGGGAAATTTCTAGAAAAAGATAGCTAAGGCATGGGTGTTTCTCATGATAAAATCAGATATTTGGACCCTTTTATAGACCTTGAGTCCATACTTAGTCATTAATGTGGTATTCTAGAAGGTCTTGGCAAGAATGGGTCTTTTGACCCATTTTTGGGCCATGCTTTCTTTTCATTTTTGGGCCCTTTTTGGGCCCAATTCACTTAACCCGATAAAATCAATAATTTCTCGTGTTTAATTCGTATCATAGGTATTACAATAATATTCCCACTCATGCTATTCATATCCGTAGCCTCAATCCAAAAACAAGCGATTCTAGCCACGTATGGCCTATTTTGACCAAAAGGGCAAAATCGTCATTTTGACCCCAAATTCGTTCTCGAGTAATTTTATCATGCAAATATAATATTTTACTCATTTCATATATGTTGTAGAATATACGTGGCAAAAATCATCTCGGTACGTCCCCGGATACCCTTGGGACTTAGAAATTTCCAACTTTCGAAAAAGTGGAAAACCCAAGGTGGCACACCCCTGGGCACGCCAACCTACTGCATCTGGGCTAAAAATTTTAGCCCAAAGCGGCGTGGCACGGTCCCAAATGCGCCCCTTACTTAGTTGTTTCGAAAATTCCATTTTTCGACTTCTCTTCGCGGGTTTGGTTAGATACTTTAAGTCCTATTCTTTAGCTCACTTCTTACCCTTAATATACTTTGTTTAGAGGTACTCTTAGCCTTATTTTGAGCCCCATAACTGCGCCATAAAACTCACAAAACAACTCTTATGAAGGGCTAATCACATGTATGAAGCCAAATTTCAATTTCCTCTACATTAACATCACCAAATGCATACTTAGAGCTCTCGACACCTAAGTATACAGTGTTCAATGTCGTCACATAGGGTTAGGAAGGTATGGGGTGTTACATTCTCTCCCCCTTAGAAACATTCGTCCTCGAATGTTAACGATGTTGTTTCCCTTACAACAAATGGTTGGGCCTATCCATATATTTGAACCTTTTCTTCTATTTGAAACAAATATGGGTACGTCGATTTCATTTTATTTTGTTTGCTCAACTTCTCATGCGATCTCTTTGACTTGTTGATGTCTCCAAAGAACTCATACAAAATGTACGTCTTTCCTTATTAGCCTTTTCACTTGTCGGTCTAGAATAACAATAGGTATCTCTTGCTTGGCAATCTTCTTGACATACAAGAAGTTAATCATTTCATGCCCATTCCAACATTAAAAATCCTTAATTGCCATCTCCGTAAGATCAACCATCATAACTTGATCACAAACATCTCCTATACCATTATGATATGCCCTTTCAACTATAATACATTCACCAACTGATGTAAAGACGTCAAAGGACTTGACTAGTAATTCTAGGGTCAGCTCCACCTTGACTGGCTTGGTCAGGTGGTTCCTTCATCGGCAGGAATATCCACCTGCTTACCTTTGCATTCTCCCTTTCTCATCATCGGAATTTTTACTATACACAAGAAAAGCTACAATCTTACTTACAACACTGGCTCTATAACACGATCTAGAAGTGAAGAAAGGAAACAACGTCCTAAATGTCCCATAGCCTCCTACTTATAAATGTAGTGCACAACACATCAATAAGTAAGACTCTACTCAGACACGGCTTTGTAGACACCCTTAGAACGAACTGCTCTGATACCACTTTTGTCATGCCCCGAATCCCATCGAGACATGATTGGCACCCGAAGCCGATATGGCCCGAGAGAACCAATCTTTGCTCCTGAACCTTCGTATGCAGATCCTCATATGAATCTTATTGAACCTTATGCAACTATATGGAAAACATGAACATGGAAACATATGCTATAAACATATATATAAAACTTGGCCGTTGGGGCCATTACGTCTAACTGAACGTACATATCTTACATCCATATACCCACATATGTCTACAAAAGCCTCTAATAGATGCATTTACCAGAACAACTAAAAGTCGGGACAAGTCCCCGCTTTATACAAAATTTACAATGCCAAAACAACTATACAACTAAGACCCAGAAAGCTCCGAATCAAGTGGAGCTCACCAAAACTCTGCGAATGATCCCCAGTCTACAGAGGAGGTCTACTAATGCCTGTACCTGCAACATGTAAGGTAAGTATCCCGAGGGGGTCAGTACGAAGAATGTACTGAGTATGTAAGGCTTATAAGAAATAACATCATACATGAGAATGTCAATCTAATAAAAATATGAGAGAATAGTCAACGTAGATGAACCATCATTTTAAATATGGAAACATGCATATTGTATTAATATGTTAGATCACTCACTTAACTCCTTATTAGTCATATAACATCTTTCATACACATCCTCATTCAAGAGATTGTTCCTTCACTCAAAAGACTTACCTCCAAGAGGTTCTCCTATTCCCGAAATTCTAGAGGTTCCTCTATTCCATAGATTCCAGAGATTCTTTCTTGCTTCTATGCCCACTACCATTAATAATCATCTCTTTGGTTGGTCGGTTGTAAAAGAATAATACTCATCCACATACATCCACTCCAGTGGTAGGGTAGGGAATTAATCATATAACGTACATCCACTCTATTGGTGGTTTATCCTACATCCACTCTCTTAACGTACATCCACTCTATTGGTGATTTATCCTACATCCACTCTCTTAACGTACATCCACTCTATTGGTGATTTATCCTACATCCACTCTCTTAACGTACATCTACTCTATTGGTGATTTATCCTACATCCACTCTCTTAACGTACATCCACTCTATTGGTGATTTATCCTACATCCACTCTCATGGTGGGAGAATATACATCCACTCTCTTAACGTATATCCACTCTATTAGTGGTAATTTAACTTATGCGCACACCTTTCTTTATTTCTTACTTTTGAGTGATTGATAAATGGTCATCATAAAGATGTGTTCTTTCACCCCATGGATACACTCATACTATTAGGATCGTTATCAGACATAATAACAATAATAGTGAAAAGAATTAATGAACGTGAATAAACTCTCCTTCTGCATGTGGGGATCTATGTAAATTACGTTCTTTACTTCTCTTGTCTTCATATTCATCTATCTTTATTATTCTACCCATGCTAGGTTGTTCTGTCGCCCCTGGGATGAGATTAACCCATGCTAGGTACTTTGACCCCTAGGATGTTATGTGAACCCCTGCTAGGCTTTCGTGTCGCCCCTGGGATATCATTAACCCATGCTAGGCTTATCGCCCCTGGGATGTTATATTAACCCATGCCAGGCTTTCGTGTCGCCCCTGGGATGTACCATCATAACCCATGCTAGGCTTTTATATCGCCCCTGGGATGTATCGGGATCAACCCATGCTAGGCGTTTATATCGCCCCTGGGATACCACCCGTGCTATTGGGATCGACCCATGCTAGGTATTTTAACCCCTGGGATACCACCCATGATTACTTCTTAATTATACATCTTTTATTTCTCTTGTTATTAGTACTTCCATTCTTATGAGTGATTGAGATATTGAGGATCATGACATAATAGGAATCACACATATGATTGACATCTTCACTTATGAAGGATAGATATATTAGCTTGCACGTCACCTCTCTTATTCCTCTTATGAGATCTTATGAGATTTGTACTTCTACTTGTGAAAGATTGATACAAATATAATCATCATAATTGAGGACTTGGAACATGACATAATTGGAAAATGCTATTTAAGAATAAATAGGTTCTCTTATGTTATTACTCTCTCTTGAGATCATTCCTTTAGGAATGATAACGTTATGACATTTTTGGAACTTCACTCCATGAACAAGAGACAAACGAATCATCAGTCATTTAAGAATAGGACACATGTGAGTAATAATATACGTCAACCTGAATTTTAGATACTTCAAACCTCTCGGAATTGAAACAAGTCCAATGTCAATGTGAACAACATGTTGCAGAGGGATATGGAAAAAGGAACCTTACATACCTTGTAGTCTTAATACGAATACACAATCTTAGACGTGCATACAATATTCCTGCTCCTTCCTTATGTTTCTCTCTACAACACAAGTTTATAACGAAACCAACATTAACCACCAATTACCTTATAATGGCATACAACAACAATAAGTCACATGTTTAGGTTTACCATGTCATTTCCCCCTTAACAAAACCATTGAGAAAAATCATTATTCCAAAAATCCTCCAATATTCCCAACATTGACCAATACATGATAATCAATACATTCCACCACAACAATTCCCCTTTACACTTTCTTATCCACACCACATCACAAACAATCCATCAATTCAACTTAATACACTTCATAGCACAAATCGGCCAACATCCCACAATTTGCACTTATAAAAAAAATAACAAATTAAATAACAAAATAACACCATAGACGTTCATATTTTATCCATACCATGATATTTCATCAAAGGCACAAGTCCAAATTCAAGCTCAAATCCCATGGATCACAAATCTTATACAAAAGCACAAAGTGCCATGTCCAACATTTCAACCATAACCAACATGATATACATATTATCTCATGCTTATAATATGTTAAAGTACAATAATATTCACTTACCCAAGCTTGAAATATGAGCTCCAAGAAGTGCCTTAGGGTTTTGAAAGCCAAAGAGATGTTCTTGGGAAATTTCTAGAAAAAGATAGCTAAGGCATGGGTGTTTCTCATGATAAAATCAGATATTTGGACCCTTTTATAGACCTTGAGTCCATACTTAGTCATTAATGTGGTATTCTAGAAGGTCTTGGCAAGAATGGGTCTTTTGACCCATTTTTGGGCCATGCTTTCTTTTCATTTTTGGGCCCTTTTTGGGCCCAATTCACTTAACCCGATAAAATCAATAATTTCTCGTGTTTAATTCGTATCATAGGTATTACAATAATATTCCCACTCATGCTATTCATATCCGTAGCCTCAATCCAAAAACAAGCGATTCTAGCCACGTATGGCCTATTTTGACCAAAAGGGCAAAATCGTCATTTTGACCCCAAATTCGTTCTCGAGTAATTTTATCATGCAAATATAATATTTTACTCATTTCATATATGTTGTAGAATATACGTGGCAAAAATCATCTCGGTACGTCCCCGGATACCCTTGGGACTTAGAAATTTCCAACTTTCGAAAAAGTGGAAAACCCAAGGTGGCACACCCCTGGGCACGCCAACCTACTGCATCTGGGCTAAAAATTTTAGCCCAAAGCGGCGTGGCACGGTCCCAAATGCGCCCCTTACTTAGTTGTTTCGAAAATTCCATTTTTCAACTTCTCTTCGCGGGTTTGGTTAGATACTTCAAGTCCTATTCTTTAGCTCACTTCTTACCCTTAATATACTTTGTTTAGAGGTACTCTTAGCCTTATTTTGAGCCCCACAACTGCGCCATAAAACTCACAAAACAACTCTTATAAAGGGCTAATCACTTGTATGAAGCCAAATTTCAATTTCCTCCACATTAACATCACCAAATGCATACTTAGAGCTCTCGACACCTAAGTATATAGTGTTCAATGTCGTCACATAGGGTTAGGAAGGTATGGGGTGTTACATTTTTCATGATTATTACATCAAATTAACAAGGATTTATGTGGGATTCAACATTCAAAATCCCTAGATTTAAAGAAATCAATTCAAGATCATTGAAGGAGGAATTCTTGTGAATCTATAAAAAGTATGCCCCTTGCTTGATTATAGCAATTAGTTAGTTATTTGAGGTTCATGTAGCATATTGAAACGTGTTTTAAACATTGAGTGATTCTCAAATTATCTAGAATATGAATTTTGGCCTAGAGCCTTAATTTTTTTTTAAAATAAAAGGTGGAAATCATGAGATTTCATCAAAGTTCTAAACTTTATAATTAAAATTGATTTTAGAGTCATCATTGAACATTTTTAGAGAGTTTTAAGAAGGATTTGAGGTATGTCTCATTTCGAACATACTTTTGACTGTAAAGGTAACTTGAACTAGGACTTTATGCGCTTGTGGAAAAACTCGCATTGAGCCTTTATAATTTTATTCTACCTAATTCATATGAACGTATTTATCCATACGAACTGGCTAAAGTTATATTTTAAAGACGTTTTACCCTATGAATGAGTCGGTGACTTGAAAATTGATTTTGATTTTTGAACACGATTTTCTAAATCAATTGATGACTTTGAAATACCCTTATTATGGGACATGATTTGAAAAATAAAGTGGTTTGACTATTATGCCATGATTTCTATTGATTTTGTTTGACTTTGGTATTTGGAAAGAATTGTAGCTTTGTTGATTGGTAGCCATGATGAAGTGCCTTCGGACTATTTAGGGATCTTAAAGTTTGGGTTACATCTGTCACTATTGATTTGGACCTTTATGGGTGTGATTTGGCTTATTTGTGTCTTGATTGAACTTACGTGAGTTTTTCAAACATTATGAACTGAAACTGTTCTTACTTCATTGATGAATTTCATTGAGTACTACTCAGGCATATCTTTATTGCTTTTTATGTTGTGCTAGGTTTACCAGAAGAGCAAGTTCTAGAGGATCATGTTGCTTAGGATGAACTTGCTATTCATACAAACAATTGGTGAGCCCACATTCTTGCTCGTGGAACTCCATACTTATTTTATTGCTTTATACGACTTTCAAGTTGCATCTTGAGTTTTTTATTCTTTTCATAAAGGTTCCATATATAGATGTTGTGTGGTGGGTACTACTTGAGACATTGTTTGCCTGATTGGGGCGCATTGCTATGTTTAGCTGCTAGACAAATATTGAGATAATTTATATTATCTTTTATTTCATATAATTAAAAATCTTATTTTATATATGCATTGTTGGATTAAGTAATAATGATGAAGTAACCACATGAATTATCATATCTATAGGGTGCTTCCAATGTGGTTCACCAGTATCAAATGCTTGGAGCATCGGGTCTGATTTGGGGTGTGACAAATTTCAAGATGCATGTTTCTCATATCACAACTAAAATTTAATAAAAAATAAAAAATGTTCAGACATAGAACCTAACAATATTTATGGCTGCAACTAAACTATTAGTTCCCCGATAACGGTATCAAAATTAGATCACCCAAAAGGACAAACAGTCAATGCAAAGTATAATTTTATTTTTTATTTTGGAATCTTATCCCACAAAGGACAAAAAAAATTCTATAACATTCAATATCACAAAAATTAAGTTCGAACAATTATTTAATTTTAAAGATTAATATTTTTATTTCTAACATATATTAAAACAATGAAAATTATCAAATAAAGAACAACGATTTTACTATAACATTCAATATCACTACAAAAACGGTACGAACTATTAACTTTTACATATTAAGATTTTTATTTCTAACTAATTAATTAATTATTAAAACAATAAAAAAAGGTGAAGCCAAGATTAAGGAAGTCTAGGGTTATGATTTCCCCAATTGTCGGATTCTTTCTCGCCATGTTAGCTATAATCTTATCGACATATTCTCTATAGATCGTGAGTACTCTACTCATCATAATTATCTCCTGGTCAATCATGATAATTTACTAAACGCATGCTCTCGAACTATTCTAGTTAGCAATCAGACTTTCATTATCGCAAAACTCTCTTTTAAATCCACAATATTATTCTGTCATCTATGTACCCAAGAATGACGTTATTCAACAACATATATATGCATTTTTCTCAAGTATCATATATGGACACAATCAATTGATGGCTATCCAATCAATTGAAATAAATATGCAGTTGAACAAGTAGACAAAACCAACGACTCTATTATATAAAAATGTGAGAAGAATTCATCCTACAAAGATTTTTCATCAAAACCCTAGATAGAAAATTAGCTACTATATAATAGTATGTGAAAGCACAAAAACTAAAATTCATTACCAACGGAAATAGAGAGAAAAAAGGAAAAACTCCTTGAATCTTCCGTCTTATTCAACCGCGGCTCCTCGCTCTCTCCTTAGATCGAATTTCATTTGAAATTGTGTTTAAGGTGTATATATAGATGTAGGACAAGACTTAGTTCAGTTCAAAATTAAATTAAAAGAGTTTCAAGTCGTGTGAAAAAACATTTCCAGACTGCCCGCCTTTGGCACTATCTGTGCGCTTGGCATCAATGTGGCCTCAATTTATTTGCAGCAGGCGTTGAATTTGTGGCAGGCATGCACATCACCTCAATGAGCAGCAAAAAACAAGGCTACAGCTTCCATTTGTTAAATCAATTGAAATCTTCAATTTGAATCATATGGCTGTTTTACTCCACCAATCATTAGTTTTTACTCCTTACTTTTATTCCTTGTTGAATTTAATTTAGACGTGAGCTTCAATAATTTTTTTACCGGATATCCTTATATATCTTCGCACCGATTTAATTCTAAACATTAAAATACAATATTAAGCACAAAGCAATATTCTGCAGTTTATAATCAAACGGCGATTAAAAGCACTAAAATGTGAGGCAAATAATTGCTAAATATATGCATATTTGTCGAAACATCAATTCCCTTCCATCTTTTTTGGGATTTCAAGCATACCATCATCCTTAAAGATAGCTAGCATATTGGCCAGATGCCTGAGTCATCTTTACCAGCGATCATACCTGGGCCAAATCTGGAGGCCGGTCAAAGCCCTGAAGATGGGTTGAGCTTCAAAGAACTCAGTAGTTAGGATAATTTTGGAGTTCAATAGACCTGTCTTTAATTATAAGCTGAAATGAAAGCCGGAGATCGGAGACTTCTTCAAAGCTTCTAGTTCATCTTTGGAAAAAACTGCACTAAAGCCGTGAAATTCATTATCATAGGAGTCAAATATGAATCATGCTCCAAGCCTCCAACAACCAACTGAAGCAACCCATTCTGTATGAGCCATAGTTTTGCAGATCATATTTCATGGCTATGCTTGTTATCTTCCCAACCAAAGCAGTTTCTTCGAAAAATCACAATCACTCACTTCCTGATGTACACTGGGCAACAGTTGCTTCAACTGCTTCCACTAACCTAAAAAGATCTGGATATTTCAGCTCCAGGGATGTGTGTCCCAACCATGCATCTTCTTGTTGTGGGAGCATGTTGGGCCTAAAAGTCACCTAAAAAGTATATACTTATTTTGTGCATAAAAATTTGAGAATCCATGTAGGTCATTGTCAAATGTGTGTCAACAGGTTATGAAAGGGATTTGCAAGAACTCTCAGATACTTGATCTATGCCTGCTGTAACATGGAACATGAGTTGTCAATTGTGTATTAACATCTTAAATCTAGCAGATTATGAGGAATACTGAGTACATAACCATACTAGCTGAAAAAAAGAAAGTGCAATCACCTGATGTTATTAAACATTTAGTGAAAAGTGAAAGAATCCCATTTGCTTAGGATCATATAACACCTTTCCATTTTTGTTTTACGAAAATAGCTAATCCTCTCAAGACTTACAAAGAGCCCACTGCCCAGGGTGGTCTGCTGATATGATACGTAAAACTCTGTACAAGGGAGTTGAGGAATTTTACTTCAGAACGTATAGAGTTGCACTAATTGTTTACAAATCTTCCCACCAAGCAATGACCTAGAAATTCATATCTTGCTCTCGGTAACTTCTCCTCGAACAAAATGCAATTGTTGTCAGATCTTGTTCTGCACCATCTTATTTTTTTTCATAAGGCTCTGCTTTAATTTCCGCAACTTATCCAAAGTCCAGTTCATATTCTACAATTATGATCTACCAATAATCTTTACAAGAGCAGGATCCATTGGTAAAATGGTGAAACCGGCTACGATCTCTAACGACTATGTCGCGATCAAAGACCTTCGATATTAGTTTAATGGCTAGGTGGCAATCAGCACAGACCCTTAAGTTCTTCACAATTCTAATTTGGGACCCAGGAGGTGTACTAATCAACATGAATGCAATTGCAATTTTTTCACTATGGTAAGCCAAAGCAGTCTCCTTCTCCTCTTCCTCTATATCAGCAAGCACATTTGATGTATGAGGGACATAACCTTCCAATCTCAACAATCTAGTCATTTCTGCAAGCATAGCATAGATAGCCTCATTTTTAGGATGGGATCTATCTCCCATAAAAAATTCATGCACACGGTTACCTAACTCAACAACGCTATGCCCTGGGACTTTTTTCACCCCTTCTCTAAGCATAGTGGACCTTAGTTGATGCACGTCTGACCAACGCCTCTCGGCTGCATAAAGGTTTGAAAGGAGCACATAATCCCCAGAATGCTTAGGTTCTAACAGCTTAAGGTGATTTCTAGTCATCTCTGCTAGAGTTAAATGGCCATGTATAGAGCAGGCACCAAGTAGTGTTCGCCATATAACAGCATTGGGTTGCAATGGCATATCTTTAATATACTTGTACGCCTTCTCCACTAACCCAGCCCTTCCTAACAAATCAACCATGCAGCCATAATGCTCAATTTTCGGCTTAATTTCAAACAACTTTTGCATCCTTTCGAAGTACGCAAACCCTTTGTTTACCAAACCACAATGGCTACAGGCATATAAGACCCCGACGAAAGTTATCTCAGTAGGCACAAGTCCTTTTCTTTCCATTTCCTTGAAAAGCTCAAGTGCTTTCTCACCAAAACCATTGACAGCCAAACCTACAATTAAAGATGTCCAAGACACTACACTATCATCATCCAACTCATCAAAAACTTGCTCTGCCTCCATCACATTCCCACATTTAGCATAAAGATCCAAAAGGGCATTTGCAGCATGTAAATTCTTATCTAATCCAACCTTCAACATATACATGTGCGCCCTTCTACCCAAAGCTAACGCACCAAGCTCAGCCGAAGCAGTCAACAAACTGACCAAAGTAAACCCATCAGGCCTAACACCTTCCAAATCCATTTTCCTGAAAAGGGTCAACGTCTCATTAGGTCGACTATTCAAAGCATACCCATTAATCACTGAATTCCACGCCACAAGATTCTTGTCGGACATTTCCTCAAACATCTTATGTGCGTTTTCTACTTGACCAATTGCTCCGTAGAAATGAACCAGAGAATTCTGAACAAACAACAACGATTCAAACCCATTTCTAATTGCAATGCAATGAACCTTTTCTCCCTCCCTAACATCAATCACCTTCGCAATAGCTTTTAGAACAAAAGGGTATGTATGTGTATCAGGTGCAACAGAATTAACACACATTTTATTGTGTATTTCAATTGCTGGATATGGGTTTTCACTCTCAGCATAACCTCTAATCATTGTATTCCAAGTGAAGATATTTGGAAATTCAATTTGATTAAAGATTTTTTGGGAATAACACATTGGACCTGAAAGGGAAACTAGAGTGAAAATCAAGCGCTTGCCCATTTCTGGGCTTGATAAAGGGACGCCCCGCCTGATGGAAAATGCATGTACTTGCTTCAATTTGTAAGTTGAGGAAGCACATGAAAGCAAAAGGGCAATGCATTTCTTCACTACGTACGGTTTGATGTTATTTGACTGCATGTCATACATAGTTTGAGAGTGAGATTTGCTTTAAAAAAAAATTGGGTCACTTGTGAGTACCTGGATTGTTGAGAAAATTTAACAAAGGAGTCCAAAAGTCTTGTTTTAACTTTTGGGATACTTGACCAAGTGTAAGGGTCAAAGTAACTTAAAAAATTAAATTAAATTAATTGGAGATTCAATTAATATTTTTAAAACTTCTTAATCTTTTAAAAAATACAAAACAATCCATAACTATTTTAAATAAAAAGCAAAAATACAAAATCAGATTTTAATATCTCACAACTACCTTCTCTCTCCTCTCAAACGTCGCACCCCTCTCTCTCTCAAACCCAACAAATGTTGGAACTCATAGACAACAGATCGACGCGACAGTAGCTTCCGGCGACTTTCAACAGATTGACCCGACAGCAGCCTCCGGCGACTTTCAACCACCGACGACGACAGATTCGAGTTCTTCATCGTTTCTTTTTAACTTTCAACAGTCAATTTCTCTCTATTCACAGGTAAAGGCTTCTCTTTTTTTTGTTTTCAAAAAAAATTAGGGTTTTTTAGTTATGAAGAAAAAGAAGAACTTGAGTTAACTTCTCTTCTTAGTATGGGTTAACAATTTTAGCATTTGATGCTTAAAAATGAAATGGGAACACAACAAATGGTATTTCTTCTCTTACTGTGGTGGTTGATGTAAATGGTATCTTTTCTGAGTGAAATATGATTCTTTGTTGTTGTTGTAGTTCTTGTTCTCGAACATTGTTGTAAAAATAGTGAAACTTGAATTTTGAATTTTTTTTGGAGGACATCTGTTGGGACCAAATCCAAAAATTATTGATTTTGTTGGTTTAAGTGAACACTTACTTCAACAATTGTTGGTTTTGTTAGTGTTTGTTCTGTTTCTGTTTCTTCTTGGAGTTTGTTTGTTGTTATTGTTGTGGTGTGTGTTGGTGTTGGTGGTGGTGTTATATTTGTAAATGCTGGTAAATGTTCATGGTGTTGGTGTTGGTGTATTGATTTGATAAATGTTGGTGTTGTTGGTTTTATTTGAATTGTTGTATTTGTAACTATTGGTAAATGTTGATATTATTGGTGTATTGGTAAATGTTGGTGTTGGTGTTGTTAGTTTGTTTGTTTGTTGGTGTTGTTGTTGGTGTCGGTGTATTGGTAAATATTGGTGTTGTTGGTGTTGATGTATTGATAAATATTGGTGGTGTTGTTGGTGTTCTTGTTGATATATATATTATGTGGTAAAAATATTGCTACTGGTTTGATTTTTTCTAACAGATGACTCATATGTTGCATTAGATGACCCATCTGTAGCAACTGATTAGTCATCTGTTGGAAAAAGCATGATAATTATTCCAACAGATGACTCATCTGTTGCAACCGATGGGTCATCTGTTAGATGAAATCAAAACAGTTATTCCAACAGATGACTCATCTGTTGAAACAGATTGTAACACCCCGTATATTTTCGACCCTACTTGACAACTTTGAACCATGTTTACCCTAGGTTCGTGTCACATCCCGAATCCCATCGAGACATGATTGGCACCCGTAGCCGATAAGGCCCGAGAGAACCAACCTTTGCCTATGTTCAATCAAATGCATATCATAATCATAACCACCATTGTGTAAGAACATGAAAGATGAATAAAGGAAAACATGGGACATGAAACTTGGCCGTTGAGGCCATCCAGTCAAAATAACACATGTCTTTTACACTAATACACCCACATCCGTCTACAAAAGCCTCTAACAAGAGCATTGACCAATACAAACCAAAAGTCGGGACAAGTCCCCGCTTTATACAACATGTACATTATCAAAACATATAGCTACTCTGACTCGGAGAAACCCCGAATTAACTGGAGCTCACCAAGGAACCGCTAACACTGGCAATCTACTGAGGAGGCCTACTGGGACCTGCGCCTGCAGCAAGTAAGGTAAATTCCCCGAGAGGGGTCAGTACGAAATAAGTACTGAGTATGTAAGGCTCAAATGAAACTTTGAAACACATGAACATACCAATGAACTCAATACAAATGACTAGACAATGTGAATAAGTCACCATGTTGCATTTTGGGAACCATGTGCATTGCTTTCATTACTTTCTTTATATTCAATGCTTGCTTGTCAATACATGTGTCACAATGTACCCGGGCCCCTACTGATCAGTGGGTCTTTCCATGACTTATCGTCATGTTGGGATCGAGTCGAGCTAGGCTTATGCCCCTAGACTTGCCACCCATAAATCAATGTCTCGGGATCGGGTCGAGCTAGGCTAATGCCCCTAAGACCTGCCACCCATAAATCAATACATCGGGATCGAGTCGAGCTAGGCTTACGCCCCTAGACTTTCCACCCATAAATCAATACATCGGGATCGAGTCGAGCTAGGCTTACGCCCCTAGACTTGCCACCCATAAATCAATACATCGGGATCGAGTCGAGCTAGGCTTGCGCCCCTAGACTTGCCACCCATACTTGATCATTGACCACATTTGCATTACTTTGATATTTACTTTGAGATTGATATTTGATAGTCATAACATCACTTTGAACTTTGGACTATAACATTGTTGGGAACTTGAACCATTAACCAATGAGTAAGAGACATGTCAATAACTTGGCAACATAACATTAGTAGAATCATAAGTAATATCACTATTGGAACATTGGAACATAACCTTATTAGAAACATAACACCATGGGAACTATGGGACAATAATCTATGAACAAGAGGCATAAGTAATATCACTAGTGGAACATTGGAACATATCCTTATTTGAGCTTTTGGAACACTAACCATGATTAGGAGACATGAGACTCACAAATGATCCATGAATAGGAAATATATGACAATGACTATTGATAAACGGATATAGGATACCTTGGCACATTTCGAGGTAAGACTAGTGAAATCGCAATGTGGGTGCGTTTTGCCGCAAAAAGATACGGACAGAGTAACCTTACATACCTTGTACTCTCAATACGGATATACAATCCTAGATGTGCATACAATAGTCCCGCTCCTTCTTTATGTGTCACTCTACAACACAAATACATAACGGAATTCACATTAACCATAACTACTTCATAAATGCATATAACGTCAATGGGGTACATGTTTGCTTTAAAACATGTCATTTCCCCTTGACAAAACCATTGATAGCATCATTATTCCAAAAATCCTCCAATATTCTCAACATTGACCAATACATAATAATCATTGCATTTCACCATAACAAATCTCTTTTACACCTTCTTATCTATACCACATCACAAACAATCCATCAATTCACCTTAATACACTTCATAGCACATATCGGCCAAATTCCCACAATTTACACTTATAGACAAGAACAAGTTTAACAACAAAAATAACTCCATAGATGTTCATATTTTATCCATGCCATGATTTTTCATCAAAGGCACAAGTCCTAATTCAAGTTCAAACCCCATGGATCACACATCTTATACAAAAGCACAAAATATCATATCCAACATTTCCAAGCATAACCAATATGATTTACATACTCTTTCATGCATATAATATATGAATCCATAATAATATTCACTTACCCAAACTTGTAAAGGGATGATTTTGCTCTAAAATTGCCTTTTGAGTCTTTAGGGTTCTTGAGAGAATAGTGTAGAATGTTTGAGAAAATGTCTAGAAAGCATGAGAGGTTAAATGAATAAAAATCTGATTTTGTGGGTCTATTTATAGTCCTTGGGTCATCCTTAGCCTCTCTTGATATTTAATGCCTTAATTGACCAAGTCAATAGAAGATTGGGTCATGTGACCCATGCCTTTTATCACATTTTTGGGCTTTTATTGAGCCCAAATCACTTAACCCAATAAAATCAATAATTTCTCATCTTTATACGTATTACAATAATATTCCCACTCATCATATTCATATCCGTAGCCTCTATCCCAAAAACAAGTGATTCTAGCCATGTTTGGCTTATTTTGACCTTAGGGGCAAAACTGTCATTTTGACCTCAAATTCGTTCTCGAGTAATTTTATCATACCAAGGTAATATGTCATTCATTTCATGTATATACTCTTGGTTGTAGAAGAAACGTAGCAAAAATTGGCTCGGTACGTCCCCGGATACACTTGGGACTTAGAAATTTCCAACTTTCGAAAAAGTGGAAAACCCAAGGTGGCACGCTCCTGGGCGCGCCAACTTGCTGCCTCTGGGCTAAAAATTTTATCCCAGAGCGGCGTGGCACGTTGCCAAACGCGCCCCTCTTTCATTTTTTCCGAAAATTCCATTTTTCGACTTCTCTTCGCGGGTTTGGTTAGATACTTCAAGTCCTATTCTTTAACTCACTTCTTAACCTTATTATAATTTGTTTAGAGGTCTTCTTAGACTCATTTTGAACCCCACAAATGCGCAATGAAAATTCCAAAACACCTTTTATGCAAGTTTAACCACATAACAAGAGCCAAATTCAATTATCTCACCAATAGCCTTACCAAATGCATACTTATAGCTCTCGATACCTACGTACATAGTAGTTAACGTCGTCAAGTAGGGTTGGGAACGTACGGGGTGTTACAGTTCGAGAGCAACAAGTACGTATTTTGTATTGTTATTGATGGAATATTTGATATTGTGCTCGTAAATGTGATTAGACCTTCGTAGGAGGTGTTTGTGACTTTGTGGAGCATTTGTGGGGTGAAAAGTGAGGTTTAAGGGACATCCAAGCAAATGATCTTAAATATAAGAGGCAAGCAAAAGGTTGGGACTTGAAAGATCCAACCAAATCCGCAAAGAAAAGTCGAAATCAAAAATTTAGTATGGGGCGCTCCAGGTGGCGTGCCAGGCCGCTTTGGCCTGAATTGTTTTTGGCACAGGCAGCAAGGGTGCGTGCCAGGCAGCGTGTCAGGCCGCCCCTGCACACCTTTTCAAGAGCTGAAATTTTTCTAAGTTCCTAGGGCGCCCGGGATGCTTTTTGCCACATTTCTTCTATGATTATTAGTCTATAAAGAGGATTCTTGGGTTATGGTATCATTATTCCATCATAGTAGGGCTACTATTGAGCGAGTTTGGCATCCGAATTGGGGTTAATTCTTCATCACAAGTATTTTATCAAATTATGTTCAATTAAGCCATGAGTGGCTAGAATTTCTTATGTTTGAGATTGAGGCTACGAACATGAATCTCGTGAGTTGAATATTGTTGTGACAATTATGGGATTATTTAAACATGAGATATATGGTGGATAATTCATTGAATTTGGTGGTCTAAGCTAACATGTGTAATTGGGCTCAATTTAAGGCCCAAAATGAAGCCAAAAGGCATGGCCCAAAGAGCAAATGACCCATTCTTCAAATTTGACCAAGTAAACATGACATTTAATGCCAAGAAGTGGCTAAGGATGACTTGAGGGGTTATATAAAGGCAAAAATCAGATTTTTATTCCAAAAACCACACATGCCTTTTAGACATTTTCTAAAAGATATTTCTCATATCTTTCAAACCCTAAGTCATCTCTTTGGACAAGATCATCATTTTTCAAGCTTGGGTAAGTGTTTAACCTTATGGTTAATATATTATATGCATGGGAGAGTATGTAGATCATGATGGTTATGTCTAAAAGTGTAAGTAGTGCACTTTTGCTTTTTGTTAAAAGATGTGTCATTTATGTGATTTAAACTTGAAAGGAGACTTGAGGTTTTGATGAAAGTGCATGGTATGGATGGAATATCAACATGTATGGTGTGGTTATATTTTTAACTTGTTATTTTTCTATGAGTGTAAATTGTGGGATTGTTGTCGATATATTGTTATGAAGTGTATTGAGGTGACTTGATGGGGTAATTGTGACGTTGTGTTAATGAGGAAGTGTAAGGGATGAACTTGGTGTGAAATGTTATCGGTTTGTGATGTTTTGGTCAATGTATGGCATGTTGAGGTATTGTTGGTATGAAAATGCCGTGAATGGAATTGTAAAGGGGGAAATGACATTTTAAGGCAAACATGTAACTCATTGTCGTTTTATGCACTCGTAAGGTAGTTGATTATTAACGTGAGCTCTGTTATGTACTTGTGTTGTAGAGTAAAGCATAAGGAAGGAGCTGGACTGTTGTATTCACGTATAGGATTATGTATTCATAGTGAGAAGACAAGGTATGTAAAGTTACTCCTTCCGTATCCTTCTGCAGCACATAGTGTTCGCATTGTCATTGTACTTGTTCCATTCCAAAATGTTCTAAGGTATTTCATTTCAGGTTGTCATCCATTGTTAGTCACATGTTCCTTATTCATTGATCAAATTTTACTCATGTGTTACATAATTGTGGACATGTTCCAAAGTTCCAATAATGTTATGTTCCAAAGCTCCTCTATTATTATGACTATCATTGTATCAATCTCTCAAAAAGTAAAGAAATAAAGTAATGCATAGTTGTCGATTACGAGAGTATGGGTGGTAGCTCTAGAGACATAAGCCTAGCTCGAGCTGATCCCAAGATTATTGGATCAGGGTGTAGTCCTACAGGTATAAGCCTAGCTTGGGCCGAACCTGACAGGGGGGTAGCTCTAGAGGTAAGAACCTAGCTCGAGCCGAACCTGATATATTTGTTTAGGGGTGGCAGCTCTAGAGGTAATAACCTAGCTCGAGCCGAGCCCGATGTATTGATTTATGGGTGGTAGCTCTAGAGGCATAAGCCTAGCTCGAGCCGATCCCAACATAACGTTATGTTATGTTAAGACCCACTGATCAGTTGGGGCCCGGGTACATTGTGACACAGGTGATGATGAATAAGCATAAAAGCAAAGAAGCAAAGAAAGTAATGAAAGCAATATACATAGTTCCAAACATACAGATCGATGGTTTATCCATATTGGCTATTCTCTCATATTTGATTCCATTGAGGTTCTTATATATTGATGCAGTTTCTTATAGCCTTACATACTCAGTACATTCTTCGTACTAACGTCCCTTGGGGGACTTACCTTACTTGCTGCAGGCACAGGTGCTCATAGACCCCCACAGTAGATTGCAGATCATTTGTCGATCATTGGTGAGCTCCAGTTGGTTCGGGGCTTTTTGAGTCACATGTGTACATTTGTTTTGGTATTGTAAAGTTGTATAAAGTGGGGACTTGTCCCGACTGTAGGTTGGTTATGTACATGTATCTGTAGAGGCTTTGTAGACATATGTGGGAAAATGAATGTAAGAGTTGTATGTTCATTTTGACTTGATGGCCCTAACAATCAAGTTTCTTATATAGCATATGTTTCCATGACTTCCGCCATTGGTATTTAATAGTTATATAAGGTAGAATGATATTCATACAGAGACATGCATATGAATGTACATGAGCAAAGATTGGTTCTCTCGGGCCTCAACGGCTTTGGGTGCTAGTCCGCCTCGTTGGAATTCGGGGCGTGACACAGATGGGTCATCTGTTGGAAGAAATCAAAATAGTCTTGCCACTGGTTTTATTTCTTCCAACAGATGACCCATCTGTTGCAATAGATGGGTCATCTATTGAAAATATTTTGTACTGTATTGTATTTATTAAATTTACTGTTACCCTTTATTTTAATGATGCACAAATCAATTGTAATATTTTTTGTTTTTATCTTGTTTGTAGATAAAATGGATCCTAAAAGAAAAGAGAGTGGATCAACTTCTAACAAAGCAAGTAAAAAAAGCTAAATTACAAACACCATTAGAAGAACTTGCTGAACAGGCCCTTTCACAAACAAATGAAGATGTATAGAAAGAGAATGAAGATGTGGAAAGAGATAATGAAGAAGATATTTAAGGAGAATCAATTAAAAGTTCTAGAGCTGATGTAGAAAATAAAGGGGAGGAAGAAGTTATAGAGGAGGAAGAAGATAGAGATGGTGGGAATGGAGATGATGAAGAAAAAGAAAGTGATAAAGGAGATAAGCTGGAAGGTAAGGATGAAGGTGATGATGAAAAGGAACAAGAAAGAACGAAAAGAGATGAGGAAGAAGATGGAAAGAAAAGTGAGAAAAATGAAAGAGAGGATGTAGAGGAAAGAGTTGATGATAATGATCATGATGATACCGAGATATCGTTGATCTCTCATGAACGTAGATCGAAAGCTCAGTATGATCTTGTCAAAACTTTTAGTATTGACAAGTTCGAAGTTGAGATGCCCATAGATAACCCTACAGATTTGACTGGTTATTTTGTAGTTAAATTTGTCATGGGTAAAGGTTTTGATGAATTTAGGAAGATATTGAGGGATGAAAAATTGGAGGATTACTTTAAGTCCAGTTGTTTAGGAAACTTTCTTGATCTATCGGAGGATAACAATGCACGCTTTCAAATGACCAATGTATGTGGTATTCTCAAGTACAGGATCAAGTATATGGGTGATGATACAACTTTGAAGGATGAGGACAAGAAGATGGATGAGATTTGGATAAACTATTGTGGCATGCCGGTTTGCTTTGGCATGAAAGAATTTCCCATAGTGACTGGACTGAAATGCCATCCTCCATCTGAACCTCTTCCCACAGTTACACCCTTACAAAAACCAAAGGCAAGCAAGCCATCTAAATCAGCCAAGGCAGGAAAGAAAGTAAAGAAACCTACCAAGACACCCACCAAGATGCCCACCAAAACCAACAAAGGCAAAGACAAAATAAATGAGCTGTTGGCCATTGTTGGACCTAGCTATAAAGCCAAGCAATTAAAAGTTGATCTCCAAAACAAAAAGGTTTTGAAGAAATACAAGGAGCCATTGTGCTTAGTTTGGTTTGTACATTCCATTTTATGGGCCAGAGACACCAACAAAGTCATAGAACCTGAACTGTTGGTGCTTGCTCAGGATTTGAAGGCATTTAATAATTATCCATGGGGATATGAAAGCTATTTCTTGATTGTCAAATATGTGTTGACCAAGTTATCTTCAAAGACGGTCAACTTATACGTCTTTCCCTGGGCTTTCATGGTAAACTTCACTCCTAGTTCCTTAGTGTTTCATTTAGTTATATTATTGAATAATTATTCTGATTTTTTATTTGCATCATGTTTATATTTTTAGGCTTGGGCATTTGAAGTCATTCCTCACCTTCTACAGTAAGTTAAGGACTATTCGGAAGAGGTTTCTCATCCAAGGATCATTAGGTGGTTGTCTTCCAAGAACAACTCAAGGATGAATCCCCTTTATCTCTTCAACCCTCCTAATAATGCAGTAAATATTCTTTTATATAGAATAATTTTAGTCATGTTAACAAGCATTGCAACAGATGACTCATCTGTTGCAATAAATGATTCATCTGTTGGAAACAACATAAAAATTATTCCAACAAATGACTCATCTGTTGTAACAAATGGGTCATCTGTTGGAAAAAATCAAAATAGTCTTGTTACTGGGTTAATTTCTTCCAACAAATGTTTAATCTGTTGCAACAGATGAGTCATATGTTGGAAACAACATAAAAATTAGTTCAACAGATAACTCATCTGTTGCCACAAATGGGTCATCTGTTGGAAGAAATTAAAATAGTCTTGCTACTGGGTTAATTTCTTCCAACAGATGTTTAATCTGTTGCAATAGATGAGTCATCTGTTGGAAACAACATAAAAAGTATTCCAACAGATGACTCATCTGTTGCAAAAAATGGGTCATCTGCTGGAAGAAATCAAAATAGTCTTGCTACTGGGTTAATTTCTTCCAACAGATGACTCATCTGTTACAACAGATGGGTCACATGTTGTATTTCTGTGAAGCAGATATCTTATCTGTTGTAACAGGTTACCCATCTGTTGCAAATTATAGGTTGATTTTAATATATCTACTTTTATTTATAGGTTGTGCATCCCTGGATTGTCCCTACTGAGCAAGAGTTAGAGATGCCTATCTTTATTACTCTAGGTATTATTCAAACAAAACCAGACCTAAGGTGGATTTGATAAAAAAAAAATTGGCTGGAGCAACAACCATCAAAAGAGAAGCACCTAAGGAAGGTCAGATTGTTCTTGCTGAGCCTGATGTTGAGGTTTTTGGTGATGCTGCAATAGATTTGGGTGTTGGTGTTAATGTTGTTGGTGGTAGTGGTGATGGTGATGGTGTTGGTGATGCTGGTGTCAGAGTTGATGGTGATGAGCATGTTGATGATGCTCATGAATTTTTTTTTAAAAAAAGAGTTGACCATGATGATGGTTATACTGGTGGTGGATATGGTGGATTCACCCCTTTCAGTGAGCATACCACCTCTTTTGGCCCCAATTCAAGCTTATGTTCTGAATGTAAATGTCAAGAATGTAAGGTCAGACATGAAAACTTGATTAGTTCTATTGATGCTCTGACTGTTGTTGTTAAAGAATTGACATCTAAGAGGGGTGTCATTCCATCAAGAAAGATTACAGAGCCATTCACTCCATTGGAATTTAAGATGAGGAAAAGAACAATTTCCAAAGTACTATCAGATATTAAATCAAGAAAAATTGTAACTCCTCTTCCTTTCACTTGTAACACCCCGTATTCTATAGACACTACTCTTTCTTATATGGAAAATGGTACAGACTTATGGCAATAGGTGATGGAATAACTAGTTCTTGGATTCAAGTACAACACCTCGTACATTTTTGAAACTTGTGCGACTAACCTAACATGGATAAAAGTATTTAAACTTGAGATAGTAAGGACATACTTAAGTGTAAAGTTAAAGTTAAGTGGTGGATTAAGGTAGGAGGATTAAGACGTTGGAAAAAGGGGAGAACATAAACGAGGTGCTTCCGTAACTTAATTAGGATAGTAGGTGTATCATCTACTTAAGCTATTGGGCTGTATTTGGACATCTATTAATGGACTCAATTGAGGCCCAAACTAAGTACATAAAAATGGAAAGATGACCAGCCCAACACTTACTATTAATTCAGGCCCAACAAGACATGATCCAAGTAGAAAAAAGGTGAGAAAATGGACTGTTTTGGACAGCTTATATAGCCAAGTAGGTGCATCACCTACTTGGACTATTTTTGACCAAGAATTGGCTAAGTATAGCCTTATAAAGTCGGTTCTAAGAGGGAGTATATAAAGCTGAAATGCAGCTTATTTTCTTCACAATTCACTTGCCAAAT
This sequence comes from Capsicum rhomboideum, assembly GCA_031232105.1. Taxonomy (NCBI): domain Eukaryota; kingdom Viridiplantae; phylum Streptophyta; class Magnoliopsida; order Solanales; family Solanaceae; genus Capsicum; species Capsicum rhomboideum. Next base: position 63,978,705 of record CP124718.1, read on the forward strand.
TCCAGCATTTAAATTAAATTACTCTCTTCTCTCTCAAACCCTAACCAACCACCCCTTTGGACAAATCTTCCACTTGCAAGCTTTGGTAAGTATTTAACCTTATATATTGATGTAATATATGTATAATAGGTTGTGGGAATCACGTTGGTGGTGTTTAAAATGTATAGGGCAGTCCCTTAATTAAGTTGGCAGTCCACTTGGGTTAGTTTTGATGAATTTGTCTTCCTTGTGGCTTGGACTTGTATAGGGGCTTAAGGTGTTGAAGAAATTAAGTTATGATGATGAAATTCCAGTATATTAAAGTGTGGTTCTTCCCCTGAATCGTTCCTTTTATGTATGTCTTGATGGAAATGTTTATATGTATTGGTAAATGGAACGTTTGTTGTAGTGAAAAGAGAATACTCTTTTGTTATGTTAAACTGAATGTTGGAACTGTTGTGTAATGATTTTGGTATGCTACTGTGTAAGGAAGTATGGTGACCTTATGGGGTGAATATATGGAGTTTCGTTGGAGTGGAAATGTAAAGGATAAACTAGGTAGGTAATCCTACCGGTTTGTAAAGGTTATGTTGGTTTGTGGACTGTTTTGGTGGTGTGTGGACTGATTTGGTGTTGTTGTTTTGCAAAAGCAGTAAGTTATAGTGTAATGTTGTGGAATAATGTTATTTGGTAGTATAATGAAGGTGGGAGTGATGCACAATGTGTTTTGGAGGTTGGATAGTTTCTACTTTCCGTTAAGCACCTACTTACCGTCTTGTGAACTTATAATGTAGCTAGCCATTAATGTTTGCTCCATTATGTACTTGTGTTGTAGAGTAACACATAAGGAAGGAGCTGAATCAGTGTAGTTACATATTGGGAAGATAAGGTATGTAAGGTTACTTTGTCCGTACCTTTCTGTAGCATATAATGTTCACATCGACGTTACACTTGTCCTATTCCGAGATGTACCAAGGTATCCTATTTTCGATTATCAATGGTTATTGTCACATGTTTCCTATTCATTGCACAATGGAGAATCTTGTTTCATAGTCAGTGCTAAGGTTTCAAAGGTCCAACAAAGTTGTGTTCCAATGTTCCAATAGTGATTATATTCATGTCTCTGTTATGTTCCAAAGTTCAAAGTGAGATTATAATTATCATTGTATCAACCTCATTGTACCAATCTCAAAGTAAAGAACAAAGTAATGCATTTGTGGTCAATGATCAAGTATGGGTGGCAAGTCTAGGGGCATAAGCCTAGCTCGACTCGATCCCGATATATTGATTTATGGGTGGCAGGTCTAGGGGCGTAAGCCTAGCTCGACCCGATCCCAACATGACGATATGTTATGTAAAGACCCACTGATCAGTCGGGGCCCGGGTACAGTATGACACATGTAATGACAAGTAAGCATTGAAGGAAAGAAGCAATCAAAATAATACACATGGTTCCCAAAATACAGAATGGTTACTTATTCATTGGATTATTCATATGTATCTGAGTTCATTGAAATATTCATGTGTTGTATAGTTTTATATGAGCCTTACATACTCAGTACATTCTTCGTGCTGACCCCTTTGGGGAATTTACCTTACTTGCTGCAGGCGCAGGTTCTAGTAGACCTCCACAGTAGGTTACAGGATATTTACAGCTTTTGGTGAGCTCCAGTTGTTTGAGGCTTTCTCCAGGTCACAGTTGTACATATGTTTTGGTGTTGTACATGTCGTATAAAGCGGGGACTTGTCCCGACTTTTAGCTCATTTTGGTCAATGCACTTGTTAGAGGCTGTTGTAGACGAATGTGGGTATATGTATATAAGATGACGCATGAAGTCTTATTTTGATGGCCTCAACGGCCAAGTTTCACATATGTATATTTGTATATGTCATATGTTCTATGAATTTTCGTTGTTAGCATAATAAGTCCTCATGTGTCAAGAGTGTTTCTGATGGCATGTATACGAATGCACATAAGTACAGGTTGGTTCTGTCGGGCCTTATCGGCTACGGGTGCCAATCACGTCTCGATGGGATTCGGAGCATGACAGCACTGTTGAGCAACTTCCAAGGGCCATAGGAGAACAAAGAGAGCTGAAGAAGGTGAATGTTTACAAGTTGGTGAAAGCCACAAGAAAGGCTAAGTTAAATACCCTGATGAAATCAAAAAAGGCCCCAAAAGAGTACTCCATGCATCAATTTAGTGCAAAAGACTTCCAAAACATGACTAATATGAAGGTGTGGTACGAGGACTGGGTAAGTTACTTTTTATAACCTTTTATTTATTTAAATTTCATTAGTATGTACATTTAGATGATCCATCTATTTTAGAGTACTTATACAACATATAACTCATCTGTTGCAACAAATTACCCATCTATTGCATTAGATTACAGTAGATAGGTAATCTGTCAACAGGTTCAGAGAACTTATGCAACATATGACTCATCTGTTGTAACATATGGCTCATCTGTTGCAACAGATTACCCAGTTGCATTAATTTGCAGTAGATGAGTAATCTGTTAATAGGTTTAGAGAACTTATGTAATAAATGACTCATCTGTTGCAACAGATTACCCATATATTGCATTAAATTATAGTAGATAGGTAATCTGTCAACAGGTTCAGAGAACTTATGCAACATATAACTCATTTGTTGCAACAGATGGCTCATCTGTTGCAATAAATTACCCATCTGTTGTATTAGTTTGCAGTAGATGAGTAATCTGTTAATAGGTTTAGAGAACTTATGCAATAAATGACTCATCTATTGCAACAGATTATCCATCTGTTGAATTAGTTTACAGTAGATGAGTAATTTGTTAACAGGTTTAGAGAACTTATACAACAGATGACTCATCTGTTCCAACAGATTACCCATCTATTTTATTAGTTTGCAGTAGATGGGTAATCTGTTAACAGGTTCAGAGAACTTATGCAATAGATGACTCATCTGTTGCAACATATTACCCATCTGTTGCATTAGTTTATAGTATATGGGTAATCTGTTAACAGGTTCATAGAATTAATGCAACAGATGACTCATCTGTTGCAACAAATTACCTATCTGTTGTATCTTTTAAATTATTATTATATGTTACTGACTTATTTAAATTATATTCTTATATCAGTATGTTGATGAAATTCTTTGCATCATTGATGTGCCATGGTTATATGGCACTTTCGATGCTTAAAACAAGGAAAAAATGCAATAACTTGGGTGTGTTTTGTTGGTATGATGTGGTTTCTATCCTAATTTGCAGGAAAACAGACTTTAAAGACATAATGAGCAAAAGAGGAAGAATCAAGCCCGAGAACGAAGTGTCAAGTGAAGAAAGAACAAGAGGCTGCAAAAGAGAACCATTCACGCCACAAGTCACGTGGCATGGAAGCCATTCACGCCACGTGAGTGGCTATCGTGACAGTCCATAAAATAGAAAATTCTAGCCTGATTTCCACGGCAGGTGTCACGTGGCGTGACTTACACCCACGTGGCGTGGAAGCCTGCCGTGAGTTCACTTCAGAGATCCAAGAAAAGGTCCTGATTCCCACGATACAAGTCATGTGCCATGACTTGGTTCTACGACACCAAGTCACGACATCGTGAAAGCTGCCAACTCTGTTCTCCTATTTTGTTCTGGATAGGACTAGTTTTGTATCTATAAATACCCCTAGGTAGTCCTAAGTGCGAGAGTTGGACAATTTACTATTTTAAGAGTTATTTTACATTGTTTGAGACATATATTTTGGTTTTGTATTCACAAACCCTAATTCTGAAGTTGATTGATAATTGAAATTTCGGGTTTTCCTTCATTCTTGTGAAATCATAATTATGCTTTCATCTTTGGATTATTATTGTGTTCTTGCAACTATGAGTAGCTAAACCCATCAACTAGGGTTGTGTGAACCATGAAGAATTAACAAAACCTGTGAAGTGCAAGACAACTTTGTACTGCTGTGTATGCATGTATTGTTGTCTCCTTCGTATTGATTGCTTTTCTAACGACTGCAAACGTTAGAATCTTTCTTGTAATCTAGACTTGCTCGAGAGAGAGGTAGAGATTGGGAAAAAGAGATAACAACAGAGATTTGAAGCTATCAACCTTCATCTAATAACCGGAGCCTTAGCGGGAAAGGTTACCTGAAGTCCAGGACAAAGGTTAGTAGTTCGACACTTGGAGATCGAGAGGAGAAGAGTGAAATTTATCTAATGACAGTCGAGAGACAGTTAGATGAACCTAACTTGTTAGATTTTGCATGCAGCTCAGTGGGGCAGTCTTGTTAAGCTCAAGTCACCGGTGGAGTTAAGGAATCATTGGGGATCACAGTCCTAGTGAATTCCTCTTATTATTTACAAGCTCGATATCAGTCAACAATCGTCATCGTTACTATTTTCTAGCAAACCCCCCCAGTTTTAGTTACTTGCCAGTTATTCCTTCCAGTAGTCTACTCATACTTCGACCTATTCCCTGTGGGATCGACCCCAATCTAATTGGGTTCTATATTTGATTCAGCGACCGCATTATACTTTTTCGGAGGTATATTTTGGGCAACATCAAATTTTGGCGCCGTTGCCGGGGAATATAGTTACGAAGTTGAACATTATTGGTTGGAATTGATTGGGTGTGTTCTTACATACTCTCGAGGGCATACGCCGATGTATGCCAAATACTAGGAGTCAAGGCAGTCCCCTGATTCCAATTGATCTTGAAATCGAAAGGACTTTAAGAGCTAATCGGAGAATGGTGAATACTGAAGGAGTCCAGAATCCCGCAGCTGCGGGAGATGTTCACAATCAGCCATTGCATTTGGCTGGTCAGGAAACAGCGGAGCAAACTACTGCTCGATTGACCCGAGAAGAGCATGCTAGACAAGCTGCTCTTAGACAAGCAGAAAGAGATAATCGAGCTATGCAGGAAGCATAACAGCGTCTGGCTGATGCTGAAGAGCGACAAAGACAATTAAGAGAACAACCAAGACAACGTGTGCCTATTTATGATGATCCTGAAGATGAATATGTGGCCTATTTTGAGCCGATTGAGAATGGTGCTATTGTTCCACCTGAGTTACCCCCAGGCACTAAGTTTGACATTACTAGTGCCATGATCCATTTGCTGAACTTGAAAGGTGTGTTCGCGGGTCTTCCTACTGATGATCCAAACATGCGTGTTATGAACTTTGTGGGGGTCTGCACGTTATACAATCTGCCTAGGGTTAACCAAGAGGCGATTCGGTTGAGGTTGTTCCCATTTTCTCTTACAGGAGAAGCGACGTTGTGGTTGGCTGAGCTACCACGAGGTTCTATCACTACCTGGAAGGAATTGAGAAATCAATTCTTGGAAAGATTTTTCCCACCATCCAAGATACTTCAGTTAAAGGACGAGATCTACAATTTTCGACAGCTTCATTCGGAAGCACTTTATGAAACTTGGATGAGGTTCAAGAAAAAGTTGTATAACGTGCCTAATCATAGGATGAGTGGTCGAAATTTACTTGAAATCTTCTACAGAGCTTTGAATGTCAACACAAAGGGGGCCGCGGATACTATCACTGGTGGAGCATTCATGAGTCTGGGATGGAGCCAAGCTTCTGAGATATTGGATCGTGTCACTAAGACCAACCGAGGATGGCATACTCGGGAGGCAGATATGCCGGCTGGGACATATGCTATTGGAGCTTGAGTAGCTCAAAGGGCGTTGGATGAATCTGTGGCGCAAGAGGTTGCTCAGTTGAGGACAGAGATTGGTCTTCTGGCCAAACAGATAGCTGCTAAAGATGCGGAAAAGGTGCATACTGTTGGTGCACAAAGCAAATCAGTTAGACATGATGGTAGTGAGTCAGATGAAGATGCAAAGTATCTAGATCGTGAAGTGGCGGGTTTCCGAGCCAAGGGCCAAGGGTCTAATCAAGACTCTTGAAACTCAAGGAAAGGGAATCAAGGTCAGAACTATTATGGAGACAGCTACAACAAATCGAGATACAGAGATCGTGAACGATACCGTGATGGTGATTGGAGGCGGAAAGATGATCATAGAGAAAAGAATGACACTTATGTACCACGTGGAAGACGTGATGAGGAGTCTAGAAATTTGAGGATGGAGGCACTTCTAAATAAATTGGTGAAAGGAGCAGAAAGTCAGGAGAATTGCTTGAAAGAAATTAGAACTGACATCTCGGGCATAAGTCAGGAAGTGGAGTCTCACTCGACCGCCATCAAACAGTTGGAGCAACAGTTTGGGCAAATTTCAGTGGCACTGAATCAACGTCAGCCAGGCACCTTTCCAAGTAATACCGTCCAGAATCCTAAAAATGATAGTCATTGCCTCGCCATCACTACTAGAAGCGAGAAGTGCACGACAGATCCACCTATGCATGCCGACATTAGTATGCCTAAGGATCCAGTGGTTATCGATGTTGAAGTTGAGTTAGAGTCAGATAATGCAAAGGGTAGCAAGATTCCAAATCACCAGGATGATAACGACAATGCAAAATCTGATAAGAGGAAAGAGAATGAGGTACCAAAAGTACTCAAAACTATTTCGCGACCTCCTCCTCCCTATCCTCAAAGGTTGAAGAAAAAGGCGGAGGAAGGAAAGTGTCAGAAGTTCATCACCATATTGAAGGAGCTGTCAGTTAACATCCCTCTTGTAGAAGAATTAGAACAGATGCCAGGCTATGCCAAGTTCATGAAAGACTTGGTGACTAAGAAGAGAACGGTCAGTTTTGAGCCCACAGATAACATTCACCATTGTAGTGCAATTGCGTCACGGTCCTTAGTAAAAAAAAAGAAGGATCCAGGAGCGTTCACAATCCCATGTACTATTGGGTCATACGACTTTGCTAAAGCACTGTGCGATTTGGGTGCTAGCATCAACCTAATGTCATTAGCCGTGTTTAAGCAGTTGGGGTTGGGTGCACCAAAACCAACCTCCATGAGACTTCTCATGGCTGATAGAACTGTGAAAAAGCCGGTGGGCATTCTGTACGATGTTTTGGTGAAGGTTGCTTCTTTCATATTTCCAGCTGATTTTGTGATCCTCGATTGTGAGGTTGACTTTGAGGTTCCCATCATACTGGGGAGACCATTCCTTGCCACTGGTCGCGCACTGGTTGATATGGAAACCGGGCAGCTGCAATTTAGATTGAATGATGAACAGGTTACTTTCAATGTCTGTCGGTCAATGAAGCAACCAAAAGATAAGAGAGTCATTTCAGTGATAGATGCGGTCGATGATATTGAAGCTGCCGTGCCCATTGAAGAAAGGTTGGGAGTAGAACCTCTAGCTGCAGTGATCATGAACTTTGAAGATGATGGTATAGAAGACTATGATGAGATGGTGGGTGCACTAGCTGGTAAAGGAGCATACACTTATGCGCCCAAGAAACTGGATCTTGATTTAAAGAATAGGATAACTCCACCAGCTCGCCCATCTATAGAGGAGCCTCCAGTGTTAGAGCTTAAGGCTCTTCCAGCCCACCTTCGCTACATATTCTTGGGAGCCAATAATACCTTGCCAGTGATTAGTTCTGCTAAGCTGGCGGAATGGCAAGTAGCGGCTTTGGTTTCGGTTTTGAGAAGATTCAAGAGGGCCATTGGTTGGTCCATTGCAGATATCATAGGTATTCCACCCGGCATTTGCACTCATAAAATTCAGCTTATGCCAGAATGCGTCCCTAGCATTGAACACCAGCGTCGTCTAAACCCACCTATGCAAGAGGTCGTAAAGAAAGAGATCATCAAGTGGTTGGATGCAGGAGTGGTATACCCTATTGCCGATAGCAAGTGGGTGAGCCCGATTCAGTGTGTGCCAAAAAAGAGAGGAATCACGGTGGTTCCGAATGACAAAAATGAGTTAATTCCAATGAGACCAGTGACTGGATGGAGAGTTTGCATGGACTATCGGAAGCTAAATTCATGGACTGAAAAGGATCATTTTCCTATGCCCTTCATGGACCAAATGTTAGACCGCCTTGCTGGCAGAGGATGGTATTGTTTTCTTGATAGTTATTCTGGGTATAATCAGATCTTTATAGCTCCCGAAGACCAAGAAAAGACCACTTTCACTTGTCTATATGGGAAGTTCGCATTCAAGAGGATGCCTTTCGATTTGTGTAATGTACCGGCCACCTTCCAACGCTGTATGATGTCTATTTTCTCTGACATGGTGGAAAACACTATTGAGGTATTTATGGATGATTTTTCTGTAGTGGGTGACTCGTTTGAGGGTTGTTTGGCACACCTGGCTAATGTGCTGCAAAGATGCGAGGAGTGCAACCTAGTGTTGAATTGGGAAAAGTGTCACTTTATGGTAAATGAAGGTATCGTATGGGGGCATCAGATTTTGAAGAACGACATGGAGGTGGATAAGGCAAAAATCAAAGTAATTGAGAAGCTGCCCCCACCTATATCTGTAAAAGGCATTCGAATTTTTCTGGTTCATGCTGGTTTTTACAGAAGGTTCATCAAAGACTTCTCCAAGATTGCTCATCCTTTGTGAAAACTTTTAGAGAAAGAGGTGAAGTTCGTGTTTGATGAAGCATGTCTTAAAGCATTTGAGTGTCTTAAAAATAAGTTGGTGTCAGCCCCCATCATTGTGTCACCAGATTGGACTAAACCTTTTGAGGTTATGTGCGATGCTAGTGGAGTGAATTTGGGAGCAGTCCTGGGTCAGAGACTTGAGAAGATATTATACCCGATCTACTACGCTAGCAAAGTGCTTAATCCAGCTCAAAAGAATTACACTGTGACTGAGCAGGAGTTGTTGGCAGTAGTCTTTGATTTCGAGAAATTCAGATCGTACTTGATTGGCATAAAGGTGATTGTGCACACAGATCATGCGGCTCTTTGGTATCTTATGTCAAAAAAGGATGCTAAGCCAAGACTGATTCGGTGGGTACTTCTGTTGCAAGAATTTGACTTTGAAGTCAAGGATCGAAAGGGAACCAAAAATCAAGTGGCTGACCATCTGTCACACCTTGAGGAGGAAGCCATGCTGAAAGTGAAAGATGATCTTGAAATTGATGATACTTTTCGAGACTAGCAAGTGCTTGCAGCATCCCAAGATTTAATCCCGTGGTTTGCTGATTTTGCCAACTTTTTGGCAAGTGATCTAGTCCCCGAGGATATGAAATATCAACAGAGAAGAAAGTTCATGCATGAGGTAAGAAAATTCTTTTGGGATGAGCCATATTTGTTCAGAGTGTGTGCTGATGGCATTATTCGAAGATGCATCCCAGAGGTCGAAATGATGAGTATTTTGGAAGCATGGCACTCATCTCCAGTTGGGGGTCATCATGGAGGTGCAAGGACTGCCTATAAAATCTTGCAATGTGGGTACTATTGGCCCAACATTTACAAGTATGCTCATAACTATGCCCGCGCTTGTGACCGGTGTCAAAGGCAAGGTAATATTTCTCGCAGACACGAACTTCCCATGACTACGATTCTTGAACTTGAATTATTTGATGTGTGGGGAGTTGACTTTATGGGTCCATTTGTGAGCTCGCATGGAATGAAGTATATCTTGGTGGCTGTTGACTACGTTTCTAAATGGGTGGAGGCAATTGCACTTCCCAATAACGAAGAAAGAAGTGTCACAGCTTTCTTGAAAAAGAATATTTTCTCACGATTTGGGACACCTCGAGTTATTATTAGTGATGGTGGATCCCACTTTTGCAACCAGCTGTTTAAGGCTTTTCTTGAAAAATACGGTGTAAAGCATAAGGTGGCCACACCTTACCATCCGCAGACAAGTGGACAGGTTGAGGTATCAAATCGTGAAATCAAGTCTATCTTAGCAAAAACAGTCAATGCTAATAGGACTGATTGGGCTTGTAGATTAGATAATGTATTATGGGCATATCGAACAGCTTTCAAAACACCAATTGGTGCTTCACCGTATCAGTTGGTTTTTGGAAAATTTTGCCATTTGCCCGTCGAACTGGAACATAAAGCATTGTGGGCATTGAAGAGGTTGAATTTAGACTGGGATGAAGCGGCTAAAATGAGACTGGAACAGATGAATGAGATGGATGAATTTCGTCTCCGGGCTTATGAAAGTTCAGCATTGTATAAAGAAAAGATGAAATTGTATCATGATCGTCGCATTGAGAATCGAGAGTTTCATCCGGGAGATTTGGTGTTGCTGTATAACTCCAAGCTTTGCCTGTTTGCTGGAAAGTTAAAGTCCAAATGGTCTGGCCCATTCACAGTAGTTCGGGTATTCTCTTATGGTGCTATTGAGTTGAAAGAAGCAGATAATGTCCTATTCAAAGTCAATGGACAACGTGTTAAGCACTATGTAGGAGTTCCGGAAGAGATAAGGACGATTGAAGAACTTGAACTTGATGAAGTCTGAGTAGTCAAGTTAGCAATGTCGTGCCGCGACGTTAAATCAGGCGCTTCATTGGAGGCAACCCATGGGCAACTTGGGGAAGTTTGAGTATCCAAGTTAGCCACGTCGTGCCGCGACGTTAAATCAAGCGCTGATTGGGAGGCAACCCAAGCTTTTGTTATGAGGAAATCGGATTATTGCATAGCAGTTAGTTGAAAATCACAAAATCTATGAGAAGTGGGTAAATTTAATCCACGACATAACTCACGGAACGTGAGGGGGTTCTACGCCACGTGGATGACATCCTCAAACTCAGAGAAAGATTTCCAGGCTCTGAATCAGTTCCACGAAAGCAATCACGTGACGTGAATGGTATCCACGCCACGTGACTGATGTCGTAGAAATCAGACATTCAGTCCAGTTACAGAACACCAGTCATGATAGACTCCACGTCACGTGGGTGTCAGTCAGGTGGCGTGGGTCGTGTCGTGAAACATAAAAACATCCAAAATCAGAATCTGACCCGACCTGAGCCCAGTTTTTCCAAAATAAATCTGAAACCCTTTCTTCCTAACCCAATTTATACCCGGTTAAAACCCTTTGTTTCCCACTTTAAATTCATTCAACTTAAACCCTAAAATTCTAATTCCCTCTACTTCTCCCTATTAAATCAGAATCATATCTCTCCCAAACTCCAAAAATCCAAAAACCATATCCCAAACACTCACCAAATCCGTTCCATATTTGAAAACCCAAACCCCATTACCAAATAGGTCCGAAAATTTGAATTCACTATACAAAACCCGACCCAAATCCGACCCCATACCCAAAAAATTAATCCAAACCCGTTGCTATGCCTCCAAAATCCAATCCCAAAAGTGACCACCTTGATGCATCATCCCGAATTCGTACCAAAAATCCAGACTTACCGACCCATCTGAGGGATGAACCCACTGAGTCTGAACCAAGTGGTTTCGTGGAGGAGTTTGAGATTAGTCAGAATGACACGGCCTTAATCCCATGGGCTACTAGGTTACAGACGCGTGCCCGAACGGTTGCCCGGGCTGCAATTCAGCTGGTCCCACCACTTGCTGAGCCCGTGGTACCAGCCACATCTTCTGAGTCGGTCCCCCAGTCTGAAGAGAGGGAGAATGCTTCTGAGTCAGGGTCTGCGACTGATGCTACAGGTCAGGGTACGTCTGCAGATGAGGCTACGGGTCAGGATACATCTGTGGAAGAGGCTACAACCTCTCCTTCCGGTAATGGTGCCGAGAGTGCCCTGACTACTGCACATGATATAGAGGTTCAAAGGTGGTGTGTACAGGGCATGCGTGCTATTTATGATCGAGATGCTGACCTGACAGAGCGTGGTGTGTGTCGGAGAAGCATTATGGAGGAGCCCCGATATAGACTGGAGGAACTGAGGTCATTGCCGGATATTTGGCCTCTTTTTGAGCGATATGGCTTAGGTTGGATGGCACAGCCGTCTGGCAGGTATAGCTCGGAGGTGGTCCGAGAATTTTATGCTTCCTATGCTGAATCTATTGTTTGAGCACCCCAGTGGGACAACGATACATTTTGCAGCCAGTATTACCCCATGTCATGGTGCGGGGTACCTGAGTTGACATTTCAGAAGAGACCATTCATCGCTTCTTATTTGGGACTGACCGTCCAGTTCCAGTTTTGACAACTGAATTTGATCACAGGCTGGCCACGGTCAGAGATAGAGTTAGAATGAAAGATGCCGAGCAGAAGTTAGAGTTAGTTAAATGGATTGCAGGTTACATAGCCGAGGAGGGTGTAGCAGCTAGTTGGGTGACTGGGAAGCTGGACATCAAAAAGTCCACTCTCTATTTCGCTGGTCGTTTCTGGTGGTCAGTGGTTCGTCATAGGTTGGGTCCAACCAATGCTGATAATTCTCTCACACTGGACAGGGCGGTAGTAGTGGCCAGCATCTTGGCTGGGTATGAGATCCATTTTGCAAGATACATCGTCCAAGAAATCCACGAGCGAGCATTCCGAGATCACACAAGTATCCCTTTCCCATATCTGATTCAGGGTTTGTGTGATAGAGCTGGGGTTGCCAGAATACCTGCCATCGATAATTCTATAGAGGTGACTCGTTTGGCAAATATTGCAATAATGCAGCAGAGGGGTCTACACCCCATTATTCCCCGAGGATCACAGCCGTCTGAGGCATCAGGTGCTGCACTTGATGAGGTGAGTGGTGTACCTTTACATATTCCTGCACCAGTTAGACTACCGGCACCGACTGAGGGCACTGGCCCTGTTGATGAGAGCGACCCAAGTACTAGTGCCCCACCAACACCTGCTGGAATGGTGTCCGTCTCTCGAGACTCTTTGCAGCAGCTAGTTGACAGGCAGACAGAGATGTTTGAGCGCCAGGCTCATACTGAGACTCAGATGGCTAAGATGGTATCCCAACTTAAGCCTTGGGTTCGATCTACAGTCGAGGCTGCTGAGACTAGGGTGGAGGATCGGATGACTGCAGCTATGGACCAGTTTATGCGGGGCCTGCATGGGCAGATTGACAGTTTCGAGGCACGTATGGCCTCCCGCTTAAGTGCTGCATCGAGCCCTGACTTGGCCGGCTTGACCCAGGAGGTTGCTACATTGAGAGAGGAGGTTCGGACACTGGCATCGACTAGTACACCGATTATACCACCTATGCCTGTCCCGACCTCCGTACGCCCAGCATTTGAGGTGGATTTGTTTGCTGATGAGGAGCTAGAGTTAGATAGAGGAAAGAGACCTCGTAGTCCGGCGGATGGGGGTGCGAGTGATGATGAGTTCGATAGTGATCTGAGGAGGGCTGTTAGAGCCTCCCGGGTAGAGTACCACGCGAGCAAGATTGAGGCAGAGTAGAGGGCGCGTGGTGCATCTGCCAGTCAGACTATTCCCCCACCGGATGTGACCACTGCATAGTCTGATGATCCCGCGGCTGGCGGGCCCACTTTCGGCGCTTAGAGCACTATAGGTATGTCTTCACTCCCTTATTTTGGATATGATATCAGTGCATTGAGGGCATTGCACCATGCTTAGTTGGGGGTGGGGGTGTACCACTACTTGGGGTTTTTTGTTGCCGTGTTTCTTTTCCCCCGAGTGTGTTATCATAGTAGAACCGGCATGTGTAGGATGATATTGTTGATGTTTTTTTTTTTTTTTTATATTTCTTGCTGTATTAGGAGAAAAATAAGGGAACTTTAAGTGCAGTTCAGTTTTGAAAAATGTCTTATGTGTTGTTGTTGCTAAGGATACCCCTCCTAAAATTTTGGTTTTTGGAATTGACATGCGTTATGTGTGACTGCTGTTGGATCTTGTTATGGCACTAAGAATTATAGGCAAACAACCGTAGCTAGCATTGCATGAACGGATAGGTAGTAGTTAGTAAGATAACCCTGTGCTATGTGCGTGTGAGGTCACTACTTAGTTAGCTGTGTGTGTGAGATCCAGAACTTGCCCGGTTAGTCTTGCCTAAGTTAGAAGATAAGGATTAGGAAAGGATCATAGGCCGTTGTTGAAATAGTCCACTATTAGCCTAAATGCCAAACCAAAAGAATAAGTATCCCTTGATCCCAACTTTTGAGCCGTAATTGTCCTATTTCTTTAATTAGCCTATTCATCTTCCCATTTTTTAATCACAATGAACCTGTCTTGGCCCTGGTCCCTCCTTAGACACTGTGTACCTTAACTCAGGCAAATAGCCTAAGTTGAGGGTGGCTATTATAGGGGTGTGTAGATTGAGTTGGGCATGAAGAAGGGTTAATAAAGAAGAAAAAAATTTGGGTGTGAAAAAAAAAAAAAAAAGAGAAAAAAAAAGAAGAAGAGGGGTATATGTGTTTAAAGTTGAGGAGAAAAACCACACCCCAAGTCTGAGAAAAAAGAATGAAGAACAAAGGAGAATAAAAATGAAAAAGGTTGGAAGTGGGAGCCAAAAATAGTGTAGTGTCAAGGAGGGTTGAGTCACTATATCCATATGCACCATACCTGTCCCTAAGCCTACATTATAAGCCAAGTAAAGTCCTATAGTGATCCTAGTCCAACTGTCTGAAAACTAAGGTGTAGAAAATAAGGGCAAGCCTATGGTATTTAACGCACACTATCTTAACTTCTTTTTGAGCGTGAGTGTTTTGACCTCATCCCTATGTTGATATTCATTAGTATATTGAGAGTGCATGGGACTTCTTTGATTGTAAGGGCACATGGGTTGCTTAATTAGCTGCTAGTTGTTCTGGAAATGTCAATTGCATATACGCTTAGTTGTTTGTGCATAATTTGGTGCCATCACTTGATCCCTGCTATGTCATGATTCTGCACTGCTTACATACACACTTTGATTCTACTTTGAAAATAGGAGGGGTCAGAAAAGTTTTTGTATCAAAAAGCAACAAGTTGACTGCCATAAGTCCCTTAGGTTTCTCTTAGTTAAGCATTATGTTGGTGTAGTTTTATGTTGTTCTCCTGAGGACATGCAAACGTTCTAAGTTGAGGGTGTTGATGTGCCATGGTTATATGGCACTTTCGATGCTTAAAACAAGGAAAAGATGCAATAACTTGGGTGTGTTTTATTGGTATGATGTGGTTTCTGTCCTAATTTGCAGGAAAACAGGCTTTAAAGACATAATGAGCAAAAGAGGAAGAATCAAGCCCGAGAACGAAGCGTCAAGTGAAGAAAGAACAAGAGGCTGCAAAAGAGAACCATTCACACCACAAGTCACGTGGCGTGGAAGCCATTCACGCCACGTGAGTGGCTATCGTGACAGTCCAGAAAATAGAAAATTCCAGCCTGATTTCCACGGCAGGTGTCATGTGGTGTGACTGACACCCACGTGGCGTGGAAGCCTGCCGTGAGTTCACTTCAGAGATCCAAGAAAAGGGCCTGATTCCCACGATACAAGTCACGTGCCGTGACTTGGTTCCACGATACCAAGTCACGACATCGTGAAAGCTGCAGACTCTGTTCTCCTATTTTGTTCTGGATAGGACTAGTTTTGTATCTATAAATACCCCTAGGTAGTCTTAAGTACGATAGTTGGACAATTTGCTATTTTAAGAGTTATTTTACATTATTTGAGACATATATTTTGGTTTTGTATTCACAAACCCTAATTCTGAAATTGATTGATAATTGAAATTTTGGGTTTTCCTTCATTCTTGTGAAATCATAATTATGCTTTCATCTTTGGATTATTATTGTGTTCTTGCAACTATGAGTAGCTAAACCCATCAACTAGGGTTGTGTGAACCATGAAGAATTAACAAAACCTGTGAAGTGCAAGACAACTTTGTACTGCTGTGTATGCATGTATTGTTGTCTCCTTCGTATTGATTGCTTTTCTAATGGTTGCAAATGTTAGAATCTTGCCTGTAATCTAGACTTGCTCGAGAAAGAGGTAGAGATTGGGAAAAAAAGATAACAACAGAGATTTGAAGCTATCAACCTTCATCTGATAACCGGAGCCTTAGCGGGAAAGGTTACCTGAAGTCCAGGACAAGGGTTAGTAGTGCGACACTTGCAGATCGAGAGGAGAAGAGTGAAATTCGTCTAATGACAGTCGAGAGACAGTTAGATGAACCTAACTTGTTAGATTTTGCATGTAGCGCAGTGGGGCAGTCTTGTTAAGCTCAAGTCACCGGTGGAGTTAAGGAATCATTGGGGATCACAGTCCTAGTGAATTCCTCTTATTATTTACAAGCTCGATATCAGTCAACAATCGTCATCGTTACTATTTTCTAGCAAAACCCCCCAGTTTTAGTTACTTGCCAGTTATTCCTTCCAGTAGTCTACTCATACTTCGACCTATTCCCTGTGGGATCGACCCCAACCTAGTTGGATTCTATATTTGATTCAGCGACCGCATTGTACTTTTTCGGAGGTATACTTTGGGTGACATCACTCGTGCGGGAGAGATATCTCAAAATCACTGGGTACTATGATCTTGGGGATAGGATCATGGACCTCAACTTCTACAATTACTTTTTAAGTAGGTACAACAAACTCAGCGAAGAAACGACAACTCCTGGTGGTAGAAAAATTGAGGAGTTACTTGCTGAGTTTGAATGGGATGAGGACATGATAGATTACTGTAGAGGGAAGAGGCCAAATCTAGGTGCCATGGATTGGACGGAGGCAAAGAGGATTCTCGCAGTCCTGAACTTGGAGAAAAAACATTTTGTGACTGTTGAGATCATCATGAATGTTTATGACTGCAACATACCAGTTATTGAAGATTGGCAATTTTGGATTTGCATGGAGCCTTTGTTGAGTTGTTACCAAAATTGTTGAAGCAAAATGGCATAATGAATCACTTGCCAGAAAAGTTGCTCAATGAACGATGGGTTTTTGATGGTCGAAAATAGAACATTCCCAAAAATGAGACTGGTACCTCTTGCAGGTCTTACTCGCTTACATTTATTGAACTTTTGATAACCGAAACTTGTATTACAACTCCCAAAACTCTATTGAACGATAACACAGTTTTAAGGATGCAAGAGGTTTGGGCTGCTGGGGTGGCATATAAGAGTTTGGAGCCCTGATGTGGGTTGTAATTTTTAGACAACATAATAATTTTTTACTTTTAGTATCTTTAGTTATTATATTAGGTAATTGGTTATGACAATATTTGTAATAGATTATAGCCATACTATTAATTGGTATCTTTAGTTTGTATATAACAAATTAGAGCCATATTTTTAATGGGTGTTACAACAGATTAGTCATCTATTGGAAATAATCAAACAGATATGCTCATCTATTGCAACAAGTTTGTCATTTGTTGCAGTAGATGTCGAATATGTTTGATTATTTTCTACAGTCATCATATATGTTGCAACAGATTACTCATCTGTTGGAAATATTCAAACAGATATGCTCATCTGTTGCAATAGGTTTGTCATCTACTACAACAGATGTCTAATATGTTTGATTATTTCCTACAGTCATCACATATGTTGCAACAGATTACTCATTTGTTGCAACAGATGAAGCATCTGTTGGAAATAATCAAACATATATGCTCATCTGTTGCAACAGGTTTGTCATCTGTTGCAGCAAATGTCTAATATGTTTGATTATTTCCTACAGTCATCATATATATTGCAAAAGATTACTCATCTGTTGGAAATAATCAAATAGATATGCTCATCTATTGCAACAGGTTAGTCATCTGTTGCAGCAGATGTCTAATATGTTTGATTATTTCCTATAGTCATCACATATGTTGTAACAAATTACTCATCTGTTGTAACAGATGAAGCATCTGTTGGAAATAATCAAACAGATATGCTCATCTATTGCAATAAATTTGTCATCCGTTGTAGCAGATGTCTAATATGTTTGATTATTTCCTACAGTCATCATATAGTTTCAACAGATTACTCATCTGTTGCAATAGATGAAGTATCTGTTGGAAATAATCAAACAGATATGCTCATCTGTTGCAACAAGTTTGTCATCAGTTGCAGCAGATGTCGAATATGTTTGATTATTTCCTACAGTCATCACATATGTTGTAACATATTACTCATCTGTTGCAACAGATGAAGTATCTGTTGGAAATAATCAAACAGATGTGCTCATCTGTTGCAACAGGTTTGTCATCTGTTATAGCAGATGAGGCACCTATTGGAAATAATCAAGAAAATCTTTACATCTGTTGCAACAGATGACAAACCTGTTGCAGCATATGAACACATCTGTTGGAAATAATCAAACAGATATTCCCATCTGTTGGAAATAATCAAACAGATATTTCCATCTGTTGCAGCAAGTTATAATCTGTTGTAATAGGTTATGTAGTTAGTTGAACATGTAAATGATATTAAATTCATTGAGATTGTAATTAAACTTGTTAATTGAAAGCTAATTATAGTTAAATAACCTTTTTATTACCAATCATGATGCAATGAAGCAATTCACATCAATTTAGTCGATTGATCACTCTATTTAGGATGAATACAGTTAGTTGAACATGTAAATGCTATGAAATTCATTGAGATTGTAATTGAACTTGTTAATTGAAAGCTAATTATAGTTAAATAACCTTTTTTATTACCAATCATGATGCAATGAAGCAATTCACATCAATTTATTTGATTGATCCCTCTATTTAGGATGAATACAGTTAGTTGAATATGTAAAAGCTGTGAAATTCATTGAGATTGTAATTGAACTTGTTAATTGAAAGCTAATTATAGTTAAATAACCTTTTTTTTACTACCAATCATGATGCAATGAAGCAATTCAAATCAATTTAGTCGATTGATCACTCTATTTAGGATGAATACAATTAGTTGAACATGTAAATGCTATGAAATTCACTAAGATTGTAATTGCACTTGTTAATTGAAAGTTAATCATTGAGATTGTAATTGAACTTGTTAATTGAAAGCTAATTATAATTAAATGAAGCAATTCACATCAAACATATGTAGAGTATAATGGAAATAATCAAATATATAATTCATTTGTTGGAACAGATTCATATCGGTTTGATTGCGTCTAACAAATGGGTCATCTGTTGCAACAGATGGGTATCTTCTACAACAAGTGTAGAGTCTGTTGGAGATGATCAAACATATCTAAACTTGTTGCAATAAATGGACATATCTGTTTGATTGTGTCCAACAGATGGGTCACCTATTTCAACAGATGGGTCATCTGTTGCAATAGGTGTAGAGTCTGTTGGAGATGATCAAACATATTAGACATTTGTTGCAACAGATGTCAAAACCTGTTGTAACAAATGGACATATCTGTTTGATTGTGTCCAACAAATGGGTCACCTATTGCAACAGATGGGTCATATGCAACAGGTGTAGAGTCTGTTGGAGATGATCAAACATATTAGAAATTTGTGGCAATAGATGTCTAAACCTATTGCAACAGATGGACATATCTATTTGATTATGTCCAACAAATGGGTCACCTATTGCAACAGATGGTTCATCTGTTGCAACAAGTGTAGAGTCTGTTGGAGATGATCAAACATGTCTAAACCTGTTGTAACAGATGGACATATCTATTTGATTGTGTCTAACAAATGGGTCACCTGTTGCAATAAGTGGGTCATCTGTTGCAGCAGGTGTAGAATCTATCGAAGATGATCAAACATATTAGACATTTGTTGCAATAGATGTCTAAACCTGTTGTAACATATGGACATATCTGTTTGATTGTGTCCAGCAAATGGGTCATCTGTTGCAACAGATAGGTCATATATTGCAACAGGTGTAGAGTCTGTAAGAGATGATCAAACATATTAGATATTTGTTACAACAGATAACTAATCTGTTGCAATAGATGTCTATATCTATTACAACAAATGTGAATATCAGTTTGATAATGTTCATTTAAGGATAAATTTGTTGCAATATATGACTAATCTGTTGCAACATATTTTATTATTTAAACTAATTTTCCATCTGTTGCAACAAAATAAGAACCCACACATAGTACATTGTTGGATCATAAACAAAAATATATTTTATACAATAAATAACAAACATTACATCACCAACTTAACTAAAATATGAGTTAAAATTATCAAGTCCACAAAACCAACAACAAGACTATACAATAATTATGGAGCATTTCGATCCGAGCATGTAGTTCTTTTGTGTCCAATCGTCTTACATATAGAGCACTTATTTTTTCTCTTTGGAAATGATTCTCCGACTCCACGCCTCCTCTTCTTAGGCCTTCTTCCCAGTTTGCTTGGGCCAACATATGGAGGAGGTATTTCTCTCTGTAAAATCTCCAAAGGAACAATCCACGAATCTTTGGGAGGCACCAGATTAATTTCATCACAATATTCAATTGTGTACTTCTCCACCGAATAATATGGAGATGCGTACTCAAAAATTTTGTTTCCAAAATCTGCAGCATGTTGGACTTGAAGCACTGCCATAGAATGTGGACAAGGTATTTTGTCCAAGTCAAAAACTCTACATGTACAAGTTCTCCTTTGAAGATCGACCGTGGCAACATCACCATGACCGGTGATAGTGAACTTGTAGTTAGATATTTGATGAGCCAATAACTTGTTCCCCAAGTTGATGTACTTTGATATTTGTTTTTCCATTGTAGGAGCAAGTCTATTTGGTGAGTTGGTCAATTCCATATGCCTCTCGTGGGAATTTTTTGCAAACCTTAAGTTTATTTCGTCAAATAGAGTGACAATGGGAAATTCTCTTTCAACCTCAAACATTGCATTCACCGACTCAACAATGTTTGACGTCATAATATTATACCTATACAAAAAAAACCACTTAGTAAGACATAGAATTACAATAAACTCAAACAAGACAATTACACTCAATTTATAATATTGTACCTATTTTCCAAACAGAATGCCCTACTCCATTTGTGGAATCCGACACATTCGAGATGTTTGGCTGCCTTAGGTACCATATCCCTTATTTGATTGAAATGGTCATAGAACTCACCTCTATCATATGCTTTCGCTGCTTTATAAAAATAAGATACGACCTTTGAATTGTGAAAGTTGTTTCGAATATTTTCCCCAAGGTGCCTCATGCAACAACCATAATAAGCTGAAGGGTAGACAATCGAAACCATCTTTCCGATACTTGGATGCCTATCAGAAATTATGCACAACTCATCCATATCATCTACATAGTTTCTCATTTGTTCAAACAAATATTGGTATGAGGCATCACATTCCTTGACCACTACACAAAAAGCCACCAAAAAGATATGATTCTCCGCATCTTGTGCCACCGCCGATAGCAATACTCCTTCATACTTGCTCTCTAAGAATGTCCCATCAATGGCTATGACTTTTCTCATTTATTGAAAACCATGAATCCAAGCCGCATAGGCTACAAAAAAGTACTTGAACCTTCCATTTTCATTAACCTGCAATGCCATCTTACTTCCTGGATTTGCAGACTCAAGCATATAACGGTACGCATCAAGCACTGCATACCCGTGCTCATGTGTTCCCCTAACCAAAGACTTTGCAATCTCCATGCCCTTATAAATCTTCCAATAACTCACCTTACAACCCAATTTTGTACGGAGTTGATTAACCATATCTCTTGTAGACGGGCCTTTACCATTGGGGAAGCTATTTTTGAAGTATTTACCAATGACCTTTGCCGTGGCGTGCGGATCATGACTCGTAATATGCTCCAAACCACATGTGTGATACTTTTCATAAGTTCTAATATAGAATCTGTCAGAACTTATGAATTTCACAGCCCTCAACCACCACTTACACTTTGGATGTGCACATCTAAAACAATACACACTACGCGAATTACTCACCTTCTTGAGTCTGAAATATTTTTTCAAGCAAGCAATATGCAATGAAGTGACTAGTTCTTCCTTGTTCTTGAATGTCATTCCCTTGTAAAAACCTTTTTCATCATCTTGAAGATTGCTTGACTATGTTGATTGAGAACTACCCACTGTATTACTCGCAACAACGGGTGTAGGTGTTTGGTCATCCTCCTCTTCATCTCCACTCTCATCATCTGGAATATTCATGTCCACACCATCCAATTCATCATTTAACATATCTTGTTGGTCTTGTTCTATATTCTAATTCTCTATTGATTTTTCAACCACGTACACCCTTAAAATGGGTCTAGCTACATGACTTAGATAAGCACGAACCTGATTGCTTATCTTAAAAAGTAGGACCTTCGAATTTTCAAAAGAGCTGTGCATGTAACTCATGACAAAATCTTTTGATTGGAAATAAAGTCCACAATTGCTGATGATTAAGTTCACAAAATCATCATACAATACATCTCTTTGGACTGTCATCGCTATTATCTCTAACATGTCACCATCATTCCAACGCCAAATAAATCAATTGTTCTTCTTTATCCACTCACCATGACAATCAACACCTACTGTTATTCAATCCTTCATTAATGGTACCTAAAGAAATTTGTGTAAAAAAATTAATAATGATAGTAATTTGAGTGGCTATGTACAATAAAAAAAATTAAATGCTCTATCATTGTCCCAACAGATAAGTATCTGCTGCAATAGATGAGTCATCTGTTGCAGCAGATGACCTATCTGTTAGGTGCATGTTCAGAACCAGTAGCTCAATCCAACAGGTAAGTCATTTGCTGCAACAGATGAGTTATCTATTGCAACAGATGAGTTATCTGTTGCAGCAGATGAGTTATCTATTGCAGCAAATGCTCTATCTATTAGATTGAGCTTCTGAATTTGAACCAGCTTTACCAGCTAGTGTAGTCTGAATCCAACAGGTAGGTTATCTGCTGCAATAGATGTGCGATCTATTGCAACAGATGACCAATCTGTTGTAGCTGATGACTTACCTGTTGGATTGAGCTACTATTTCTGCAGCTCAATCCAACAGATTAGTCATCTGCTGCAATAGATGGGTCATCTATTGAAATAGATTACTTATCTGTTACAGCAGATGACCTATCTATTGGGTGTATGTTTAGAACTAGTAGCTCAATCTAACAGGTAAGTAATCTGCTGCAACAAATAACTCATCTATTGCAGCAGATGCTCTATTTGTTGGATTGAGCTTCTGAATCTGAACCAACTTTAACTTTACCAACTGATGTAAGATGCACCCAACAGGTAGTTCATCTTTTACAACAGATGAGTGATCTGCTGCAACAGATGACCAATCTGTTGCAGCAGATGACTTACCTGTTGGATTGAGCTACTAGTTTTGTAGCTCAATCTAATAGGTAGGTCATCTGCTACAATAGATGAGTGATCTATTGCAACAGATTACCCATCTATTGTAGCAGATAACTAACCTATTAGATTAAGATGCTGTAACATGAATCGAATAGGTAGGCCATCTGCTGCAATAGCTAGGTCATCTGTTGCAACAGATGGTTCATCTATTGCAATAGATAAATAACCAGTTGGAACTACTTTAACAGTAGTGGAAACAATCCCACAGCTATTGTAAATTAATATAACAGTTGTTGGATATGCTACAGAAAATTATTGAAAAAACAGCAGCTATATCCAGATGAGAAATTGAACTAAAAATCATTATTTTTACTTACCAAAATCACCAATGAAGTAATGGTCAGTGATATACGAACAAAATTTGGTCCAAAATTTCAAGCAAGAAGAAGAGGTAGTAGCAGCCACAACAACAACAATAATGGCGAAGAAGAAGAAGAAGCAGTAGCAGCAGCAACAACAACAACAATGGCGAGAAGAAAATAAAGAACAACAACAAGAAAAAGAAGAAGAAAAGAAGAGAAGTAGTAGAAGAAGAAGGAAGAAGCAGCAGCAACAAAAATGATGGAGAAAAAAATGCAAATGAGGAGAGAGGAGAGAGAAAATAGATAAGAAGAGACAATTATTTTCCCCCCATTTTTAGTTTAGGATTTTATAAGTTGGGCCAAAGTGTAAAATAAAAAACTTGAGTGGAAAACCACACATGAGTCAAACTTTCTTAATTCTTAATCTAATATTTGTCACCTATACTCAATAATTAAAACTTGAGTCACCACAATTTTATTTTGAAACTTTTGTGTCACCCTTAATTCATTGTCCCTGGATTGTTGGCAAATTAGTTGTCTAAAAGTGATAATAACCATCTATTCTAGATGATGAGTTTAATGAACTGAACTTGCACATTATTCAAGAATTTCAATGCAAATTTTTGTTTTTCATGAAAGAAAGTAAATTTATATCTTTTATCAAGAGATAATATATCATATAGTCACTCAACTAAAGATGTCACTTTTCTTTATTTTATAATTCAAAGTGACTCACCTATTAGAATTTCACTCACAAAGCCACTCAACCATTTTAGGACAATTTTTCCATTTAATTTTGTGGACATGAATATTTTTTTTTAAAACCAAATTTTTAAGATATAAAATGCTACACATTTTAACCATTTATTAATCCGCCCTACTTGGCCCAACCTCAAAATATAACAAAAGTTATCTCTCCTCTCTATATTTTTTTTCTAATATATCTTGTTTTATATTGTTTTATATTACTCATATTTTACACTAGGTTATCAACACAAGTCTCTAACCAATTGATATCCTCATAAACAGGGATTACCTACTTTCTTAGAAGTTAGTCAATTTCCTTTCCGATTCGGTACACATGCCTATGTTTATAATATCTCTAATAGGGCCTTCATAAGTCTTTGATCTTCAATTTAATTGATGCATACATGACTTTATTTATATATTTTTGTGATAGTTGCCTTGGTATGATAACCAATATATTTCAAGTTTAAATTATAATGTTATCATATGTCCACTAACTTATATATAATTCTAAATTAAATTCTATGCAAATATGAAAGCATCCCAGTTAGAATACTCTTAATTATTTCTTTATCATATATTTATAATTGTTATTTGGGTCATAAAGTAGAAGAATATTGAATAGAAATTATATGTTTTAGTTCTCACAAACTTTGGATGTTAATTTATTTCTTATAAATCGTGAAAGGATGCATGCAATATTAATGAAATAGTGCTTTTAAATTTACATGTGACATATGATAGTTATAATAATTCCTCTTTCATGTCAACATGAGTATAACTTGTGTGCCACATAAAAGTATATTATAACACTTCTAGTTAATTACTTTCGCATAAGTTTCTTTATTATTTATCATAATTAATTGGTGAATTTGCTTAGAACTGTTACTATTTTAAATATTTCATGAGTTCACATGCTTTTGTGAATTTGTATATTTCAACATGTATTTTATTTTCTACTCATGTTATGTTTTATTAATTTAGAACATTATTTACTATTTATCATAAATAAATAAAAACTATGAAATTAATCCAACTATTTTCTATGATAGTTTTTCACTATGTCGAATTTATCAAAGCTTAAATTCGTGGTGCTTGACATTTCTGGAAATAACTATTTTTCATGGTTACTTGATGCTGAAATTTTCCTTGCTGTTAAGGGTCTGGGTGATACTATAGTCGAAGGAAATGAAGCATCAAGTCAAGAGAAAGTGAAATCTATGATTTTCCTTCGCCATCATCTTGTTGAAGGGTAAAATATGAATATTGAACCTTAAAAAATCCATTTATATAATGGAATAGTTTGAAGGAACAATTGTAACACCCCAAACTTATAATCTAAGATTTGAACTGTTATAGGTATGTTGATAGACCCGAATCAATGAGTTTTATCGTATCTACGTATGTAGGTCAGGTGTAGGAAATGTGTTGGATGTGAATTAAGGTAATAAGAAACAAAGTTGAGTTGAAAGCTTCTCTTTCGATTAAGTTTTCATATAAATTTCTACTAGGGTCAACTTCAAACAAGCATTCCTCCTAGAATATGAGGAGTTACGTGACCCATTACCCACCATTAAAGGTTTCTGGTTCTTCTTTCTAACTCTACTGATCGTTTGTCAATTCGAGGCAAAATAAAAAAGTTATGGACATTTTAGTGAGGCACTATCCAAGGGGTGCATTGGGTAGTGCTCCATGATTGAGAAAAAAAATCCTGGAGGATATTTTTCTACAGCCTAGCAAGCTGGAGAGTATGCCACGGGTTAGTAGGGGAATACACAACAGCGTACCATAAAGGCTGGATAGCGTGCTGACTTGCGAGCCATGCTTGTCCCTCTCAGACATGAATTGTTTCCCTTTTCTTCTATTTTAATGGGGTGTTTTGGTATTTTACCCCCCATATAACCCCCAAGACATAATTTTTAATTCCATATAAGACCAAGGACTTAAAAGATATCAATGTTTCTCTCAAAATTCAAGAAATCAAAGAGTCCTCTCCAAAGTTTAAGCTAGTGTATCAAGCAAACTCTTTCAAATTCTCCTTCAAGTTCTTCAAACTTCTTATTCTTCTCAGGTACACGAGAATTCAGTGATGGATTTCATTCATCCTCACGGCCAAGTATTTTGAAGTTATGCTCAAAGCTAGGGTTTTATAACCAAACCATTAAAGTTGTTTTCTCTCTATGTTCAACCTGACTTCTATGAAAGAATTTTTATGATCTTATGAATATTATATAATTCCTCATTTATATTTTGAAATTCATGATTTTAAAATTATTTTATGATTTATGAATCCTGTTGCAAAGATATATATATACAACAACAACAACATACCCAGTGTAATCCCACCAGGTGGGATATGGGGAGGGTAAAGTGTACGCAGTCCATACCACTACCTCAGATGAAGTAGAGAGGCTGTTTTCGATAGACCCCTGGCTCAGAACAGATAACAATAGCCGACAAAAAAAAAACAAAAAAAAAACAACAAAATAGAAACACATCGCTAGGTGATACAAGAAGCAAGACACTCACAAGGTAATGCTACAAACTATTCATTCGGAAATCACAATCATCACCAAAGCCACGTGAACCAGAATCTGCTAAAAAACAACAGGCACAGATACAAACAAACACTCCTTCAAACACTCCTTCCTACTAATACGTACGCCTTCCTACACCCTAACCCTCTACCCAAATCCGCGCCCTCCACACCTTCCTATCGAGGGTCATGTCCTCTGTAAGCTCTAACTACTCCATGTCATGCCTAATCACCTCCCTCCAATATTTTTTTGGCCTACCTCTACCCCGCCTAAAACCATCCACAACCAACCTCTCACACCTCCATACTGTAGCATCCATGCACCTTCTCAATACATGCCCGAACCATCGTAGCCTCACTTTTCGCATCTTGTCTTCAACCGAAGCCACTCCCAACTTCTCTCGAATACTCTCGTTTCTAATCCTATCCCTCCTGGTCAGTCCACACATCCATCATAACATCCTCATCTCCGCTACCTTCAACTTTTGGATGTGGGAGGTTTTAACTGGCCAACACTCTGCGCCATACAACATAGCCAGATGGACTACCACTCTGTAGAACTTACCCTTAAGCTTCAGAGGCACCTTCTTATATATATATATATATATATATATATATATTAGATACAAGATTTCAGCACATGATTTATGACATGAGATTGAGGTTAGGCTCATAACAGTACAATTTAATAGACATGTTGAGCACAAAATCAAAGTATGGTCCAACTATGTTACATGATATGATATGAGCACTAGTATGTTTTTGAAGGATTATTGTAATGAACTGTTTCATTGTTATGGTATAGCTTGACATGCAAAAATTTGGGTAAAGTTATCCCGGATGAAAATTTTGGAAATTGCAAGCTAAGCTAATATTGGATGAATTTCAGGTGTTGTGTGGTCTTGGTAAATTTTGTATTTGATGGGGTAGTGGTTCATGGATTTGAAATGATATCGAGTTAGCTAAGATATTAAGAAGTTCGTAGAATCTTTTAAAATAGAATTCGGGTTAGTAGAACTTCGGATATAATATTTGACGTAAAGACGTTAGTTCGTAAGGTCGAAATCTGAAGATTGTGTTGTAAAAATATCAAAATTGGGAATAATTCCTGAGTTTCTTCCTCTCTCTCTATTGTAGTGGGAAGAAGGACCACTATAGAAGGATTGGTGTCAGTATAGTGGGAGTCTGGTTTGATTAGTGTCGCTACGGTAGGAGGGTCCCACTATAGTGATGCCACTATAGCGGGAATCGAGCTACTATAATGGGCTCAGTGCAGTAAAATAGCAGTTTTTGGGTTGATTATTTTCATTCCAAAAATATTCAGAGGTCAAACTAGGGCAAAAAAGGGTGATTTTCTTCGATTTCTACCTGAGTTCTACCATTGGGGTAAGTTATTCCACCAATATAACTTTATTTTAATCCCCGAATCATTAGAATTCATAGGGATTGATCATGGTGGGGATGGTGGGTGTAACCCCAAGTTAAGGAACCTGATATAATATGGCTATAGAGAGATTAAAATCAGTTGTTAATAGTTTAAAAGTGTTAAATTAAGTATTCTAAGCTAGAATTAACCCTATTAATCTTAAAGTATGGAGAATTTGGGTGGAATGAAGGGTAAAAAGCCCAAGAATGGTGAAATTGTTCATGAACTTGGGTTTAAAGCAATGAATTTAGGTTTTTATTCCTAGAATTTTTAGATAAATGGTTGAATTATTCCTTGTTTGTTGTTGTTAGATTGAGATCAATCCGAGGCTCCAATAAAAGGCAAGGCTCACAGGAGTTAGAGCATTGCAAGACTTGGTTTGAGGTAGGTTACGATTGTATTAGAATTCAAGCTCAATTTGATTGTAAAAGTGCTC
Source organism: Capsicum rhomboideum (assembly GCA_031232105.1). Classification (NCBI taxonomy): domain Eukaryota; kingdom Viridiplantae; phylum Streptophyta; class Magnoliopsida; order Solanales; family Solanaceae; genus Capsicum; species Capsicum rhomboideum. The sequence continues at coordinate 64,007,210 of CP124718.1, forward strand.
GTTACTGAATATTTGTTTACTTGTTTCAAGTTTTACATGTAATTGGTGTTAAATGATTGAACTTAAACTATAACTATTGTTTAATGGTGAATCTTACTAGAGAATTATGCTAGTAAATAATATATTATTATTGTTGTGAACTGAGTATTGCTATTGTATATCCTGTTATTATAATGGTGGATTTGGGTGAAGTAAGGGTGGAAAAACACTTAGTTTGGGATAAGGTTGGTAAGGTACTAGGTTGATTTATGATATTGGTACATAGACTGAGCTCGTCTTTTGTAGGCCATGGCTAGGGGGCAACCATAAGTCCCATAGCATGTGTGTACACAATAATATAGAGAGTTTGATGGTCCCTTGAGTGGACCGAGTGTGTATATTTCATATATGGTCTTTGAATTCCTTGTGTGATACTTGAGCTGATATAACCTTGATTCCCTTGGGTGGATTTGTTCTTGACTTAATATCCGTTCTTAGTGCTTTGGGTTAACTATTTTATGAGGTTGATGAGATAATGGGGTTTTCTTGATATAAATGGAAATTGATTTGGTTATAGGTTGTCTTGTTGGTTAGTACTAAATTGAGCATTACATGTCTAATTTGAACCTTTGTTACTTGATTTGGCTTGGTTGGTGTTAATATGCATGTTATTGTTGTTTGAATATACATAATTTGGTTGATATGCTTGTACTTGTTTACAATTATTTATTTAAGTGTACATATTAGTTAAGTTGGGTCAGCCTATGATACCTACCAGTACATTGTGGTTTTTATACTTATATTACCTTGTACTCTTCTTTTATTGAGTGTAGAGCATATTCCAATGGCTTCTACGAGACATCACTTGTAGATGATAGCATGAAATCTGATCCAAGGGTAAGCAGTCATCTTTTGGGTAGCCATGGATCTCTCTATATTGAACTTGTCCTTATTGATTCGGACAAAGACACTTTATTTAGTTTGGTTAGTTTTTGGTTGTAATAGATTTATTAGCTAGAATTTTGGTACGTTGACTTTTAGTTCTTGGGGATTATGGTTAAGACTAGTAGTTTGTTAAGTTTTCACACTAGTATTGAATATTAAAGTACTAGCTTTATTAATGAATTATGTTTTGTCTTAAATTGGTTAAGTAATTGATCTTCATATTTGGATTAGATGGTTCTCCCACCGGAGGATTAGTGTGGGTTCCACTCATAACAGGTTGGGTCCTAACAAATTGGTATCAGAGCCCTAGGTTCCTCATCATACTAGGATGGGTCTAGTAGAGTCTTGTGAAATGGTACCAAAACATTTGTACTTTTCTTCGAGAGGCTACAGGACTTTAGGAAAAACTTCACTTCCTTCTTTCTTTCGTGTTATAACTTGATTCCAATTGGTATCTGGTGATCCAAATTGGTATCTAACCTTATTCATTCTATTTCTATTAGATGGTGAATACGAGAGCTAAAGGAGATAGAGTAGAGTTTTGTACACTAGCTACTCCAGTTGTTGAGCCTGTAGTTAGGGGCCGAGGATGGGTGAGGGGAAGAAGAAAGAAAGAAGGTAGGGCAGTACCCGCTAGGGTTGGAGCTAAGGTTACAACTAATCCAGCCATACAAGGATCTGACTCACCTCTCTTACTCAAGGATCACCATGAGGAGGTGGTGAATAATGAGGTACCAGTGCACGAGGATACAACACCGATTTAGGAAGGTGCAACCCCTATTCAAATGTCCTTATAAATTGATACAATATGTTTTGCACTTTTTAAGAGATTTGGTCGGTAATAGGGCCACACCTATACTTCCTGTTTATCATCAGCCTGGGGTACAACTTGCTGCCCCGGTAGTCTCCAAGATGGATGAGCCTTTGGGGACATATGTTGTTTCTCTTCCGGTATTAGGTCCTGCTATGACCTAGAATAAGCCTAAGCTTGTTGTGAAATTTTTTGAAAATGAACCTCTAGTTTTACTTGGTACTAAGATTGAAGATACTTTTGAGTTTATTAGGGATTGTCATGAGCAATTACATGAGATGGGTATAGTAGAGCAGTACGTGGTGGAGTTTGTGACCTTCCAGCTGAAAGAGGATGCCAAATTACGGTGGAGGGCATATATTGAGTGTTAGTCTTCTTTGTTTCCTCTGTTGACTTAGATTCAGTTCCATACTATGTTCTTAAAGAAGTGTGTGCCTCGCACTCTACGTGACAGTAGAAAAAATGAGTTCCTTTTCCTTAAGAAGGATAATATGTTTGTTGCAGCCTATGAAGCTAAGTTTCATGCCATGTACCGATTGCTACTCAGATGCTAGATACAAAGGAGGACCAGATCCATTAATTTGTGAAAGGTTTGAACAATAATCTTTAGATTCCATCACTTCATATGACTTCCTCTGGCAAAACCTTTTAGGAAATGATAAATTTTGTGAAAAAAGTGGAGTGAGTGAGATATGAGGGGTATGCAAAGGTGGCTAGACAGAAGGCCCAAAATATGGGTAACTTTGGTGGTTCATACTCTAGAAGTCATAATTCTCAAGCCTATCCTGCCCGTCCTATTCAGTCAGCCTTGCCAATTTTGATCGAAGGTTCATCAAGGACCATTCAACAGTCTTCAAGTGCAGGTAGCCAAACGTCTTCTTACTCTTTTTCTCATCTGCCTTACTTTAATCGCGCCTTTTATGCTTGTGGTGGGATTGGAAAATTGAAGAGGAATTTTCCTAGTGTGAGACAGTCAAGATTTCAGGGTCAACAACAGTAGTCTAGAGCTTTAGTTTCGGCTGGTAGAGGAGGCAGAGGAAATGCTAGAAACGATCCACAGTGTAGGCATGAAAGTGTTTAGATAGGATGAGGTGGTAACCGGGGAAGTAGTAATACTAATATATATGGTGCACATCTGGCTAAGAAAGGGACTCAGATTGATGATAGGGCACATTGTTATGCCTTTTCGGGTAAACGTTAGGCTGAGGCATCAGATGCGGTTATTACATAGACCATTCTAGTCTTTGACTGAATGGCGTCAGTTTTATTTGATCAAGGTTCTACCTTTATATATATATATCTCTGTTAGATTCACCTTGGGATTGAATTTTGTCTGTGACAATCTTGATGCACCTATTCATGTGTCTACTCCAGTTGGGGATTCAATTTTAGTAACCCAGGTTTATCGTGCTTGTTCTTTTATGTTTGTGGATTTTCGTGCTTGGGTTGATTCGATGATATTCGATATACTAGATTTTGATTTTATTCTTGGTATGACTTGGTTGTATCCATATCATGATGTTTTGAATTGTAATGCTAAGACTAAAACTTTAGCTATGCCGGGGATGGATAAGCTAGAGTGGCAGGGTGTTTATAAACCTGGTTTGTGAAGCTCATTTCTTTTATTCATGCTAAAAATTCAGTAGGGAAGGGATTTTCATCCTTCTTAGCTCATCTCTGGGGCACTAGTGCAGAAGTCCCATCTCTTGAGTCAGTTCCTATAGAGTGTGAATTTCAGGAAAAGTTCCTTACTGATTTTCCTGGTATGCCTCCGAATCGGGATATTGATTTTTATATTGACTTAGAGCCAGACACTCGTCCCATTTCTATTCTTACATATAGGATGGCTCTGGATGAGTTAAAAGAGTTTTAGGCTCAGTTGTAGAAGTTGCTTGTTAAAGGTTTTAATCATCTTAGTGCTTCACCATGTGGGTTCTCCGATTTTGTTTGTTTAGAAGAAATATCGTAGACTTTGGATGTGTATAGATTACCAACAGCTAAATAAGGTTACCATCCATAATAAGTACTTATTACCTAGGATATAGGACTTGTTTGATCAGTTGTCGGGTGCTTCAGCATTCCCCGAGATAGATCTAACGTCGGGGTACCATCAGTTCAAATTTGACTTGAGGATTTTCCTAAGACAACCTTTAGGACTCGTTATGGGCATTACGAATTCTCAGTGATGTAATTTGGGTTTACTAATACACTGGAAACCTTTATGAGTTTGATGAATGTTGTTTTCAAGTCTCTCCTACATTTATTTGTTATACTATTCATTAACGATATTTTGGTGTACTTTAAGAGTAAGGAAGAGCATGCATGGCCTTTGCGCATTGTTTATGATGTGTTGAAGGAGAAGAAGATTTATGCAAAATTCTCAAAGTGTGAATTTTGGATATCTTTTGTGTCCTTCTTGGGGCATATGGTTTCTGAGAAAGGGGTGATAGTAGATCCTCAAAAGATAGAAATAATTAAGAATTGGTTTAGGCCCACCTTAGTGACTGAAGTTCGTAGCTTCGTGGGTCTTGTTAGCTATTACCATAGAATTGTTAAGGACATTACTTTTATTGACACTCACTTGATAAGATTGACTCATAAGGAGGTGCCTTCTTGTAACACCCCGTACCTTCCCGACCCTACTTGAACCATGTTTACCCTAGATTCGAGAGCAATAAGTACGTATTTTGCATTGTTATTGATGGAACATTTGATATTGTGCTAGTAAATGTGATTAGACCTTTGTAGTAGGTGGTGTTTGTGACTTTGTGGAGCATTTGTGGGGTGAAAAGTGAGGTTTAAGGGACATCCAAGCAAAGGTTCTTAAAGATAAGAGGCAAGCAAAAGGTTGGGACTTGAAAGATCCAACCGAATCCGCAAAGAAAAGTCAAAATCAAAAATTAAGTGTGGGGCGCTGCAGGTGGCGTGCCAGCCCGCTTTGGCCTGAAATTTTTTTGGCACAGGCAGAAAGGGGGCGCTCCCAAGGGCATGCCAGGCCGCCCCTGCACACCTTTCAAAAGATGGAATTTCAGCTAAGTCATTGGGGTGCCTGGGGGCGTGCCGAGGTACTTTTGGCCCGATTTCTTCTACGATTATAAGTCTATAAAAAGGACTCTTAGGTTATGGTATCATTATTCCATCATAGTAGGACTATTCTTGAGTAAGTTTCACATCCGAGTTGGAGTTAAGTCGTCGTCATAATTAGTTTATCAAATTATGTTCAATTAAGCCATGAGTGGCTAGAATTGCTTGTTCTTGGGATTGAGGCTACGAACATGACTCTCATGAGTTGAATATTGTCGTGACATTATGGAATTATTTAAAAATGAGATATATGGTGAATCATGCATCAAATTTGGTGGGCTAAGTTAATATGTGTTAATGGACTCAATATGAGGCCCAAAATGAAGCCAAAATGCAAGGCCCAAAGGGGAAAATGACCCAGTCTTCAAATTTGACCAAGTAAACATAGCATTAAATGCCAATAATTGGCTAAGTATGACCACAAGGACTATATAAAGGCAAAGAAATCAGATTTTTATTCCAAAACTCACACATGCCTTTCTAGACATTTCTCTAAAAGATATTTCTCTATTTTCCAAACCCTAAGGCAACCATTTTTCTTTGGACACTTTGGAAAAGATCAACACTTTTCAAGCTTGGGTAAGTGATTATTCTTGTGATTTAATAGATTATACACATGAGAGATGGTGTAGATCATGATGGTTATGTTGGCAAGGTTTAATAGGGCACTTTTGATTTTTGCTAAAAGATGAGCCATCTTTGTGATTTAAAGTTGAAAGGAGACATGGGGTTTTGATGAAAGTGCATGGTATGGATGAAATATCAACATGTATGGTGTGGTTATGTACCTTAATTTGTTATTTTTCTATGGGTATAAATTGTGGGATTGTTGTCGATATATTGTTATGAAGTGTATTGAGGTGACTTGGTGGAGTAATTGTGATGTTGTGGTGATGGAGAAGTGTAAAGTATGAACTTGGTGTGACATGCTATTGGTTTATGATGTATTGGTCAATGTATGGAATGTTGTGGTATTGTTGGTATGATAATTTCATAAATGGTATTATCAAGGGGGAAATGACATGTTAAGGCAATCATGTAACTCATTGTCGTCATATGCATTTGTAAGGTAGTTGGTGGTTAATGTAAACTCTATTATGTACTTGTGTTGTAGAGTGAAACGTAAGGAAGGAGCTGGACTATTGTATGCACATTTAGGATTGTATATTCATATTGGGAATATAAGGTATGTAAGGTTACTCTTTCCGTATCCTTCTGCAGCATATAGTGTTCTCATTGACATTGTACTTGTTCTATTCCGAAATGTTCTAAGGTATCCCATATCTGGTTATCAATTGTTATTAATCACATGCTCCCTACTCATTGATCAATTGTGATTCACATGTCTTATGTTCATTGACGAATGTTCCAAAGGCCCAATAATGTTATATTCCAAAGTTCAAATAATGTTACGACTATCAATGTATCAATCTCAAAAGTAAAGAATAAAGTAATGCATATATGGTTGATGATTGAGTATGGGTGGTAGGTGTAACACCCTGTACCTACCAAACCCTACTTGACAACGTTGAACAATGTTTCCTTAAGTGTCGAGAACCAAAAGTATGTATTATGTAATGTTATTGATGAGGTAATTGATATTAGGCCTATTACAAGGGATTAGACCCTCGTGGGAGGTGTAACAGCCCGTATGTTGTCGAACCTATACGACTGCATGTACATTGATGGAATTAATTAAACATGAGAGCTTTAAAGAATTATGAAATTATTTGTTGGGGCTTATATGAGACTTGAGCCATTGGGCCAAATGAGGCCCAAAGATCATAAGAAAGACTTGGCCCAATGGGGCAAAACATGATGCAATCTTCCATTTGACTAATCAACCATGCATTTAATGGCAAGAGATGGGTAAGAGTGACTTGAGGGATATATATATATATATATATATATATATAAGAGGAATTATTCATTCAATTGGTGGGCTCAATTAATAATTTGTAATGAGATAAATAAGGCCCAAAAAGTAGCAAGAAGGCATGACCCAAAAAGGGTATAATGACCCATTCTTGAGCCATTCTTGCAAGACTAAGTCAACATAAGAGGATTGGACCAAGTGTGTGTTTAATAGACACCATGAGGAGACTATATAATGAGGGAAAATCAGTTTTTTAAACTCATTTGGACTCTCATGCCTTTTCTAGAATTATCACAACATTTCTCATCTCATACAAACCCTAAGCCCTCATCTTTATGGACAAGATCATTTTTGCACAAGGCTTGGTAAGTGTTTCTTATCATGGTTTAATATATTTTATGCATGGAAGATGGGTTATATCATGTTGGTTATGTTGGTGAAGTGAGAGAAGGTCACTATGTGTAAGACAATTTGTGTTGGTTATATCGGAGGATGGTTTTGTCTTGTAAACTTGAACATAGACTTGTGGTATCGAAGGAAGTGAAAATTATGGAGTTAATATTGACATGTGAGATGTGATTATAGTATTTCCTTGTTTTTTCATGGTGTATAATGTTTGGAATTTCTATTGTGAAATTGGTTATGGCTTTGGTGATGTATTGACCGTAAAGTGTCGTTTTGGTGATGTTATAGTGTGTTGTGAGACAATGGATGATTGTGGGTATTAAATATGATTAAAAATATGTCAAAATAAGTTTGGTTATGATTATGGACCATTCATTGCATAAAAAGACCCCAAAAAGACCATTTCGGACCAAAACGGGCATCCGCCCCCGCAGACGGAGGCACCTGCGGGTGCAGATGCCAACGCAGATGCCTCTGGATGCTGCCAGAGGGTATCTTCGCACGTACTCCAGCCACCTGGGGGAGCAGGTGGCAGCACAGGTTAGCCCCAGAGTTAGTTTTGTGTGTTTTCGTCTCTAGTTGATCCCCGGAAGCCCTTATACGCTTTTTGTATGTAATTATCATCTTGTGATGTCGTTTTAATGACTTTAAAGTATTATATGGAGGTATGTTGGACTATATTAAGTATGTATGGTTGTTCATATGTTGTTATGAAGGAGTAATTGCGACGAAATGATAAAGAGAAAAACGTGAAGAGTAAGTGTGGTGTGAAATACTATCGATGCATGAGGGCAATGTGCGTAATGTTGTGGTATTGTTGATATGATAATTCCTTGGATTGTGTTTTAAAGGGGTTTCATGATGTTATACAGTATTCATATAGTTCATTGTTGTCTTGTACGCCTGTATAGTACCTAGTTGCTAATGTAAGTTCCGGTATGAACTTGTATTGTAGAGTAAGACGTAAAGAAGAAGCTGGACTATTGTGTTCATACTTAGACTTGTGTATTCATACTTGGAAGTGAAGGTATGTAAGGTTACTCTTTATGTATCCTTCTACAGCATATTGACATTGTATCTATTCCAGTCCAAAATGTCCAAAGATATATCAGTTCAGGTTGAGATATATTGTCATTCGCATGTGTCCGACTCTTAGACGAATTATGATTTACATATCTCCTATTCATTGACTGAAGTTCCAAAGTTTTCATAATGTGGTAAGTTCTAAGGAAGCTATATCAAATAAAGTAGCGATGTAAGGAGAGCCTATTTAGTCTTGAATAGCCTTTCCAATCATGTCATGTTCCAATAGTATTCACAATTACATTACGCTTGTCCCATCACGAAATGTGCTAAGGTATCCTATGTCCGATTATCAATGATCATTATCATATGTTTCCTACTCATTGATCAATTGTGAATTTCATGTCTCATAATCATGAGTATTATTCCAAAATCCAAATAAGGTTACATTCCAAGGTTCCAATAGTGGTTACATTAAGGTATCTTGTTTATTGCTTATTGTCTAATGGTCCCAATGGTGTTATGTCCCAATAATGTTTATTCACATGTCTCTCACTCATTGATTATTGATCCAAGCTTCAAATAAAGTTGTGGTTGTATCAATCTCTCACAAGTAAAGTTATCAATCTCTCATAAGCAAAGCATCAATCTCAAAGTATCAATCTCAAAGTAAAGATCAAAGTAATGCATATGTGGTTAATGATTAAGTAAGGGTGACAGCTTTGGGGGCGAAATGCCTAGCTCAAGCCGATCCCAAGATTATTGGATCAGGGGGCAGTCCTGGGGGCATAAGCCTAGCTCGGACCGAACCTGACAGGGGGCAGCTCTAGGGGTAATAACCTAGCTCGAGCCAAACCTGATACATTGATTTATGGGTGGCAGCTCTAGAGGTAAAAACCTAGCTCGAGCCGATCCCAATATATTGATTCATAGGGTGGCAGCTCTAGAGGCATAAGCCTAGCTCGAGCCGATCCCAACATAACGTTATGTTATGTAAACCCACTGATCAGTTGGGGCCCGGGTATCACGGTTCACAGGCAAAGATGAATAATCATAGAAGCAAAGAAACAAAGAAAGTAATGAAAGCGATAGACATGACTCTAAAAGCACAGATTGATGGTGTATCCATAGTTACTATTTTATTTCAGTTGTTTTGCATTGATGTTCATATGTATGTTAACCCACCAATAGAGTGGATGCATGTATGTCCTTAACCCACCAATAGGGTGGAGGTATGGTATATTATTAACCCAAATCTCTAGAACCTCTTGAATAGAAGAATCTCTAGAATCTCTTGAGTAGAAGGATTTCTTGAATAGAAGAATCTCTGAAAAGCAAGTCTGTTGAGTGGAGGTAACTCTCTGGAATAAAGGGGTATGCAAGGGATAGTATATGAATAATAAGGACATGAGAGAATACTCATAAGTGGCAATGACAGAAGATATATAAGTACATGGTTCATTACATATAGAAAGAGAGTTTATTCACATTGTCTATTTCTCTTATGTTGATTCCATTGTTGTTATTATGTTTAATGCAATTCTTATGAGCCTTACATACTCAGTACATTCTTCGTACTGACCCCCTTGGGGACTTACTTTAAATGCTGCAGGTGCGGACACTAGTGGACCTCCGCTGTAGGTTGACAGTACTTGCAGATGTTTGGTGAGCCCCAGTTGGTTCGTGACTTTCCAAGTCAGAGTCATACATTTGTTTGATGTTTTACATGTTGTATAAAGCGGGGACTTGTCCCGAATTTAAGATGTTTATGTGTGTCTCTTGTTAGAGGCTTTTGTAGACATATGTGGGTATGGGAATGCAAGAGACGTATGTTCATTTTGACTTGATGGCTCTAACGGCCATAGTTTCATATAATGTATATGTTTTCCATGTCTTCCGCCAAGGGCATTTTATATTTCATCAGTTATATGAGATAGTATGTTATTCGTAAAGAGGCATGCATATGAATAGACGTGAGTAAAGATTGATTCTCTCGGGCCATATCGGATTCGGGTGCCAATCACACCTCAAACGGGATTTGGGGCGTGACAAAGTGGTATCAGAGCAGGTCGTTCTAAGGGTGTCTACAAAGCCGTGTCTGAGTAGAGTCTTACTTATCTATGTGTTGTGCACCATATTTATAAGTAGGAGGCTACGGGACATTTAGGATGTTGTTTCCTTTCTTCACTTCTAGATCGTACAATAGAGGCAGTGATGTAAGTTGAATTGTATCTGACCATGGTAATTGTTTTTCTTTGGTATAGTAAAAATGCAAATCACAAGAAGAGGTAGAGGAAAAGGTAAGCAGATAGATATGTATGCCAGTGAAGGAATGAGTAAATCACCACCTGACCAAGCTGGTCAAGGTTATGTCCACCTGTTGGTGCATTTACTAGAGTTAAAGGCACATGTGGTATAATGGTATAGTAGATGTTGTGAGCATAGGTGATTAAGCACTTGAAGGTGTTATTAATGAAAGAAGTAATGGGATTTGGAAAGAAAGGGGAAATTGCCCTATACAGCATGTCATATGAAATTGCCGAAAGTGCATAAAGAGTCCTATTTCATGTTGCTCCCATTAAAAATATACAAGTTATGGAGGATACTACTAGAAAGGGATACCTCTGGCTATTATTGACCGACAAGTTCAAAGGTTCGTAAATAAAGACGTAACTTTCGTAAAAGTTCCTTGGAGAAATCAACAAGTCGATTAAATAACCTGAGAAGCTGAAAAACAAATGATAAGACCAAGGTACCCATATTTGTTTCAAACAGAAGGAGAAGGTTCAAAAGTGTGAAAGTGGAGAACGACTAAGTAAGTATCTATATGAGTATATGTATAGAGAAGCTAATATAGCGATGCATTTGTTGCCCATGAGACGATGTTGTCAACATTCGAGGACGAATATTCCTAAGGGGGGAAGAATGTAACACCCTGTACCTACCAAACCCTACTTGACAACGTTGAACAATGTTTCCTTAAGTGTCGAGAGCCAAAAGTATGTATTATGTAATGTTATTGATGAGGTAATTGATATTAGGACTAGTACAAGGGATTAGACCATCGTGGGAGGTGTAACATCCCATATGTTGTCGAACCTATACGACTGCATGTACATTGATGGAATTAATTAAAAATGAGAGATTTAAAGAATTATGCAATTATTTGTTGGGGCTTATATGAGACTTGAGCCATTGGGCCAAATGAGGCCCAAAGATCATAAGAAAGACTTGGCCCAATGAGGCAAAACATGATCCAATCTTCCATTTGACTAATCAACCATGCATTTAATGCCAAGAGATGGGTAAGAGTGACTTGAGGGATATATATATATATATATAAGAGGAATTATTCAATTCAATTGGTGGGCTCAATTAATAATTTGTAATGAGATAAATAAGGCCCAAAAAGTAGCAAGAAGGCATGGCCCAAAAAGGGCATAATGACCCATTCTTGCAAGACTAAGTCAACATAAGAGGATTGGACCAAGTGTGTGGTTAATATACACCATGAGGAGACTATATAATGAGGGAAAAATCATATTTTTAACTCATTTGGACTCTCATGCCTTTTCTAGAATTATCGCAACATTTCTTATCTCATACAAACCCTAAGCCCTCATCTTTGTGGACAAGATCATTTTTGCATGAGGCTTGTTAAGTTTTTCTTATCATGGTTTAATATATTTTATTCATGGAAGATGGGTTATATCATGTTGGTTATGTTGGTGAAGTGTGAGAAGGTCACTATGTGTAAGACAATTTGTGTTTGTTACATCGAAGGATGGTTTTGTATTGTAAACTTGAACGTAGACTTGTGGTCTAGAAGGAAGTGAACATGATGGAGTTAATATTGACATGTGAGATGTTATTATAGTATTTCCTTGTTTTGTCATGGTGTATAATGTTTGGAATTTCTATTGTGAAATTGGTTATGGCTTTGGTGACGTATTGACCTTATCGTTTTGGTGATGTTATAGTGTGTTGTGAGACCATGGCTGATTGTGGGTATTCAAGATGATCAAAAATATGTCAAAATAAGTTTGGTTATGATTATGGACCATTCATTGCATAAAAAGACCCCAAAAAGACCATTTCGGACCAAAACGGGCTTCCGCCCCGGCAGACGGAGGTACCTGCGGGCGCAGATGCCTCTGGCTGCTGCCTGGGGGAATCTGAGCACACACCTCAGCCACCTGCGGGCGTAGGTGCCAGCGCAGGTTAGCCCCAGAGTTAGTTTTGTGTGTTTTCGTCTCTAGTTGATCCCCCGAAGCCCCTATACCCTTTTTGGATGTAATTATCAACTTGTGATGTCGTTTTAATGACTCTAAAGTATTATATGGAGGTATGTTGGACTGTATTAAGTATGTATGGTTGTTCATATGTTGTTATGAAGGAGTAATTGCGACGGAATGATAAAGAGAAAAGCGTAAAGGGTAAGTGTGGTGTGAAATGCTATCGATATATGATCTCTTGGGCAATGTGCATAATGTTGTGGTGTTGTTGATATGATAATGCCTTGGATTGTGTTTTAAAGGGGTTTCATGATGTTCTACGGTATTCATATAGTTCATTGTTGTCTTGTACGCCTATATAGTACCTAGTTGCTAATGTAAGTTCCGGTATGAACTTGTATTATAGAGTAAGACGTAAAGAAAAAGTTGGACTATTGTGTTCATACATAGACTTGTGTATTAATACTTGGAAGTGCAGATATGTAAGGTTACTCTTTCTGTATCCTTCAGCACCATATTGACATTATATCTATTCCAGTCCGAAATGTCCAAAGGTATATCAGTTTAGGTTGAGATATATTGTCATTCACATGTGTCCGACTCTTAGACGAATTATGATTTACATATCTCCTATTCATTGACTGAAGTTCCAAAGTTTTCATAATGTGGTAAGTTCTAAGGAAGCTATATCAAAGAAAGTAGTGATGTAAGGAGAGCCTATTTAGTCTTGAATAGCCTTTGAAATCATGTCATGTTCCAATAGTATTCACAATTACATTATACTTAGCCCATCCCGAAATATGCTAAGGTATCCTATATCCGGTTATCAATGGTCATTATCATATGTTTCCTACTCATTGATCAATTGTGAATTTCATGTCTCATAATCATGAGTATTATTCCAAAATCCAAATAAGGTTACATTCCAAGGTTCCAATAGTGGTTACATTAAGGTATCTTGTTTATTGCTTATTGTCTAATGATCCCAATGGTGTTATTTCCCAATAATGTTTATTCACAATCTCTCACTCATTGGTTATTGATCCAAGCTTCAAATAAAGTTGTGGTTGTATCAATCTCTCAAAAGTAAAGGTATCAATCTCTCATAAGCAAAGCATCAATCTCAAAGTAAAGATCAAAGTAATGTATATGTGGTTAATGATTGAGTAAGGGTGGCAGCTTTGGGGGCGAAATGCCTAGCTCAAGCCGATCACAAGATTATTGGATCAGGGGGCAGTCCTGGGGGCATAAGCCTAGCTCGGACCGAACCTGACAGGGGGCATCTCTAGGGGTAATAACCTAGCTTGAGCCAAACCTGATACATTGATTTATGGGTGGCAGCTCTAGAGGTAAAAACCTAGCTCGAGCCGATCCCAATATATTGATTCATAGGGTGGCAGCTCTAGAGGCATAAGCCTAGCTCGAGCCGATCCCAACATAACGTTATGTTATGTAAACCCACTGATCAGTTGGGACCCGGGTATCACGGTTCACAGGCAAAGATGAATAATCATAGAAGCAAAGAAACAAAGAAAGTAATGAAAGCGATAGACATGACTCTAAAAGCACAGATTGATGGTGTATCCATAGTTACTATTTTATTTCAGTTGTTTTGCATTGATGTTCATATGTATGTTAACCCACCAATAGAGTGGATGCATGTATGTCCTTAACCCACCAATAGGGTGGAGGTATGGTATATTATTAACCCAAATCTCTAGAACCTCTTGAATAGAAGAATCTCTAGAATCTCTTGAGTAGAAGGATTTCTTGAATAGAAGAATCTCTGAAAAGCAAGTCTGTTGAGTGGAGGTAACTCTCTGGAATAAAGGGGTATGCAAGGGATAGTATATGAATAATAAGGACATGAGAGAATACTCATAAGTGGCAATGACAGAAGGTATATAAGTACATGGTTCATTACATACAGAAAGAGAGTTTATTCACATTGTCTATTTCTCTTATGTTGATTCCATTGTTGTTATTATGTTTAATGCAATTCTTATGAGCCTTACATACTCAGTACATTCTTCGTACTGACCCCCTCGGGGGACTTACTTTAAATGTTGCAGGTGCGGACACTAGTGGACCTCCGCTGTAGGTTGACGGTACTTGCAGATGTTTGTTAAGCCCCAGTTGGTTCGTGACTTTCCAAGTCAGAGTCGTACATTTGTTTGATATTGTACATGTTGTATAAAGCGGGGACTTGTCCTGAATTTAAGATGTTTATGTGTGTACTCTTGTTAGAGGCTTTTGTAGACATATGTGGGTATGGGAATGCAAGAGACGTATGTTCATTTTGACTTGATGGCTCTAACGGCCATAGTTTCATATAATGTACATGTTTTCTATGTCTTTCGCCAAGGGCATTTTATATTTCATCAGTTACATGAGATAGTATGTTATTCGTAAAGCGTCATGCATATGAATAGACATGAGTAAAGATTGGTTCTCTCGGGCCATATCGGCTTCGGGTGCCAATCACACCTCAAATGAGATTTGGGGCATGACAGTAGCTTTGAGGACGAAATCCTAGCTCAAGTCTATCCTAAGATTATTGGATTAGGGGGTAGTCCTAGAGGCATGAGCCTAGCTTAGATCGAACCTGACAGGGGGTTGCTCTAGAGGTAAGAACCTAGCTCGAGCCGAACCTGATATATTGATTTATGGGTGACAGCTCTAGAGGGAATAACCTAGCTCGAGCTGAGCCCAATGTGTTGATTTATGGGTGGTAGCTCTAGAGGCATAAGCCTAGCTTGAGCCGATCCCAACATAACGTTATGTTATGTAAAGACCCACTGATCAGTCGGGGCCCGGGTACATAGTGACACATGTGATGATGAACAAACATAGAAGTAAAGCAGCAAAGAAAGTAATGAAAGCAATACACATGGTTCCCAACATATAGAATGGTGACTTATCCATATTGGTTATTCAATTTTATTTGAGTTCATTGAAGAATTTATGTGTCATGCAGTTTCATATGCGCCTTACATACTTAGTACATTCTTAGTACTAACGTCCCTTGGGGGACTTACCTTACTTGCTGCAGGCACAGGTGCTAGTAGACCTCCACGGTAGGTTGCGGATCTTTTGCCAATCTTTGGTGAGCTCCAGTTAGTTTGGGGCTTTTCGGGTCTCATATAGACATTTGTTTTGGTACTGTAATATTGTATAAAGTGGGGACTTATCCTGAATTTAGGATGGTTATGTATAGTCATCTGTTAGAGGCTTTGTAGACGGACGTGGTGAGATAAATGAAAGAATGTATGTCCATATTGACTTGATGGCCCTAACTGCCAAGTTTCTTATATGTATATATCACATGTTTCCATGACTTCCGCTATTGACATCTTATATCTCTATGTCATGGTGCTGCTTATTGAGTGACATGCATATGAATGGACATGATCAAAGATTGGTTCTCTTGGGCCTTATCGGCTTCGGGTGCCAGTCCTTTGTTTGGTATGACAAGTGTGAAGAGATCTTCAAAAAGCACAAGTCTCTTCTGACCACAATTCTTCTTCTTACCTTGCCCATTGAAGGTAAGGATTTTATAGTATTTTGTAATGCTTCAGGTTCTGGTTTAGGTGTTGTGTTGATGTAGGATAAAAATGTGATTGCTTATGCTTTAAGGTAATTAAAAGTTCATGAGAGAAACCACCCAACTCATCACTTGGAGCTGGCAGTTGTGGTCTTTGCACTCAAAATATGGAGGCACTATTTATATGGTTGAAGTGTGAAGTGTCCACGGATTATCACAACTTATAGTATGTGTTCACTCAAAAGGATTTGAATCTAAGATAGCAGCGATGGATAGAGTTGTTAAAAGATTATGATGTGACCATCTAGTTTATCAGGGAAAAACCAATTGTGATGGCGGATGCATTAAGAAAATTGGTAAGTATGGGAAGTTTAACTTGCTTGAGTGTTACAAGGCATCTATTAGCTAGGGAGTTATAGACTCTAAAAGAGCAGTTTATTCAGTTTTGGGTGTTAGAAAGTGGAGGATTGTTGGCTAGCGTTGAAGCAAGGTTGACATTCCTTGATCAAAATAAGGCCAGATAGTTCGAAGATGTGAATTTGAATAAGCTTCAAAATAAGGTGGTGCATGGTGAGGCCTGTGTCACGCCCCGACTTCCAATGAGGCGTGATTGGCACCCAAAGCCGATAAGGCCCGACAGAACCAATCTTTGCTTATGTTCGTTTATATGCATGTCATAAGAAATACCATTACCACATAAGAACTTGTCATGCTAACAACGGAATTCATGAAACATGTGATAAATATATACATATGTGAAACTTGGACGACAAGGCCATCAAGTTATCATGGACATATACTTCTTACATTTGTCTTCCCACAACCGTCTACAAAGACTCTACAGATACATGACCATGTCTATACAATAGTTAGATAATACCAAAACCTAGTGTACACATGTGATGTGGGAAGCCCCGAAGCAACTGGGGCTCACCAAAGAGTTGCAAATACCCGATAATCTACTGCAGAGGTCTACTAGCACCTACGCCTACAGCAAGTAAAATAAATTCCCCAAAAGGGGTCAGTACGAATAATGTACTGAGTATGTAAGGCCATAAGAATTACATCATACATAGTAACAACAATAATGAAATCAATATAAGGGAAATGGTAAAAATGAATGAACTTTCTTCTTTATGTGGAAACCCATGTACATTACGTTCTTTACTTCTCTTGTCTTTTCATATGTTCATCTTTGTTGTTCTACCCATGCTAGGTTGCTCTGTCGCCCCTGGGATGAGATTAACCCATGCTAGGTACTTTGACCCCTGGGATGTTATGTGAACCCATGCTAGGATTTCGTGTCGCCCCTGGGATGTCATTAACCCATGCTAGGTACTGTGACCCCTGGGATGTACTGTTATAACCCATGCTAGGCTTTTATATTGCCCCTGGGATCTACTGTGATAACCCATGCTAGGCTTTTCTGTAGCCCCTAGGATGTATCGGGATTGACCCATGCTAGGCTTTTTTGTCACCCCTGGGATACCACCCGTGTTATTGGGATTGACCCATGCTAGCTATTTTAACCCCTGGGATACCACCCATGAATACTCATTATTTATACATTACTTCTTTCTCTTGTTATTCTTACTTTCATTGCTTAGCGATACCTTGTGACTTGGAACACATACATACATTACTTCACGTCTTTACTCTTGTAAGATTGATACCTTTACTTGTTAGGGATAGATACATTAGCTTGCACATTACTTCCCATATTACTTTGATGAGATTGGTACTTTTACTTGCGGGAGATTGGTACAAAGATAATTAGCATATTATAGGACTTTGGAACATAACATAATTGGGACACAACTAAACAAGCTCTCTTTACCTCATTACTCTTATTGAGATAGTTCTCTTAGAATCTACAACATCATGACAACTTTGGAACTTCCGTCAATACATAAGAGATAAGTTGGTCATAATTCATCTAAGAGTAGAACACATATGAATAACGATATATGTAAACCTTAGTTTCCTTTAGAATATAACACTTTTGGAACCTTAGGATAATGATCCATATTAGCTAATGAACACGAGTCAACCACTGGACATGAGTCATATGAATCACCATTAACCAATGAGTAAGGAACTTATGAGTAACACTAGTCAACTACCGGATACGGAATACCTTAGAGCATTTCGAAATCGAATGAGTACTATGACAATGTGAACACCATAGGCTGCATAAAGATACGGACAAAGTAACCTTACATACCTTGTATTCTCAATACGAATATACAATCCTAGAGGTGCAAACAATAGTCCCGCTCCTTCTTTATGTGTCACTCTACAACACAAATATATAACGGGATTCACATTAACCATCAACTACTTTACAAATGCATATAACATTAATGAGTTACATGTTTGCCTTTAAACATGTCATTTCCCCTTGACAAAACCATTGATGAAATTATTATTCCAAAAATCCCCCAAAATTCCATACATTGACCAATACATGAGAATCAATACATGTCACCACAACACTTCTCCTTTACCCTTTCTTATCCACACCACATCACAAATAATCCATCAAATTACCTTAATACACCTCATAGCACATATCGGCCAAAATCCCACAATTTACACTTGTAGAAAACTAACAAGTTTAATAACAAAATCACACCATACATGTTCATATTTTATCCATACCATGCTCTTCCATCAAAGTCACAAGTCATAATTCAAGCTTGAATCTCATGAATCACAAATCTTATATAAAAACACAAAGTACCATGTCCACCATTTCCAAGCATAACCAACATGATACACATAATCTCACATTCATATAATATGTTAATCCATGAGAATAAATACTTACCAAGGCTTGGAATAGGATGATCTTGTCCAAAGAGTCCCAAGGAAATATTTGCTTTAGGGTTTGGAAGAGTAGAGAAATGTTTTAGAAATATCCAAAAAGGTATGAGAGTCTTTGTGAATAAAATCTGATTTTGGGGCCTTTATATAGACCTGAAGTCATCCTTAGCCACATTTGGAATTAATTGATATGTTTACTTGGTCAAATATTGGAAGAATGGGTCATTTTGCCTTTGGGCCTTTCATTTTGGCTCACTTTGGGCCTCAAATTAGGCCCAATAACTTATCTAAACTTATCCCACCAAATTCCATGTATAATCAACCATATATCTCATGTTTAAATAATTCCATAATGTCACGACAATATTCTCTTACGAGTTTTTCATTCATAGTCTCAATCACAAAAATAGGAATTCTAGTCGCCCATGGCTTCATTGAACATTTTGGATAACTATTTATATTTCATGATTTTATCATGTAGGAGCATTTAGGAGTGTATTGAAGTATTTGAAGCTTTAACAATGCTCAAAGAACTCCGAAAAACCAAAAGAAACCATATAAGAATTGACGTAGAATTGCATTGCGAAACGAGCTCGGAATAGCAAAATCTTTGTGCCTTGCGCCACTGCTGCAAAGCAAGGCAGTGGCGCAAGAAATTCACCCCCTATGAATCATGTGGCTTGCGCCACACCCCCTAAAACAGGGAGTGGCGCAAGTATTGGTACTTTGCTGAATTTTTCAGCCACTTTTTCCAACACTTGCATATCATCCAATACCCTATCAAAACACTACAAAATACTTACTTAGTGATCTTAATCATCAAGTAAACATGACTCCAAGTCACCAAATGAGGTTGGAATGTGTACGGGGTATTACACAAATGTTCCACGAAATCACAAAACACCTCCTACGAAGGTCTAATCACACACATTAGGTTCGATATCAAATGTTTCACCAATGACACTATAAAACACATACCCATGAAATCTCAACACCTAGGTAGATATGACCCCAAGTTATCAAATTAGGTTATAAAAAGTATGGGGTGTTACAGCCTGAGAGGCCACTCTTGATGTTAGTAGCATGTTGAGGGTGAAGAGGCGAGTGTGTGTACCCTATGATGATGATCTAATTCCTAATCTATTGATCAAAGTCCATGGCTTAAGGTATTCTATCCATACTGGTGTAACCAAGATGTATCACGACTTGAGAAAGCTTTATTATTGTCCTCGAATGAAGACATAAATAGTAAAATATATGGCTATGTGTCAAAATTATCAGTAGGTTAAGTATGAACATCAGAAGCCTCAAGGTTTACTTTAAAGGATGCCCATTCGAGAGTGGAAGTGGGAGAGAATCACAATGAATTTTGTGGTAGGCCTTCCTAAGACTTTGGGGCAGTATGACTCCATTTGGGTTATTATTGACATGTTAACCAAGTCCGTGCATTTTGTTCCTTTCAAGGTGAACTATAATGTGCAAAAGTTAACAAAGATCTATGTTAAGGATGTATTGTGGCTACATGGGATTCTAGTATCCATCATATCTAATAAATCTACACAGTTTATCTCAAACCTTTAGCACAAGTTGCACAAGGAGTTGGATTCTAAGTTAGATCTCAACACTTCCTTCCATCCTTAGATGGATGGGTAGTTAAAGAGGACTATTCAATTTTCAAAATACATGCTCCAGGCATGTGTGGATTATTTTGGGGTCATTGGGATCAATTCCTACTATTGTGCAAATTTTCATACAACAATAGTTATCAATCTAGCATTGATATGGCCCTATTTAAGGTTTTATATGGGAGGAGATCTGTAGTCTAGTTTTAAGTGGCTGATATAAAGCCTTTAGTCACTAATTTGTTAAGCGAGTCACAAGAAAAGGTGATGTTCATTCAAGGGAAGTTGTTAGTAGATCAAAGTAGACAAAAGGAGTACGCAGATCGAAAAACAAGGGATATGTTTTTAAGAAAGGTGGAAAAATGTTACTTAAAATTTCACCTATGAAGGGAGTAATGCAGTTTGGAAAGTGGGGCAAGGTTATCCCCAGGTACATTTGGTTCGTTTGAGGTGCTTGAGGAGGTAGGTAAGATGGCTTATAGACTTTCATTGCCTTTGAGTTTAGCAGGAGTCCATCTAGTATTCTATGTTTCTATGCTGAAGAAATACCATGGAGATGGAAAATACTTTGTTCATTGGGTCTCGATATTACTAGATAAGAATCTCTCCTTTGAACAGGAACTGATTGACATAATTGACTAGAAAGTATAGAAATTGAGAATGAAAGAGATTAAGTCCGTAAAAGTCCAGTGAAAGAATCGTCCTGTTGAGGAGGACACTTGGGAGACTGAAGCGGACATGCATAGAAAGTACCCTCACTTGTTTGAGGATTCAGGTATATCTTTTCTCCTTGTTGGATTTCCTTTTTTTTCCTTTTGTTTTCATTTGGGGATGAATGATGGATAAATTGGTATCTAATATAACGACCTATTTCATTATTATGGTATAGCTTGGCATGCAAAAATTTAGGTTAAGTTATCCTCAGATGAAAATTTTGGAAGATTAAGGCTAGGCTAGTTTTAGATGAATTTCAGGTGTTGTGTGGTCTAGGTAAATCTGGTGTTTGATGTGGTGGTGGTTCATGGATTTGAGATGATATCATGTTAACTAAGATATTAAGGAGTTCATAGAAATTTTTGGAATGAAATTTGGGTTAGTAGATCTCCAGACATAACATTTGATGTAAAGGGGTTAGTTCATAAGGTCAAAATCTGAGTATTATGTTGTCATAGTATCAAAACTAGAAAAAGTCCTGATTTTCTTCCTTAGTCCCCACAGTAGCTGGCAGGAAGGCCGCTATAGCGACCCTATTGTACCAGGATTGGTACCGCTATAATGGGTGTTTAGTTTGTTAACCACCGCTATGGTGGGAGGATCCCGCTATAGCGATGCTTCTATAGAAGGAATCGGGCCGTAATAGCGGGTTCGACACAGTAAAATAGCAGTTTCTAGGTTGAATTGTTATTTTTATTCCAAAAACATTTAGAGGTTAAACTAGGGAAAAAAGGGACAATTTTCTTCAGTTTCTACCTGAGAGGTATGTTATTCCATCAAGCTAACTTAAATTTAATCCCCAAATCCTTAGAATTCATAAGGATTGATCATGGTGGGGATGGCGGGTACCCTAAGTTAAAGAACCTGATATGATATGGCTATAAAGAGAATAAAATCTCTTGTTAATGGTTTAGAAGTGTTCAATTAAGTATTCTAAGCTAGAATTAGCCCTATTAATCTTAATGGAGAATTTGGGTGGAATGAAGGGTAGAAAGCCCAAGAATGGTGAAATTATTCATGAACTTGGGTTTAAAGCAATGAATTTAGGGTTTTATTCCAAGAATTTGTAGATAAATGGTTGAATTATTCCTTGTTTGTTGTTACTAGACCGAGATCAATCTGAAGCTGAAAGAAAAATCTAGGCTCACGAGAGTTAGAACATTGTAAGGCTTGGTTTGAGAGGTTACGATTGTATTAGAGTTCAAACTCACTTTGATTATGTAAGTTCTCGTTACTGAATATTAGTTTACTAGTTTTAAGTTTTACTTGTAAATGGTGCTAAGTGATTGAACGTAAACTATAACTATTGTTTAATGGTGAATCTTACTAAAAAATTGTGTTCGTGAATAACATTTTATTGTTGTTGTGAATTGAGTGTTGCTAATGTATATCCTATGATTGAATTGGCTGATTGAGTGAATTAAGGGTGGCAAAACACGTGGTTTGGGATAAGGGTGGCAAAGTACTTGTTGACTTATGATATTGATACATGGATTGAGCTCGTCCCCTGCAGGTCATGGCTAGTGGGCAATCATAAGTCTTATAGCATGTGTGTACACGGTAATATGGAGAGCTTGATGGTCCCTTGAGTGGACCGAGTGTGTATATTTCATATATTTTATTTGAGTTTCTTCTGTGAACTACTTGTGTTGATATTACCTTGATTCCCTCGTGTGGATTGGTTCTTGACTTGATATCCATTGTTAGTGCTTTATGCTAACTATTTGTCATGATCGAAGTTACTGTGAGGGCACCTATTCTAATCCATCTAGATAGGAGAACCCCTTACCACCCTTTAAGAAGATATGCAGAAGTCTTAAATAAATAACAGAACATCAATCCTTATTACAACAGATTTTTCAAATAATAAATATGGAATGAAATCTACCCCTAGGACCTAGTCTAAACAGGTACAAGAGCTTCTAAGTAAGAAGGTAATACTGGACACAACTTCCACCATGAATGAGAGGAGTATAAGCTGCTGGAGATCACTATCCACGTCATCTGTAAAACATCAACAGATCTTGCAATCAGACTATACCCCAAAAAGGGTATAGCAAGAGTAGTATCAGTACAAACAACACATATTGGATGGTCTCATCGGCCGACTAGGGTTAGATCTAATAAACACAATATAGAAATCACAAAATAAAATATGACAACTTATATAACCATTTAATCCACAACACTATTATCCACATATGTTACCTAAGAGTATTCCCATTCTTATTCCTGTTGATCATTCATCAACTTCACATCAAATACAACTATGAACACACATTATGATAAATACCTCAAGTTTATGACATTTTGCCTTTTCAAGTAACTCTACAACTTTAGTTAAGTACAAGTCAAGAGACAACAAGTTAAGTCAATCTATGACCAAGTCAACAACCCTGACTATAATAACAAGAATCCCCAAAATATATGCCAAGTAATAGGACTAGAAAAGAATCCCAAGTATATTAAGCAACATAATAATTTGGTTCACTAAAGGAACCCATAACAACAACTACAATATAACTTTGTCCACTCATGGAACTAATATAAACAACAACAACAATAATAATCATATACCTGGTCCACTCAAGGAACCGTCACACGCATACATACCTTGTACATAAATGCTAAGTGTTTTATGGTTGCCCACTAGTCATGAACTGCAGGGGACGAGCTATTGTCCATGTACCAAAACATAGGCATCTAGCGACTACCAACGTTATTCCACCAAATCCCGTGAAGATGTCCAAATACCGGTACATCCCACAAATAACCAATAGAATAATATAGCAATCACATAAAACAATTATATCAACCAACACTTGTAACAACCACAAGCTTTGCATATAAATTCATTGAATGTAATTACACTTAGAATATCATTTAACAAATTCCTTCCTTAAGTGTTCATTGCAACAACAGGCAACCACCCAAACACTTGGGCAACTCGAGATAATCATTTCAGGTAGACAACAATCATACTTTAACACACCGAATCACGAATAGATATGAATCATTGGGTTATCAATTATAGCATGTCCTATGACCAATCCACTACTTGTTTAAGTAGGCATTATCAAGCCATATTCCTTAAGACCATGTACTTATTTTAGGAGAGCACATTCAATCCGAAGGAGTCTAAACTTTAGTTCAACATTCATAAGTTCATTCACTAATCCAATCCTCCTCATCTATATCGAGACTCGAGATTCTTCTATTATCTAGCAACCCTTATATTCAAGTCATTACTAGGTTCAAGACCTACCCCATTAGCCAATTATTCAAGTCTATTCATCCTACAGTCTAGTTTCAGTCATACACCTTTATACCTTTTACTTCCTATCCATTAGCCTAACTTGACCATAGGCTCTTCAGTTTAGTCACCGTATCCTTATACCATAATCAGTCCTCATTAATAACCTTAAGAAACATCATCCCATATTCAAACCACACATAATACCAAGTTCTCCCTTTTATGGTAATTAGGCTAAATAAGTAGATTATGAGCTCACACAATCTCATTATTATCTATATTTACATAATTCACATTACAATCTACCATAGAGTCATACAAATAAAAAACATCCATCAAGGATTTATGCATTAACATATCAACATACAATTAGGTCATTATTACAATAAATTCATGTTTTATCCACCCAAACTCCATGCCCATAGGCCTAAGCATGATTTCTCCAGTCAAATCTACATTATGAATATGATTACTAACCACAGTCTACTACTCATAATGCATAAACAACTTGGGCGCCAAGCTACTGCAACAAGTAAGCTCCTTCAACAACTAATTCTACCCTCATTTACGGTCTACAACATTATCCAAGGGTCAATTAGTCATCAAAATAGCTCCTTCAAGCTCAACCCAACTCCATTAATGGAGTTTTTAGGCTAAAGGTTCCATCTTTATTGAATTCAAGGTCCCCAACTATCAATTTTGATGTTTTAGAATTACTAATTCATGTTAGGGATTGTTAATTAGCAATTTAAAAGTGATTATAGGTGATATTAACCCAACCCATAGTTTTTCCCCAAAATATCATGAACTCAGGGTTCAAATCCCCAATAACTTCACCATTAAAGGTTGTTCTAATCATTCTAGGATGTTAAAGGATTGAAAAATGAAGAAGATGATGAAACCCATCAAAAATAGGTTATAAATTGCTAAAGCGTTGCTATAGTGATCTGAGCCCACTATAGCGGCCTCAACTTTTTTAGCACGGACAATCTTCAGTAAAATTACCATAACTTTTTACTCAAGAAGAAGATTAACAAATGGTTGGTTGTGTTGGAAATAAGACTCAAAGATCTTTAATTTGGTGGGTATTAGGATCCCCAACTCCTTACTAGGAGGAGTGTTCGCTTGAAATTGACCCTAGTTTAAACTTAGTTAGAAACTAAATCGACAAGGATACTTTTAACTTAAATTTGTGGTAGGGGTATTGTCTGACCTTAATGCATTTCAAATGCACTCCCATACTAAAGAATTGATCCTAACACATGTGACTAATGAGATTCGTATGCCTTGACCACATTTGTTTTTCTATAACGACAGAACCAGTTGTTACAATAGATACCAATTTACCCTCCGTTTGTCCCTGAACGGGCATTGGGTGAAAAGAAACATGAATTAGTTATTTCACTCATCGGTCTAAGAATGAAGCCTTTAATATTTATGATGAGGTAACATCAAAACTCAGAGAAAACTGAACAATTTCAACATCAATCCCGCTATAGCGACCCAATCCCGCTATAGCGATGCTATAACGACATTGCTATAGCGGGAATTATTTCGCTATAGTGACATGCACATCTCTATAGCGGCATAGGCGAGGAAGAAACTTGGGAATCTTCCCAGTTTTGCCTTTTTCACCACACAATACTCAAATTTTTGACATTACAAACTAACCCCTTTACGTTAAACACTATACCCAGAGTTCTACTAACACAAACTCCATTCCAAAAGTTTCTGTAGGATACAATGTCCCTCATATATAATGATATAACCTTAATTTCATCAACTACTACTCCTCAAGATACCAAATATCTATAAACCACACAACATCGGATTTTTGTTGGAACCCACCCTAGCCTGAGATTTATCAACACTCATCCAAAGGGAAAACTTTACTCGGGCAGTTACATCCTAAACGATGCTATAACAAGCACAACACCACCAAACAATACAACGTGTTTTCCCTTCAAGATATCTAATTTATGACCCTTTCCAACCTTCCATTATCAACGCATAAGAATAGACCATCTATAGTACAACCCCTAACAAACACACCACTATGGGTTTCATTAACATATAAATTCTCTACCATAACTTACGTTAGTCTATTCAACCCTCATCAATCAATCATTTATAACCAACTAACTATTTTTGTTATCACTCGAGGACAAACTATACTTATTTAGCCTTACAACTAGCTTACAACTAGTCAAATTACCGACCCAACATACCTCTATCACTTAAAGAGGAATAACAACCAAGTCTTATCATGATCAATGAGAGGGATATAAATATTCAAGAACACATCTAATAACCCCATTCCCTCATCCGACCCTACAACTAAGGATTATCAATCAAAATCAAGTTATCTCATTGCAAGGACCCTAGCAATACAATTATACCATTCCCACGATATACTATTAATCAATAATTATTGTCATATAATAAGCATATGAGTAATGTCAAACAATAAACAGCCAATGACAAGTCATTTTAGTAATCAATACATGGGTGACTGTTTCTACCAATAGACAACCATAATTTCACAAATACTCGGGAACTTAGTTCCACCATAATCTCACGATTTTCTCATTAACTAGACATTAACATCAAAATACTAGTAGTTACTTAATCAACAGTAAAAACCACCGAGTCAGATAATGTCTGATGTTCAAATATAAATGTTACCTCAACCGACAACATCACCCACATCAAACAATTATCTTTCATACCAAAAACTACCATATTCACCCTTTTATTTACTTAACCGACAATTCAGTCATCAATTAAACCTTTAAGTTATCACAAAATTTAAAGCCAAAACAAAGTTTCCTTAAGTCACAATCATGAATTACCAGAAAAATTTTCTTACTGCAATTTCCACTATCAAGAAAAAATAGCACTTTGTCCATAGTGCTTATTCACATACCAACCACTTGAAACACAAGTTTCCACAATCATATACCATTTTTCCCTTACCATTTTGTCAATGATAAGACCATGCCCAATATTTAGCATACCATTTTTCACTTAAATCACATAACATGAATTCCTTTAATCATTAACATATATGCAAGTTATGACCTTTCATAATTTGCGGAATTTACAGTAATTCAACCAACTACGATTCACATAAGTACCAAGGCATTAACCTTATGCACCAATTTAAACATTTCTGTTACTACCACCAAGACAAGCAACAATTATAGTCAAATTCTATCACACACCACACAACACATGGCAATTTGGAACATTCACCTATCACAAATTTAGAGCTACTCAACCAACTACAAATCACAAACACATCTTATATTACACCAATAAAGTTACAATCAACCAATTTCATCATAATTCATATGACCATCATAAGTTCTTGCCATTATAGACAGATACCAATAGGAAACAACTAGGTTCCAATTGAGAATTCCTCAAGATACCAATGAGAATCAACTTGATTCTAATTATGATTGTTGAGATACCAATTGGAATTGGGAGATACCAATTAGATTCAACCCATACAAGCAACTATACAAACTGCACGAGAGGAAAGAAAGAAGTGTTACAATTTTCTAGAATGCCTCATAACTTCTCAAAGATTAGATGTGGACGTCAACATAAAAATCCGCAGGACTCTACTGAATATTTGCTCTTGTACTGGGAAATCAGTAACCTAGGCTATGATACCAAATTATCCTAACCCAAGTTTTCGAATTGTGAGGGCACCTATTCTAATCCACCTAGATAGGAGAACCCCTTACCACCCTTTAAGAAGATATGCGGAAGACTTAAATAAATAACAGATTACCAATCCTTATTACAACATATTTTACAAATAATAAATGCAGAATGAAATCTACACGTAGGATCTAGTCTAAACAGGTACAAGAGCTTCTATGTAAGAAAGTAAGATTGGAAAAAACTTGCACCATGAATAAGAGGAGTAGAAGCTGTTGGAGATCATTATCCACGTCACTTGTGAAACATCAACTGATCCTGCAACCAGACTATATTATAAAAAGGGTATAGCAAGAGTAGTATCAGTATAAATAACACGTATTGGAAGGTATCCTCGGTCGAATAGGGTTAGATCATACAAACATAATATAGAAATAACAAAGGAAAACATAACACCTTATATAACCATTTAATGCCCAACACCGTTATCCACTTGTGCTACCTTAGAGTATTTCCATTCTTATTCATGTTGATCATTCATCACCTTCACATCAAATACAACTATGAACACATTATGATAAATACCTCAAGTTTATGACACTTTGGCTTTTCAAGTAACTCTACAACTTTAGTTAAGTACAATTCAACAGACAACAAGTTAAGTCAATCCATGACCAAGTCAACAACCCTGACTCTAATAACAAGAATCCCCAAAATATATGCCAAGTAATAAGACCAGAAAAGAATCCCAAATATATCAAGAAACATAATAATTTGGTTCACTAAAGGAACCCATAACAACAACTACAGTATAACTTTGTCCACTCATGGAACTAATATAAACAATAACAACAATAATAATCATATACCCGGTCCATTCAAGGAACCGTCACACTCATACATACCTTGTATATACATTCTAAGGGTTTTATTGTTGCCCATTAGCCATGACCTGCAGGGGACGAGATCTTGTCCATGTACCAAAACCCAGAAAATAAGTGGCTATCAACCTTATTCCACCAAATCCCATGAAGATGTCCAAATACTAGCACATCCCATAAATAACCAATAGAATATCATAACAATCACAAAACAAATTATGATAGCAACCAACACTTGAAACAACAATAAGTTTTGCATATAAATTCATTGAATGCTATTACACTTAGGATATCATTTAACAAATTCCTTCCTTAAGTATTCATTGCAACAACAGGCAACCACCCAAACACTTGGTCAACTCGAGTTAATCATTTCAGGTAGACAACAATCATACTTTAAGACACCAAATCACAAATATATATGAATTATTGGTTTTATCAATTATAGCATGTCCTAAGACCAATCCATAGTTTATTCAAGAAAGCATTATCAAGCCGTATTCATTAAATCCATGTCCTTATTTTAGGAAAGCACATTCAACCCAAAGGAGTCTAAGCTTTAGTTAAACATTAATATGTTCATTCACTAATCCAATCCTCCTTATCTATATCGAGACTCAAGAATATACACAAATGAGTCATGAAGGTGTGTGACAAGTAAGGACATTAGGGCATGTAGCAACGGTCCATAAAGGTGTATAACAAGTAAGCAAGTAGTTCTATTTAGAACATGGTTCATTTAAAACATATTAAGATATTTCAAATAGGGGCATATAACTTCTCCAATGAATAGGTGACATATAACTTCTCCAATGAAGAGGTTCAGACTATTTAATAAATACTTACTAGGTGATAACAAATAAAAGGGTACATGAATATGGGAACTATGAGGCACGTGGGCAGATTCCAGTCAGAAATAAGTGCTCATTCCAAGTAAGGACATAAAACTATATAATTAAATCAACAATGACCATATAAGGTCTCCTTATATCCTCACACGGAAGAAGTGATATCGAAATAAAGGAACATTTTTCCATGTGAACCAAATGAAGTTTATGATCAAAAAGCAATTGTAGCATATGACACAATGAATATTTCAAATTCATCGGCAGGTAACAAGATTACAAGTTCAAGTCTATAAACTAACCTTAACATAAACAGTCCAACCATAGCTTGAAAAATTCAAATTATAATCCAAACAATTATTTCAAGTTCCTCAGCTTATACATGAGTATATTCAACCTTGACACACAATTAAATACCTCTTAAATTTCCAGTAATTCCCATATGTTGATATGAATCAAGAATAGCATCAAAGGGTAGCCTAGTTTACAAAAATTTCACTAAACCTCAAAATAGTAAATCTGGGTAGCCCCACTGTCAAGTGTTGTAACTTAGTTTTGAATAGGTAAATGGAAGAACGAAGCTTTATAGCCTTCATGATAGTTGTAGGTATATGTTTTGGTTTTGCAAAGAGACAAGAATCACCTCAAAATACATTTTTACAAAAAAATGTCATTAAAATAATAACAGGAGCACATAGGGGGTAGGATTTCTAAATCAAAAAATTGGGCAGAACTTGTACTCTATTATTTCCCCTATTTAGGATCAATAACAACAAAACCAGCTTTTGTAATAAAAAACAAAAGTTGTAGAGCTATGTGATATCTTTAAAAACATATTTTTGTACTTAAAATGAATCGCTATACAACAAGATATGTTATGTTTACTAAACTCTGTACAATTTCAAAACTGTTAAAGTTACTTACATGGACCTTATCATATATATAAACCCCCCAAATCTCCTCAATCATTGTTTGATCTCATGTATGAACTATTCTCAATTTCAGTACTATCCAACTAGGCACTACATCCATATTAACATGACTTCTTGACAAGAAATAACTATTTCAAATGAGTGAGAACAATATAATCGGGAAGCTGTACGAGATATCCCACAATAGTATACTAGATTCATAATCTTGAAATCAAGAATCATGCCATGAAATGAAGAGAATAGCCTTTACATACTTGTTCGTGTTTTCTGACCAATACGACTACCACAATTCAGCCTACTTTTTAAGGTGTTAGTCTATACTGATATAACGGGTAAATCTAGCGTTAATAGTCAATCAACTAACAATCTACCCGGGCCCATAAATTTGGTAGGTGCCAACCTTAATAACACGATAATGAATATGCTATGATGCATAACAATCAGAACCAAACAAACCGTAGCCTCAATAATCTTACTTGCCCCTACTTCAGCACACACAATCGTCACAACTATAACACGACAACATATTACCGATAACTCGCAGCCAATTCTACCTGTACCTAATTCTTATATCATCATAATACTACTAACTTACTAAGCCTCCATAGGTCTCACACATAACTAACAACAACAAATAAAAGTCACATTATACATCCATATGAAATGCAATGTAATGAATGCAGTTTAGGTGTAAATCCAGATTCCAAGCCTCAAGGGCATGTAATGCATGTAGTGTAGACGTCAGCCAGATCCCAGCCCCTAGGGCATGAAATGTAATGTCTATGTACTTTTCGTATATAGATGGGTAACCAATAAACAAATCATACCACAACAATAATTTCAGCTAACCAGTAGTCCATGCTAGTAGATCATCATGCTGGTCGACAAGACCACCATGATATCTAAAATAAGTGAATTGTATATATCAACAATCTCACTTGACCTAGCAGTTCATAAAAAAATAATGTATCAAGAATCATAAGAAAGAGACACCCTAATTAATCTTGAAAAGAATTGTAATTAAAGTATCCTACTTAATTAATCGTAGCTAGTATTATCATATTCTAATTTGTAGGTAAAATAATCACCAGAAATTAACTCCTTCACCATCACTTCTACATCCAAGCTTACTTTGGGACCTTATTTTGCCAAAATCCAATATTTCAAAATCATTTAATAAGAAATAGCTAACCCTTAATCTTTCAACTCGAGAACCTATCTAAATGGCAAACATTTATTAGGACAATTTTAAGGAAAATCATAACTGCTAGTTAAGCTTTTCAAAAAGGTCCACTGCCCTATGTTCCCAAATGACGTGGAAGCGACATAATCAAATATGAGTTTTTAACATGAATAAAATCAATAACAATCAAGAAACATCTAAAACCCGACTTTACGATAGCATACTAGACCCGAAAATCATAACTTTTAAATAATCATGCCCAAAGAAGGAAGGCATAGCCTTAACATACCAATTAATCCACTTCCATAACTATTGCAACTCATAAATCTATATGACGGGAGAACCATGGAACCAGCATAACATCGACAAACTAACTTGGGCAAAATACCTCTTCTTAACGTGTATACATAAACGTATTGCAACATATGGTAGAAAAATATTTCTAGCTTGTCTTTTAAAAGAAAAATGAGGAAAAATTAGCAAAAACTTAGTTGTAAAGCCTATTGAAGTATTAACATCTGTATATAAATTATGTAGTAGTTAATGAAAATGGGTAATGCAATTTGCTTAAGTTAAAATATATATATATTATATGCACAGCAAATAGAGTGGCAATTAATGCCAAGTGCTAGCCTTTGGTTAAATACATACTTGGTGGACTATTCCTCCACTTCCACGTTGGTGGAGTTGTCAACACCTCCTTTTTCTTTATCCCACTATGTATGTATTTGAGTATTACATAGGCTCATGGTAATATATATATATATATATATATATATATATATATAACATTTTGAACATATCACAATTAGTAGAAAATGATCTCGAATAAAGCCTATATCTCATAATAATAATTTATCAACATAATTAGATATACTATCTTCGTTAAAATATCAGTTAATAATAAAACTCTTTTAAAATAAGTACATATACAAATGTATTATAACTAACTATTAATTTATTATTTTTAATAAATAATTAAAACATTTTAGAAAGGCAATAAAAATATAACTTTTTACCAAATTCAAATTTAAATCAAATATTTTCGAACACAATCGATATTAATTAAATTCTCAAATTTAGGCTCGTAAGCCTTCGATACGGGACGAAGGACACCGTAAACATGCGGGGTGTTACTCAAGGCCACCACTATGAGGCTTTTTATGGTGGATCAATCCATAAAGAAACCGGCGAGAGTACTCTATGACGTGCTTGTTCGAGTTGATCGATTAATATTCCCCCCTGATTTCATCATTCTAGATTGTGAAATCGAAAATAAGGTCCCCATAATGCTTGGTATGCCTTTATTGACTACCAGAAGAGCACTAGTTGATGTGGAGTGTGGGAATTCGAAACTTTAGCTCAATAGTAATGAAGTCACCTTTAATGTATGCAATTCCATGAAGCAACCTCGAGATTTGATATGATTGATGATGAGGTTACCCATGCAATGGAGGCAAATTTTATTAGTGAGCCACTAGCGGTGGTTTGGTGGAACTACGGGAGTGAATATGTTAAATAATATGATGAGGTTGTATCTTCTTTGACTGGCCTTGGTTCATACAACAAGAACCCCCATAAGTTTGACCTTGATCTAAATAATAGGGAGAGTCTTCTCGCCAAGCCATTAATAGAGGAACCTCCATAACTTGAACTCAAGAAGCTCCCTTCTCATCTTTGCTATGTATTCTTGGGGCAAGATAACACTTTTCTCGTTATTATAGAATAGGACTTGGTGGTGTGGCAAGTCGAGGCCTTAAAATTGGTACTGAAGAAATTCATAAGGGCTATGGGGTGGACTAGCAACGACATTACTAGGATCCCTCCTAGTATTTGCACTTATAAAATAAAGTTGGAGCCCGTATGTGTGCCAAATGTAGAACATCAATGGAGGTCGAATCTTCCAATTCAAGAGGTGTTTAAGAAGGAAATCATTAAGTGGCTTGATGTGGGCATAGTGTATCCCATCTCGGATAACAGTTGAGTGAGCTCGATATAATATATGCCTAATAAGGGAGGAATTATGGTGGTTCCCAATGAAAATAATGTACTTGTCCCAATTAGGCTGGCTACGGGTTGGAGAGTATGCATGGATTACTAGAAACTCAACTTATGGACGAAAAAAGACCATTTCCCTATGCCTTTCATGGATCAAATGCTAGATTGTTTGGATGGGCAGGGTTGGTATTGTTTTTGTGATAGGTACTCCGGGTACAACCAAATCTTTATAGCCCTCGAAGACTAAGAGAAGACCACTTTCACATGTCCATATAGTATATTTGCTTTCAAACACATGACTTTTGGGTTATATACTGCTCCCGCCACCCTCTAAAGGTGCATGTTATCATAACGAATATCTTCATGGATGATTTTTCGATAGTGGGTGATATATTTGAGGCTTGTCTTAAGCACTTGGCTAAAGTTCTTCAGTGGTGTGTGGAAATAAACCTAGTGCTAAATTGGGAGAAATGACATTTCATGGAAAAAAAAGGAATTGTACTAGGGCATAATATATTAGGACAAGGAATACAAGTAGACCAAGCCAAGGTTGAAGTAATTGCCAAGTTGCCTCCTCCGATCTCTATTAAGGGTGTTCGAAGCTTCTTAAGACATGACACTTCTATAAATGATTCATCAAGGATTTTTCCAAGATAGCCCATCCAATATGTAAGGTTCTTGAAAACAAAGCCAAATTAGACTTTGATGGAGATTGTGTGAGAGCATTCGATTGCCTTAAAGAGAAACTTGTATCGACTCTGATCATTATGGCCCTAAATTGGTCTCTTCCTTTTGAATTAATGTGTGATGCAAGCATATTGGCGTGAGGTATAGTTCTCGGCAAAAGAAAGGAAAAACTCTTTCACCCAGTTTACTATACAAGCTAGTCCTTGAATGATGCACAAAGAAATAACATGGTTTTGGAGCAAGAATTGCTAGCCATGGTATATGCCTTCAAAAAATTCCGGGCTTACTTGTTATGCACTAAAGTAATTATTCATACCGACCATGCCACTATTTGGTACTTAATTGCCAAGAAGGAAGCAAAATCTAGATTAATTTGGCGGATCTTGTTGCTATAAGAATTTGAATTTGAGTTCAAAGATAGAAAGTGGTGTGAGAACCAAGTGGTGGATCATCTATCCCGCCTTGAATTGAACAATGAGAATTTGGTTGAAATTGACATTAATGAGGTATTTCTTGATAAGCTTGTCATGTCTCTTTTGTGAGGTATAGAACCATGGTATACGGACTATACAAATTACATTGAGTGTGATTTACTACACAAAGATATGAATCATTATCAAAGAAAGTGATTTGTCCATGATATGAAGAAATATTATTGGGATGAGACTTATTTATTTAGGGAATGTGTAGATGGAGTGATCCGTAGGTATGTTATGGAATCAAAAGTGCAGCCTATTCTTGAGGTTTGCCATTTTTCTGAATTTGGTGGTCACCATGGTGGTGTAAGGATGACTACTATAGTTCTCCAAAGTGTTTTTATTGGCCTATGCATCATCGGGATGCTCATGCATTGGTCTGGTCTGGTGCACAATGTCAAATACAAGGAGGCATGAGATGCCCTTGAAACCTAATCTTGAAGTCGAATTATTTGATTTGTGGGGCATTAATTTCACGTGTAAGCTCATGTAAGAATAAGTATATTTTGGTGGTTGTTGATTATGTATCTAAGTGGGTTGAGACAATTTCCTTGCAAAATAATGAGAGCAAAAGAGTCATATTTTTCTTGAGGAAGCATATATTTACAAGTTTTGAGACTCCCCGGGCAATCATTAGTGACGGTGGCTCTCATTTTTGTAGTAAAGTGTTTGGGACGTTGCTAAAAAAGTATGGGGTCAAGCATAAGGTTGATACCCTACACCATCCTCAAATGAGTGACCAAGGTGAAGTATCAAATAGGGATATTAAAGAGATCTTAAAGAAGACAATCAATGTGGGTCGAACCAATTGGGCAAAACAATTGGATGACACTCTTTGGGCTTACCGAACAAATTTCAAAATGCCAATTAGAGTATATCCCTACCAACTTGTATTTAGGAAAGTGTGTCACCTACTAGTTGAACTAGAACATCATGCTCTTTGGGATTTGAAGAGGCTAAATACGGATTTGGAAGAAGCTTTGAAGTCTAGAGTGGAGCAATTGCAAGAATTGGAGGAATTTTGCCTTCGAGCTTATGAAAGTTCCACTCTATACAAAGAGTGAATGAAAAGGTGGAACACTACCAAGATATTGAAGAGGGAGTTTTGAGCTGGGGATGAAGTGTTGCATTTTAATTGAAGGTTGAAACTCTTTGCGGGAAAACTCAAGTCCAAATAGTCGTGCCCTTTTAAAGTAGTAAATGTTTATCCTAATGGTGTAGTTGAGTTGGAGGACCATGAGAAGAGATGGTTCATGGTGAATGGACAATGTTTGAAGAATTTCTATGCTGGTGGCCTCATAGTTTCTAAAGGTAAGGCACTCCTCTTCAAAGATGTTTGATCGATGAGAAACAACATCATGCCACGATGATAACTAAGGCGTTTCTTTGGAGGCAACCCAAGTTTTAATTTTTATTATTTTGAATAAATTTTGTTGCATGGTGCAGGTGTGTGATGAAGTTGAAATGTTGAACACATAACATAAAATAAGTAGGATTAAGGAAATATGGGAGATCATGCACTAAGCTCTAGGGAAGAGGCATTGGCGTATCGCTGAAGTCCTTCTCAACATGATCTCCCAAGGTATGAGAACTATTATTGTTGGTGATGCTCGTTCATGTTTGACGAATCGCCGAACACTTTAGTGATGCATCAGTCTATTACCAAACTCAATAGCCAACTCAAGTCTTGAATCTATGAAAACTATGATTTTTGGCGATGCTAATTCAGTTTGGCACATTTTTGATCACTTAGGCGATGCTCTTTCCTATCGCCAAAATTGAGGGTATTAAAATAATGGTTTGACTTTTCAACTTTTATATCCTACTCTTTTAGTCATTTCCCATACCCCATTTTCCCTTTATCTCTTATTTGTACTATACGTCATACTTAAAATCTCACTCAAATTTCCACCACCACTACACACACATTATTGTCGTTGCTGTCATCACCACCATGCCTGAACCCCAATGATTATGTGCCTATTTCTTGGCCTAATCATTGTTTTCTCTTATCTTAATATTAGAATTCTTGGTTTATTTTGAATAATGCATTTTGTGGTTCATACTTATCATTTAAATGGTCATCTATGTTTTTATTCATATTTTTTAGTTTAGATCTGAAATAGTTATGGAGTTTCCTTGATTCTATCTCAACTGGTTAATAAGTAATTAGGGTCAGTCAATTTAGGCGTAAATAGGTACTGATTGTGTTCTAATTTTCAAATTGGGTTTAAATTTTTGTATGTGGGTTGGATTTCATTCAATGGGAGTTAATTTTGAATTAATTGTTTGGATTGAACTTTGAGTGCGAATGATTTTTCCCAATAATAGATTGGGTGATGTCATTCTTAAAGGAAAAATCTTCAAACTTGTTACTTTTGTAATGGAACTTGGGAAGTCTTAGTACCCATTGTCATTTTGGATTGAAATCACCATTAAAATGGCTTGTTTGGTTTGAAAAGTTGAAGTTAGGGAAAGTGAATTTTGGCGATGGGATTGAGAACCTTGGTGATGCGCCAAATTTCATGAAGGATAACCAAAGTGCTCCCCATATTGTCTAAGGTAACAGTAAGATTGGCTTATCAAGGTGAAAGTTTGTATATGCCTTGCTAGTTTGACGATGCTCAAGGAGTATCGCCAAACTATTTGTCATATCACCAAACTCCAACTTTCCTTCCCAAACTTCATGCTTCTAACTGTTAAGTTTTGTGATAGAGGTAGGGCATCATTGAACTCTTTTGCAATCAGCTGAAGTTGTTTGGGGATGCACCTCTGAATTGTTTTTGTGATTGCTAACCTTGGCCTAGTGCATTATTTTTTTCATTTGCAAATATGGTAAGGCCTAAGAACGTAACCAAGAAACACACCTGTACTCCTCTTCTCATATAAAATATCTCCAAAGGGGTCTTAATTATGAGAATATCATATCCCAATTGAGATGTTCAAAAGAAGAAAAAGGTAGAAGCTGAGCAAGAGAAGAGAAAGGCTTCAGTTACTGAGGAGCCAAACTTGGAACATAGTTCTAGTTCTGAGAGGTGTAATATGTCTACCTCGGAAGAAGGTAACACTACTCTGATCCATGAACTACTCAACACTTTGGGAGCTATTCAAAAGAAAAAGAAGAGGGTTGAACAAAGCTCCAATATTGCCTTAGACCTCAACCCATAGTAGTTTCTCAGTTTCTCAATCATCTCAAGGTTCTCGATAAACTAACAATCATTGAAGAATAGCGGTTGAGCACTGAGGGGTTGGAAGTCAAACACCCTCGAGTCTTGGGTACCATCAGGTACCATGAGTTTGAGATCATTACTGAGCCTCCGAAGCCATATGTGGAAACTTGGGTCCGAGAATTCTATGAGGCTTAGAAAAAATTAGTGACAATCTGGGATGTACCGTGCCTCATTACCAAGTTGTACCGCCGAGCTAAGGTTCCTTTTTACAATAAGAAATATGTTTAATAAACCCCTAGCTCTATCATTGACATTATCAGAGTTGAGACTGTGCAAGATGACAAGCAGAAGAAAACCCGAGGGGATTCTTCCCTGATAATTAACCTCGAGACACTTAATAGTGGTGCCAATAAACCCACTCCTACTACTGCAGATTCTACTCCTCCCGATTCCTTTACCATGTCTTTCTTACAACACTCTTAACCTATTACTCCGAGTCCTCACCCACCCACTAGTCTAAGCACTTTACAGGCCCGATTAACTTAGGTAGCTAATATTCAGATGGGCCATCTGGCTTATTTGGATGATGTTTGGTCCACTAGGCTGGAGGCACATATGCCTCAGATAATTAAGAATGTGGTTAAGGCAGTTCTTGTGACTATCACTGAGGAGATGAGAGGGATCCGTGAGACTCTGCAAGTTTATGGTGCCAAGCTAGATGAGTTAAGAAACCCCACATCAACCTCTATTTCAAGATACAGAGTTGTCTAAGATGACGACTGAACTAGCTTCTTTGCAAACTCATATGGATAAGCTCAAGTTCCCTGGCTTGACACATCTGTGGATTGTATCATCTTAAACCCTAGCTCTAGCACCTATTCAGAAGAGTGTTCCCATGGCTGAGGATAAGAAGGAGGATGATAATGATTATGTTTTAGATGATGAGGAGATTGATGAGATAGAGATAGTTGATGACACAGTTGAATAGATGCAGGCTGACATATAGACTACTGTGGAGGCCATAGAAGAGGCAACTTTGGTAAAGTCTACCCAAGAGACTTTTGAGATTGGTACTAGCGGGTCCACACCCATTGGGGAGACCTCCCACCCAAATCCTGACATAGAGATCGCCAACATCAGTTCAGATCCAGCCTCGTTGGTTGATACTAGTATTGAGCTGGGCACTGATAGACTAAGGCCGCTTCTACGAGCTAGTCATCAACACAGGCTTAGTACTATGCAGGGGGACCATTCTACTCACTTTTCTACTATTTTCATAATCTTATTGCATTAAGGACAGTGGTTATATTTAAGTTAGGGGGTATTTATTTTTTGGATCTGTAATATTTGGCTCTGATTTTGATACTTTGTTTTTGTTTTGGTGTGTAATTTTGGTTGATTTGGGTACTATTATTTTGATGATATTTTTGGATATTTGGTTTGTGTTTGTAACAATTCTAGATGATTTCTGTTTTTATAGGGTCATGTGTTTTGGGTTGATTTGAGTGTGTGTGTGATTTACATTTTTATTTTGTTACCTTTATCTTAGTATGGTTGTTCGTAGTATAATTGATAAATAAAATTCTTTTTGGCATTGGTACTTAAGAGAAAAGTGTACTAGCAATAGAACACTTTGACTCGAACAGTACTCTTAGGGAGATTTTTCACATGCACGACTCTTAAAAATGACAAATTATTTTGTGAAGTGCTCCACCTTTCAAAATATGCCCAACTTTTAAAATTGTATTTGAATTAGTTGAACTAGTTAGGCACTCATTTTTGTGAATACCCGCATCTTGTTTTGACTACTTGAGTACCTTCTTTGACATGTGCCATGATTGTGGTCTATTAATTCAGGAAGGGTTATTTCGAGTGTGTGATTGAGTGCCACGTGTGGGGAGGTTTCAACTTGATCTTGTTTAATGAGTCCACCTAGAACTTGCCTGATTGCTCTATTGCTAAGCAAAGAGTATTGTGATGTTGGAGAAGTGATCTTAGGCCATTAAATGAGAGTGAGCCCTTAAATTGACCAAATAGAATCCCCATTGTGAGTTGAGTGACCAATTTTTTCCCCAATTTGTGTCTTGGAACCTATTTCTTGGACAAACTCATTACAAGCCATAACTCATCTTCCACAATCCCCTCGTTTGAACCAAACCTATCTTGAACCATTTAGGTAAGGTAGTAAACCAGCTTAGGCCAAAAGCCTAAGTTGGGAGTGGAAGAGCTATCAGGTGAGATTTGTAATCAAAAACTCGTAGCTTTAGGGACCATTCACTTCCTCTTCTAGTCATCCTAGTAGTCCTTGTAAATACTTCTTAAAAAAGAGAAACAAAAAGAGAGAGAAAAAATGAAAAAAAATAAAAAAAGAGTTGCAATTGTGAATTTAACATGTACATATTTGAAGAAGTTTAGTTTGCTAAAATGAAAGAAGGAGGAAGATGTCATGTAAATCGTATAGAATTGGTCCATAATATGTCACAAGAAGTAAGCTTTAGGAAAGAAATTTATTTGATGTCTTATGTAATTCTTTGAGAGGGTAGAGTCACTATGATACTAATTTATCCTACCTTACCCGTTGCCTACACTACAGGCTGAAATAAGACTTTAGTGATCTCCAACCTAGCATACTTGATTATGGTGAAGTGGAAAATATGGGTATGCCTATGGTATAGTACTCGTGTTCACGATTGTCTTTTAGAGTGAGAGTAAATCGTGCTAATCCCTTATTTAAATTTTGGTTACATCAGGAGGGAACTTTATGTTATGAGGGTACTTGATTGCACTACTTGAGCTCGTTTGTTAACGTTAGTTGAGGTTTATGAGTGCGTACTTGGTTTGGTCGTAATTACTCAACACTTGAATCTTGTGGTTCATGAATTGAATGTATAATAGGTGATACTTATGCCAATGTTTTCTAAATCATGAGGGCAAAGTTGTTTTCAAAAAGAAGCATGTATCTAATATCCCAAGTAGTACCATTTGTACACAATGTTGATTTTGTTGTGTGTGTATTGATTTACTTGAGGAAGAGCAAATGTTTAAGTTGGAAGTCTTGATGAGTCAGCAATTTGTGACTCATTTAGCCTAAAAACAATGAGAAATCAAGTCCTCAATGCCAATTTGAGTTAATTTTAATGTTAGTTTGGTTGATTTTCAGGGTTGAAGCCAAGAATAGGTTGATAGAGCACAAGGAAGCATAAAGGTGGAGAAAAAAGCTACAATACAAAAAAGGCATTGCCCAAGTAGTTTGGAGGATCGCCAAAAGTCATGGCATATTTCCAAAGTAGACGTTCCTCACCAAAGTTAACAGTTCATCTAAGTTCCCAAGGAAATGTTTCGGCGAAGAGGAGAAATAGTTTGGCGTATTGCCGCAGAGGTGGAAGAAGCCCATCTCCAAAGTTAACAGTTGCCAACCACTGAAGCCCACGTTTAAAGCCAGTTTGGCAATAAAGACTCACTTTGGTGCATCACTGATGAGTTCGGCGATGCTCTCTCTTCTTCGGCAAATTAAGTGCGGTGGCAGTTTCATAAATTCTGTGCCTATTTTTGCTTAAGCAATAAAAGGCTTTTTGGCAGCTTTCAACCCTATCTTTTGCTAAAATTGAGATCTAGAAGCTTGTAATCAAAACCCTAGTTTTGGTATTAGTCATTTTCTTGTTTTTCTACATTTAATTCGTGTTTTACTTGTGAAATTTGGATTCCATGGAGAATTTCAACGAGCATATGGGTATAATTTCTCTTTCTCTTACTATGCTTGGCTAAATTCCCCAACTTGGAGTTGTGTTATGATTGAATAGTGATTATTGCATGGGTAGTGTTTATTTGCCTTTATAATTGATTAATTGTTATGGGTTTGGCCATTACTCCGTGTTATCAACCTAAAATTGGAGGTTGAAAACTCTAATTAAGCTTAGGTCCTTTATCATCTTTGACAAAGGGGATACGAGTGAGGAGTAATGGTTAATAATGATTTAATTATTATCATTTAATGGTCGATCTTAGACATAAGGCTATCAAATTGAGGTATTTTATTGGTTATGAAGAAACACATGTGAGGTGTTCGAAATTACCCACATGTGAAATTTAATGTTTTATTGAAAGATTAGCATTAAGATTCAAAATCTAGCCTACCCATAACTATTAGTTCAATTTAGGCAAATGTTCACTTACCCATGTATCTACTTTCACTCATGATGGCATAACTCCAAGTTACTTTGACCTTTGATTACAAATTTCTAGTACTCGGTCTTACAACCCAAACTTACAATTGACAAATTTAATACACAAATATTTCAAACAAACCCCCATTTTATTATTATTACATTTTACACATTACGAGTAAACATCTTGTGACTTATTACACTCGAAGGTGAACTTCTCTCCTTTATTCCCTATGGGATCGAACTTGACTCAAGAGTTGTGTAAATATATTGCATAACGATCACACATAATGACCGCGTACATCCTTTCTAGAGTACATATGATTGGATAAGTGGTAGCGATATGTGAAAGGAGAATGTGCTGATAGACTATTTTATTGTGAGGATTTAGTGGACTAGTGTTTCTTGATGATTGTCTAGTAGTTGCATGCTAGGAGAGTATGTGAGAAGTTATGTTGTTATCCATGTTTAGTACTAGATGCTTCGTTTGAATTATGGATGATCAACGTGGTAAAAGAAGTATAGTTTGGGAGTAGTAATGCAAGATTTGTGGAAATAGATCTTGTAGGCTTGATATAATGTATGGAAGAACTTAAGTTGATAACTTATGGAAAGTGTGAATGTGCAGGTATGATATACATATGTTATCCCTAGATGAAGCAGTAAGTTCCTGCTGAATCATTTGATAAAGAAGAACCTTAGGTTTTAAAAAGAAGGATGTTTGCCTGAGATAATATGTTGTTACATGAGATTCTAAGTTATAAGTGTTATTTTATTTATGATTATTTAGTATTCTAGAGTTGCTAATTGTGAAAAAGGGCTATGTATTATATGGTGTCCCTAAGGGCTGAATTAAGGAGATTTTAGATAGATGATGATGAGTCTCTTAGGTATAAGTTTTAGTTCCATTGATTTGGGTGGGTATGAATTTAGAGGTGTGATTTTAGTATACTAAGAAAAGGAGATCATATTGTTAAGTGCTAAGGTAAGTAGTTACGTACCCTAATAAGCATAGAAGTTATAGAATGATGATTATAGAGGCTAGAGAAAGTTAAGAGAAGTATATTAGAAGGAAGTCCTAGCAAGGGTTTTGTATCTACAAATACAGTCTATTAGGGATAGCTTAGAATTGATGTGTATAGTGATACCCTGACCATTAGAATAAAGTGATTATGTAACACCCCGTATTCTATAGACACTACTCTTACTTATATGGAAAATGGTACAGACTTATGGCAATAGGTGATGGAATAACTAGTTCTTTGATTCAAGTACAACACTTCGTACATTTTCAAAACTTGTGCGACTAACCTAACATGGATAAAAGTATTTAAACTTGAGATAATAAGGACATACTTAAGTGTAAAATTAAAGTTAAGTGGTGAATTAAGGTAGAAGGATTAAGACGTTGGAAAACGGGGAGAACATAAGTGAGGTGCTTCCGTGACTTAATTAAGATAGTAGGTGTATCACCTATTTAACCTATTGGGCTGCATTTGGACCTATGTTAATGGACTGAATTGAGGTCCAAACTAAGTACATAAAATAGGGAAGATGACCAGCCCAACACCTAAATATAACTAAGGCCCAACATGCTATGATCCAACTAAAATTAGCCCAAGTAAGTGGACTATTTTGGACAGCTTATATAGCCAAGTAGGTGCATCACCTACTTGGACTATTTTTGATCAAAAATTCGATAAGAATGAGATAAAAGAGGTGGCTAATAGGGTGTATAAATATATGGAATTCATCTCATTTATCCATTCATTTCATTTTCCAAAAACAGAAAATTAAAACACTCTCTCCTCTCTCAAACCCCAAACAGCCGCCCTAGTTTTCCTTTAGGGTTCTTGGACTAATCTCCCATTTTGCAAGCCTTGGTAAGTGTTTACCCTTATAGATTAATGTTATATATGTATAATAGGTTGTGTAAAACATGTTGGTGGTGTTTAAAATGTATAGGGCACTCCCTTAATTAAGTTGGCAGTCCACTTGTGTTGGTTTTGATGAATTTGTCTTCCTTGTGGCTTGGACTTGTATAGGGGCTTAGGGTGTTGAAGAAATTAAGTTATGATGATGAAATTCCATTATATTAAAGTGTGGTTCTGCCCCTGAATCGTTCCTTTTATGTATGGCTTGATGGAAATGTTTATATGTGTTGGTAAATGGAACGTTTGTTGTAGTGAAAAGAGAACACTCTTTTGTTATGTTAAACTGAATTTTGGAACTGTTGTGGACTGATTTTGGTATGTTACTGTGGAAGGCAGTCTGTTGAACTTATGGGGTGAATATATGGAGTTTCGTTGGAGTGTAAATGTAAAGGATAAACTAGGTAGGTAATCCTACCGATTTGTAACGTTTATGTTGGTTTGTGGACTGTTTTGGTGGTGTGTGGACTGATTTGGTGTTGTTG
Source organism: Capsicum rhomboideum (assembly GCA_031232105.1). Taxonomy (NCBI): domain Eukaryota; kingdom Viridiplantae; phylum Streptophyta; class Magnoliopsida; order Solanales; family Solanaceae; genus Capsicum; species Capsicum rhomboideum. Next base: position 64,051,950 of record CP124718.1, read on the forward strand.
TTTTGCAAAAGCAGTAAGTGTTAGGGTAATGTGGTTGAATACTGTTATCTGGTAGTATAATCAAAGGGAGAGTGATGCAAAATGTGTTTTGGAGGTTGGACGGTTTCTACTTTCCGTTAAGCACCTACTTACCGTCTTGTAAACTTATAATGTAGCTAGCCGTTAATGTTTGCTCCATTATGTACTTGTGTTGTAGAGTAACACATAAGGAAGGAGCTGAATCATTGTAGTTACATATTGAGAAGATAAGGTATGTAAGGTTATTCTTTTCCGCATTCTTCTGCAGCATCTAGTATTCATATTATCATAACACTTGTCCTATCCCCAAAGGGTTGTACAATATCTCATTTCAGAATTAGTAGCACTGTTATAAATGTATCGCTCTTATAACTAAAGAATGAAGTAATGTGAGTAATTGTGTAATGGTTAATGTTGAAAATGGGTGGTATCTCATGGAGTGAAAGAAACACTCGCATGAATGTCGATCCCATTATTACGGGTGGTATCCCATGGGATAAAAGGAATATCCGCATGGATGGCGATCCTGATTATTATGTTATTTCCCACTGATCAGTTAGGCCCGGGCATGACATGATTGATGATTGATGATGTACAGTAAAGTAAATTAAAGTACAGTAAAGTAAAGGAAGCAATGTACATGATTCCACATATATACCATATGGTAGTTATTTATATCGTTCGTTCACTTGTACTTAATTCCATTGAAGTGCTTATATTTCATACAGTTACTTATAGCCTTACATACTCAGTACATTCTTTCGTACTAACGTCCCTTGGGGGAATTACCTTACGTGCTGCAGGTACAGGTACTAGTAGACCTCCTCAGTAGGCTACGGGTCATCTACAGAATATTGGTGAGCTCCAGTTCGGTTCGGGGCTTTCCGAGTCATATGTATATGTGGTTTTGGTGTTGCATAAGCATTGTATATAAAGTGGGAAATTATACCGACTATATTTTGGGTTTTGTAGCTGTTAGAGGCTTTGTAGACGTTATACAGTTGAAGGAGGGAATGTTGTATGGCTCCAACGGCCATGTCTCATGTTTATATAAATGTTCTTATTAGATTTATATTATTGATATGTTGTGTCCATAAGTGATTGAATGCTAGCCTATTGACAACAAGTATGCGAACGTATAGAATGGTTCTCTCGGGCCTTAACGGCTTCGGGTGCCATGTCCGCCCCAATGGGATTTGAGGTGTGACAAAAGTGGTATCAGAGCGGTCGTCCTAGGGTGTCTACAAAGCCGTGTCTGAGTAGATTCTTACTTATCGATGTGTTGTGCACCACATCTATACGTAGGAGACTACGGGACATTTAGGAGTTGTTTCTTTTCTTCATTTCCTAGATCGTGCAATAGAGCTAAAGTTGTAGGTTGAATCACATCTGACCATTGAAATGGTTTTCTTGTGTTATAGTAAAAATGCCGGTTACAAGAAGAGGTAGACGTAGAGGCAAGAAGATAGACATGGCTGCCAGAGAAGGAACCAGTAAATCACCACCTAAACAAGCTAATCAAGGTGAAGCTGAAAATGAGTTTACATCACAGACTTCTTCCACTCTTCCATTGTCAGAAGAGTCAAGAGGAAGAGAAGTACCTGCAGGACCACCAATAAATACTACTGACCAGGATCTAAAGAGTGCAGTGCAAATGTCTGCACAAGTTCAGGGACAAGGTGGTCCAACGACAAGTGATGATAGTACAGCTAGAGCAGCTAGTCGACGGACACAGGATTTTCTGAAGTTAGATCCTCCCACATTCACTGGATCAGATCCAAATGAGGACCCTCAAGATTTTGTAGATCAAATTCAAAGGGCTTTGGAGGTTATGCATGTGTCTGGTGTGGAAACGGTTGAGCTTGCGGCCTATAGATTGAAGGGCGAGGCTATTTTATGGTATGAAGATTGGAAACGGTCGAGGGGTATTGATGCACTCCCATCTAGTTGGGAAGAATTTAAAATGGCATTCATTGATCACTATCTCCCATATGAGGTCCGAGAGGCTCGTGCAGACCAGTTCTTGAATCTGCGGCAGGGTAACATGAGTGTCCGAGAGTATAGCCTTCGATTTAACTCTTTGGCCCGTTATGCTTCGAATGTGGTAGCTACGATGACCGATAGAGTTCATCGGTATGTGGACAGACTGGAGCCATATTTGGTTCGAGATTGTACTATTGCTGCGTTGAACAGGGATATGGACATAGCTAGAATACAGGCCTTTGCACAGAAAATGGAAGATCAGAGGCAACGGAGAAGAACACAAGGGTTTGAAGAAGGGTCGTCGAAGAGAGCTAGATCTACGGGACAGTCTATGGTGTCCCAAGGAGAGTTTAGGCCTCGGAGTTTTAATAGACCGCCTAGGCCACCATTTTCTCATTCCATGGCAGGCACTTCATTTCAATTCCAAGGGTTTAGAGGTAATCAAGCTGGGCAAGGTAGTAGGAGTCGAGGTTCACAGACATCGGGATCTTTTCGTTCACCATGTCAGCATTGCAGACGATATCATCCAGGTGAATGCCGACTGGGGATGAATGTTTGTTATTGGTGTGGCATGACAGGGCACATGATGAGGGAATGCCCACGAAGAGGCTCGGGAAGCATGGTACGACCTGCGGGATCCACTGTGGCATCATCATCATCGGTGCCTTCCTTAGGTAGAGGAGTGCAGCCTATTGGACGCGGTAGAGGTGCTAGAGGAGCAACTAGTTCCAGTGGAACTCAAAATCGTATTTATGCTCTAGCAGACCGTCAGAATTCAGAAGCATCTTCTGATGTAGTTACAGGTATCTTGTCCATATTCTCACATAATGTATATGCGTTGATTGATCCGGGTTCTACATTATCATATGTTACTCCTTTGATTGCTGAAAAATTTGAAAGAACGCCGGAATTACTAGTTAAGTCAATTGAAGTAACTACACCGGTTGGGGAATCTATTATAGCAAAGAGAGTTTATCGTGATTGCATAGTTACTGTCGGTGGTCATGATACGTTGGTTGATTTTGTTGAGCTAGACATGATAGATTTTTCTGTTATAATGGGAATGGATTGGCTAGCTTCTTGTTATGCCACGGTAGATTGTCGAGCCAAGAGGGTACAATTCCATTTTCCACAAAAGGATGTCCTTGAATGCAAGGGTAATGTAGGGGCACCAAGAGGCAGATTTATTTCCTATCTTAAGGCTAGGAAAATGATATCCAAGGGATATATATGCCACTTAGTGAGAGCGCATGATATTGATGCAAAACCACCAACTCCTCAATCGGTTCCAGTGGTCAATGAATTTCTTGATGTATTTCCAGAGGATCTTCCAGGTTTGCCCCCAGAACGGGAAGTAGAGTTTGGTATCGATGTAGATCCAGGCACTCAACCTATCTCTATTCCGCCATATAGAATGGCCCCAGCAGAGTTACGGGAATTAAAGGAACAATTAAAAGACTTGCTGGACAAGGGCTTCATCAGGCCTAGTATGTCCCCGTGGGGTGCACCAGTATTATTTGATCGCAAGAAAGATGGCACACTGAGGATGTGTATTGATTATCGGCAACTGAATAAGGTGACAATTAAGAATAAATATCCCCTCCCTAGAATTGATGATTTGTTAGATCAATTACAAGGTGCTAAATATTTCTCAAAGATTGACTTGAGGTCGGGTTACCATCAAGTAAAGGTTAGAGAGAGAGATGTACCCAAGACAGCTTTTCGAACACGGTATGGTCATTATGAGTTTTTAGTTATGTCCTTTGGACTAACAAATGCACCAAAAGCTTTTATGGATCTAATGAATAAGGTGTTTAAGCCATTTTTAGACGTGTTCGTGATAGTATTTATAGATGATATTCTTGTCTATTCAAGATCAAAAGAGGACCATGCTAGTCACTTACGACAGGTGTTACAGATTCTTCGTGATCGTAAGTTATATGCAAAGTTCTCTAAATGTGAATTTTGGTTAAAATCTGTAGCATTCTTGGGTCATATTGTGTCGGATGAAGGAATAAGGGTTGATACTCAAAAGATAGAAGCTGTGAAGAATTGGCCAAGACCTACAACGCCTACAGAGATTCGTAGTTTCCTCGGGTTGGCAGGTTATTATAGAAGGTTTGTTGAAGGATTTTCTTCTATTGCTGCACCTTTAACAAAGCTAACACACAAGGCAACCAAGTTTCAATGGAATGAGGCATGTGAGAAGATTTTCCAAGATCTGAAAAATAAGCTAACCTCTACACCCGTATTGGTACTTCCAGAAGGGACAGAAGGGTATGCGGTGTATTGTGATGCTTCAGGAGTTGGCTTGGGATGTGTATTAATGCAGCATGGTAAAGTAATATCTTATGCCTCCAGACAATTGCGGCCACATGAGAAAAATTATCCAACACATGATCTTGAGTTAGCAGCAGTGGTATTTTCTTTAAAGATATGGCGCCACTATTTGTATGGGGTTCATGTTGACATATATACCGACCATAAGAGTTTGCAATATATATTTAAGCAGAAGGACCTAAATTTGAGGCAACGGAGGTGGCTTGAACTATTGAAAGATTATGACATTGATATTTTATATCATCCGGGGAAGGCAAATGTGGTAGCCGATGCATTAAGTCGTAAGGCAATGGGGAACACTAATGTCCAGCTTACAGGAAAACAAGGGTTAATCAAGGATCTACATCAATTATCTAGCTTAGGCGTTCGCCTTCTTGAAACTCCAGAGGAAGGAGTTGTGGTGCAAAATGCGGCCGAATCATCATTAGTAGTTGAAGTGAAAGAAAAGCAGTATGCAGATCCTATTCTATCACAACTTAAGGAGAATGTACAGCAAGGTATGACAAAGGCATTTGAGCTTACTCAAGAAGGAATACTTCAGTGCCAAAACAGACTATGTGTCCCTAATGTAGATGAGTTAAGACGAAGGATTATGACAGAGGCACATCATTCCAGGTATTCTATTCATCCGGGATCAACTAAAATGTACCACGATCTAAAAGGAGTGTATTGGTGGGGTGATATGAAGAAGAATATTGCAGAATTTGTAGCCCAATGTCCAAATTGTCAACAAGTAAAAGTAGAGCATCAGAAGCCTGGAGGTTATATGCAATGTATAAATCTCCCAGTCTGGAAGTGGGATATGATTAATATGGATTTCATCACAGGTTTGCCTCGTACACTGCGGAAATTTGATTCCATATGGGTAATAGTTGACAGGCTTACCAAGTCAGCACACTTCCTACCAGTCAAGACCACTTATACAGCTGAAGATTATGCACGGTTGTATGTTAAAGAGATAGTTCGACTGCACGGAATTCCAATCTCTATTTATATCAGACAGGGGAGCCCAATTTACTGCACACTTTTGGAAATCTTTTCAGAAGAGTTTGGGAACCCAAGTGAATTTAAGTACGGCTTTTCATCCTCAGACAGATGGACAAGCAGAACGTACTATCCAAACACTTGAAGATATGCTACGAGCTTGTGTATTAGACTTTAAAGGTAATTGGTATGATCATTTACCTCTTATTGAGTTTGCCTACAATAATAGCTATCATTCAAGTATCAAAATGGCGCCTTATGAAGCCTTATATGGGAGGAAGTGTAGATCACCTATCGGTTGGTTTGAAGTAGGTGAAACTACCCTATTTGGACCAGATCTTGTTCATCAAGCCATGGAAAAGGTTAGGGTGATATAGCAACGACTAGAAACAGCCCAAAGTCGACACAAATCATATGCCGATGTTAGAAGAAGGGGGATAGAGTTTGCTATAGGTGATTGGGTATTTTTGAAGGTATCACCAATGAAAGGAGTGATGAGATTTGGGAAAAAGGGAAAGCTAAGTCCACGTTATATAGGACCATATAAGATTATCCGAAGATTTGGCCAAGTCGCATATGAGTTGGAACTACCCCAAGAACTCTCCACAGTTCATCCAGTATTTCATGTCTCAATGCTTCGAAAGTGCATAGGAGATCCATCTCATATTACTCCTACTGAAGATGTACAAGTTACAGAAGATCTCACCTATGAAGAAGTACCTATTGCTATTTTGGATCGACAAGTTAAGAAGTTAAGAAATAAAGAGGTAGCTTCCGTAAAAGTGCTTTGGAGGAATCAACAGGTAGAAGAGATCACATGGGAAGTTAAGGAAATGATGAAATCTAAGTATCCTCAATTATTTGAAACCGAAGTGGAAGCCTTAGATGCTGAATTGGAGCAATAACAAGTAAGTATGTATATATAAGAATTATATGGTAGTATAAAGATTAAACTTAAGCTTGAACTTGTTTAAGCTAAGTAGTGATAATACTACCATTCGAGGATGAATGTTCCTAAGGAGGGGAGGATGTAACACCCCGTATTCTATAGACACTACTCTTACTTATATGGAAAATGGTACAGACTTATGGCAATAGGTGATGGAATAACTAGTTCTTTGATTCAAGTACAACACTTCGTACATTTTCAAAACTTGTGCGACTAACCTAACATGGATAAAAGTATTTAAACTTGAGATAATAAGGACATACTTAAGTGTAAAATTAAAGTTAAGTGGTGAATTAAGGTAGAAGGATTAAGACGTTGGAAAACGGGGAGAACATAAGTGAGGTGCTTCCGTGACTTAATTAAGATAGTAGGTGTATCACCTATTTAACCTATTGGGCTGTATTTGGACCTATGTTAATGGACTGAATTGAGGTCCAAACTAAGTACATAAAATAGGGAAGATGACCATCCCAACACCTAAATATCACTAAGGACCAACATGCTATGATCCAACTAGAATTAGCCCAAGTAAGTGGACTGTTTTGGACAGCTTATATAGCCAAGTAGGTGCATCACCTACTTGGACTATTTTTGATCAAAAATTGGATAAGAATGAGATAAAAGAGGTGGCTAATAGGGTGTATAAATAGATGTAATTCATCTCATTTATCCATTCATTTCATTTTCCAAAAATAGAAAATTAAAACACTCTCTCCTCTCTCAAACCCCAAACAGCCGCCCTAGTTTTCCTTTAGGGTTCTTGGACTAATCTCCCATTTTGCAAGCCTTGGTAAGTGTTTAACCTTATAGATTAATGTTATATATGTATAATAGGTTGTGTAAAACATGTTGGTGGTGTTTAAAATGTATAGGGCAGTCCCTTAATTAAGTTGGCAGTCCACTTGTGTTGGTTTTGATGAATTTGTCTTCCTTGTGGCTTGGACTTGTATAGGGGCTTAGGGTGTTGAAGAAATTAAGTTATGATGATGAAATTCCATTATATTAAAGTGTGGTTCTGCCCCTGAATCGTTCCTTTTATGTATGGCTTGATGGAAATGTTTATATGTGTTGGTAAATGGAACGTTTGTTGTAGTGAAAAGAGAACACTCTTTTGTTATGTTAAACTGAATTTTGGAACTGTTGTGGACTGATTTTGGTATGTTACTGTGGAAGGCAGTATGTTGAACTTATGGGGTGAATATATGGAGTTTCGTTGGAGTGTAAATGTAAAGGATAAACTAGGTAGGTAATCCTACCGATTTGTAACGTTTATGTTGGTTTGTGGACTGTTTTGGTGGTGTGTGGACTGATTTGGTGTTGTTGTTTTGCAAAAGCAGTAAGTGTTAGGGTAATGTGGTTGAATACTGTTATCTGGTAGTATAATGAAAGGGAGAGTGATGCAAAATGTGTTTTGGAGGTTGGACGGTTTCTACTTTCCGTTAAGCACCTACTTACCGTCTTGTAAACTTATAATGTAGCTAGCCGTTAATGTTTGCTCCATTATGCACTTGTGTTGTAGAGTAACACATAAGGAAGGAGCTGAATCATTGTAGTTACATATTGAGAAGATAAGGTATGTAAGGTTATTCTTTTCCGCATTCTTCTGCAGCATCTAGTATTCATATTATCATAGCACTTGTCCTATCCCCAAAGGGTTGTACAATATCTCATTTCAGAATTAGTAGCACTGTTATAAATGTATCGCTCTTATAACTAAAGAATGAAGTAATGTGAGTAATTGTGTAATGGTTAATGTTGAAAATGGGTGGTATCTCATGGAGTGAAAGAAACACTCGCATGAATGTCGATCCCATTATTATGGGTGGTATCCCATGGGATAAAAGGAATATCCGCATGGATGGCGATCCCGATTATTATGTTATTTCCCACTGATCAGTTGGGCTCGGGCATGACATGATTGATGATTGATGATGTACAGTAAAGTAAATTAAAGTACAGTAAAGTAAAGGAAGCAATGTACATGATTCCACATATATACCATATGGTAGTTATTTATATCGTTCGTTCACTTGTACTTAATTCCATTGAAGTGCTTATATTTCATACAGTTACTTATAGCCTTACATACTCAGTACATTCTTTTGTACTGACGTCCCTTGGGGGACTTACCTTACGTGCTGCAGGTAAAGGTACTAGTAGACCTCCTCAGTAGGCTACGGGTCATCTACAGAATATTGGTGAGCTCCAGTTTGGTTCGGGGCTTTCCGAGTCATATGTATATGTGGTTTTGGTGCTGCATAAGCATTGTATATAAAGTGGGAAATTATACCGACTGTATTTTGGGTTTTGTAGCTGTTAGAGGCTTTGTAGACGTTATACAGTTGAATGAGGGAATGTTGTGTTTTTTTTTTCTCAACCATATGGCTCCAACGGCCATGTCTCATGTTTATATAAATGTTCTTATTAGATTTATATTATTGATATGTTGTGTCCATAAGTGATTGAATGCTAGCCTATTGACAACAAGTATGCGAACGTATAGAATGGTTCTCTCGTGCCTTAACGGCTTCGGGTGCCATGTCCGCCCCAATGGGATTTGAGGTGTGACAAAAGTGGTATCAGAGCGGTCGTCCTAGGGTGTCTACAAAGCCGTGTCTGAGTAGATTCTTACTTATCAATGTGTTGTGCACCACATCTATACGTAGGAGACTACAGGACATTTAGGAGTTGTTTCTTTTCTTCATTTCCTAGATCGTGCAATAGAGCTAAAGTTGTAGGTTGAATCACATCTGACTATTGAAATGGTTTTCTTGTGTTATAGTAAAAATGCCGGTTACAAGAAGAGGTAGAGGTAGAGGCAAGAAGATAGACATGGCTGCCGGAGAAGGAACCAGTAAATCACCACCTAAACAAGCTAATCAAGGTGAAGCTGAAAATGAGTTTGCATCACAGACTTCTTCCACTCTTCCATTGTCAGAAGAGTCAAGAGGAAGAGAAGTACCTGCAGGACCACCAATAAATACTACTGACCAGGATCTAAAGAGTGTAGTGCAAATGTTGACCCGAATAGTTGCTGCACAAGTTCCGGGACAAGGTGGTCCAACGACAAGTGATGATAGTACAGCTAGAGCAGCTAGTCGAGAATAATTTATGAAGAGATAGTGATACATTCCTTCTCTAGTGTATTTCTCAAATTTCAATCATTAAGATAGCCTACTTATGTCTTGTATGTCAACTTCATGCCCAAGACCTAGGTTTACACACTAATGTTTCTCAATATGCTCAATCCTATGAACTCATGATATATTCTTTATAGCTTGTGAAATCATGTTGCATCAGGTATATTCTCAGATAAGATTTCTTGAACAAGTCATACTCATGATTTTTTTGCTCTAAGCCCTACACATGTCTATGCCCAGAATAACTTTATACTCACACTCTATGTGTAATATATGAAGCATTCATGCCTATATACCTTACTCTTCAGACCCTATTCGAATGTTAAGGTTATGATAATTATAAGTGTTGCTTAAGTAGTATCCCTCTTATCTGAGATCCTCATACTCTAGTCCCTCAGTGACCCTCCTTATATTACGATAGTGGTGTTGATAGTAGTTGATTGATGGTTCATATGAGAGGATTGTTAGCCCTTTTTTTGAAGATCGTAGTATGCTTATTTCTGCCAAGATTGTAAGAGTGGAGGAAGATTGAGGCGAGGATTTTCTATATGTAATAGTTAGATGAGAATACTTAGTGAGTCTCTTTGTAGTAATTCATGAGGTTGCAGTTTGTAAAGATGTTAGGGAACATAGGAAAAATTTAAATAGTTTTGCTTCCTAGAATTCCATGAAATGGGTATAATAAAATGCTTGAATGTTGTGTTGATATACATGTGGAAAAATGCATTATGCACTAGTGGCTTCTTGATTAGAACTCAGAGTTAGTTGATGGAGGTAGCAAGAAGAAATAGTATTCTTGGGAGGAAAGTCTCTAAAGAGATATAGAACATAGAATCTCGTAGTTTAGACTAGCTTGATCGTCTTACGTGTAGAACCTAGCACCTCTGAGTTAGGCTTGAATATGGTAAAGTATGTAGATAGGCTTAGGCTTTGGTAGTTATATGTATCCTGGTGGGAGCTATAAGTTGTGAATGATGAATTGTAGAATTCAGAAAGAGGAGCGTGGTTGAGAAGTGTTGCCAAGCTTAAAAACTATCATTCGTGTAACTTAAGATGAGAGTAGTACTATTGTAACTTCATTCCTAAGGTACTTATGTCTTATTTCATATAACTTCAGATAGAGTGTGACTTATGTTCAAATCTATATCATTCATACCTTACGAACCCATGTGAAATGACTAAGATATTCAGGTCATGGAAGTGTTTCAGATTCAGATATCTCACATAAATCGTACCTATGATTATTTCCCTCGAAGTGTTATGAAATTTCCAATGAGAAAGACATATAGGATGATCATTCAAGTGAAAGGTTAGGTTTTGGAGAGAGTTCCCTTTTTCATGTCTTAAAAAGGCCAAGTTTATGTTCTTATATAAGTTTATCATGCCTATGATAGTTTCTTGCACTCATAGCTCGTGCTGCCACATTAATTAGTGTTGATTGCGAGATCCTTATTGTTATTACAGTTTAGTTCATGCTAGTATGCATCACATAGATATCCTCAGTGAAATCTTGGTTTACTCCACTCATATGTTCATTCCAGCTTTGACCATCCTTCGAGGACTAATGATCACCCCAAACTTTTAGGATAAGATTTGAACCATTCTAGGTATGTAGATAGACCCTAACCAATGAATGTTATTATATCTTAGTATGAAGGTCTATCCTTAGGTGTAGGAAGTGTGTTGGATAAGAATTAAGTTCATAAGAAACCCCTAGCATAAACTTGAGTTGAAAGTTCTCTAACGATTAAGTTGTCATATAAGTTTCTAATATTGTAAACTTAAAAAAAAAATCCCTCCTAGAATATGAGGAGTTATGTGAACCATTATCCATAAAATTAAAGATTTTTGAGTCTTGTTTCCAACAACACTAACCATTCATCAAGCCGAGTCCGGAGTAAAATTTTATGGGCATTTTTGCAAGGGACTATTCAACGGGCGTGTTGGGTAGTGCGCCACGATTGAAAAAAATCCCAGAGGACAGTTTTCTGAAGCCTAGCACACTGAAGTATGTGTGAAAAGGCAGTAGGGGTGTGCCCAACAACATGCTACGAGGGATGGTTGGTTCACTAACTTGTGTGCTATGCTTGGCCCTCCCAGACATGAATTGTTTCCCTTTTATTGTATTTTAAGAAGGTTGTTTTGGTCTTTACCCTCAGATTACCCCCAAGATGCGATTTTCAATCCCTTATAACACTATGTACTTAGAAAGTATCATCGTTATTTTCATTCTTTTCCTCTCAAACTTCATGAAAATAAAGAGTCCTCTCAAAAGTTCAAGCTAGGTTTTCAAGCAAGCTCTATCAAATTCTCTTTCAAGTTTTTTAAAGTTCTTATTCTTCTCAGGTATGCAAGAATTCAGTGATGGATCCTTTCATTTCATAACTAGGCATTTGGAAGTTATGTTCAAAGCTAGGGCTTTATGCCTAAACCATCCTCATGCCTAGGCATTTTGAAGTTATGTTCAGATTATGTTCAAAGCTAGGGCTTTATGCCTAAACCATTAAATTTATTTTCTCTATATGTTTAACCTAACTTCTATGAAAGAATCTTATGATCTTATAAATATTATGTAAATTTCTAATTTAAGTTTTGAAATACATGGGTTTAAGAGTATTTTACAAACTATGAACCCTATGTTGTAAAGATATATGTTATAGATACAAGATTTCAACACATGATTCATGACATGAAATTGAGCTTATGTACAATTATACAAACATGATGTATGCATACTCAAACTATGATTCAACTATATTACATGATATGATATGAGCTTCAGTATATTTCGGAAGGATTATTTAGCACTGAGTGGGCATGCGTCCAGATACACATGGCCTATAACTACTTTTTCACCATAGGTTTTAGCCCAAGAGGCGCAGTTTTGGATCCGCATGTTCATGGTCCTATTCTTTGGAAGGTGGGACAACTCATCCATTATGGGTGTAAGATGCTGGGCATAAAAAACTCGTATGGTGTTTATCAGTTATAAGAAACTCCCCACATGTGTAAACCCTATTATATTATTATCTATGTACTCATGAAACAATTTTTATGTAGACTTTAGCTATCATGACTTTCCTCAGGTTTTCAGTTGGTTGACATATTTTAAATGATTTTCTTATGATTCATCATTCACGACCCGATTTCTCAGGTCGTGATGGCACCGACTTCAACCCATCAGTAAGTAAGCCAAGCCATAGCCTAGAGCGACAAGTAATGGGCTAACTGGTGGTGAAATAAAGGGGAATAAGAAGGGAACCAACAACAACAATAATATATGCAAAAGTAAAGAGATATACATACATAAAACATATTGTACAAGAGAGGAAAGAGGACAAAATGTACAAAATTAATCCCTCCCAAGGCCTGGTAAGGCCGGTACAAGAGCCACTAAGACAAAAAATAAGAGTACTAAATAGAATCCAAAATATACATATATACGCAGTAGTCTCGAAAATACAAAGACTGTAACTGGAATAGATGGATGAGGATCAACTTCAAACTATAGAAAGCTCACCCCGTATTCGGATCAATAGCAGGGCCTAAGGATAATGTCAACATCAATGGCTTGTACTCGGATCTATATCTGGGAAAAGATGCAGAAGTGCAACGGGTACTTAGTAGGCATCATCGGTCAACTAAGCTAAAGTATAGTAAAAGCATAAATATAATGTGAGAGTGTATGCTTAAGTCAACAGTATAGGGGTGAAAATGGAAATAAAAACTAAACTAGGCAAGTGAGATAAATGAAATAAGTAACTCGAAAATAAGAGTAAAGGACTAACTACAACCTAACTGGGCCCCCATAAGCTCAGAAGGCACACACAAGAAGATAAATAACCCTACCAAGCCCCCATAAGCTGGAGGGTACAAACAAGAAGAAAAAAAGGTAAGAAACATAAATAACCTCTAACTGAACCAATCTCAAGTAAATTTTCGATCCCAAATCCATGATGAAAAATCTAGGTATATACCGGGCTTGAACTGAAACCAATCGATAGTAACAAAAGGCCAGACACTGGGCTCGAACCTGAAATAGTGGATAATAAAAATAGGGGAATGATGCATGTATATTACAACACAGTATAACTACCAGAACTCCTAATAAAAGCCATAATTAAAGTCAAAACATCCCAACCATAACCATAGACAGATGCCGGACTCGAATCGGAACTCATAGAATCCATACCATAACAAGAATTAGGTGATCCCATAAAAATACAACATCAACAATAAACTGATGTCAAACTCATAATGGAACTCATGGATAGTAAACCATAATCGTAAACCGAGGCTAATTCATACCAGAACACATAACAATAACAATAGAGCATACGTCGGACTTGAGCTGGAACTGAAATGTGTGTATAATTATATGCATAACTAGCTAGTGGGAAGATATCCAAGAGTGTCATGCCTATCCCTACTCCCTAACGTCATATAAATAAATATCAGGCAATTAAGTCCACTAAGGCAAGGCGGGTCACAAATTCTAGGCCAAAAGGTGTGGTTCAGGATCAGTTACTGCTCTACCCAGGAAAAGAAGCTAAAGCAGGCTAGTGCTACCAGTATAAGTCAATACCAACCCAAGGTAATATCCTAAAGTAGCATCCATGAGTCTAAATAAGCCTAAAGGAACTTCATATCAAATATACTATTTAAAAAGGGTAGTGAGGCCCACTATGGGGTCCTGATAACCCAACCTAAGTCAGATCCTACCCGAGTCTAGTTTAAGGCTTCCCATTCCTATTTCAAGGTATTATAAGCACTAATCTTAGTCCAAAAGGATGTTAATACACTATGCTAGGGGAGAACGGGCCTGAAATCTACCAAAAAGGGCCCTAACCGGCTAAATAAAGCTTAAAAATGCTAAAATGATAATCAGGCCAAAACTACCTGCCCAAAACTAGTACAATAGTACATTAATACCATAATTAAGCTCAATATAAAAGGAGGGTAAGCCTATCATACCTGGACTCCGCCAAACACACGCTGAATCTTCTATACCAGAGCTTTCCCCTTCCGAGAGCCCTCCGAGAGATGCCACACTATCAAAATAGTGATCCATGTATGAGCACAATAAAAAAGATACCCATATTGTGTATAAATGCTCCAAGTTAGAAATCGGACCAAAATCCTATGTGGGGCCCATTTGTAGAATCACAAAATTAAAATCGTCAAAGCATCCCACTCAACTCAAGGATCAATTGCCACATAAAATTTAGCTAAACCTGAGCTCAAATAGTACCAAAATCAGTCTCAAAGAATCCTGAGAAATAAGGAATTAAACTACTAATTTAAGCAAAAAAAAATTAAAGCGGTTACTTACGAGTTAGCGAGGCTAAAACACTCGCAATCACTTTCCCAAGATGAAACCAACTTCAAACACTTGATTCCCACACAATTTCACAGCTTATAAGGTCTACAATGGTGATTTATACTTAGAGATACAAGATGAAAATGAAGCAGGGTCATATATATATATAACACAAGCAATGGCCGCTTTAGCGGCTAAATGACCGCTAAAGCAGTCACTGTTAAAGCACCCAAGGGTTACTTAAGCGACCAGGCCTTATCTAGCAGGCCCCACTAAAGCATTCTAGAGTAGTTAAAGAGGTACCGAGCCTCTAAAGTTGTGACTAGCCTCTAAAGCGGCTACCGCTAAAGCAGTCTCTTGGCTGCTTAAGTGGTTGCACCAGATACTTGGCACCAGCCAAGTTCAACAAGTCCCAATAGACTCCGACTGGGTGCTCGAGATTGGTTCGGAATCCTATGCTCGTAAATGGACTATACTACCCTACTAAATTCGACATTCCATACTTAATGGCGCCATAAAATTTTTAAATCGGGTTCATTTCAATAAAAAGCGGGTCCCACACCCCAAGTGGTTGTTTTACCAAAACGAGTCTGAAAGCCTCGAGACCCGGACCAAGGGTCCCCCAGCCTAAAATCAACATTCCAAAGCTGATGAAACTGTTAGAAATGGCATCTGAGGCCATTTACCAGAGCTTTTGGCCCGAGACCCATTCCTTAACTTCAAAAGCTCCAAAATAGGGAAATGGCTCTAAAAAACAAACAAACTGCCCGGTAACCGAATTGTTAGTCCCAGCAAGTCATAAATGACCTAGGGCAACTGTACGAAAGCTTTAAACATAGTAAAATCATGAAAATGTAGGAAATGACTCGGAGGGTCATTACAACATCCACTACTAAAAGGACTTCCATCCACAAAAGTAACGGATCAAGATGTACCTAAAGGATCGAACAAGTAAGGATACTATGTCTGCATATCACCCTCAGTCTCCTTAGTAGCCTCCTTGATGGGATAGTGTCACCACTGAACCTTAACTCTAGGAATGTCTCTGGAGTGCAACTGCCTGGCATCTCTAGCCAAAATAGACACAAGCTCCACCGAAGCATGTAAGACTCATTCGAATGTAGCGCCGCAACATAGATACATGAAAGATAGGGTGGATGGCTGAAAAGGATTGAGGCAAAGTTAACTCATATGCTAACACCCCAACTATCCATAGGATCTCAAATGATCCAATATACCTTGGACTGAGCTTTCCCCTCCTCTCAAACCTCATCACACCCTTCATAGGCGATACTCACAAAAAAACCAGTTCACCGATGCTGAACCTCAAGGCACAAAGACTACGGATAGCATAACTCTTCTGTCTACTCTGAGTTGCCCATAGCCTTTCCTAAATCATTCGAACCCAGTCCAAAGACTCATGAAGTAAGTCCGTACCACGAGGCATAACCTCAGATGTCTCAAACAAACCAATCAAAGACCGACAACACCTACCATACAATGCCTTGAATGGTGCCATCTGAATACTTGAATGGTAGCTGTTATTATAAGCTAACTCCTCTAAAGCTAAAAACTGGTCCCACTAACTTCCAAAATCCAACACACAAGCATGGAGCATATCATCAAAAAGTTGAATAGTCCATTCTGACTGCCCATTAATTTGGGGTGAAAAGGGGTGCTAAGGTCAACCTAGGTATCTAACTCCTCCTGAAAGGTCCTCCAAAAGATAGAAGTGAACTGAGAGCCTTGATTTGAAATAATAGACATGGGTACCCCACGAAGGCTAACTACATCTCGAATATAGATACGGGCCAACCTCTCGATAATAAAAGAAGTCTGAATAGGGATGAAATGGGTAGACTTGGTCCATCAATCCATGATGACCCAAATACTATCAAATCCACAAGAAGTGCAAGGTAAACCACCTACAAAGTTTATAGTGACCCGCTCCCATTTTCACTCAGGGATGGGTAGCCTCTGAAGCAATCCACTATGTCTCTGATGCTCGGCCTTCACCTGCTGACAACATAGGAACCAATCCATAAACTCCGTTATGTCTCTCTGCATACCACTCCACTAGTAATGCTGCCTTGAATACCTATATATCTTAGATGTCCCGGGGTGAATAAAATAGTTGGAGCTATGAGCCTCTCGAAGTATCAACTGAAAAAAATCTCCAACCTGCGGAACACAAATACAACTGTTAAACCTCAGAATACCCTCATAATCCAAGGTATCCCTTCGAATCACCCCTCAACACCTAACCTATAATACTACAAAGCCTACCATCTTCAAACTAACAACCCTGAATTTTCTCTAACAAGGTAGATCTAGTCTCAAAACTAGCAAGAATTCTCCTAGGGTCAGAAATATCATAACTAACCATCATGTTGGCTAAGGACTGGATATCCAAAGCCAACGGCTGCTGTAAAATGGAAATAAATGCCAAGTTACCCATACTTACTACCTTTCAGTTGAAGGTGTCTACAACCATATTTGCTTTTCCTGGATGGTATAGAATGGAGATATAATTATCCTTCAGTAACTCAATCCATCTATGTCACCTTAAATTAAGCTCCCTCTGGGTCATAATGTACAGAAGACTATGTTGGTCAGCAAAGATCTCACAACAAACACCATACAAGTAATGCCTCCAAATCTTAAGTACAAAAACTATCGCTACTAACTGTAAATCATGAGTGGGGTAGTTCCGATCGTCCACCTTCAGTTGCCTCAATGCTTATGTAATAACACGATACTGATGTATCAGAACATACCCCAAACTAACACCAAAAGCATCACAATAGATGGTGAACCCCTCGACCTCAACTGGAAGGGTCAGAATAGGAGCTAAAGTGAGAAAGTCCTTAAGCTTAAGAAAGCTCACCTTACAACTTGAGGACCACTCAAATGAAACGTCTTTCTTACTCAACTTGGTCATAGAGGCTGCAATAGTAGCAAATCTCTAAATGAACCGCCTGTAGTAGCTTGCTAACCTAGAAAAATTACAAACATCCGTAGGAAACGTGGCCTAGCCTAATCACGAATAGCCTCAATCTTTGTCGGGTCCACCATAATACCATTCTTGGACACCAGGTGCCCCAAGAAAGCTAGAGACTCAAGCCAGAACTCACACTTTGAGAATTTGGCATAAAGCCTATGATCTCTCAAAGTGTGGAGTATCGTCCTCAAATACTTCTTGTACTCCTTCCTACTCCTCGAATATACCAGAATGTCATCAATGAAAATAATTATGAAGTAGTTCAAATAAGGCCTGAAGACGTGGTTCATCATATCCATAAATGCTTCTAGGGTATTGGCCAGCCCAAAAGACATCACCAGGAACTCAAAATGGCCGTAACAAGTCCTGAAGGTTGTCTTTGGGATGTACTCAGCCCTGATCCTCAACTGATGGTAACAAGACCTTAAATTAATCTTAGAAAACACTACTGCACCCCAAAGCTGGTCGAATAAATCATCGATGCGAGGTATAGGATATATATTTTTCACTATCACCTTATTTAGCTTCCTTTAGTCGATACACATATGTATAGAACCATCTTTTTTCTTCATAAATAGAATTGGAGCACCCCAAGGTGATACATTCGGCCTGATGAAACCCTTACCCAAAGATCTTGAAGCTAAATATTTAGCTCCTTTAGCTCAGCGGGAGCTATCTAGTAAGGAGCCATAGAAATAGTTTGGGTGCGCAGCTCAAGGTCAACAGAAAACTCAATACCATGCTCAGGAGAAAGGCCAGGTAGGTTGATGGCAAAAACAAAAATAAAATCATAAAAAACAGGAATAGAGTCAAGCGAAGGAGTTTTGACACTAACATCCCAAACATAAGAAAGGAATGACTCACAACCCCTTAATACCAGTCTCTTAGTCCAAATAAAATAAATAATCCCTGTCGGTACGCGGCTAAAAGTGCCCTGTCACATAATTGGGGATATGCCAAGCATGGCTAAGGTAACAGTCTTGGCAAAGCAATCCAAGATCGCATGATAGGGGGATAACCTGTCCACACCCAAAATCATGTCAAAATCCACCATATTGAATACAATGAGATCAACCTGAGTGTTAAACTCTCAAATATTCACCAAACATTACTATATACCTAATCCACTACTAAAGAATCACCCACGGGGCTATCTATATACAATGGAACAAATAACGGCTCTGAAGACAAACCCAACTACAGAGCATAATAAGCAGAAATATACAAATATGTGGAGCCAGGATCAAATAAAACAGAAATAGGCTGATGGCATATTTAAATCATACTTGTGGTCACAACATCCGAAGCCTCAACCTCTAGCCTACCAGAAATAGCATAAAAATAGCCCTTCCTATTACCAGACTAGGTGTCTTCCTAACCACCTATCCTACATACCTGAGGACTACCTATGAAACCTTGGGGACTACCCCTACAACCATAAGCGCCACCCCTAACTAGCGGTGGCACTGATTTAATCGATTGAGCACTCTAAACTGAAGTCTTAATCATCCTTTGCTGGGGACACTCTCGAGAGAAGTTACCAATGACCCCACATTCATAACAATCCCCAAGCACTTTATCCTTTCTAAAAGGTCCGGCCGATTTAGAATGGCCACTTTGGCCTGAAGACCCTGACTACATACCCCTCATTAGTTGATTACTGATTTGACCACCTGAACTACCACAACAGGGCTGACCCCCAACTGAATTTGAAGTGCTGCCTGAACAGGCCTACTAGGCTGACCTTGGTGCTGATAAGGCTGACGTTGGGGTTACTTACCCTAAAATTCTAGGCCTTTGGATAGTGAGCTACTGTGGCTCCCACTATAACTACCCTAATAATAGGGCCTCTTATCACTTCCCCCTTGGTCCTCGTGATCCATCTCCTTTATAATATAAATGTGGTCAACAATCTCGGTAAATGACTTCCCCAAAGTCACCAAACACTAAGTATCCCTACAAAGTGGTAAATTTAACCCTCTGACAAAACATCGAATCCTCTCATACTTCGTAGGTAAAATCATGGTGGCATGCCTGGCTAGTTCATAAAACCTCACATCATAATCGGCCACCATCATTGAACCCTACTTCAATCTAGAAAACTCATCTCTAAGGCGCTCGTGCATGCTGCGAGACATGTACTTTTCTAAGAAAGCCTCGAAGAACTGAGCCCAAGTCACCAGAGGAGATCCAGCTTGCCTGGAATTAAGATAACCTCTCCACCACTATCTCGCTGCATGTCAAGCTGATATGTCAATACACCACTTTGCCCAACTAAATAATCCCCAAATTACAAAGCTTTTCCATATAAATTGTCAGAAACTCATAAGCATCCTTTTCTGGAGCCTCGACAAACCTGGGTGGAGTTAATCTCAAAAATTGGTCCAACATCTTCTGCTTATCCGCAGTCATAATTGGTTGGCCTACTGCCTACTGCAGAACTATAGGCGTTGGATGAACCTCTACTCTAGGAGCCGCAGCTGCAGGCTGAGACCTTAAAACAACAACACCCTGAGCTGTTGTTTGAGCCCTGTTTGTCGGCGGACCACCAACTAACCTGAATAATTAAACCAATGCATCTCAAAGAATCGCAGAAAATAAAAACTTGTCTGTGGCCTGGGCTGCCTCTTGGAACACCTGTTGCTATGGAAACGATACCTCTGGTGCTATCTTTGGCTCATGATCAACAATATGATCGAGCGATGGCTCCCTAGCCTGATCTTGGCCTCTAGGTCGACCTTTACCTTGAATTGGCGCTCTAGCAGTAGGCTCGGGGTCCTGATCCCTTGCCGTTGTACCTCGCGTCCTAACTATCTGTAAAAGAGTGAAACAAAATAAGAATTTAGAAAAAAACACAAATACAATGCACGGAAGTGAAAAAAAAGATGATATTTTCCTAAAAATTCCCTATAGCCTCCCAAAGATAGGATACAGACATCTCCATACCTATTTTTGAGACTCTACTAAACATTGGCTTTTGTACCAATAATACCGGTGAACCTGGACTCTAATACCAAGCTGTCAAGACCTGATTGTCATGTCATGATGACACCTACTTTAACCCACTAGTAGGTAAGGCAAGCCATAGCCCAAAATGGCAAGTAATGGGCTAACTGGCTGAGAAATAAAGGGGAACAAGAAGGAAACCAACAACAACAATAATATAAGCTAAAGAAAAGATATATATATATATACATATAACATGCCGTACAAGAGAGGGAAGAGGACAAAATGTACAAAATGAATCCCTCCTAAGACCTAGTAAGGCCGGTACACGATCTACTAAGACCAAAAATAAGAGTACTAGAAAGAATCCAAAATATACATATATACACAGTAGTCTCAAAAATACAAAGACTATAACTGGAACAGATGGAGGAGGATCAACTTTGGTATTTAGAAAGCTCACCCCATCTCCGGATAAGTGGTAGGGCCTGAGGATAATGTCAATATCGGTGGCTCGCACTTGGATCTGTATTAGGGAAAAGATGCAGAAGTGCAGTATGATTACCAAAGCAATGGGTACTTAATAGGCATCATCAACTGACTGAGCTTAAGTATAGTAAAAGCATAAATATAGTGTGAGAGTGTAAGCTAAAGTCAACAATATAGGGGTGAAAATATAAATAACAACTAAACTAGGCAAGTGCAATAAAACAAAAAAGTACTTAAAAATAAAAGTAAAGGACTAACTATAACCTAACTAGGCCCCCATAATCCCAGAAGGCACACACAAGAAGACAAATAACCCTATCGTGCCCCCAAAAGCCGGCGAGTACAAACAAGAAGAAACTAACGTAACAAAGATAATTGAACTCTAACTGAACTGATCTCAAGTAACATTCCGATCCCAAATCCTTGTTGAAAAATCTTGGTATATACCAAGCTTGAACTGGAACCAATGGATAGTAATAAGAGGCCAGACACCAGGTTCAAACTGTAAATAGTGGATAATAACGAGAGGCCGAATGATCATGCACAGTAGAACCCTATACAACTGCCAGAACTCCCATTAACAACCATATGTAATGTCAAAATATCCCAATCATAACCATAGACAGATGCCGAACTCATACCAGAATTCATAGGATTCATACCATAACCATAAATAGGTGATCCCATAAGAAGCCAAACTCAACCACAAACTGATGTCAAACTCATATCGAAACTCATGGATAGTAAAGCATAATCGTAACCGATGCCAATTCATACCAAAACTCATAATAATAATAATAATAATAGAGCGTACATCCGACTTGAATCGGTATAGAAATGTGTATATAAATATAAGCATAGCTTGCCATAGGGAAGAAATCCAAGAATTTTAGGCCTATCCCCACTCCTAACATCATATAAACCAATCTCGGGAGGTTAAGTCCACTAATGCAAGGTTGGTCCAGAATTTTAGGCCAAAAAGGTGCGACCTAGGGTCAGTTACTGCTGTATCTAGGAAAATAAGCTAAACAAGGCTAGTACTTCCATTTTAAGTCAATAACAACCCAAGGTAATAGCCTAAGGTAGCAGCCATGAGTCTAACTAAGCTTAAAGAAACATTATATAAAATATACTATCTAAAAAAGGTAGTGGGGTCTACTCGGGGTCCCAATATCCCAACCTAAGTCAGAACCTACCCGAGTCTATTATAAGGCTTCCCATTACCTCTGTAAGGTACTATAAGCACCAATCCTAGTCTTAAGAGATGATAATACACTATGCTAGGGGAGAACGGATCTGAAATCTACCAAAAAGGGCCCTAACTGGCTAAATAAGGCGTAAAAATGCTAAAATAATAACTGAGATAAAACTACCTGCCCAAAACTAGAAAAATAGTACACTAATACCATAATTAAGCTCAATCTAAAAGGAGGGTAAGCCAATCCTACCTGGATGCCGTTGAACGCTCGCCGAATCCTCTATACGAGAGCTTTCCCTTTTCGAGAGGCCTCCGAGAGCTGCCACACTATCAAAAGAATGATCCATACATAAAGACGAGAAAAATGATACCCATATTGCATATAAATGCTTCATTCAGACTAAATCCCATGTAGGGCCCGCTTGTAAAATTATAAAATTTAAACCGTCAAAGCCTCCCACTCAGCTCAAGGATTAATTACCACATAAAATTTAGCTAAAACCAAGCTTAAAATCAGTCCCAAAGAATTCTAAAAAATAAGGAATTAAACTACTAATTTAAGCTAAAATTAAAGCGATTACTTACGGGTTAACGAGGTTAAAACACTTGCAATAACTTTCCCGAGCTGAAACCAGCTTGGAACACTCGATTCCCACATAATTTCAGAGCTAATAAGGTCTACAATAATGATTTATACTTAGAGATATAAGCTGAAAATGAAGGGGGTGATATATATATAACACCAACGATGGTTGCTTTAGCGACTAAATGACCGCTAAAGCACTCACTGCTAAAGCTCCCAAGGGTCACTTAAGCGACCAAGTATTGGCTGGCTAGGCTTCGCTAAAGTTTTCCATAGCTGCTAAAGTAGTGCCCAACTACTAAAACAGCTACTGCTAAAGCGGTCTCTTGGCCGCGTAAGCGGCTGCACCAGATACTTGGCACTATCCAAGTTCAACAAGTCCTAATAGACTTTGACCGGGTGCTCCGGATTGGTTCGAAATTGCTCACAAAAAAAATATGCTACCCTACTAAATTTGGCATTTCAAACTAAACAACGCCATCAAAATTTCCAACTGAGGATATTTTGATAAAAAGTGGGTCCCACACCTTAAGGGGTCGTTTTAACCAAATTCTACCCAATAGCAAAATGAGTCCGAAAGCCTCGAGATCCAGACCAAGGGTCCCTTTAGCCTAAAATCAATATTTAAAAGCTGATGAGACTGTTAGACATGGAATTTGTGGCCATTTTACTTGAGGTTTTGACCTAAGACCCATTCCTTAACTTCAAAATCTCCAAAATATGGAAATGACTCTAAAAACCAAACGAACTGCACGGTAACCGAACTGTCTATCCCAGCAAGTCATAAATGACCTAGCTTAGCTGTAGGAAAGATCTAAATAGAGTAAAAGCATGAAAAGGTAGGAAATGACCCGGAGGGTCATTACATCATGTCTTAAATTTTTAGTACTATTTAAGCTACTCTCGACATGCTTTTATGATCAGCTATTCAGTTTTATAGTATATATGTATATATGTATATTTATGTATGTATGTATGCATACGTTGCATACCAATACATTCCATTATATGGATTGTATTCTTCACTGTATGTTCTCATGATATAGATTAAGGTACTCGAGCCTAAGGTTTGCGACTAGATGTTTGATAGCACCTGACTCTTAGTGGATTAGTGAGGTCTCCTATCTTCCAAGAGACATAGAGTTAATTATATATTTTACCTTACCCTAGTTTAGTCATTTGTTATAGTAAAGGTACTTACGGGGTCTTGTCTTCGTTTACCCTTATGTTTAGCAGTAGAGGCTTCATTACACCACAATTATATAGTAGTTGAAAATCTTTCATTTGCTTCTGTTATGTCTTAATAAAGATTATCTCTTTCAGATCTAGCCCATTATTATTTTTTGGATTTCCACTCCAGTTCGGATATTTATTTTATTCTATAGATATGCCAAGGATCCTCCCCAACCACTAGTGAGCAGCTAGTTCTGGCTGATAGCTTGGGTGTAGACCTAGGTCGTGACAAGTATGACCACCTGAAGGCCACGATATTGCTAAGAGCTTGTTATGAGTGGATGCATTTACGGTTTCAAAATTTTAAAACTGCAATTGAGTGTAATTCTGTTGTATTAAGAATAATTTGCCAACAGAAATTATATGGGGAAATTATAAGGGTCTATTTGGAAATCCTCATGGTAAGTAGAATTGGTGTAATTACTAGGGTAGTGATTACACAACCTAGTAATTACGCAGTATAGTCATTACCATGACCGGTTTGTTTACCACAATTTGACTACAGTGTAATTACAAGTATTTAGTTTGGTTGTACAAGGGTAATCACATGTTAATATTAAAATTTTAATATAAAAGTTAATTATTAAAAATTAAATATTAATAATTGACAAATAAGGGCCTATATAAATGATATTAAATTAGGTTTTCAAAAGATAAACTGTCTTTTGAAATATAGTTATTAATAAACATATGTTCTTAACTAATATTATAAAAAATAATTGATATATATTTTTCAAATTAGTTTATTTTGATTAAATTAATCATAAAAACTAAAAATACATGATTTTAATAACATCATGAAATGCATGTTTGAAAAAATATTAATATTATAAATATAATATCATAGAACTATTAAAACATTGTACACAAAGATAATCTAGTGATTCTAATTGAAAATGAATGCCCTTCAATGTGAAATATCAAGTCAACACTACTAAAACAAATAAACTTGAACAAAAATATAATATAAGCTCAAAATTGAAAATAAAAAATAGTTAACAAAGTACTTTTATGTCAAATTTCAATATAACGTACATAAATATAATTCAAATGAAAGAAAAACGTAATTCTATAACGTTATTCAATAATAAATTCTACTTTAATTTAAAAATTAGAATACAAAAACAATTAAGCTAAATAAAACAAATAAGCAATAAATAAATAATATGAACAATTGCATAGAATCACAATAAGTAAAGGTTGGGAAATGAGAAGTAAGAAAATGTAACATAAATAATATAAAATGAAACATATATTTTTAAAAAAATATGAGAATGATTAAAATAAAAAAGAATATAAAATTACAGAAACAAAAAATAAATTAAAATGAAAAGAAATTAAAATAAAAATAAAAGAAAGAAATTGAAAAGTAACCTTGCAATTAAACCATGAAATTACCAGTAATTCACCACATCCCCTTGAGAAGCGGAGATTGTAATTACCCCTGCCAATTACACTCAATTACCTACTAACCAAGTAATTACTTGACCAACCAAACAAGCTAAACAATATAATTACACTCAAATTCAACCCTCAGGTGGCTTTTTCGAACCTGCCCTAAATGATGAGAAGTTGTTGGAAAAGACACATAATACTATTCATACCTCAAATGTGATATTATAACATTAATATAGTGAAAAGGGTTTTAAAAAATATACTGATTTAATCTCATGCCTTCTAGTGGCTAAGCAACATAATGCCCTTTTAATGAAAAATCATGAAGCCTGTCTCACTGGATTTGCTCCATTCCTACATGCGAATATTGTAGCAAAATATTAGAAGTCTGAAGACAGACCGAATAATAATCGAGGCCCTAGGAATAAACATGGACATGGAAAGATTTGAATTAATAATCATCGTGGTGATGGTCATAGTAAATAGGAGAACAAAAAGAGTTCTCAAAATAATCTTCAAAAGGAAAAAGTAATATTTTTTATCGATATGGTATAAAAGGGAATTGGGTTCAAAGTTGGTGTATGCCTGAACATTTTATCAAAATTTATCAATTCTCCAACAAAAGAAAGGAGAACAATGTGGAGGGTCACTTAGTCTTTCAAAATGATGTTGAGGCGGACCGTATGAATATTTATGATAAAGTTGAGAGAAATCTTGCCAATAAAGATGATGATTATGAAGCCCTCCCTAGTATAAATCATTTAGAAACTGGAGACTTCTTTGAGGATCATGACTGAAGAATTGCTATTGTGGAATGAACCATAATAAATATTGTTTCATTAATTTCAACTAGTTTATAATTTGTTTGTAGAAACATATTATTCTGTTATTTTCTTCATTTCTACTTTGATTCTTAAAGTATCTTATTTATAATCTTTTTAACTTTCTAATAAATGATTTTATATTTTATGAAAAATAAGGATACTCCCTTGTCTTCAATTGGCCACATAAATAATGAGGAAGATATATGTCTTATGGATAGTGCTAAAACACATACCATATTAACAAATAAGAGATATTTCTCTTATTTGATTATGAAAGAAGCTAAGCGAATGTTCTAACAATATCTGGTAGTACAAAATTAATTGAGGGCTCTGGAAGAGCGATCTTATTACTAACTGGAGGACCTGTATTGACTATTAATTATGAATCCTTTGCGCGTCAAAGATAATCATCAAAATGGATATCATATTGAGACAACTAATGTAGGAAAGGTTTAATACCTTTATATTACGATAATAAAAATGGGAATGAAATATATACATGAAAAATAACTACATTTTCCTCTGGCCTATACCTTACCAATGTTAGTATAGCTAAATCACATGCCATACTAAACAAGAAGTTTACGGGTCCTAATGATTTTATCAGCATGACCAGTTGGGTCTAATATAATGTACAAAATAATTAATAATTTACATGGACATACATTGAAGAACTAGAAGAATCTTCAATATAAAGAATTCTCTTATGTTGGTTTTTCCCAAGGCAAACTGGTTATAAGAACATCAACATCAAAGGTTGTGATTAAATCTCCTATATTTTTGGAACATATAAAGGGTGATATATGTGAGTACATTCATCCTTCATGTTGATCATTCAGGTATTTTATGGTTTTGTGGCACAATCCAAAAACACTGCTGATGATGGCACCTACTATAACCTGCCAGTAGGTAAGCCAAATCCATAACTCTAAATGACGACTAACGGGCTAATGAGCAGAAGAGAGAAGAATAGTTTAACAACACTAAATAAAGTGACTAATAACGAAATAGATGGAATATGCATACAAATAGAGAGGGGAAAAACAAAATATACAAAAAGGACCTCCAAGACCTGGTACAGCCAGTACAAGAGCCACTACAACATAAGGAGTACTAGATAAGTGAAATATATAAAGAATACTCTCCATAAGTACAAAATAAGACTAATCCCAAAAATAGAAGGAGATAGATCAACTCTGGTCGCCAAAAGATAACCCTATATCTCTGATCAATTATTTTGTACAGGGACAACATCAGCAATAATGACTCATACTAGGATCTATATTAGGGAAAAAGATGCAAAAGTGCAGTATAAGCACTAAAACATACACTTCTCAGTCGTCATCATTAGCTACAAGTATAATAAAGTGTGAATATGCTCTACAGGTAAGAAAAGAGGATCAGAAAGAGAATAATAAGCTAAACCTAAAAAATTATGAGAATTGTAAATAAATAACTTGGAAAGCATAAAGTAAATAAATAACTTGGAAAGCATAAAGTAAGAGTCTAACTATAACCTAACCAGACCCCAACATGCCTAGAAGAACACACTATGGTAACTAAATCCAACCACCCTCATTAAGAATGATGGATGCAGACAATAAGTAATACTAAGTATAAACAAGCACAATAGTAAGTGATCTAGGGGGTATTTATATGCCCTATTGCCATCTTCGACCCATGTGTACCTTAGTTTTGAGAGCAATAAGTGCGTATTTTATATTGTTTTGATGGAATATTTGATAATGTGCTAATAAATATGATTAGACCCTTGTAGGTTTGTGATAAATTGGAGCATTTTTTGGAGTGGAAATAGAGGCTTGAAGGATTTAATAGCAAAGGATGTTAAAGATAAGAGAAAAGCCAAAGATTTGGACTTGAAGAATCCACCCGAATCCACGAAGAAAGGTCGAAAAAAGGAAGAAAATTGCAGTTTAAGTGTTTGGCGTGCCAACTAGCGTACTGGGCCACTTTGGACCAATATTTTGTTTGGATGGACAGCAGAGGGGCACACCAAGGAGCATGCCGGGACTCTATTGCCCAAATTTTAGGAGGCAGAAATTTGGCTAAATGTCTGGTGCGTTAGGCAGTGTGCCGGGCTCTTATTTTTGGCAATTGTTGACTCCAAATTCTAGTCCTTAAATAGGACTCGTGGGTTATTGTATCAAGATTACATCATGGTTGGACTACTTTTTGGGATTTGGGCATCCAATTTAGGGTTAATTCTTCTTTTCGTCTTTTATTTATTTTTATGAATTTTTATCAAAGTAGGATGTTAATTCAAAGTATGAGTGGCTAAAATCCTTCATTCTTGGGGTTAAGGCTATGAACATGAATCTCGTGAGTTGAATATTATTGGTTTTTGCTGAAGTTTATCAATTTATGGTTATTCTTATATTCTTGTTTGTACTATTTTAATGCTTGATCACCATTGGAATAAATCACTTGTCTTGAGGTGAGCTCGAGAGAGAAACGGAGAGATAGAATGGGGAATATAAGGAGCGCGATCCTTACTTGAGGAATATTCCAAGAGATTGATATGCTGTTAGGATCGAGAGGTACCTAATTCGCCGCGCTTTTTCAAATACGAGAAGACAACTTAATGGTGTTAGAGTTCGTTAAATCTATCCCCGCTCAATGATGTAGTTAGGTTCCCAATTTCTAATAGAAGGTTATAGTTTAAAGACGAATATAATCATAATATTAACCTCGTGATCAATAACCAAGATAAATGACTCAAATTGCTTAAACCAGTAATATTCATGTTCTAGAGATGATGTTCTGAATGCCTTGCCCCTGGAAATTTACTTTTTATTGACTTTTATATCATAGTTGCGAAAACTGAAGTTACGATAGCAAAAATAGTAGTTTATATTCCATAATCATTTAACTTTTAGTAACAAATCCCTTGTCCTTTTTGCAACACTAGTTTTTAATTATTGTTTGACGTCTAAATTGACTTCTATTGACAAAAGTCTCTTGGGTTCGATATCAGGCTCTTTTAAAGGATCCATTATATTACTTGAACAATTATGTGCACTTGCGGGTATAGCTGGGTCACAACAGTACGTAAACGCGGAAGAATGGCATAATATACAATAATCGTACTTTATACTCCCCCTCTAGCCATGTCCATGAACCTTGACTGGAATCAAACTAGATTTCCATTGATAAATCAATGATAATGCATGTACGGAATTGAATCGAGGCTAAATATGAAATTAGGCAGTAAAATGAAGTGCTCAAAATCAAACCAGGACTAAATAGTCCATTTTCCTTTTTATAAAGCCATATCCTTTTTAACTTAATTCGAAAATCCCATTTGTAATAAAAAATATTGTTTTGCGGCCAAAGCACCATTATATCATGGAAATACAATCAAACAAGTACAACTGGGAGAGAAAACCAATCAAATAACAGTAATAAGTTCATCAATTCGTAAGCTAAGTGTTTTATAGTTATCTATAATAGAAAAATCCACTATCCTAAGGTGAATCATTTTAAAGGAGCGGTAAAACTAGCTAAAAGCTTTGAAAAGGCCCGACCTAAGGCTAGCAAATACAAGATCCTAGATTAAGGCAGCCAAGACTAATTTTTAAAGCTACCCGACATACTAAATTAAGCCTACTAGGGAAACGGCTAACCGAACCAAGGATTAAGGCTTAAGTTCAACCTAAAGCTATTACATAAGCTAAAAATATCATAAATACCTACATAAGATGTATTCATGCAAAAATATCCCATCAACAATTAGCAAGGTATCATACAAATATCTCAATCGAGAAATGTCTAACAGTATGTAAGCTATAACCTACTTGGAGGCCCAAAAATGCGCTCGCAACCCACTAAATTAGAGCATTTCCCTTCCGAGAAGCCTTCAACCACTGCCATACTATCAAAATAGTAATCTACATGTTAATACAAGAATAACGATATCCATATCGTGAATTTATGCTTCAAGCCAAAAATCAAGTTAAAATATCACCCGTGGGGTTCGCTTATGGAATCCAACTATCAAACCTGTAATTGTGTCCCTT
Organism: Capsicum rhomboideum; assembly: GCA_031232105.1. NCBI lineage: Eukaryota > Viridiplantae > Streptophyta > Magnoliopsida > Solanales > Solanaceae > Capsicum > Capsicum rhomboideum. The sequence goes on from CP124718.1 coordinate 64,082,390, forward strand.
GTGGGACAAGGATCTCATGCTCAAGATTTGACAATGACCAGCTCCTAAATAGAGTCCCGAATCAGCCCACAAACCCAAAGACCAATAAGAATTAAAGATAAGGATTACATCAGAATTAAGATCGAGAACTTACGAATTTATGAAGGAATTATGACCACTGAGCAAGCAACAGCAAGCCCTAGACTAAATTAATGATCCTACACTATTTTTCCCAAGATCAAGGTGAATCAATGGAGTTTTGGACTTAGAAAAATGATTTAAAACAGAGGGGAGAGCTTTAAATACTTACAGGGGTCCCTTCTTTGCGAAGGCAGCTGGTCCACCCCGAATGCAAAGAACAAGATGGTACCTTCCACGCCATCCCTTCTTCACAAACACGGTGACCTGCCCGCAAATGCGGAGGTCAATAATCCTTGACCCTTATTAATGCAACCAATTGATCGTGAAGGCAAAGAATAAAAGTGTCCTACACCAGCTGCTGAAAAAACTAGCAAAATCCCAAGTTAGAAATGACTCCGACTGGGTCCTCAGTATTCATTCAAAATCCTGTTAATGCAAATGAACTATGCTATCCCACCAGAAACAACATTCTAGACTCAACGAAATCAATAATATGGCAAATAGAGGTCGTTTCGATGAAAAATAGGCCCCACACCCAACCTTCTATTTTAACCAAAAACCAACTAATTGCCCCAAATAAATCTGGAACCCTCGACACCTGAACCAAAGGTCCACCTAGCACAAAATTCATATTTCAGAACTAATTAAATTGTCGAAACTCTCATCCAAGGATGTTTACTTAAAGTTTTAGTTGAAGACCAATTTCTCAACTTTAAAAAGTCCAATATAGGAAAACTGACATAAAAACCTAACAAACTACCAGGGAACCAAACTACCAACCCTAGCAAGCCATAAATGACTTGGGGAAGCTATAAAAAAGCTCTAAATACAGAAAATGCATGAATAATAGGAAAATGACCTGGAGGGTCATTACAACATCAACTACTAAAAGGACTTTCATCCTCAAAAGTTATGAGTCAAGAAGTACATGAAGGCTCAAACATATGAGGATACTAGGTCTGGATGGCATGCTCAGTCTCCTAGGTGGCCTCTTTGACTAGATGCTGTCTTAACTCAACCATTACCACTAGAATTTTCCTAGAATGCAATCATTGACATCTCTGTCTAGAATAGCAACATGCTACTCCTTTAAAGTTAACCTATCATCTAATTGAATCGAATCCAACTAAAGCACGTGAGACTTATCAATTATATAATACTGAAGCATCGACAGATGGAAAATAGGGTGAATAGCATAAAATGATGGAGGCAAGGCTAACTCATATGCTACATCCATAACCTTTTATAGAATATCAAATGGTCCGATATACCTAGGATAGAGATTGCCCCTTATGTCGAACTTCATCATGCCCTTTATAGATGATACTCAAATTAACACACGGTGACAAACTCCAAACTCCAATGGACTAAGCCTACGGTCAACATAACTCTTATTCCTGCTCTAAGCTGCCCGTAGCCTATCTTGAATCACCTAAAATATATCCAAAGGCTCATGCCACAAATTAGTACCCGGTGGCCTAGCCTCGAAGGCATCAAACTGCCCAACAAGATATCTATACCATCTACCATACAATGCCTCGAATAAAGCTATCTAGATATTTGAATGGTAGCTATTATTATAGGTAAACTTTAGTAAGGCTAGAAATTGTCCTACTGACCTTCAAAATCTAAAACACATGCTTGGAGAATGTCCTTCAAAATCTGACTAGTCCGCTTAAACTGGCCATCGATCTGGGGGCAAAAGTTGTGCTAAGGTTGACCTGGGTACCTAATTCCTCCTAAAAATCCCTCCAAAAGCTAGAGGTGAATTGGGTATAACTATCAGAAATAATGGACACTGGCACCCCGAGAAGACAAACAAACTCTCGAACATTGATCCAAGCCAATCTCTCGACTCTATAAGAAGACTAAATAGGTAGAAAGTAAGAATATTTGGTCAACCGATCAATAATGACCCAAATGCTATCAGAACATCAAGAAGTGCACGACAAACAAATCATAAAATTCATAGTAATTTGCTCGCACTTCCACTCAAGAATGGGTAGCCTCTAAAGCAAACCATAATGTTTCAAGTGGTTGGACTTCACATGTTGATAACACAAACATCGAGATACAAACTCTATTATATCCTTCATCATCCTGTACCACCAGTAAGCTATGTTAATCCCTATATATTTTAGCTACATAAGGATGAATAAAACATCTAGAATAATAAGCCTACTACAATATCAATGAAATCAAATTACCAACCCTCAAAATACAGATACGACAGTCAAATTTGAAGACACCCTCTAGATCAAAGGTGGCATTCATGGCCTCACCCCTCGACACCTGATCTCAAATACCACATAAATGGCTATGCTCAAACTGTCGCCCCCAAATATTCTCCAACAAAGTAGATCGAGCCTCAACACAAGCAAGAATCCTCCTGGGGGTCAGAAATATCGAGTCAAAAAAACCTATTAGCTAAAGGCTGGACATCTAAGACCAAAGGTCGGTCCAAAACTAAAAGGATAGCAAACTTTCCATACTCACCCCCTTCCATCTCAAAGTATCCACTACTAAATTTGCCTTGCCCGAATAGTATAGAATAAAGATCTCATTATCCTTTAGCAACTCTAGCCACCTGCAATTGCCTCAAATTAAGATCCATCTGGCTTAGAATATTCTGAAGACTATGATGATTTGTGAATATCTTGAAATGAACACCATAAAGGGAATGCCTCTAAATCTTAAGTGCAAAAACTATCACCGCTAACTTTAAGTCATGGGTGGGATTGTTGTGCTCGTGCACCTTCAGCTGTCTAGGAGTATTTGCTATAGATCGCCTTTGATGCATAAAAGCATAACCCAAACCAACACCTGAAGCATCATAGTAGACTAAAATCCCCTGGCCCTCAACTGAAAGAGTCAAAATCAGAGTTGAAGTGAGTAAGGCCTTGTGCTTCAAAAAGCTCACCTCATACTCGTTGGACTATTAAAATGGGACATCCTTCCCAGTCAATCTTGTCAGTTGAACTGCAATAGAAGAAAACCCATTGACAAACCATCTATAGTAACTTACCAACCCAATGAAACTGTGAAACCTGGTTGGAGAAGTGGGCCTTGCGCAATCACAAACTACCTCAATCTTATGGGTCAACCATAATCCCATCCTCAGGTACCACGTACCCAAAGAATGCTATACACTCAAGCCAAAAATTGCACTTTGAGAACTTGGAATAAAGCTTTTGATCTCTTAAAGTATGGAGAAAAATCCTCAAATAATGCTCGTACTGCTCCCTACTCCATGAGTAAATAAGGATGTTGTTAATGAATACTATCATAAAGGAGTCCAAATATGGCTTGAACACATGGTTCATCAAGTCCATTAATGCTACAAGGGCATTAGTCAGCCCAAAAGACATCCCAGGAACTCGTAATCACTGTAATAAGTCTTGAAGTCTTTCTTAGGTATGTCCGCCACCCTAATTCTCAACTGATGGTAGCCAGATCACAAGTCAATCTTAGAAAATACAGCTGCACCCTGGAGTTGGTCAAATAAATCATCAATATGCCACATCAGATACTTATTCTTTATAGTCACCTTCTTTAGCTACCGATAATCAATACACATACGTATAGAACCATCCTTCTTCATCACATATAAAACAAAAGCAACCAAATGAGAGACACTTGGTCTAATGAATAACTTACCAAAATATCCTAAAGCTAAGCATTTAGCTCTCTCAACTCAGTAGGATCCATATAGTAAGGTGGAATAAAAATAGGCTTAGTGCCCTGCTCAACATCAATAGCAAAGTCAATATCGCTCTATAGCACAGGGCTAGGCAAGTCGGTAGGAAAGACATCAGCAAACTCATGAACAGCTCGAGTAGAATCAAGGGAATAAGTGTCGGCACTAGTATTATGGACATAAGAAAGATAAAACAAATACCCTTTCAAAACCATCCTCCAAGACCGAATATAAGAAATAATACCTGTCAGTACATGACTATCAGAACCCCGCCTAACAATTAGGGGAATGCCAAGCATGGCTAAAGTAACAGTCTTGGTGAAGCAATCCAAGACCAGGTGATAAGGGGATAACTAGTCCACGCCTAAAATAACATCAAAATCAACCATATCAAGCAAAATAAGATCAACCCAAGTGTCATACTCTATAATAGTCATCAAACAAGATCTTAAAACCCGATCCACTACTAAAGAATCACCTACATGAGTAGCTACACACATTGGCATAGGTAAAGACTAGAAAATCATCCCCAATCGAGAAGCAAAATATATTGATACATAAAAATAAGTGGAGCTCGGATCAAATAACAAAGAAACTGACTGTCGACGTACTAAAATCATACCTGTGATTGCTGAGCTACCTAAGCTGAAAGATTAATAATCCATCACTGGGGACACTCTCTAGTAAAATGACCAACAACCCTCATAACAAGCCCAGGCTATCCTACCCTAAAAAGATAAACAAACTGCTCTGGATAGGCCACCACGACCTAAAGACCCTGAATGAAAACCATATGAAGGCTGGCCAGAGCTTTAGCCACTGAAATTACTATAACTAGGCTAATTCCCATCGATAATTTGAAGTGATGCCTGAACGGCTCGGGTAGACTGACCATGCTACTGATACTACTGCTGATGCTGCTGATACTGCTACTAATACCTACTCGAGAAACCCCTACCTTCGAAAGTATGACCCACTATGACTACCACTGTAACTATCCTTATTGTGTAGTCTCTTATCACTGCCTTTACGAGCCTTGCAACGTAAATCTTCAATAGTGTAGGTATGATCAATAGCATCCAAGAATGATCGACCGAAGATACCATGCTCTTAGTGGCTATATAGAGTTGATGTCTCAATACCATGACAAAACAATGCACTCTTTCGTGCTTAGTAGGCAGAATCATAGTGGCATGCTTAGAAAACTTGTGAAACCTTGACTCATACTGAAACATGGTGATGAAACCCTACTCAAACCTCAAAAGTTTATCCCTTAGTCACTCACAAACACGACAAAGCACATATTTCTCCAAGAAAGACTTAGAGAACTACTCCCAAGTCATAGGAGGGTACATAGCTGGTACACTTAATGTACGCTCTTCACCACTGCCTTGTTGAGTCATTAAACTAAAATATGGTTTTAATCCACACCATGAGAATCCTCTAAACCAAAATTATATGACCTCACCTAACAGCAGGTAAGGAACCCTTATGCATCCTCCCTTAAAGCACCTAAGAATATCAGAGGAGCCAATTTAAGAAACTAACCCAGCATCTTCTACTCCTCAGAAGTCATAGCTAGTAGGGATACCATTAGCTAAGCAACCATCAATACCAGTAAAACCTCTAATTAGGGAGCCGCAATGGCAAGTAGTGTTCCTTACCTGATCCACCCTATGCTGCCCCTTGAGCAAATGTCTGGGCCCCTTCAATTGGCTAATCTCTAATTATACCTAATAATTGTACTAGGGCATCTCATAGGACAAATATGGCTATAAACCAAGGTGAAGCTTGAGGTGGAACCTGTCCTATTGGATGCTGTGGTGGAAGATTTTTTGGTGCTGGCTACACATCAATGGATGGCTTAGGCGCAATAGCTGGCTTTGGAGCAATAGCTAGCTTTAGTGTTGATGCTCGACCTTGGCCCCCTCCTCATAATTGGACATGACCTCGGCCCTAAGCGTGATACCCTAGTTGTAGGTGCAGGGTCCTTGCCCTCATCGGCCTTGCCCTCATCGTAACCTTCTACAAAAGAGTGAAATGAGTGAGAATCTCGAAACCAAAATGGACTTAACACATGATAAAGAATCAAAATATGAGATTTTTTCCTAAAGGATGTCCTATAGCCTCCCTAAGATAGGATACAGACGTAATCATACAGAATTGTGGGACTTTACTAGACACTTTCTTTTGTACCAATGATACCGGTGAACCTAGGCTTTGATACCAAAATGTCATAACCCAAGACTCAAGTCAAGATGACACCTACTATAACCCGCCACAAGGTAAGCCAAATGTACAAACTGGAACAATGAGTAATAGGCTAATAATTAGATAAGAGAAGGATAAAAAACCAACACTAAATAAATCAACCAATAAGAAGTAGATGGAACATGCATACAAATAGAGAGAGGAAAAATAAAATATATAAAAAGGATTCCCCAAGACTTGGTAGAGTCAGTACAAGAGCCACTACAACATAAGGAGTACTAAATAAGTGCAATACATAAAGAATAGTCTCCAAAAGTACAAAATAAGACTAATCCCAAAAATAAAAGGATATAGATCAGCTCCGATCACCAAAAGCTCACCCTCTATCTTTTATCAACAACTACATGCGAGGATGACATCATTAGTGATGACTCGTACTAGGATCTGTATTAGAGAAAAATATATAGAAGTGTAATATAAGAACTAAAGCACGCAATACTCAGTAGGCATCATAGGCCGTCTGAACTAAAATAAGATACAAGTATAATAAAGTATGAATATATGCTGAAGGTAAGAAAAGAGGGTCAGAAAGAGAGTAATAGGATAAAGCTAGACAATAATGTGAAATATAAATAAATAACTCAAAAAGCATAAGTAAGCATCTAACTATAACATAACTGGACCCTCATAAGCCCGAAAGGTACACATAACAATAAATAAATCCAACCAACCCCAATAGGCATGGTAGATACAGAAAATAAGTAATACTAATTTTAAACCAAGCACAATAGTAAGTAAATGTGGAACTCCTCCAGCCATAGCTATAAACCTTGCCCAAAATTGAATTGGACTTCCAAATAAAAATCAATAATAATGCATGACCAAAATTGAACCAAGGATAAATATAAAATTAAGCAGTAAAGTCATGTGCCTAGAATTAATCAAGGACTTAATAGTCAATTTTTCCTTTTAGAAAGCCATATCCTTTTTAAAGTAATCCAAAAATCTCATTTGTAGTAAAAAATAGTGTTTTACAGCCAAAATAGTAATATACCATAGATATACAATCCAACAAGTACATCTGCAAGAGGAACCCAATCTAGTACCAGTATCCAGTTCATCAATATTCAACCTAAGTATTTTACAATCATCTATTATAGGAAAATTTGATGTCCTAAGGTGAATCATCTTAAAGGAGTGATAAAACTAGCTACAAGCCCTGAAAAACTGACCTAAGGAAAGCAACTATCTTATCCTAGACTAAGGCATCTAATACTAATGTCTAAAGCTACCAAACACACTAACTAAGCCTAATAGTGAAATGACAAAATAAACCAAGGATTAAAGGCGTAAGCTAAACCTGAAGCTGCTACACAAGCTAAAAGAATCATAAATATCTAAATAAAATATATCTAGGCCATAATATCCCACCAACAATTAATAAGTTATCATAAAAATCCCTTAATTGAGAAAAATCTAAGAGTAGGTAAGCAGTAACTAACTTAGAGGCCGAAGAATGCACTCGCAACCCACTAAACCAGAGCTTGACCCTTCTGAAAAGCCTCTGACTGCTGCTACAATATAAAAATAACTGTCTACGTGTCAATACAAAAATAATAATATCCATATCATGAATTTTCACTCTGGGCCATAAATCGAATTAAACAATTACCTATGGGGCCCACTTATGGAATTCAAAAATTAAACCCACAATTGTATCCCTCATGGGATTAGTACCAACTCACAAATTGAGTCCTAAATCAGCCCACAAACCCAAGTAATAACAAGAATTAAATCATAATTAAGGTGGGGAACTTACAAATTTATGAAGGAATTATGACCACGGAGCAAGCAACAATGAGGCCTAGCCTAAATATATGGTCCTACATTGTTTTCTTCAAGCCTAAGGTGAATCAATGAAGTTTTGGACTAAGATAAGTGTTTGAAAAAGAAGGCAAGAGTTTTAAATACTACAAAGGGTCCCTTTTATATAAATATGGGACCCCAGTTACGAACGCGGAGGTAAGCCAAGTCAGGCCTTTGGAAACTCAGTTGGTCCACCACAAATACGACGAACAAGCCTAGATTGGCAAGGCAAACCCTTCTTCACAAACACATTGACCTACCTGTGAATGAAAATATCAAGAATCCTTAACCTTCGCAAACATGGCCACTGAGTAACGAACGCGAAGAACAAAAGTGGAATGCACTAGCAATTGTAAACCAACAAAAAACTAAGTTAGAAATGACTCCGATCGGGTCCTTGGGATTCGTTTGAAACTTTGTGAATACAAATAAATAATTTTATCCTACCAGAAACGACATTCTTGACTTAATAGATTTGACAAAATTCCCAACAGAGGTTGTTTTGATAAAAAATGGGTCCCACACCTAGCCTTCCATTTTAACGAAAAATCAATTGATAGCCCATAATGAGTCTTGAAGCCTGAGTCCTAAGCCAAAGGTTCCCCTATCCCAAAGTCCACATTCCTAAGCTAATGGAACTGTCTCATTCAAGGCTATTTACTTGATGTTTTGGCTGAAAACTAATTTCTCAACTTTAAAAGCTCTAAAACTAGGAAACTAACATAAAAACCAAGTGAATGGCCTGAGAATCAAACTACCAGCCCCAACAAGTTATATATGGCTTGGGGTAGCTATGAGAAAGCTTTAAATACAAAACTTCACTAAAAAAAGGAAAATGACCTGGAGGGTCATTATTTTAATAGATGCATCTATGATGTGGTCACATGTGTGCTTATAATCAACTCATAATATGGCATTTGCATGGTTGTTGGCCCAATTAATAAGATTGAGAGCACAATTTCCAGATTATATAACCAAAATAATTCATCTTGATAATACTGATTAGTTTATATCTCAAGATTTTATTGATTATTGTCTGCTAAGTAGGATAATAATTGAGCATCTCATGTTTATACTAAGAATAGTCAAGCACAATCGTTCATCTAATGCCTCCAATTAATAGCTAGATCATTGCTTATGAAGGCCAAACTTATACTTTTAGTATGCAACATGCCATTTTGCATGAACCTATGATTTTACGCATAATGCCAACAAGCTATCATAAAATTTTTCTATTACAATTAGCTTTTGGTTTGGAGTCAAATATTTCTCACCTTAAAATTTTTAGTTGTGCGGTATATGTTTCAATTGTTCCACCTAAGTGCATAAATATTGGTCCTCAAAGAAGGTTGAAATATATTTTGGTTAAGAATCTCCTTCTATTATTAAATATTTTGAATTCATGAAAAGAGATTTTTTTATGGCCAAATTTACTGATTGCACTTTGATAAATCAATTTTTTCCAACATTATAGATAGAAAATAAGAAGCAAGAAAAGGATATAGACTAGAGTTTACTATCTAATTAGGATCCTTTCACAAATTTGTGTAAACAAGAGGTTAAAAAGATCTTTTCCGTGTAAATTATTAAATTATTGCAAATTAGTTGCCAGATGTATTTACTAACCTTCCAAGAGTTACTCATACACATATTCCTACTACAAATGCTCTAAGTCAAGTTGATGTCCCGCTAATAAAATTTTATTATGCTAACATGCCTAAGGCACAATTAAACGTTGGTAGACATATCAATTCAAAAGATAAAATTGCTAAAAAAAGAAAAGGAACAAATGATCAAGCTGATAAAAGGGATGAAGCTACTCAGAAAGAGCTCTGATGAAAGTGATGGAATTGATGTTGATGAAGATAATTCTTTTACAGATAATGTTTCTATTGAAGTTATGCAAAAATTTGAGGATCTAGAGTTGAAGTTTATTGAGAGGAATGTAGATGGAGAAGCGACTGGCCAAAATAGAAAGTCAAAATTTAAGAAAAATTAGCCTCACTTGAAAAATGTAAAGTTTTTGGACTCGGACCTATATTATTAACACCTGAAAGTGTAAAGCCAGTAGTGTATAAATGGGTCTTTATGCAAAAATATAATGAGTAAAATAAAGTCGTTATAAAGAACGACTTGTGGTACAATGATTTTTGCAAAGATTTGGTGTTGATTATATGGAGAAATATTCTCCCATAGTAGATGCAATCACTTTCAGATATCTAATAAGTATGATAGTACATGAAAAACCTGATGTGTGTTTAATGGATATTGTCACAGCCTACTTATATTGCACACTAGGCAACAAAATTTTTATGAAGATTTTCTGAGGAATCAAAATGCTTGAGGCATATAAAGGCCTAGAAATCCTTATACATAGTGAAATGGTCAGGAATAATGTGGTATAATTTCCTTAGCAAGTATTTACTAAAACAAGGGTACAAAATGATTCTATTTGTCCTGGTGTTTTTGTTAGAAGGTCAGAAGATGAATTTTTCATCATACCTATTTATGTTGAGGATTTGACTATCATTAGAATTCCTGAATAAATGTTAAAGGTACTAGAATATTTGAAGAAAGAGCTTGAAATGAAAGATCTCACAAAGATGAAATTTTGTCTCGGCCTACAAATTAAGCGTTTAAAAAATAAAATATTTGTTCATCAGTCTACATACACCGAAAAGATACTACAGTGTTTTACATTGATATGGTAGAACCATTGAGTACTTTGATTATTGTAAGATCAATTGATATAAGCAAAGATCTACTCTAACCTTAAGAATAAGAAAAAGATCTCCTTCGTGATGAAACTCCATATCTTAGTGCAATTGGGATACTAATGTATCTTTCTAATAATCCAATACAAAATATAGATTTTGTAATGATCTTATTATCAAGATTCAATTCGTTCCACTAAAAGAAAAACTGAAATGATGTTAAGCATATTTTCAAATACCTTCGAGGAACCATTTATATGAGATTATTTTATTCTAATAAATGTAATGACCCCTAGGTCATTTTCTATGTTTTCATGATTTTTATATGTTTAGAGCCTTTTTATAGATGCCCCAAGTCATTTATGACTTGCTGGGAGTGACAGTTTGGTTACAGGGCAGTTTGTTTATTTTTTATAGCCATTTCCTTGTTTTAAAGCTTTTGAATTTAAGAAAATGGTCTAGGGACAAAACTTTAAGTAAATATCCTCGGATGACAATTAGATGGTTTCTTTAGCTTTGGAATGTAGATTTTAGTTTAGGGGGACCCTTTATCTTGGTTTTTAGGCTTCTGGACTCATTTTGGGCTTTTGGGTAGATTTTGGTGAAAAATTGGAACTTCGGGTGTGGGACCCACATTCTATTGAAATGAACTCGGATGAAAATTTTGATAATTTTGTTGTTTCTAAAATGTCAAATTTTGGTAGGGAAGAATAGTTTGTTTGTATGCATGGGGTTCCAAACAAATCCTTAGCACCCAGTGAAGTTCATTTGGACTTAACAAAAATTTCTTGTGCCAAGTGCTGGTGCAACCTATTAAGAATCATGGAGACCGATTTAGTGGTAGCTGGCATGTTAAGGCAGGGGTTTCTTAAGCACCCATTTCACCTCTTTAGCAGTGACCGCTTAAGCGGTCATTTAGCTGCTTAAGTGGCCACTGTTGGGTCTTTATATATTTCATTTCCACGAATTTCAGCTCCATTTTCTAAGTGTTTTCCTTCATTAGAGACCTTGGGATCTCATAAATCAATGGTTATATATAAATTGGAGCTGGGATTGAGTTGAAAGCATCATAGTGATCAATTCTTCATTTTTATTTTGTGAGTTTTTGATTTATTTTCTATTTGTTTCGTAGATTAATTATTGACTTTTTCACTTCGTGTTGGGAATATTTGGGGCTGTTAATGAGCCTGGATCATGCCTAATTTTGGGTAAAGTGATCTTAGAGATGAGAGGGACCTAATGATGGACTCCAATCTCGATTCTGTCTGTGGTCCCCACTATTTGATTTTTGGCTTAATTTTTGACCCAGAGTATAAATTTGCAATATGGGTGTCGACATTCATGTCTTGACATGTAAAATATTATGATGATAGTATGGCAGTAGTCAGAGGCTCTCAGAAGGGAAAAACTCTATTGCAGAGATTTTGCGTGCTTTCGGTGGCGTCCAGGTAGGCTAGGCTTACCTTTCTTATAGACTTTGCTTTGTTATAGTATTACTATGATGTTTTTCAAGATCTGTGTGGGTTCTTATAGCTCGGATTTCTATTAGTGTGTTTCTACATAATTATCCATTTAGGGGCCTTTTTGGGTAGATTTTGGCCCCATCTCCCTTAAGTTAGTCTATGATTATACTTTAGGATTAGACTTAACCTATCTAGTGACTTGGGGTGGGATTATGAAGACTTAGCCTATATTAAGGTAGTTTCTTGCCTTGGGTTTTGTTTTTGAGACTTTTAGTGTGCACTATCGCTTATTTTTAAGATATGATGCTTAGAATAACACTCATTTGACCTAAATGATCTCATAATAACTTTTTAGGCTATTGCTTGAGTATGGGTTGACTTAGTTGTAATAATAAGCTTAGTTAGCTTCAATACCCCGAGTAGGGTAGTAATTAACCTTTAACCACATTTCCTGGCTTATTAATTGGAACTCGCTTCTCTTTAAAGGATTTAGGCTCCTAAAATTGGAACTTATGATTAAATAGACTTGAGGTGGGTTAAAACTCTGGAATATCACTATATATTGCTTACTTATTAGTTTTGGTTTCAGTCTGTCATTTGCTATATTGTTATTACCTATTAGTTTCAGTTCAAGTCCTGCATTTGCTATATTTTTATTACCTATTAATTCTGGTTCAAGTCCGACCTATGCTATATTGTTATTATTTACTAGTTCGAATTTGAGTCCATTATTTATTGTCATCCATATTATTGATTTGGGGTGGGGAAACTTATAGATACTGATAGAATGGTGGTTATGGCTGGAAAAGGAGTATAAGGTACGCATATCACACATTTTGGATCACTTTTCTTCCATTACAATTATATCCCGTCCTTAGTTTAGCATTACTCTTTGATTTTTCCCACCATGCTTATGGGGGCTCAGATGGGTTTATTTCTCTTTATGTGTGCCTTCTAGACTTATGGGGGTCTATTTAGGTTATAGCTAGGCCTTTATTTTACTTTCCAGTTACTTACTTTTGATTTATCACATTTTCTTAGCATGACCAATTATCTCCATTTCTGTCCCTTAATTATTGCCTTTAGCTTATATACTCACACTTTTTTATACTTTAACAGTAATTAAAAATGTCTACTCAGTACCCATGGTTTTGGTACTCATACTACACTTCTGCATCTTTTCCCTGATAAAGATTCGAGTACGAGTTACTGCCATTGATGATATCCTCGAGCTGTGCTGCTAATCAGAGATTGGGTGAGCTTTTAGAGTCCAGAGCTGATCCTCGTCCTTCTACTGTTGTGATAGTCTTAATTTGTATATTCTAAAACTATGATGTATATTTGGCACTGTCTAGTACTCTTTTTGTCATAGTAGCTCTTGTATAGACCTTACAAGGTATTGGGTGATTTATTTTAATTTTTTTGTCCATTTTCCCTATTGTATAGCATGCTTTTATATATATATATATTCCTCTTCTAGCAATTTATCATTATAGTTGTATTCTTATTTCTTTATTTTCCACCTGTTAGCTCATTACTTGACCTCCGGGCAATGGTTTGTCTTTATTTTCCCCCTGTTAGGCCTAGGTTCACAGATATAGTCGGTACAAGAGTAAGTGTCTAGTCGAGTCCCACAGATTGGTATGATGGCGTCTGTATCCTATTTTCGGGAGGCTATAGGACATTCTTAGGAAAATATCACCTTTTGATTCATTATCATGCGTTGTGTCTTAGTTGATTTCTAAATTCTCATTTGTTTCACTCGTTTGCAAATGGATAGGATGTGGGATATGGTTCTCGGGGGTCGGGACCCAAATACTGTAGCTAGGGCATATATTATAGGGAGAGGTCGACCCTGAGATAGAGGTCTGCAGCCCCAGCTTGAGGCCAGGCTAGGAAGCCTTCACCAGATTCAGTTATTGATCCTGGACCTAAGATAGCACTAGAGGATCTGCCTCCATAGTAGCCAGTAGGCCAGGGGGTAGCCTAGGCCCCATCAGGATTTATATATTCTTATATTACTTATGATGCCTTGGTACAACTATTGGGTATGGTTGGTGTCTAGCCGATGGATGGGGCACAAAGATCTGCTCTGGTGGAAACCAAAGGTGGACTTGGTATGGAAGTTCAACCTGCAGCTGTGGCTCCAAGAGTAGAGCTTCCACTAGCACCGATAGTTCTACAGCCAGCAGCAGCCCACCCAACCATGACTTTTGAGGAGCAGAAGATGCTGAGCTAGTTTCTCAGATTGCATCCACCAAGGTTTGTAGGGGCCTCAGGCGAGGATACATCCAAGTTTATTACTACTTGTGAGGAGAGGTTACATAATTTGGGTTTGGTTGAATTGTATGGTGTAGATTACACCACTTTCCATTTCAATAGAGTTGCATGACAGTTGTGGAGGGAATATCTTGATTGTAGGCCAGCTAGATCTCTTCCTATGACTTGGACTAAATTTTTTGAGGCTTTTTTAGGAGAAGTATATCTCTTGCAGCATGTACGAGTGTCTGAGGTATAAGATCATGGGGTTATAGTAGGGTTCCATGTCAATGACAGATTATGGGATGAGATTTCATGAGTTAGCCTGATATGCCACCATGATTCTACCTATTGAGTATGAGAGGACTTGATGTTTTATCATAGGATTGAGACTTCCACTCCTTATGGCTACTTTAAGTCTAGTAACTGTGGGAGTGTCATTAGTGGATATTTTTGATGATGTACACACTATAGAGGATATGTATCGCGAGGCCCAAGGGGGTAGCGATAAGATACCGCATCAGCAGGGTAGTTATAGTGGGCTCCATAGTGGCTCATAGTTCAGAAGTAGAGGTTTCCAGGGTAGGTACCCCCATCAACAACCGTATCAGCATCAAGGTCAGTCTAGTACGCCCATTCAGGAAGCACTACATATTTTAGACAGGTATCATCCTGGTTATAGTGATTTCAGTAGGTTGAGAAGTCGTTAATTTTTTAGGGGTATCCAGTTAGGGTCTTCAGGCTGAGGTGGCCATTTCAGGTTAGCTGGACCTTCTCGACAGGTTAGAGTGCTTGGGGCATGCTATGATTATGGTATTATGGGCTATTTCTCCAGAGAGTGTCCCTAGCATATGATGATTAATACTGCTGCATAGAGTTTACTGCTAATTAGATATGTGATGCTCCTAGCTATGGGTTGTACACAGGGTTACAGAGGTGGTCCCTAGGGTTCTAGAAGAGGTCCTCAGGTAGGTAGGGCAAGTGGTTAGGGAGGAATCAAATCAAGAGGTGAACATGGTTATTTATACACTGTTCTTGGTAGGCTAGATGCTGATGCCTCAGATGTAGCTACTACAGGAACTATCTCGACATGCCATCAGCCAACTTCTACTTTATTTGATCCAAGCTCCACGTATTGTTATGTGTCTACATATTATGGACCTTGGTTAGGGTTATCTTGGGAGCCATTATCTAAGCCTTTATATCACGCCTCAAATCCCATTGGGGCGGACTGGCACCCGAAGCCGTTAAGGCCCGAGAGGACCAACCTATGACCTCGAACATTCATGTGCATGTCACTAAATGAACAACACTATGTAACTTATAGAATCAAGATATCAATGAAGGAAATCATGGAAAGACATTCAAATAGATATGAAACTTGGCCATTAAGGCCACCACGTCAAAAAGGTAAGACATTCCTTCATTTGATATTACAATGTCTACAAAGCCTCTAACAGATATATAACCATGCCTATAGTTGGGACAAGTCCTTGCTTTATACAACTGTTATACAATACCAAAACAAGTGTGTACAAATGACTCGAAAAGCCCCGAGTCAACTAGAACACCAACAGTTCGCTGATGACCCGTATCCTACTGAGAGGGTTTACTAACTAATGTACCTGCAACAAGTAAGGTAAGTCCCCCAAGGGACGTCAGTACGAAAGAATGTACAGAGTATGTAAGGCCATAAATAACTTCATGAAACATAAAAATTTCAATGAAATCAATTAAGTGAATGGACTATATTGGTAAACTACCATACTGTATATGTGGAAACATGTACATTGCCTTCATTACTTTCTTTTTATGTTCATATCAATATCAATCATCAATCATATAATGTTCGGGACCAACTGATCAGTGGTAAATAACATTAGGATTGTCTCTAGCTAGGCTTATGCCCCTTTGAGCTGCCACCCATAAATCAATAAAACAAGTTCATCTCTAGCTAGGCTTATGCCCCTTTGAGTTGTCCCCTGTGTCCAATAATCATTCGGGATCGTCTCGAGCTAGGCTTTCTCCCCATTGAGCTACCACCCGTACTCAAGCAAATATGCATTACTTCAATTCTTTTGTTATGAGATTGATACATTGGTGGTTATAACATTATTGGAACTTTGGAACAATAATCAATGAATAAGAGATAAGTGAATAACAATTTATAACAAGCCTGAATGAGATACTTTAGAACATTTTTGGAGTAGAAACAAGTTCGGTAACAATGAGAACAATAGGTGCGGCCAAAGGATACGGAAAAGAGTAACATTACATACCTTATCTCCTCACCACGTGAATTAAAAAATGTTTAATCTCCTTCCTTATGTATTACTCTACAACACAAGTACATAATGGAGCTAACATTAACAACTAATTACACTACAAGTTCATAAGACGACAATTAGTTACTTAACGGGAAGTAAAACCCGTCCAACATTCCAAACACATGGTAATTCATTCCACCTTCCTTAATACTACCATATAACTTCATACCCTTATAAAATATAATTTACTGCCTCACAACACCAACAATACCAAAACAGTCCGCACATCAACATAGACGTTACAAAGCGATAGGATTTCATACCAAGTTCATACTTCACAATTTTACCTCAATGCAACTCCACATAACTATTCCATCAAGTCACATAATTAACTTCCACAACAATATACCAAAAGCAGTCCACACAATTTCAGATTTCACTTTAACATAACAAGAAAGTATTCTCTTTTCACTATGCCAAACGTTCCATATACAAACACGTATAAACATTTCCATCAAGCCATACACAAGGGGAACGAATTAGGGACATAAAAACACATTAATATACTAAACTTGCATCCATATAATTCAATTCCTTCAAGTCCTTAAGTCCCTTTTCAATTTGAAACTACAAAAAGGCAAATCCTTTAGCCGAAAGCACCGGTGGACTGCCACTTACAAAGTGGACTGCCCTATGCTTTTTTAAGCATAACCAACATTTTTACCACCATATATAATGCATTTATTACATTAATATACAAGGGTAAACACTTACCAAGGCTTGCAAGTGGAAGATCTTGTCAAAAAATCCTCAAGGAAAAATAGGGCGGTTAGGGTTTCTTTGAGAGAAAAATGTGTTGTGTTGAAAAATCTGATTATTTTTTTTTCTAAGTGTATTGTGTAGAAATTAGCTGATTTTTCAGCCTTAAATACTCCCTTTTCACCTCCCCTTTATGGCCAAGTTTAGCCATATCATTGGTCGTAAAAAGCCAAATTATTGATGTGTTGACTTGGTCCATTTTGTTTTTTGCATGGATCACTAACCCATTTGGGCCCCTTCTTATTTATTCAATTTGGGCCTCAATTGAGCCCAAAAACATGCCTCTCAATTCAGACCAATAAATTTAATACATTATTCACTTACTATCTTTAATTTAAATGCTTCCATTGATGCTAAAGTCGTTGCATGAGTTCGAAAATGTATGGGGTGTTACATCCTTCCCCCCTTAGAACATTCGTCCTCGAATGTTAGTAACATTATCCGATCTAAACAAGTTCAAGTTTAAGTTCATTCTTCATATTATCACATACACATAATACTTATATATACTTACTTGTTATTGCTCCAATTCCGCATCTTGAACTTTCTCTTTAGTTTGAAATAAATGCGGGTACTTAGACTTCATAATTTTCTCGGCTTCCCATCTGATTTCTTATACTTGCTGATTTTTTCAAAGCACTATTACGGAAGCTACTTGTTTATTTCTTAACCTCCTAACTTGTTGATCCAGAATAGCAATAGGTACTTCTTCATAGGTGAGATCTCCTGTAACTTGTACATCTTCAGTGGAAGCATTATGAGATGGATCTCCTATGCACTTCCGAAGCATTGAAACATGAAACACTGGATGAACTGTGGAGAGTTCTTGGGGTAGTTGTAATTCATACGCAACTTGACCAAATCTTCAGATAATCTTATATGGCCCTATATAACGCGGACTTAGCTTTCCTTTCTTTCCAAATCTCATTATCCCTTTCATTAGTGATACTTTCAAGAATTCCCAATCACCTATAGCAAACTCTAGCCCCCTTCTTCTAACATTGGCATATGATTTGTGTCGACTTTGGGCTGTTTATAGCCGCTGTCGGATCACTTTAACTTTTTCCATAGCTTGATGAACAAGATCTGGCCCAAATATGGAAGTTTCACCCGCTTTAAACCATCCAATTGGTGATCTACACTTTCTTCCATATAAAGCTTCGTAAGACACCATTTTGATACTTGAATGATAGTTATTATTGTAGGCAAATTCAACAAGAGGTAAATGATCATCCCAACTACCTTTAAAGTCCAAAGTGCAAGCTAGTAGAATATCATCCAGTGTTTGTATGGTACGCTCTGCCTATCCATCCGTCTGAGGGTAAAAAGTTGTGCTTAAATTCACTTGGGTACCCAAACTCCTCTGAAAAGACTTCCAAAAATTTGCAGTAAATTGAGCTCCCCTATCCGATATAATAGAGATTGGAATTCCGTGCAATCGAACTATCTCTTTAATATACAATCGCGCATAATCTTCAGCTGTGTAAGTAGTCTTAACCGGTAGGAAGTGTGCTGACTTGGTAATCCTGTCAACTATTACCCTTATGGAATCAAATTTCCAAAGTTTACGAGGCAAACCTGTGATGAAATCCATGTTGATCATGGCCCACTTCCAGACTGGAAGATTTATACATTGCATATAACCTCCAGGCTTCTGATGCTCTACTTTTACTTGTTGACAATTTGGATAATGAGCTACAAATTCTATAATGTTCTTCATGTTTCCCCACCAATACATTTCTTTCAAATCATGGTATATTTTGGTAGCTCCCGGATGAATAGAATATCGTGAATGATGCGCCTCTGTTATAATTCATCTCCTCAACTTATCTACATCTGATACACATAATCTACCTTGGCATTGAAGTACTCCCTCTTGCGTAAGATCAAATGCCTTTGTCAGACCCTGTTGTACATTTTCTTTCAGTTGAAATAAAATAGGATCCGCATCCTGTTTCTCTTTCACCTCAGCTACTAAGGAAGATTCTGCTGCATTTTGCACAATAACCTCTTCATCAAGAGATTCAAGAAGATGAACTCCAAAGCTGGCTAGTTGGTGTAGATCTTTGACTAGGTCTTGCTTTTTCGTCAACTGGACACTAGTTCTTCCTACTGCTTTGCGGCTTAATGCATCGGCCACCACATTCGTTTTCCCTGGATGATATAGAATATCGATATCATAGTCTTTTAAGAGTTCCATCTACCTCCGCTGCCTTAGATTTAAGTCTTTCTGCTTAAAGATATATTGCCAACTTTTGTGGTCAGTATAGATGTCAACATGAACCCCATACAAATAATGGCGCCATCTCTTTAAAGCAAATACCACAGCTGCTAACTCAAGATCATGTGTAGGATAATTTCTCTCATGTGGCCGCAACTATCATGAGGCATAGACTATTACATTACCGTGCTGCATCAATACACATCCTAGGCCAACTCTGGACGCATCACAATAAACTGCATACCCTTCTGTGCCTTCCGAAAGTACTAATATGGGTGTGGAAGTTAATTTATCTTTCAACTCTTGGAAACTTTTGTCACATGTATCAGTCCACTGAAACTTGATTGCCTTGTGTGTTAGCTTCGTTAAAGGTGCAACAATAGAAGAAAACCCTTCAACAAACCTTCGATAATAACCTGCCAACCCAAGGAAGCTACAAATTTTCATGTGCGTCGTAGGCCTTGGCCAATATTTCACAGCTTCAATCTTTTGCGTATCAACCTGAATTCCTTCATCTGACACAATGTGACCCAAGAATGCTACGGATTTTAACCAAAATTCACATTTAGAGAACTTTGCATACAACTTACTCTCACGAAGAATTTGTAACACCTGCCATAAGTGATAAGCATGGTCCTCTTGTGTTCGTGAATAAACTAGGATGTCATCTATAAACACCGTCATGAACACGTCTAGAAATGATTTAAACACCCTATTCATCAAATCCATGAAAACAGCTGGAGCATTTGTTAGGCCAAACAACATAACTAAAAATTCATAATGGACACACTGTGTTCGGAAAGCTGTCTTGGGTATATCTTTTTCTCTAACTCTGACTTGATGATAACCTAATCTCAAGTCAATTTTTGAAAAAAATTTGGCACCCTGTAACTGATCAAACATATCATCAATTTTGGGAAGGGGATATTTGTTCTAATCGTTACCTTATTCAATTGCCGATAGTCAATACACATTCTCAATATGCGATTTTTATTCCGTACAAATAATACTGGTGCACCCCATGGGGACATACTAGGCCTGATGAAGCCCTTGTCCAACAATTCTTTTAATTGCTCCTTCAATTCTAGCAATTCTGCTGGAGCCATTCTATACGGAGGAATAGAGATAGGCTGAGTGCCTGGCATCACATCAATAACAAACTCTACTTCCCGTTCTTGAGGTAAACCTGGAAGATACTTAGGAAATACATCAAGGAATTCATTAACCACTGGAACCAACTGAGGAGTTAGTGGTTCCACATTAGTATCTTTCACTCTTACTAAGTGACATATATACCCCTTGGCTATCATTTTCCTTGCTTTAAGATAGGAAATAAATTTTTCTCTCGGTGCCCCTACATTACCCGTCCATTCAAGAACATTCGTTTGTGGAAAATAAAAATGTACTTTCTTAGCTCGGCAATATATCGTGGCATAACAAGAAGCCAACCAATCCATACCTATTACGACATCAAAATCCACCATTTCCAGTTCAATTAGATCAACCAACGTATCATGATCACACACAGTTACTACACAATTACTATATACTCTTTTTGCAACAATAGATACTTCAATTAACTTAATTAATAATTCTGGTATTCGTTCAAATTTTGCAGCAATCAACAATGTAACATATAATAATGTAGAACCCGGATCAATCAATGCATATACATTATGTGAAAATACGGATAATGTACCTGTGACTACATCAGGAGAAGCCTCCGAATTCTGCTAGTCCACTAGAGCATAGGTGTGATTCTGGGCTCTACTGGAACTAGCTGCTCCTCTAGCACCTCTACCAGGCCCAATAGGCTGCACTCCTCTACCTAAGGAAGGAACCGATGATGATGATGCAACGGTTGATCCCGTAGGTCGTGCTATACCACCTATTCCCTTTTGTGGGCATTCTCTCATTATGTGCCCCGTCGTACCACACCAAAAACAAACATTTGTCCCCAATCGCCATTCACCTAAATGATACCTTTCACAATGCTGACACGGAGGACGAGAAAATCGTACTGTCTGTGAACCTTGAAGCCCACTACTCTGCCCAAAATGGCTACCTCTAAATCCCCGAAATTGGGATGAAGTACCTGCTGTAGGGAAAGAAAATGATTTTCTAGGCGGTCTATGAAAAATTCGAGGCCTAGATTCTCCTTGGGACACCATAGACTGTCCCATAGGTCTAGCCCTCTTTGAAGACCCTCGTTCAAATTCGTGTACCCTTCTTCTTTGCCTTTGGTCCTCCATCTTCTGTCCGAAAGCCTAAATTCTAGCTATATCCATATCTCTGTTCAAAGCAGCAATAGTGCAGTCCCTTACTAAATATGGCTCCAATATGTCCACATATCGATGAACTCTGTCTGTCATTATGGCCACTACATTAGGAGCATATCAAGACAAAGAATTAAACTGTAAATTGTATTCTCTGACACTTATATTCCCCTAATGAAGATTTAAGAATTGGTCCGCACGAGCCTCTCGGACCTCATATGGAAGATAGTGATCAAGGAATGCCGCTTTGAATTCTCCCCAACTAGCTAGAAGTGCACCGATACCCCTAGATCGTTTCCAATCCTCGTACCATAGTATAGCCTCCCCTTTTAATCTATATGCTGCAAGCTCAACTGTTTCTGCACCAGAGACATGCATAACATCCAAACCCTTTGAATTTGATCCATGAAGTCCTGCGGGTCTTCATTAAGATCTGATCCGGTGAATGTGGAAGGATCCAATTGAAGAAAATCCTGTGTCCGCCGACTAGCTACCTTACTGCACCATCAATACTTGTAGTTGGACCAGCTTATCCTTGAGCTTGTACAACAACTATGCGAGTCAACATTTGCACTGCATTCCTTAAATCCTGGTCAGTAGCATTTACAAGTGGTTCTGCAAGTACTTCTCTCTTTCTCGGCTCTTCTGGAAATGGGAGAGTAGAAGAAGGCCGCATTGCAAACTCAGTTTCAGCCCCACCTTGATTAGCTTGTTCAGGTGGTGGTCTACTAGTTCCTTCTCCGGCAATCCTATCTATCTTCTTACTTTTACCCCTACTTTTCCATGCAATCGGCATTTTTCTATACACAAGAAAACAATTTCAATGATCAGATATGATTCTACCTACAACTTTAGCTCTATTGCACGATCTAGAAAATGAAGAAAAGAAACAACTCCTAAATGTCCCACAGCCTCCTACATATAGATGTGGTGCACAACACATCCATATGCAAGACTCTACTCAGACACAACTTTGTAGACACCCTAGGACGACCCGCTCTGATACCACTTTTGTCACGCCTCAAATCCCATTGGGGCGGACTGGCACCCGAAGCCATTAAGGCCCGAGAGAACCAACCTATGACCTCAAACATTCATGTGCATGTCACTAAATGAACAACACTATGTTACTTATAGAATCAAGATATCAATGAAGGAAATCATGGAAAGACATTCAAATAGATATGAAACTTGACCATTAGGGCCACCACGTCAAAAAGGTAAGACATTCTTTCGTTTGACATTACAACGTCTACAAAGCCTCTAACAGATACATAACCATGCCTATAGTGGGGACAAGTCCCCGCTTTATACAACTGTTATACAATACCAAAACAAGTGTGTACAAATGACTCGAAAATCCCCGAGTCAACTGGAACTCACCAATAGTCCGCTGATGAACCGTATCCTACTGAGAAGTACTACTAACTCCTATGCCCGTAGAAAGTAAGGTAAGTCCCCCAAGGTACGTTAGTATGAAAGAATGTACTGAGTATGTAAGGCCATAAATAACTGCATGAAACATAAGAATTTCAATGAAATCAAATACAAGTGAATGGACAATATTGGTAAACCACCGTACTGTATATGTGGAAACATGTACATTTCCTTCATTACTTTCTTTTTACGTTCATATCAATATCAATCATCAATCATCAATCATATAATGCCCGAGACCAACTGATCAGTGGTAAATAACATTGGGATCGTCTCTAGCTAGGCTTATGCCCCTTTGAGCTTCCACCTATAAATCAATAAAACAGGTTCATCTCTAGCTAGGATTATGCCCCTTTGAGCTTCCCCCTGTGTCCAATAATCATTCGGGATCGTCTCGAGCTAGGCTTTCGCCCCAATGAGCTACCACCCGTACTCAAGCAAATATGCATTACTTCAATTCTTTTGTTATAAGATTGATACATCGGTGGTTATAACATTATTGGAACTTTGGAACAATAATCAATGAATAAGATACATGTGAATAACAATTTATAACAAACCTGAATGAGATACTTTAGAACATTTTTTGAGTGGAAACAAGTTCGGTAACAATGAGAACTATAGGTGCGGCCAAAGGATACAGAAAAAAGTAACCTTACCTTATATCATAACCACGTGAATACAATAATGTTTCATCTCCTTCCTTATGTATTACTCTACAACACAAGTACATAATGTAGCTATCATTAACAACTAATTACACTACAAGTTCACAAGACGACAATTAGTTACTTAACGGGAAGTAAAACCCGTCCAACATTCCAAACACATGGTAATTCATTCCACCTTCCTTACTACTAACATATAACTTCATTCCACCCTTATACAATATAATTTACTGCCTCACAACACCAACAATACCAAAACAGTCCGCACATCAACATAGACGTTACAAAGCGATAGGATTTCATACCAAGTTCATACTTCACAATTTTACCTCAATGCAACTCCACATAATTATTCCATCAAGTCACATAATTACATTCCACAAAAATATAACAAAAATAGTCCACACAGTTTCAGATTTCACTTTAACATAACAAGAAAGTATTCTCTTTTCACTACGCCAAACGTTCCATATACAAACACGTATAAGCATTTTCATCAGGCCATACACAAGGGGAACTAATTAGGGACATAAAAACACATTAATATACTGAAATTTTATCCATATAATTCAATTCCTTCAATACCTTAAGTCCCTTTTAAAGTTTAAACCACAAAAAGGCAAATCCTTTAACCGAAAGCACCGGTGGATTGCCACTTACAAAGTGGGCTTCCCTATGCTTTTTAAAAATAACCAGCATGTTTATCACCATATATCATGCATTTATTACATTTATATACAAGGGTAAACACTTATCAAGGCTTGCAAGTGGAAGATCTTGTCCAAAAACCCTCAAGGAAAAATAGGGCGGTTAGGGTTTCTTTGAGAGAAAAATGTGTTGTGTTTAAAAATCTGATTTTTTTTTTTGCTAAGTGTATTGTGTATAAATGAGCTGATTTTTAAGCCTTAAATACTCCCTTTTCACCTCCCCTTTATGGCCAAGTTTAGCCATATTATTGGTCATAAAAAGCCAAATTATTGATGTGTTGACTTGGTCCATTTTAATTATTTTGCATGGATCACTAACCCATTTGGGCCCCTTATTATTTATTTAATTTCGGACTCAATTGAGCCCAAAAAAATGCCTCTCAATTCAGCCCAATAAATTTAATACATGATTCACTTACTATCTTTAATTTAAATGCTTCCATTGATGCTAAGGTCGTTGGATGAGTTCGGAAATATACGGGGTGTTACACTCTAGATGTAGCTACTCTCGTGGGTGATTCTCAAGTAGTATATTAGGTATGTAAATTATTTATTATGACTGTTTAGGAGTATGACACTTAGGCTGACCTTATTGTGCTAGACATGGTTGATTTTGATGTGATTCTGGGCATAGACTAGTTATCCCCATATCATGTGTCTTGGATTGCTTTACCAAGACCATTACCTTAGCCATGCCTGGCATGCCCTTGTTTAAGTGGTAGGGTACTTATAGCTGTACATCGATGGGAATAATTTCTTATATTTGGGCTAGAAGGCTGGTATCGATGGGTTGTATGGCTTATTTGGCCTATGTTCATGATGTTAGTATTGAGAGTGCTTCACTTGACATTTGTTCCTATAGTTATTAAGTTTTCTAATATTTGTCCTACTGACCTACTTGGCATTTCTCTTGAGTGTGATTTTGCTATTGGTCTTAAGTCAAGCACCGAATAATTTCTTTGGAACCTTACCGTATAGCTCCTATAAATCTAAAGGAGCTAAATAGTCAGCTTCATGATCTATTGGGTAAGGGGTTCATCAGACAAAGTATTTCACCTTAGGGTGCTTCTATTTTATTTTTGAAGAATAAGAATGGTTCAATGTGTATGTGTATTAATTACAAGTAACTGAATAAGGTTATAGTGAAGAATAAGAATCTTATACCTCGTATCGATGATCTATTTTACCAGCTTCAGGCTGTGTCTATGTTTCTAAAGTTTACTTAAGATCTGGCTACCAACAGTTCAAGATTCAGGTAGAGGACATCCCTACGATAGCCTTCAAAACTTGCTATGGCCATTACAAGTTCCTGGTGATGTTATTTGGGTTGACCAATGCCCTAGTAGCGTCCATGGACTTGATGAACCATGTGTTCTGGCCTTATTTGGACTCTTTCATTATCATGTTTTTTGATGACTTTCTTATCTATTAGACGAGTAAGAAGGAGCACAAGCAATATTTGAGGACTGTGCTCCACACTTTGAGAGATCATCGTCTTTATGGAAAAATCTCAAAGTCTGAGTTCTGGCTTGAATCTATAGCGTTCACGTGGCATATGGTTTCCAAGGATGGGATTATAGTAGACCCGATAAAGATTGAGGCAATTTGTGATTGGTTTAGGCCTACATTTTTGACCGAGGTTTGCTATTTTATTATATTGGCAGGTTACTACAGGCAGTTCATTGAGAGACTTGCCACTATTGCAACACCTATGACCATATTAACAAGAAAAGAGGTCCCATTTTAGTGGTACAATAAGTGTGAGGTAAACTTTCTAAAGCTCAAGGACTTGCTTACTTCAACTCTTATTCTGACTCTTCAAATTAAGGGTGAGGGGGTTTACTGTATATTGTGATACTTTAGGTATTGGTTTAGGTTGTGTTCTGATGTACCAGGGATGACTTATAGCTGCTTCGAGATAACTGAAGGTGCACGAGCATAACTTCCATATGATATAGGTAAGATTTGGAGGCATTAACTGTATGGTGTTCACTGTAAGATTTTCACTGACCACCATAGTCATTAGTATATTATGACTCAGAAAGAACTTAATTTAAGACAGGCAGGTGGATTGAGTTGCTGAAGGACTGTGATATCTCTATTCTATACCATCTGAGTAAGGCAAATATGGTAGCAGATGCCTTGAGCAAGAAGGAAATAAGTATGGGGAGCTTAGACTTTCATTTAGTTTTGGAGTGACCGTTGGCCTGGGACATCCAATCATTAGACAATAGATTGATTCGACTTGATATTTCAGATCGTAGAAGGATTCTGCTAGTATTGAGGCCAGGTTTACTTTGTTGGAGCAGATTTATGGTCGACAGTTTGAGGATACTAGGTTGTGTAACATTCGAGATCAGGTATAGAGGGGTGAGTTTGGGAGGCTACCTTAGATGCTGAGGTATATTGAGATTTGATGATCGTATTTGCATTCTGAGTGTAGGAGATTTGATTAAGTTGATACTTTAGGAGGCTCATAGCTCAAGATATTCAATTCACCCTAGGATAACTATGATGTATAGAGATTTAAGGCAGTATTACTAGTTAAGCAGTATGAGGAGAGACAGAGTGGATGTTTTAACTTAGTGTTTGTGTTGTTAATAGGTGAAGGATGAGCATTTGATAGTAGGTGGTTTGCTTCAGAGGATTCCTATTCCTGATTGGAATTGGGAGCGGATTATAATAGACTTCGTAGGTGGTTTGCCTTGTACTTTCTGTGGTTTTGATAACATTTGGATCATCATAGATCAATTGACCAAGTCTTCTTATTTCTTTCATATTCAAACTTTCTACAATACCGAGAGGTTTGCTCGAATCTATGTTAGAGAGGTGTTTCGGCTTCACGGGGTTCCCATGTCTATTATTTCAGATAGAGGTTCTCAGTTCACCTCTAGTTTTTGGAGGGCATTCCAGGAGAAGTTAGGTACCAAAGTTTACCTTAGCACTACTTTTCATCCCTATTCTAATGGATAGTCGAAGCGGGCTATTTAGGTTTTGGAGCATATGCTTCTAGTATGTGTCTTGGACTTTGGAGGTCAGCGGGAGTAGTTTTTAGCCTTAGTAGAGTTTGACTACAATAATAACTACCATTCGAGTATTCAGATGGAACCATTTGAGACATTATATGCCGTTTGGTTGGTTTGAGACTTCATAGGCTAGTCCTCAAGGTATTGACTTACTTTGGGAGTCAATAGACGGAGTTTAGGTTATTCAAGATAGGCTTAAGGCAACTCAGAGTAGGCAGAAGAGCTATACTTACCGTAGGTTTCATACCTTGAGATTTGGAGTTGGTGATCTGGTTTTCCTCTATTTGTTGCCCATGAAGGGTGTGATGAGGTTCAAGAAGAAGGGCAATCTTAGTCCCAGGTATATCAGGCAATTTGATATCCTCCAGACAGTGGGGGAGGTATCTTATGATTAATCCTCTTCTCCAGCCTTTTTAGCTATTCATCCAACTTTTCATGTGTTGATGCTTCGGTATTACATTCCAAATAAGTCTTACGTGCTTTGGTGGGACTAAGTTTAGTTGAATGATAAGTTGACCTATTTAGAGGAGCCAGTTTCTATCCTAGCCAGCGATGTAAGATGATTGCATTTTAGAGATATTGTTATGGTTAAGTTTAACCGAAGACACCATTTGGTGAAGGAGGTTACCTAGGAGAACGACCATGACATGCAGACTCAGTACCCTTACATGTTCTAGCCTTGAGGTACTTTTTAACTCCTTACTTTCATGGATGAAAGTCCTTTTAGTAGTGGATGTTTTAATGACCCTCAAATGTCATTTTCTATGTTTTTGTATTTTTTTTAAATTTAGACCCTTCCTATAGCTGCCCCAAGTCATTTATGACTTGCTGGGACTGACAGTTTGGCTACCGGGCAGTTGGTTTACTTTTTATAGCCATTTCTCTATTTTGGAGCTTTTAAAGATAAGAAAATGGTCTCACGCAAAAAATTCAAGTAAACGACCTCGAATGATAATTCTAATGGTTTCATTAGTTTTGGAATGTCGATTTTAGGCTTGAGAGACCCTTGGTCCTTGTCTGGAGGTTTTCGGACTTATTTTGGCTATTGGGTGAATTTTAGTAAAAAAACAAAACTTTAGGTATGGGACCCACATTCTTTCAAAATGACATTGGATGGAAATTTTGATGATTTCGTTGAGTCTAGAATTCCAAATTTGTAAGGTTAGCAAAGTTCGTTTAAGTGCATGGGATTCCAAATGAATCTCGAGCACCCAGTCGGACTCCATTAGGACATAACCAAAATTTCTTGTGCCAAGTGATGGTGCAGCCGCTTAAGCAGCCTGGAGGCTGCTATAGCGGTATCCACTTTGCCAGTTGCTATCCAGCTGAGGTGTGGGTTGCTTCAGAGCCAATTTTCCACTTTAGTGATGACTGCTTAAACGATCATTTATTCGCTTAAGCAGCCACTGCTGGGTCTTTATATATTTTATTTCCACGAATTTCAGCTCTATTTTCTAAGTGTTTTACTCTATTAGAGACATTGGGAGCTCACGAATTAGTGGCGATTGATAAATTGGAGTTGGGGTTGAGTTGAAAGCATCATAATGATCTATTTTTTATCGTTATTTAGTGAGTTTCTGATTTATTTTTAGTTTGATTTGTAGATTAATTCTTGACTTTCTCTCTTAGTGTTTAGACTGTTTGGGCTGTTATTGAGCCCTATCACACCTAATTTAGGGGCAAGTTATCCTTGAGCTAAGAGGGAACCGATGATAGACTCAATTCTCGAATCCATTGGTAGGCCCCACTATTTAGTTTTAGCCCAATTTCTGGCCCAGGGCATAAATTCAAAATATGGGAATAGACATTCTCATCTTGACTTGTAGAATATTATGTTGATAGCGTGGCATTGGTCAGAGGCTTCTCAGAAGAGAAAAGCTTCATTATAGAGGTTTTTACTTTCATTCAGCATCCAGGTAGGCGGCTAGGCTTACCTTTCTTCTAGACTTTGCTCTGTTATAGTATTAGTGTGATGTTGTGCTAGCTATGGGAGGATTCTTATGGCTCAAATTCTTGTTAGTGAATCTCTGCTTTATTTAGCCAATTAGGGGCCTTTTGGGGTAGATTTTGGCCCTATTTCCCTACGTTAGTCTATAATTATCCTTTGGGATTAGACTTAGCCTACCTTATTTGTTGGGGTTGGATTGTGAAGTCTTAGCCTAGGTTTGGTAGGTGTTTGCCTTCGGTTGAGTTTTCAGGACTTGTAGTGGGCCTTATCGCCCCTTCTTTAAGTTATGATACTTAAAATAGCACCCCTTTGACCTAAATGATATCATAATCGCTTCTTTAGGCTATTGCTTGAGTTTGGGTTGACATAGTTGTAATAAAAAGTTTGGTTAGCTTCGTTACCCTGTGTAGGGTAGTATTTGACCTAAAACCGTGTTTTATGGCTTATTAATTGAAACTTGCTTCTCCTTAAAGGATTTAGCTGCCTAAAATTGGAACTAATGATTAAATGGACATGGGATGGGTTAAAACTTTGGGATACCACTACATATTTCTTACTTATTAGTCCTGGTTTGAGTTCGGCATTTGCCATATTGTTATTACCTATTAGTTTCGGTTCAAGTCCGGCATTTGCTATATTTTTAATACCTATTAATTATGGTTTGAGTCCATCTATGCTATATTGTTATTATTTACTAGTCCTGTTTGAGTCCAGTATTTATTATCATAACTGTTGCTGATCTAGGGTGGGGAAGCTGGTAGATACCGATAGAATGATGGTTATGGCTGGAAAAGGAGAATAAGGTACGCTTATCACATATTTTGGATCATTTTACTTCCAATATCGTTATATCCCGTCCTTACTTTAGCATTACTCTTTTCTTGTACCACCGTGCTTATGGGGGATAAGATGGGTTTGTTTCTCTTTGTGTGTGCCTTCTAGGCTTATTAGGGTCTAGTTAGGTTATAGCTAAGCTTTTATTTTTGCTTTCAAGTTACTTACTTTCAATTTATAGCATTTGAGTAGCATGGCCTATTATCTCAATTTCTGTCCCTTAATTATTGTCTTTAGATTATATACATGCACTTTTATACTTCTACTACAATTGAGCTCAGTCAGCTTATGACGTCTACTGAGTACCCGTTATTTTGGTACTCATACTACTCTTCTGCATCTTTTCCCTGATGCAGATCTGAGTACGAGTCACCGTTGTTGATTGATATCCTCTAGCTGTATTGTTGATCGGAGATTAGGTGAGATTTTTTAGTTTGGAGCTGAGCCTCCTCCTTCTACTATTGCAATACTCTTATTTTGTATATTCTGAGACTATGATATATATTTGACGATGTCTAGTACTCTTTTTGTCATAGTAGCTCTTGTACTAACCTTAATAGGTCTGGGGATTTATTTTGAAGTTTTTTCCACTTCCCCCTCTTGTATAACATGTTTCTATATATATATATATATTCCTCTCCTAGCTATTTATTATTATGGTTATATTCTTATTTCTTAATCTTCTGCATGTTAGATTCCAGGCTATGGATTGGCTTATCTAATGATGGGTTGAAGTAGGTGCCATCATGACCAGAGAAATTGGATCGTGGCATAAATTAAATTCACAAATAATTCGTTATGCAGATGCAGGTTATTTTCCTGACCCACATAAATCTCGATCTCAAAAAGGCTACCTATTTACTTGTAGACATACAACTATACCATGGCGTTAAAAAAAAAACAACTCTAGTTGGTACATCTTCAAATCATACTGAGATACTCTCTTCATCTCATAAGTAATGATCTATTTTTACTGGGCACGAAATTTAAGAAAAAAATGAAGAATTTTGAATTTGAATCTTGTGGTTTTAAATTAAAGATATGTCAAATGTACTAGAATGCCCTTTAATCTTGTAGTCTTAAGTATGCCATATGGAAAGTTAGAATTAAATAGTTGCTAAAAAAGGAAAATGTCATACTTTTTGAAATGGACTAAAGAAGTAAGTAGGTCATTCTCTTTGAAATGGAGGGAGTAATAGCCATTCAAGAAGCCAGTCGAGCGTGCGTATGGTGGAGATGAATGACTCATTATGTTCTGCAATTATATGATAATTTTTTGAAAGCAAAGATTCCAACAATATTTTATAAATATAATATTGTTTGCATAGGTCAATGAAGGAAGGATACATCAAAGAAGACCGAACAAAACATATTTCACCAAAATTCTTTTTCACATATAATCTTCAACAAAATTGTGAGATAGATGTACAGTAGATCCGTTTGAGTGTTGATCTTGCACTTTTATTCAATAAGGCATTACCCACATAAATATTTGAGAATCTAAGATATAAGATTATAATGCGACGTCTTCGAGATATCAAGTAATGTTTTCATTAGCGGGAGTAAAATACACATTGAACTTTCTCTTTCTTAACCAAGGATTTGTTGCAAATTGGGTTTTCCTTTTAAGTTTTTTAATATGGTAGTCTTCTAGGTGTATTATAGATGTGTATAGTATTTTTCCTTCACTAGAGATATTTTTACACAGGACTTTTTCCTAGTAAAGTATTAACGAGACACATTATCTAAGGGGGAGTGTTATGAATACAATGAATCGAGATTGGAAGGGATTGTCCATTTAGTTCACATACATAAACTAGTTACATTCATATGTTTCCACACAAAATGTAATATCATCCTTTTCATTCATGCCTTTGAGGATGTATCTTAATAACTATGAATAGAGCACTATGGCTTATGGATTATGAACTAAAAATAGAAGAAAAGTTATCTCTCCTCTCTACATCTTTTATCTGATAAATCTTATTTTATATTGTTCTATATTACTTAGATTTTACAATAGTTTATCATTATTTTTAATTATTATTTTAGTACAATGTGCAATAGTAATTACTTTTCGCTCTGTTTTATGTATGACATAAAATTTTAGATTTAGCTTTAATTGTTTAGAGTAATTAATCCTATTTAGTGACGATTAGCTATGAATTATCATAAAAATAATCTCTATCTTTGAATTCAAATGTAAATTAACTATGTTAATGTAAATTGTAATAACCTTCCTGGTCATTTTGTGTTATAGTGTGTTTTTCTCATTCCAACCCTCACATCTTTTGTAGGACATTTTTGGTTTGTGAGAAAGAAAGAAACAATTCTCGAGGTGTTTATTCTTGAATTTTGAGAGGTTTTTATTTTTTAGCTTTAGAACTTTGGAATAGTTGACTTTTGTGAACATTTCCATTAATTCCATTTAGTCCGTGAAGTGGCTTTTTAACTAGTGAGACCTTTAGGTTGGTTCCTAAGGCATTCAAACTTATTTTGAGTAGGTTGGAATTTTTGTAATTTAAAGTTAAGAATTAAATTTGGTAAATATTTGGTCAAGACAACCTCTATTGGTTATTTTATGATTCCATTGAGTTTGGAACATCATTTCCAGTTGTGTCGCATACTCAATTTGCATTCACAAGGTTCCTAATAAGTTCTAAGAGTTTGTACAAGAGATGGGTCATTTTGTATGTTTTGCTAGTACTATTGTATCTGATGCAACAACTCATATGGAGTTTGGCTAACTCTTGTAGAGCATTGGCCACACCAATAGAGGCTGAAGGGACCAGGGGCAGTTGCTCTTGTGGCACTGCTCCTGCAGGGAGGGGCTCATGCCTATGGAGTATTCTTTGCTGTTGGGGCTTGCTCGCACCTTATATAGATTCCACCGTAGTGGAAGATCCAACACACATGCTATGTTGCGCCTGGGTGAATCCTCCACTTGCGCGACCGATAAGTGAGCTTAAAAACTCATCTCCTTCTTTTTCCATTTTTTATTTATTAGTTTTGAAAGCTCTGTCCTATGCAATTTCTAGCAACTCTTGTAGGATATTTCTCACAGGTAATCTCACTTCCTTCCCCTTAGATTTTTTCCCATTATCTAGCACTAAATTCATCTTTAATCTGTGTTTTCATTTGGAAATTCTTAAATTTTTCTCCAAGTTCAAAAGAACTTTCTGGGCAGATTTAAAGTCAAAATTAGATTTTACCTTCTCCCAACTTTTGGATCATATATTAAATTACTTGATTCGTGAATGGACCTTTGGATTACCCTAATTTTCCTGGGAATGGACCATCATTCAATGTATATTAATTAAGCTGTGGTGGGATATTTATCTTATGTTTAATACAATTGTGGAGGAAAATTCTAGTTTCATCGACAACCCCTAAGGGTTGATTTTTGATCTAATTTCTGGCCTAGAACCTATAATTGTGATATAGGTATCATTAATCTTGTACTTTCATATAGGTTATAATATTGATAGGCTGGGGGCATGTCGAGGCTTTGTAGAAAGGAAAAGCTTCCACTTAAAGGTTTGAGATTGCGGTTCAGCCTTATGGTAGGTTACAACTTTTTTCTTTTAGCCTTGGCTTGAGTAGATAATATACTATATAAATTGCACTGAATGTTGGTAAAATGTTAGGTATGACTAGGTATTACTTGAACTATGACTCTTCGGCTAATTTTGGGGGTTTGGTAGAGTATTGCACATGAGAGTTTCAAATAGGTTACTTTCCTAGTTCCATGCGTACATTATGGATTTTTGTGTAAGATATCAGGGTAGTATTTTGTGGTAGAGTGGGGTTATGGTTGATGCCTCGCGCTGTTAGATTATTTTAGTTATTCTTTTCTATTTAAATTGTGAGGCTTGTGGCTTAAGACTTGTGGTGAGTTGTGATTCTGAATGATTACGGTTAAATTATGGATATTACCCTATTGTTATATATATATATATATATATATTCATACATTCACACGTATAGTTCACACCTATGGTACTGAGAAAAATATAACTTTAGTTTTCAAAAAAGGAAATTATATCTCTTTTTACTAAGTCCGAGGTAAAGATTCCAGACTCCTTCACCCTTTACTAAGGCTAAGGTAAGATTTCAATCTCTTTTATCCTCTACTAAGTCTAAGGTAAGATTTTAGTCATTTTCTACTTGTACTTGTTTTATTACAATTGAGGTGAGATTCCAGGTGGGTTCGAGGTAAGATTATGGTTCTTTGTACTTGTACTTGTTTTACTACATCTGAAGTGAGATTTCAAGCAGGTTTGAGTAAGATTTCGTGTCACGACCCAAACGGTCGTGAGTGGCACCTACCCTAACTTTACAGTGGCACCTACCCTAACTTTACAGTGAGAGAACCAATCAACCCAACCCTTAGCCAAACAATTTAAAACTTACACTAACCCATTACTAAACCATGACACCATTTATTAGCTTAAAACATTTCAAGAATAATATCCAATCAAACATCTCTAACAATCTATATCCAATAATGAAAATGTGGAAGTATCTCTAATTATTATATACCCGGGACACAAAAGTTACAGTACTAGATCTTCTAATCCGAAACAAGGTGTAAAACATAATCCATAACTACTAAAACCAATTAGGAATGTCGTTGTCAAAAAACAAAGGACATGAACTAGAAGAAGATCCAAGGGTTGCCTGGACATCGTGCTCACTCTTGAATCGAAGCCGCAAATCTCAAACTAGAGCCGAGGTATTGTCTCAAATGCTGGAACTTGCTCTGCACTCAACAAAACAAAGAGTACAGATAGTATCAGTATAATAACTACATTCTGGTAGTCATCATGGGCCGACATAACTCAATACCATACAAATAGATAAGTTAAACGAAAGTAAGAAGAGATCAAGACACAAATCATAATCAACTAATAATTAAATTCATGTTCATAAACACCTCAATTTACAAAACCAACACTTATACTCTTCATATCAATCCTTATTCAAATTATTCATATGAATTACTAACACTTAGGCAATATAGTCGTTAATAGTCAAGGAACAACCACATGTGCAATGCAAACAATTAATGTATACACAAAATGATGTACATATATACTAGGGTCTACAGGGACCTATAACCATGACCTGTAGGGGACGAGCTCAGCCCATATACCTATACCAGCATGGTATCCGATCCTAATATCAAACTGTGTCGGCGTGACACCCACTCCTAATATCAAATACCATAGGTAATTTCAACAAAATGCTTAATGTATCATAACAATCAATAATCTAGTTCATATTGCAATCAACAACACTTAAATTTCAAGTCAGTCGTTGTAACTTAGCTTTAAAATGATCTCAACCAACAAATACAAGCAAGCCTAAAGGCTAGTCAAAAAATTAAACTCAAATATAAGCATAGAGTCAAATCAAGTCTATAACTACATTTAAACCATAACTAGAGTCAAATCAAGTCTATAATTATATTTAAACCATAACCTACGTCATATCATTGTTCGAAAGCATTTCTTGGCCAAAGTCTTGCCTTTCCTTTCAAATTCTGCTTGTTCTTTTTCTATAAACAACAAATAAGTATGATCAATACAATATTCCCAACTTCTAGGCATTATAACCCTAAACCCATTAAATTCAATACATGAGCTTAGCCTAGTTCATCATTCTAGGGTTTACTCCCCTTTAATCTCTTTGAATTCTCCACATTTAATGATCACAAGGAAGAATTATACACTAGGAAGTGATTTCTAACAACCTAGAGTGAATAACAATGGAAATTAAGCCATTTCCAATAAATTCCCACAAGTTCATAAACCTAAGGCTAATTCCCAATTTTTAACCATGATCATGATCCTTACCATTCTAAGAATCTAGTGGAGTAATCACAAGTTTGAATGTTATGAAACCTTACCTAAAAGATCGTAACCCCCAAGAATGGTGAAAAACGCCCTCTCTTAACCCTTAGTCAAAAACTGAACTAATAGGGGGTAAAAAATGCTACTTTCTATTTTAACTTGAAGTTCTGTGAGTTCATCGCTGAAGCGATAGATTTGTCGCTTCTGTAGATGCAACAATACCCTGGCCAAAAGGGAGATTCATCATAGTGACACTTCAATTATTGTGGTGATGTTGCTGCAAGAATGAAACTATTTCTGCTGTGGTGACAAACCAGTAGCTAAAGATTCATTCCCTGCCCTGTCTATTTCACAACACACTTCTCAAATTTTGACATCACATACTAACCTTTTCATGGGAAATGCTATAATCGAAGTTCAACTAACCCATTTAATGCACTCGAAGTTTCTATTTGCTTCCTAAACTCATCATCTTACACATTATCAAATCAAATCCCACTATTAACTCACTAATAACTACCAGATTTTTCTAGACCACTAAACACCCAAAATTCTCCCATAACTAGGCTAGCCCTAAATTTCATAAATTTGGCCTATGGAAAGTCTAAGATCAGGTTATACTCTTAAATTCACCATAACTATGTTTTGGGTCGTTACATTAAATACCAATTAGACACTCTTTTGTCCCCAAGTAATAACTAGTGACAAAAGATAAAAATTAAGCAAGAATTACTTGACTTGATGAATAAATGAGGATATCGCTTGTGCATATCCGCCTCAGTCTCCCACGTAGCCTCCTCAATAGGATGGTTCTTCTACTGTACTTTGACAGAAAGAATCACCTTAGTTCCTATCATCTTCCCAACTCTAGCTAGTATAGCAATTGGTTCTTTTTTATAATAGAGTTCTTTATCAAATAACTCCTAATCCTAACGGATGATATAATCCCTATTTCCATGATACTTCTTGATCATTGAAACATGGAATACCGGATGAATTCCCAACAAACTAGGAGGTAGAGCCAACCTATAAGCCACCACCCCTACTCCATTCAATATCTCAAATGGTCCGATGGACCTCAGACTTAACATACCTTTCTTTCATGAACTTACAAAACAAACCATGCTAATAATCAGTCCTAACTAGACCAAATACCTATCGAGGGAAAACGCCCATCTCAGAACCTTCGTCCATTATAGGTGCTACAATAGCGACTGCTGCAAGACTGGAGGCTGAAAGGCTAGAACTATTGAAGTAGCACCTATGCCAGCTAAACCACTTAAAAACCCCAACACCTCCTAGATCAACTCTAAGGACATTAACACCTGATCTACACATCCTTCCACAGGCATCACATACATTAGAACTGGAACCCACTTATCCTTAACTACCACATCTTTATCCAAAACTAAGTCTTGAGAAGCCTGTTGTGGGGGAGGAGATAGTGATCTCTTCCTAGCCGTCCTTTCTACTATCTACTCTCTACACCTAATAGGTGCTTCCCCAAACCACGACCACATCAATCTATTCTAATGCTGTTGTTGGTACTACTGCTGTTGCTGATCTAACTGAATAAATTTTTATCATTTGCAGAACAAGAATGAAGCAGGTCAAATACCGATTTGGATCACGAAATACCAATTAGAATCAAGTACTAGCACGAAGGAAAGAAAAAAGTGTCACGCCCCGAATCCCATTCGGGATGGACTGGCACCCGAAGCCATTGTGGCCCGAGAGAAACAATCTTTACTCAAGTACCATAATATGCATGTCTCTATATGAATATCATTATATCCCATATAATAAACAAATACCAATGGCGGAAGTCATGACATATACAATATATGAAACTTGGCCGTTAGGGCCATCAAGTCAAAATGGACATTCATCTCTTACATTCGTGTTCCCACACCCGTCTACAAAGCCTCTATAGATACTTGTACATAACCAACCTACAGTCGGGACAAGTCCCCGCTTTATACAATATTTACAATGCCAAAACCAAAATCAATGTACACATGAGACTCGAAAAGCCCCGAACCAACTAGAGCTCACCAATGATCCGGGGATGACTAGTAGCCTACAATGGAGGTCTACTAGTACCTGTGCCTGCAGCAAGTAAGGTAAGTCCCCCAAGAGGGGTCAGTACGAAGAAAGTACTGAGTATGTAAGGCCATATGAAACAATATGATACATAAATACTTCATGAAATCAAGCGTAAGAGAATAATCAATATGGATAGACCTCCGTTCTGAATATGTGGAACCATGTTCAGTACTTTAATTATTTTATTACTTGATCATTCATTCTTATCATCATCATTCTTATAATAACCTTCATATTTATATATTCATGCAAGGGATATACACTCATTTCTTTTACAACTATCTTCATTACTGTTCATCCAACTAGTTAGTGGTTCATAATATTTTATTGATCATCCACCTTTTAGGTGGGTCATAATATAATACCGATCATCACCTTATAGGTGGGTTATAATATAATACCGATCATAACCTTATAGGTGGGTGATAATATAATACCGATCATCACCTTATAGGTGGGTTATAATATAATACCGATCATCACCTTGTAGGTGGGTTATAATATAATACCGATCATCACCTTTTAGGTGGGTTATAATATAATACCTACACATTTCTTCATTCCTTACTTGGGAGAGATTGATTCATTCACTTATGAGAGATTGATACAATGATAGTCATAACATTATTAGAACTTGGAACATAACATTATCGGAACTTTGGAGTCATAATATTGTTGGAACTTTGGAATCACGTACACCCTACATCTATTATTTTCCTTCACTCTTGAAACCAACAAATATACGTGACTTAATTTCTTTCTTTTGAGAGATTGGTACCTTTTCCCTTGAGAGATTGGTATATTTGTAGTCATGACATCATTGGAAGCTTTAGAATATAACATTATTAAGACTTTGGAGCCATGTCCATATTTATGTAACACATGAACAACAACGACTAAGGAATGAGGAATATGTGACTCAACAATAGATAACAACCTAAAATGAGATACCTTTGGACATTTCGGAATGGAACAGGTATAATGTCAATATGATCAATATGCTGTAGAAGGATATAGAAAGAGTAACCTTACATACCTTATCTTCCTAATATGAATACACAATCCAATATGTGATTACAATAATCCAGCTCCTTCCTTATGTCTTACTCTACAATACAAGTACATAACAGAACCAACATTAACCACAAGCTACATTCCCAGTTCATAAGACGACAATGAGTTACACAATTGCCATAGAACATCATTTCTCCCTTTAAAACACCATTTGTGGAATTATCATACCAACAACACCATAGTATTCCATATATTGACCAAGATATCATAAACCAATAACATTTCACACCAAGTTTATCCTTTACACTTCCTCATTAACACTACGTTACCTTTTCTCCGTCAAGTCACTTGATAGCTTTCAGAATAATACATGAACAACAATACATGATTTATACCATTCAAAATACCTCCGGGATACTCCTTTAAAGTCATTCAAAAGGTACCATGAGTTGATACTTACATCCATGAAGGGTATAGGGGCTTTTGGAAGGTCAAAGAGATGCGAAAACAACCGAAACAAAATTCTGGGCTGACCTGCAAAGCCACCAGTACCCGCAGGTGGCTGAGGTACACCTACAGGTGACCTTTGGCAGAGGACAGAGGCACCTGCATTGGCATCTGCGCCCGCAAGTGCCTTCGTCTGCGGGGCGGATGCCCGTTTTGGCCAAAATGGGTCTCTTTTGGGTCTTTTTATGCAATGAATGGTCCATGATCATAACTAAACTTCTCTTGACATATTTTAGATCATCTTGGATGCCAACAATCAGCCATGGTTTCACAACACACATGAACTTCACCAAATCCATGCACAATTTTGCAATAACAATTCCAAACATTATGTACAAGAATAAAACAAGTTAAGGCTATAATAAAATCTCACATGTAAATATTGAAACCATCAAGTTCACTTTCTTGAAGACCACAAGTCTATTTTCAAGTTTACAAGGCAAAAACCTTCACCGATTAAGCAAACATAAATTGTTTCACACATAGTGAACTTCTCACACTTCACCAACATAACCAACATGATCTAAACCGTATTACATGCATATAATATATTAAGCCATGAGAGTAAGCACTTACCAAAGATTTCCATGGAGTGATCTTGTACCAAGAGGAAGATAGCTTAGGGTTTGAGTGTTGAGAGAAAAGTTTAGAAAAATCTAGAAAGGTCATGTGGCTTTTGTGTGAATAAAATATGATTTATTTCCCTTTATATAGGCACTTAAAAGTCATCCTTGTCCGTTTTGGTAAATGAATGAGGGTCTTCTTTGGTCAAAGCAAGAATGGATCATTTCCTTCTTTTTGGGCCATGTATTCATGCTAATTTTTGGGCCTTAAATTGAGCCCATTTGCACAAGGTTTGTTTATCCCAATAGCTTCCATTAATAATATACCAACTATCTCATGTTTAAATAATTCCTTAAATGTTAAGGTAATAACATAGGTTCGAAAATGTAAGGGGTGTTACAAAAAGTGAATATTTTTCCCAAAGTCCTTTAGCCTCTTGAAGAAAAGTACAAACATCTCTGTATCATTCCTTAAGACTCTACCAGACCCATTCTTGTATGACTAGATCAACAAACCCAGTGCTCCGATACCATCTTTTTGATGACCCAAATGATCGTGAGTGGCACCCACCCTAACTCTAAGGAGGGAGAACCAATCAACCAAACCCTTAGACAAATAATTTAAAACATACACTTACCCATTACTTAACCAAGACGACATTTATTATCTTAAAATATTTAAAGCATAATATCCAATCAAACATCTCTAACAATCTATATCAAATAACAAATGTGTAGAAGTATCTCTAACTATAATATTCCTGGGAACCGAAAGTCACCGTACAAGAACTTATAATACAAAATAAAATAATCTATAACTAATATACCAATAGGAAAGTCATTATCTTAAAGCAAAGGACATGAACTAAAAGGGTAACACCCCGTACGTTTTTTAGTCTAGATGACTACCTTAACATTGATGGAAATAATGAAACATGAGAGATTAGAGGAATTATGCATTACAATTTGTGGGCTAAGTTGATTTTGTGATTTGGGCCCCAAATGAGGCCCCAAATGGAACAAAAAGATATGGCCCAAAGGGGGTAATTGACCCATTCTTGCATGACTAAGTCCACAAATCAATTATTGACCAAAGGTATTGGATAAAGATGACTTTAAAGGGGCTTTATAAGGTGAAAACTAATATTTACTCACCATATTACACATGCCATTTTCTAGACATTTCCATAACATTCTCTCAACACTCAAACCCTAAGCTATCTTCTATTTGAGACAAGATCACTCCTTGGAAATCTTGGGTAAGTATATATTATTATGGTTAAATAAATTTTATGCATGTGAGATGGTGAATATTATGTTGGTTGTGTTTTTGGAGTATTGAGAAGCTCACTATGTGTGAAGTGTACATGTTGTTAAATCGGAGGATGGTTTTGCCTTGTAACCTTGAACATATACTTGTGATCTTGAAGGAGATAAACTTGATGGATTCAATATTGACATGTGAATATGTGATTATAGTCTTACCTTGTTTTATCATGATGTATAATGTTTGGAATTTCTATTGTGAAATTGGTTATCGTTTTGGTGACGTATTGACCGTAAAGTGTGGTTTTGGGTGTTGTT
Source organism: Capsicum rhomboideum (assembly GCA_031232105.1). Classification (NCBI taxonomy): domain Eukaryota; kingdom Viridiplantae; phylum Streptophyta; class Magnoliopsida; order Solanales; family Solanaceae; genus Capsicum; species Capsicum rhomboideum. The sequence goes on from CP124718.1 coordinate 64,124,552, forward strand.
ATGTGTGTTGTGAGACCAGGGATGATTTTTGGGATATAATATGATCAAAAATATTTTAAAATAAGTTTGTTTATGTTCATGTACCATTCATTCCATGAAAAGACCAAAACTAGGCCATTTCGAACCAAAACGGGCATCCGCCCACGTAGACGAAGGCACATACGAGCGCAGATGCCAACGCAGATGCCTTTGGCTGCTGCCAAAGTGCATCTGCACGTGTACCTCAGCCACCTTCGTGTGCAGGTGGTAGTGCAGGTCAACCCCAAATCCGGTTTTGTATGTTTTCGTACCTAGTCGACCCTCGAAGGCCCTTATACCCTTTTTGGATGTAATTATCAACTCGTGATGTCATTTTAATGACTTTAAAGTGTCGTATGGAGGTGTTTTGAACTATATTATGTTTGGATGGTTGTTCATATGTTTTTATAAAGGAGTAATTGTGACGGAATGATAAAGATAAAAGCGTAAAGGGTAAGTGTGGTGTGAAATGCTATCGATGTATGATCTTTTGCTCAATGTGTGTAATATTATGGTGTTGTGGATATGGAAATGCAGTGGATTGATTGTAAGGGATGACATGATGTTATATGGTAGTCACATAGTTCATTGTTGTCTTGTACGCCTGTATAGTGACTAGTTGCTAATGTAAGTTCCGGTATGAACTTGTATTGTAGAGTAAGACGTAAGGAAGAAGCTGGACCATTATGTTCATATATAGACTCGTGTACTCATACTTGGAAGTGAAGGTATGTAAGGTTACTCTTTCCATATCTTTCTGCAGCATATAGTGTTCACATTGTACTTATTCTATTCCGGGATATCCTAAGGTATTCCATTTCCGACTATTGAATAGTGTTACTCACATGTTCCTTATTCATTGGTCAATTGTGATTCACATGACTCATGTCCTTTGGTTGACTCATGTTCATTAGCTAATATGTAAAAGGTTTCAATGTGTTATATTCCAACTAGTTGACATATATTGTTATTTATTTGTGTCTTACTCCTAGATGAATTATGACCCACTTATCTCTTAGTTATTGACGGAAGTTCCTAAGTTGTTATGATGTTGTAGATTCCAAGAGAACTATCTCAAAGAGGGTAAGATGTAAAGAGAATCTAGTTATATCTTGAAAAGAATTCTCCAATCATGTCATGTTCCAAAGTCCCATATTATTATGAATATATTTGTACCAATCTCATAAGAGTAGTGAAGGAGGTAAAGTGCGAACTAATATATCTATTCCTCACAAGTGAGCGTATCACTCTCTTGAAAGTAAGGAAGTGAAGCAAGATATAGAGGTGTGTTTTCAATATTATCATGATCCTAATGTGTTAATCTCTCACAAGTTAAAGTATCAATCTCATAAGAGTAATAAGAGAGGTGACGCGCAAGTCAATATAATTATTCCTCATAAGTGAAGACATCAATATCATGAAGTAAAGGAGTGAAGTAATATATAAATAAGAGTGTGCTTCAATTAATGTCATGATCTTTAATGTGTTACTCTCATAACTAAGTAAAGGGTATAAGATTTATAGAGAAGTAATGTACGTATGGTTACTATATGTTACATTGAGTATGGATCACAATCTAAAGGGTGTAAGTTCAAGATGGAACAATCTCAATACTATGCTATGTTATATATATATATATATATATATATATGATAGCCCACCAAAGGTGGAGGCCCGGTATTATATATTTATCTATGATAGCCCACCAAAGGTGGAGGCCCGATATTATATATTTATCTATTATAGCCCACCAAAGGTGTAGGCCCGGTATTATACATTTATCTATTATAGCCCACCAAAGGTGGAGCCCCGGTAGTATATACTTATAAGGTGATGATCCATAAGGTATTATGAACCACTAACTAGTTGAGTGAACGGTAATGAAGATAGTTGTAAAGAGATGAGAATATATCCCTTGCGTGAATGTATATATATAAATATAAGGATTGTTATAAAAAGGAGTATGGCAAGACTGATTGACCAAGTAATGAAATAATAGAAGTAATGAACATGGTTCCACACATCCAGGTTGGAGGTCTATTCACATTGATTATTCTCTTACACTTAATTTCTTGGAAGTACTTATGTGTTATTATAGTCTCATATGGCCTTACATACGTACTGACCCCTCTTGGGGGACTTACCTTACATGCTGTAGGCTCAGGTGTTAGTAAATCTCCTAAGTAGATGACGAGATATCCGCAGAGTGTTGGTGGGCTATAGTTGATTCGGGGCTTTTCTGAGTCATTATGCATATGGGTTTGATATTGTATATGAGTATAGAGCGGGATGTTGTACCAACTCTAGGTTAGTCATAGTTATGTATCTGTAGAGGCTTTGTAGACTTATGTGGGAAGTTGAATGTAAGATATGTACGTTCATTTTGACATGATGGCCCCAACGGCCAAGTTTCCTAATATATATAGCATATGTTTCCATGTTTATGTTTTCCACATAGTTGCATGAGGAATGATACGATTCACACGAGAATATACATACGAAGGTTCATGAGCAAAGATTGGTTCTCTCGGGCCATATCGGCTTCGGGTGCCCGTCCGGCCTGAATGGGATTTCAGGTCGTGATAAAAGTGGTATCAGAGCAGGTCATTCTAAGCTTGTCTACAAAGTCGTGTCTGAGTAGAGTCTTGCTTATGGATGTGTTGTGGCCACATTTATAAGTAGGAGTCTACGGGATATTTAGGAGTTGTTTCATTTCTTCATTCTAGATCGTGCAATAGAGCCATTGTCATAGGTGGGATTACATCTGACCATTGTAATTAGTTTTCTTTGATATAGTAAAATGCTGATTACAAGACAAGGTATGGGCAAAGATAAGCAGGTAGATATGCATGTAGGAGAAGGAATTAGTAAATCACCACCTAACCCAGCTAGTCAATATGGGGTTGAAACTGAGCTTACATCATGGGAACCTTCTCCTCCCCCTTCTCCAAGGAGGCCACAAAGGAGGGAAGTATCCCCAGAATCGTCTGTTAATGTTACTAGGCAGGAGTTACAGGACTTCAAAAGTATGGTGCAAATCTTGACTCAGATAGTTGTTGCCCAGAGTCAAGGACGAGTTGGTCCAGTGACAAGTGATGATGGTGCGGCTAGGCTAACTAGTTGGCGAACACAGGATTTCCTAAAATTGGATCCTCCCACATTTATCGGGTTCGATCTTAATGAAGATCAACAAGACTTTATAGATCAAATTCAAAGGGATCTAGGCGTTATGCATGTGACTGGTGTAGAAACAGTAGAGCTTGCAGCGTATAGACTGAAAGGAGAGGCTATATTATGGTACGAAGATTGGAAACGATCCAGAGGTATCGGTATAAATCCAGCTAGTTGGGAGGAATTCAAGGTGGCATTCCTTGATCATTATCTTCAATATGAGGTCTGCGAGGCTCGTGTGAATTAGTTTTTAAATCTTTGTTAAGGAAATATGAGCGTCAGGGAGTACAGTCTTCAGTTTAATTCGTTGGCTAGATACGCTCCTCATATGGTAGCAACTATGGCCGATAGAGTTCATCGGTATGTAGACAGATTGGAGCCCTACTTGGTAAGAGATTGTACTATTGCTGCATTAAATAAAGACATGGATATAGCCAGAATACAAGCCTTCGCACAAAAGATGGAGGATCAAAGGCAAAGGGGAAGGATACAAGAATCTGAGGCAGGCCGTCAAAGCGGGCTAGACACATGGGACAGTTCATGGCATCCCAAGGAGGATTTAGGCCTCGGGTTTTCTCAAGCCACCCAGACTATCATTTTCTTACCCTACAGCGGGTACTCCACCTCTATTTCGAGGGTCTAGAGGTACTCCAGTTGGGCAGAGTAGTGGAATACGGGGTTCATAAATAGCAGAATCTTTTCGTCAACTTTACCAGCACTGCAGGAAGTTTCATTCAGGTGAATGCTGGTTTGACACGAACGTTTGCTTTTGGTGTAAAAATCCAGGACACTTGAAGAGAGAATGGCAACAGAGAGCCAAGGGTAGTACGACACGACCTACAGGATCAGTAGAATTTGGAGGGCCTCTTTGACATAGTGACATGTACTTTATCTATATTTTTACCTAATGAATATGCATCAATTGATCTGGGTGCTACCCTATCATATATTACTTCATTGACTGCGGGAAAAATTTGAAGGAACACTAAGATTAATAGTCATGTCATTTGAGGTGTCCACACCAGTTGGTGAATTTATTATAGCTAAAAGAGTATGTTGTAATTGTATCATAAATATTGTGATCACGTTACATTGACTAAACTCATTAAGATTGACATGATAGATTTTAATGTTATAATGGGTATGACTTGGTTGGCTTTTGTTAGGCCACAATAAATTGCCAAGATTTTCTTGAATGGAAGGGTACATATGTCGCTTAGTCAGAGTGAAGGATACCAAAGGTAAAGCTACAAATGTTAAAGATACTAGTCTACCCCCGTAGGGTGTACCAGTGTAAATTGTATCGGCGAGGGATGACACGTTGAGAATGTACAGTAATTATAGGCAACGGATTGAAGTGTCAGGAAAATTTTATGTATCGAATATATATATGAGATAAAGAAATGCATTATGGTGAAGCACATCATTCACGATATGCTATTTAGTAGGGAGTAATCAACATGTACCATGATTTGGAAGAAACTTATTGACAAGATTATATGAAAAGAATGTTGCAAAATTTATACTTCAGTAATCGAAGTGATAACGAGTAAAGGTAAAGTGTTTGGAATCTGAAGGGTATAGGCTATGTAGAGATTTTTTTTAGACATATGATGCCATATGGGTAATAGTTGATAGGGTTATCAAGTTAACACATTTGTAGAAATCTTTTCAAAAGAAGTTGGGGACTCAAGTGAATGTAAGCATGACTTGTTGTCTTCATACAGGGAACAAGCAAACGGAAGTGGAGAAAGACTAAGTAAGTATTTATATGAGTATATGTATAGATATGCATTTGTTGCACAAGAGACGACGTTGCTAACATTCGAGGACGAATGTTTCTAAGGGGGGGAGAATATAACACCCCGTACGTTTTTGAGTCTAGCTGACTACTGCATCATTGATGGAAATAATGAAACATGAGACATTAGAGGAATTATGCATTACAATTTGTGGGCCAAGTTAATTTTGTGATTTGGGCCCCAAATGAGGCCCCAAATGGAACAAAAAGATATGGCCCAAAAGGGGTAATTGACCCATTCTTGCATGACTAAGTCCACAAATCAATTATTGACCAAAGGAATTGGATAAATATGACTTTAAAGTGGATTTATAATGTGAAAAATCAGATTTATTCACCATATTACACATGCCATTTTCTAGACATTTCCATAACATTCTCTCAACACTCAAACCCTAAGTTATCTTCTATTTGAGACAAGATCACTCCTTGGAAAGCTTGGGTAAGTGTATATTATTATGGTTAAATAAATTTTATGCATGTGATATGGTGAATATTATGTTGGTTGTGTTCGTGGAGTATTAAGAAGCTCACTATGTGTGAAGTGTACATGTTGTTAAATCGGAGGATGGTTTAGCCTTGTAACGTTAAACATATACATGTGAACTTGAAGGATATAAACTTGATGGATTCAATATTGACATGTGAATATGTGATTATAGTCTTAACTTGTTTTATCATGATGTATAATGTTTGGAATTTCAATTGTGAAATTTGTTATGGTTTTGGTGACGTATTGACCGTAAAGTGTGGTTTTGGGTGTTGTTATGTGTGTTATGAGACCATGGATGATTTTTGGAATCTAATATGATCAAAAATATGTTAAAATAAGTTTGATTATGATCATGGAGCATTCATTGCATGAAAATACCCAAACTAGGCCATTTCAGACCAAAACGGGCATCCGCCCCCGCAGCTGGAGGCACCTGTGGGCGCAGATGCCAATGCAGATGCCTCTAGTTGCTGCCAAAGTGCATCTGTGCATGTAAATCATCCACCTGAGTGTGTATGTGGCAGTGCAGGTCAACCCCTGATCCGGTTTTGTATGTTTTCGTACCTAGTCAACCCTCGAAGGCCCCTATACCCTTTTTGGATGTAATTATCAACTCGTGAAGGTATGTAAAGTTACTCTTTCCGTATCTTTCTGCAGCATATAGTGTTCACATTGTACTTATTCTATTCCGGGATATCCTAAGGTATTCCATTTCCGACTATTGAATAGTGTTACTCACATGTTCCTTATTAATTGGTCAATTGTGATTCACATGACTCATGTCCTTTGGTTGACTCATGTTCATTAGCTAATATGTCAAAGGTTTCAAAGTGTTATATTCCAACTAGTTGACATATATTGTTATTCATTTGTGTCCTACTCCTAGATGAATTATGACCCACTTATCTCTTAGTTATTGACGGAAGTTCCTAAGTTGTTATGATGTTGTAGATTCCAAGAGAACTATCTCAAAGAGGGTAAGATGTAAAGAGAATCTAGTTATCTCTTGAAAAGCATTCTCCAATCATGTCATGTTCCAAAGTCCAATAGTATTATGAATATCTTTGTACCAATCTCATAAGAGTAGTGAAGGATGTAAAGTGCGAACTAATATATCTATTCCTCACAAGTAAGCGTATCACTCTCTTGAAAGTAAGTAAGTGAAGCAAGATATAGAGGTGTGTTTTCAATATTATCATGATCCTCAATGTCTTAATCTCTCACAAGTTTAAGTATCAATCTCATAAGAGTAATAAGAGAGGTGACGCGCAAGTCAATATATTTATTCTTCATAGGTGAAGACGTCAATCTCATGAAGTAAAGGAGTGAAGTAATATATAAATAAGAGTTTGCTTCAATTAATGTCATGATCTTTAATGTGTTACTCTCATAACTATGTAAAGGGTATAAGATTTATAGAGAAGTAATGTACGTATGGTTACTATATGTTACATTGAGTATGGATCACAATCTAAAGGGTGTAAGTTCAAGATGGAACAATCTCAATACTATGCTATGTTATATATATATATATCTATGATAGCCCACCAAATGTGGAGGCCCGGTATTATATATTTATCTATTATAGCCCACCAAAGGTGGAGGCCCGGTATTATATATTTATCTATTATAGCCCACCAAAGGTGGAGGTCTGGTATTATATATTTATCTATTATAGCCCACCAAAGGTGGAGGCCCGGTAGTATATACTTATAAGGTGATGATCCATAAGGTATTATGAACCACTAACTAGTTGAGTGAACGGTAATGAAGATAGTTGTAAAGAGATGAGAATATATCCCTTGCGTGAATGTATATATATAAATATGAAGATTGTTATAAAAACGAGGATGGCAAGACTGATTGACCAAGTAATGAAATAATAGAAGTAATGAACATGGTTCCACACATCCAGGTTGGAGGTCTATTCACATTGATTATTCTCTTACGCTTAATTTCTTGGAAGTACTTATGTGTTATTATAGTCTCATATGGCCTTACATACTCAGTACTTTGTTCGTACTGACCCCTCTTAGGGGACTTACCTTACATGCTGCAGGCTCAGGTATTAGTAGATCTCCGTAGTAGATGATGAGATATCCGCAGATTGTTGGTGAGCTCCAGTTGATTCGGGGCTTTTCTAAGTCATTATGCATATGGGTTTGATATTTTATATGAATATAGAGCGGGATGTTTTCCCGACTATAGGTTTGTCATAGTTATGTATCTGTAGAGGCTTTGTAGACTTATGTGGGAAGTTGAATGTAAGATATGTACGTTTATTTTGACATGATGGTCCCAACGGCCAAGTTTCCTAATATATATAGCATATGTTTCCATGTTCATGTTTTCCGCATAGTTGCATGAGGAATAATATGATTCACATGAGAATAGACATACGAAGGTTCATGAGCAAAGATTGGTTCTCTCGGGCCATATCGGCTTCGGGTGCCCATTCGGCCTGAATGGGATTTCGGGTCGTGACAAAAGTGGTATCAGAGCAGGTCATTCTAAGGGTGTCTACAAAGCCGTGTCTGAGTAGAGTCTTGCTTATAGATGTGTTGCGCGCCACATTTATAAGTAGGAGGCTACGGGATATGTAGGAGTTGTTTCATTTCTTCATTCTAGATTGTGCAATAGAGCCATTGTCATAGGTGGGATTACATCTGACCATTGTAATTAGTTTTCTTTGATATAGTAAAATGCCGATTACAAGACAAGGTATGGGCTAAGATAAGCAGGTAGATATGCATGCGGGAGAAGGAATTAGTAAATCACCACCTAACCCAGCTAGTCAATATAGGGTTGAAACTGAGTTTACATCACGGGAACCTTCTCCTCCCCCTTCTCCAAGGAGGCCACAAAGGAGGGAAGTATCCCCAGAATCGCCTGTTAATGTTGCTAGGCAGGAGTTGCAGGACTTCAAAAGTACTGTACAAATGTTGACTCTGATAGTTGTTTCCCAGAGTCAAGGACGAGTTGGTCCAGTGACAAGTGATGATGGTGCGGCTAGGCTAGCTAGTCGGCGAACACAGGATTTCCTGAAATTGGATCCTCCCATATTTACTGGGTCCAATCTTAATGAAGATCAGCAAGACTTTATAGATCAAATTCAAAGGGCTCTAGGTGTTATGCATGTGACTGGTGTAGAAACAGTAGAGCTTGCAGCATATAGACTGAAAGGAGAGGCTATATTATGGTACGAAGATTGGAAATGATCCAGAGGTATCGGTGTAAATCCAACTAGTTGGGAGGAATTCAAGGTGGCATTCCTTGATCATTATCTTCCATATGAGGTCTGCGAGGCTCGTGCGGATCAGTTTTTAAATCTTTGTTAAGGAAATATGAGCGTTAGGGAGAACAATCTTCGGTTTAATTCGTTGGCTAGATACGCTCCTTATATGGTAGCAACTATGGCCGATAGAGTTCATCGGTATGTAGACATATTGGAGCCCTACTTGGTAAGAGACTGTACTATTGCTGCATTAAATAAAGACATGGATATAGCCAGAATACAAGCCTTCGCGCAAAAGATGGAGGATCAAAGGCAAAGGGGAAGGATACAATAATCTGAGGCGGGCCGTCAAAGCGGGCTAGACCCATGGGATAGTTCATGGCATCCCAAGAAGGATTTAGGCCTCGGGTTTTCCCAAGCCACCCAGACCATCATTTTCTTACCCTACAGCGGGTACTCCACCTCCATTTCGAGGGTCTATAGGCACTCCAGTTGGGCAGAGTAGTGGAATACGGTGTTCGCAAATAGCGGAATCTTTACCTCAACTTTGCCAGTACTGCGGGAAGTTTCATTCAGGTGAATGCTGGTTTGACACGAACGTTTGATTTTGTTGTAAAAATCCAGGACACTTGAAGAGAGAATGCCCACAGAGGGCCACGGGTAGTATGACACGACCTACAGGATCAATAGAATTTGGAGGGCCTCTTTGACATAGTGACAGGTACTTTATCTATATTTTTACCTAATGAATATGCATCAATTGATCAGGGTGCTACCCTATCATATGTTACTCCATTGACTGTGGGAAAAATTTGAAGGAACACTAGGATTAATAGTCATGTCATTTGAGGTGTCCACACCAGTTGGTGAATTTATTATAGCTAAAAGAGTATGTCGCAATTGTATCATAAATATTGTGATCACGTTACATTGAATAAACTCATTAAGATGGACATGATAGATTTTAATGTTACAATGGGTATGACTTGGTTGGCTTTTGTTAGGCCACAATAAATTATCGAGATTTTCTTGAATGGAAGGGTACATATGTCGCTTAGTCAGAGTAAAGGATACCAAAGGTAAAGCTACTAATGTTAAAGATACTAGTCTACCCCTGTAGGGTGTACCAGTGTAAATTGTATCGACGAGGGATGACACGTTGAAAATGTGCAGTAATTATAGGCAACGGATTGAAGTGTCAGGAAAATTTTATGTATCGAATATATATATGAGATAAAGAAATGCATTATGGTGAAGACATCATTCACGATATGCTATTTAGTAGGGAGTAATCAATATGTACCATGATTTGGAAGCAACTTATTGACAAGATTATATGAAAAGAATGTTGCGAAATTTATACTTCAGTAATCGAAGTGATAACGAGTAAAGGTAAAGTGTTTGGAATCTAAAGGTTATAGGCTATGTAGAGATTTTTTTAGAGATATGATGCCATATGGGTAATAGTTGATAGGGTTACCAAGTTAACACATTTGTGGAAATCTTTTCAGAAGAAGTAGGGGACTCAAGTGAATATAAGCATGACTTGTTGTCTTCATTCAGGGAACAAGAAAACGGAAGTGGAGAAAGACTAAGTAAGTATTTATATGAGTATATGTATAGAGATGCATTTATTGCACAAGAGACGACGTTGCTAACATTCGAGGATGAATGTTTCTAGGGGGGGAGAATGTAACATCCCGTACGTTTTTGAGTCTAGCTGACTACCGCAACATTGATGGAAATAATGAAACATGAAAGATTAGAGGAATTATGCATTACAATTTGTGGGCCAAGTTAATTTTGTGATTTGGGCCCCAAATGAGGCCCCAAATGGAACAAAAAGATATGGCCCAAAAGGGGTAATTGACCCATTCTTGCATGACTAAGTCCACAAATCAATTATTGACCAAAGGTATTGGATAAATATGACTTTAAAGTGGATTTATAATGTGAAAAATCAGATTTATTCACCATATTACACATGCCATTTTCTAGACATTTCCATAACATTCTCTCAACACTCAAACCCTAAGCTATCTTCTATTTGAGACAAGATCACTCCTTGGAAATCTTGGGTAAGTATATATTATTATGGTTAAATATATTTTATGCATGTGATATGGTGAATATTATTTTTTTTGTGTTCGTGGAGTATTGAGAAGCTCACTGTGTGTGAAGTGTACATGTTGTTAAATCGGAGGATGGTTTAGCCTTGTAACGTTGAACATATACTTGTGATCTTGAAGGAGATAAATTTGATGGATTAAATATTGAAATGTGAATATGTGATTATATTCTTAACTTGTTTTATCATGATGCATAAGGTTTGGAATTTCTATTGTGAAATTGGTTATGGTTTTGGTGACGTATTGACCGTAAAGTGTGGTTTTGGGTGTTGTTATGTGTGTTGTGAGACCATGGCTGATTTTTGGAATATAATATGATCAAAAATATGTTAAAATAAGTTTGGTTATGATCATGGACCATTCATTGCATGAAAATACCAAAACTAGGCTATTTCGGACCAAAACGGGCATCCGCCCCCGCAGCCAAAGGCACCTGCGGGCGCAGATGCCTCTAGTTGCTGCCAAATTACATATGCGAGTGTACCTAATCCACCTGAGGGCGTAGGTGGAAGCGCAGGTTACCCCTAGATCCGGTTTTGTATGTTTTCGTACCTAGTCGACCCCCGAAGGCCCCTATACCCTTTTTGGATGTAATTATCAACTTGTGATGTCATTTTAATGACTTTAAAGTGTCGTATGGAGGTGTGTTGAACTATATTAAGTATGTATGGTTGTTCATATGTTGTTATAAAGGAGTAATTATGACGGAATGATAAAGAGAAAAGCGTAAAGGGTAAGTGTAGTGTGAAATGCTATCGATGTATGATCTTTTGGTCAATGTGTGTAATGTTATGGTGTTGTGGATATGGAAATGCAGTGAATTGAATTGTAAGGGATGACATGACGTTATATGGTAGTCACATAGTTCATTGTCATCTTGTACGCCTGTATAGTGACTAGTAGCTAATGTAAGTTCCGGTATGAACTTGTATTGTAGAGTAAGACGTAAGGAAGAAGCTGGACTGTTATGTTCATTTATAGACTCGTGTACTCATAATTGGAATTGAATGTATGTAAGGTTACTCTTTCCGTATCTTTCTTCAACATATAGTGTTCACATTGTACTTATTCTATTTCGGGATATCCTATGGTATTCCATTTCTGACTATTGAATAGTGTTACTCACATGTTCCTTATTCATTGGTCAATTGTGATTTACATGACTCATGTCCTTTGGTTGACTCATGTTCATTAGCTAATATTTCAAAGGTTTCAAAGTGTTATATTCCAACTAGTTGACATATATTGTTATTCATTTGTGTCCTATTCCTAGATGAATTATGACCGACTTATCTCTTAGTTATTGACGAAAGTTCCTAAGTTGTCATGATGTTGTAGATTACAAGAGAACTATCTCAAAGAGGGTAATATGTAAAGAGAATCTAATTCTTGAAAAGCATTCTCCAATCATGTCATGTTCCAAAGTCCCATATTATTCTGAATATCTTTGTACCAATCACATAAGAGTAGTGAAGGAGGTAAAGTGCGAACTAATATATCTATTCCTCACAAGTGATCATATCACTCTCTTAAAAGTAAGGAAGTGAAGCAAGATATAGAGGTGTGTTTTCAATATTATCATGATCCTCAATGTGTTAATCTCTCACAAGTTAAAGTATCAATCTCATAAGAGTAATAAGAGTGGTGACGTGCAAATCAATATAATTATTCCTCATAAGTGAAGACGTCAATCTCATGAAGTAAAAGAGTGAAGTAATATATAAATAAGAGTGTGCTTCAATTAATGTCATGATCTTTAATGTGTTACTCTCATAACTATGTAAAGGGTATAAGATTTGTAGAGAAGTAATGTACGTATGGTTACTATATGTTACATTGAGTATGGATCACAATCTAAAGGGTGTAAGTTCAAGATGGAACAATCTCAATACTATGCTATGTGATATATATATATCAATGATAGCCCACCAAATGTGGAGGCCCGGTATTATATATTTATCTATGATAGCCCACCAAAGGTAGAGGCCCGGTATTATATATTTATCTATTATAGCCCACCAAAGGTGGAGGCCCGGTATTATATATTTATCTATTATAGACCACCAAAGGTGGAGGCCCGGTAGTATATACTTATAAGGTGATGATCCATAAGGTATTATGAACCACTAACTAGTTGAGTGAAAGGTAATGAAGATAGTTGTAAAGAGATGAGAATATATCCCTTGCGTGAATGTATATATATAAATATGAAGATTGTTATATAAAGGGGAATGGCAAGACTGATTGACCAAGTAATGAAATAATAGAAGTAATGAACATGGTTCCACACATCTAGGTGGGAGGTCTATTCACATTGATTATTCTCTTACGCTTAATTTCTTGGAAGTACTTATGTGTTATTATAGTCTCATATGGCCTTACATACTCAGTACTTTGTTCGTACTGACCCCTCTTGGGGGACTTACCTTACATGCTGCAGGCTCAGGTGTTAGTAGATCTCTGCAGTAGATGAAGAGATTTCCACAGATTGTTGGTGAGCTCCAGTTGATCCGGGGCTTTTTCGAGTCATTATGCATATGGGTTTGATATTATATATGAGTATGGAGCGGGATGTTGTCCCGGCTCTAGGTTTGTCATAGTTATGTATCTGTAAAGGCTTTGTAGACTTATGTGTGAAGTTGAATGTAAGATATGTACGTTCATTTTGGCATGATGGCCCTAACGGCCAAGTTTCCTAATATATATAGCATATGTTTCCTTGTTTATGTTTTCCACATAGTTGCATGAGGAATAATACGATTCACATGAGAATATGCATACGAAGTTTCATGAGCAAAGATTGGTTCTCTCGGGCCATATCGGCTTCGGGTGCCAGTCCAGCCCGAATGGGATTTTGGGTCGTGACAAAAAGAAGATCTAATAGTTTCCCATACATGTTGTTCACTGTTGAATCAATGCTGTAAATATCAAACTAGAGCCGAGGTCTTATCTTAAATGCTGGAGCACGCTCTATACTAAACCAAAAAAAGTACAGGTAGTATCAGTACAACAATTATGTACTAGTAGGCATCATCGACCGACTTAACTCAACACCATACAAATAGATAAGTTAAACGAAAGTAAGAAATGATCAAGACACAACTCATACACAACTAACAATTAAATTCGTGATCATAAACACCTCAACTTATCAAACCACAAATTATCCTCTTTATATCAACCTTTTTTCAAGTTATTCGTAGCCATTACTAACACTTAGGCAGTTTAGTCAACAATAGTCATGGAACAACCACGTGTGCAATGCAAATAATGAATGCATACATAAAATGATGTACATACATACTAGGGTCGACAGGGACACTTAATAATGACCCGTAAGGGATGAGCTCAGTTCATGTACCTATACTGGCATGGTACCCGATTCCAATATGAATTTGTGTTGGCACGACACCCGCTCCTAATATCAAATACCATTACTAATTTCAACAAGATGCTAAATATATCATAACAATCAATAATCTAGTTCATACTACAATCATCAACACTTAACTTTCAAGTAAATCATTTCCACTTAGCTTTAACATGATCTTAACCAACAAATACAAGCATGCCCAAAGGCTAGTTAAAAACATTCAACTCAAATATAAGTATAAAGTCAAATCAAGTCTATAATATGTTTAAACTATAACCTACCTCTTATTCTTATCTGAAAGCACTACTTGTCCAAAGCCTTACCTTTAAAATTCTGCTTGTTCTTGGTCTATAAACAATAAATAAGGATGATGTAATACAACATTCCCAACTTCTAGGCATTATAATCCAATACTCATTAAATTCAATACATGAACTTAGCTTGGTTTATCATTCTAGGGTTTTCTATACTTTAATCTCTTTTAATTCTCTATATTTCATGATTACAAGGAAGAATTCTATACTAAGAAATGATTTCTAACACCTAGAGTGAATAACAATGGAAAATAAGCCATTCCTAACCAATTCCCACACGTTCATAAACCTAGGGCCAAACCTTAATTTTCAACCGTGATCATTATCCTTATAATTCTAAGAATCTAATGGAATAATAACATGTTTGAATGATAAGGAAACCTTACCTCAAAGATGGAAAACTCCCAAAAATAGTGACAATTGTGCTCTCTCAACCATTAGTCAAAAAGTGAAATAATAGGGAATGGAAAATACTACTTTTTATTTTAACTAGCTATTCTGTAAGTTTATTTCTACAACAATAGATTTGTCACTGCAATGACATTACTGCAATGATAGACCTGTTGCTGTAGTAACCCTCAGGCCAAAAGGGATTGTCGTCATAGTGAAACTTCTGTCGTTGTGGCAGAGCTGCTGAATCAATGAATCTATCATTTTGGTAGTGCCAAACAAGTAGTTCTAAACAAATAGCTCAGGATTCATTCCCAGTCCTGTCCATTTCACAAAATACTTCTCAAATCTACATCATGTACTAAACTTTTCATGGAAAATTCAATAACCGAAGCTCTACTAACCCATTTTACGCACCAAAAGTTTCTATGAGTTCCTAAACTTGTCATCTAACACATTGTCAACTCAAATCCCACCATCAACACACTAATAACTAAAATATTTTCCTAAACTACTCAATACCAAAAATTCTCCCAACACTAGGCTAGTCCTAAATTCCACAAATTTGGCCTATGGAAAGGCTAAGATAATTTTTTACTCTCAAAATCATCATAATGACATTTTGGGTTATTACATTCTAGGTTTTCACTATTATTACATCTAAAGTAAGATTTTTGGGTGGGTCTAAGGAATGATTTCAATATTTCACTATGTTGGCCACCATATTTCATTGCATCATACCATGCTGTAGTGCATCATATACATATATTATATATATTATTTCCATGTGTACGATTATTATGTTATGAATTAGTCTATTGGGACTTTTCTTCTTACATGATTATTTTTGTCATGATTAACGTGGTATTTTTGTCACTTGAGCTCATTGACCTATGATTCCTACTAAGTGCTTTTGTTGTCTACTCATTCTACACTTCTGCATCTTGACCTAATGTAGATCCTAGCACTACCTATCCTTATTGATTTCTACTTATTCCTACAGGCTTGCTATTTAGATCTACTATAAGCTTCTTACATCTGGAGACTTGTCCATTTTCTTCCTATCGATATACTGTCTCAATTACTAGTTCCTTTTTAATAGTCATGTACTATATTAGTTTTGCTCTTATATATTTAGTAGCTCTTTTACTGGTGACACAGAGTGTGGGATGGCTATATGTATTTTGTACTCTTTTGCTACTTTTGGCCCTACTTTTCTCTATATGTGGTTAGTTTATC
This sequence comes from Capsicum rhomboideum, assembly GCA_031232105.1. Lineage (NCBI taxonomy): Eukaryota > Viridiplantae > Streptophyta > Magnoliopsida > Solanales > Solanaceae > Capsicum > Capsicum rhomboideum. Next base: position 64,140,715 of record CP124718.1, read on the forward strand.
CTATTTGTTCTTCTTTCACCATTTATTAATTTGTTACTTTATATATTTGACTATGGGTTCTGGATTACCTACTAGGGGGTTGTAGGAGTTACATCATGGCTCAGTTTTAGGTTTTGATAGCATGGTATCCGAGCTTTAGGTTCATTAGTCTTACGAGTGAAAGAGTAAGTATCTAGTAGCGTCCCATAGATAAGTACAATTACATTTGTATCCTATCTTTGGGAGGCTATAGGCTCACTTAGTAAAATTTTATCCTTTGATTCTTATTATGTATTCTTGATTATATTAGCTTCTAAATTTCAATTGTTTTACTATTTCTATGATGGTTAGGATGAGGCCGACAATAGTTGAGGACTGGATTTTTTTATGCCTATTACTAGGGCCTTGATTAGGGGTCAAGGAAAGGTAGAAGTTGTTGCTCCAGCTAGGGTCAGGTCCGATTACCGATGTTAAAGTTAGATGTGGAGATAGAGGATCTACCATGTCACCTAGATGGTTAGGAAACAACCTCGGCTACATCAAGATTTGTGGCCATGCTAGTTCTCAAGGATACCATGGTTAGGATTTTTAAATTTGGGAGGGTGTGTCTCAGGTAGAGACTTTATTAGTCATGTTGTATAGTTCAAAATTAAAGAAGAAACTCAGCCTATAACCTAAGTATCCACACGAGGTACTAATATTCCAAGGGCGCAAGCAGATGCTATAGCTCTCTGCTTATAGTTTTTCCAGTTCCAATTATTTCTCTACCTATTTAAACTAGGCTAATGATTTATATTAAGGAGCAAAAGATATTCTACAAGTTTATTAGGTGGGGTCCTTCTATATTAACTGGTACTCTAAAGGAAGATGCCTTTGAGTTTTTTGTGAGTTGTCAAGTGAAGTTACACAACCTAGAGCTAGTAGAGTTTCATAGGGTTGACTATGCCATATTCCAAATAGTCGAGCTATCTAAGCAGTGGTGGAGAGTATATCTTAAGTGTCAACTATCTAGATCATCTTTGATGACATGGGAATAATTTTTAAGGCCTTTCTAGGAAATATGTGCCTCATAGTATGAGAAAGAGATTGTGGGATAGGTTTACTAATATCAAGTAGGTACCATTACTGTTTAAGCGTATGAGAAAAGATTTCATGAGCTAGCTATGTATGCTTCAATTATTTTGCCAACAGTGTATGTGAGGGTCTAGAGGTTTATGAGGGGATTGGCTATGCCACTTCATTTAAAGACTAAACATTTAATGACTACTAGGGCTACCTTTCAGTAAGATATCAACTATTCTAGGACTATAGATCAGATACATTATTGATCTATAGAGGAGTGACAAAAGGGTTTGCCGTTAGGAAATTTTGGTCATTTTCCATCCAAAGATAGGGGTTTTCTTGATATAGTTCATCACTTCCATCTTAGTTGGCCCATTCAGGTAGTTTTATAGATTACAAACAAAAGTTATTTGGGGTATAGGGGGTAGGGAAATCAGAGCAATAATAAAACTTCATAGGTAGGTTACAATAGGGTTAATAGGTTCTGACCCTCAAGTTCTAGTGCCACTAGTGAGAGATGGTACGTAGGTAGTACGGGTGGTCTTTGGGGTTCTAAGGGTGGATTTCAGCTAGGTCATATGGGTTTTTAGTCTAAAGGCGTGACATGACCATCTTTATACTTTTCCTAGTAGCCCAGAGGTTGAGGCTTTAGATATTTTCATCATAGGTACTATCTCAATCTATCATCAGCCAGCTTCTATATTGATTGATATAGGGTCTACTGTCTACATCTTCATATGTGTCTGTCTATTTTTCTGCTAGCTTGGATTTTTATGTGAGTATTTTATTGTACCTATGCATGTATCTACTCCCATAAGTAATTTCTAAAGTGGTGGATCGAGTATATCGATATATTATTGTGACTATTTTTGGGTATGATACTTGGGTAGATCTTATTATCTTAGATATGGAAGATTTTGATGTGGTCATGGGTATGAATTGGTTGTCTCTCTCTATCATACTATCTTGGATTGCTTTTCTAAGACTTTTACCTTGATTATGTGTGTATCCCACAGATAGTGTTGAAGGGTACCATTAGTAACATACTAAAGGGGGTTATGTCATTTATAAGGGCGAGACAATTGATAGATAAGAGGTGTTTAACTTATCTACCTCATGTTCGAGATACTAGTGCTGAAAATCCTTCACTTGAGTTAGTTCTATGGTCAGTGACTTTGTAGATGGGTTTTCTATAGACTTACTAGGTCTTTTGACTGATTGTGCTATTGACTTTGGAATTGATCTTAAGTCGAGCACTCAACCTATTTTTATTCCCCTAATCTGATGGTACCAATAGAGTTAAGGAAGTTAAAGGAGCAATTTAAGGATTATTTAGCTAAAGAGTTCATCCAGCCTACTATTTATTTGTGGGGTGATCCTATTCTATTTGTGAAGAAGAAAAATAATTCCTTGCGCATGTGTATACCGATAACTAAATAAGGTGACTATTATGAATAAGTATCAGACACAACATATTGCTGAGTTATTTGATCAAATTTAGAGTATGTCAATGTTCTCTAAGGTTGATTTGAGATTGGGTGACAATAAGTTAAGGATAAAGGTTGCAGATATTCCTAAGACTGCTTTTAGGACTTTTTACGACCAATATGAGTTCTTGGATATGCTTTTTGGCTTAACTAATGTCCCAACAATGCATATAGAGTTGATGAATATGGTGTTCAAGTGCTACATGGACTTATTTATGATAATGTTATCGACAATATCTTAGTCAACTCACACAGTAGGGGGATCATGAATAGAACTTTAGGGTGGTGCTTCAAACATTGAGGGATCAATATTTGTATGAAAATTTCTCCAAGTGTGAGTTCTAGATTGAGTCAATGGCATTTTATGGACACGTGGTGTCCAAGGATGGGATTATAGTGTACCTAGGAAAGATTAAGGTAGTTCGTGATAAGGTTAGGCCTATTTCTCCTACTGAGTTTTAGAGTTTTATCAGTTTAGAAGGCTACTACAAGTGGTGTGTAGTGGGATTTTCTTCGATTTCAACACCATTGACTAGATTGAATCAAAAGAATATCCCTTTCTAGTGGTTCGATGACTGTGAGCCGAGTTTTTTGATGCTTAAGGCCTTTTTGACATTAGGTCCAATTTTGACTCTTTTTATTAAGTGATAAGGGTTTATCGTGCATTGGGGTTTGTATAGATATAGTATCGCAGAGTTATTGCTTATGCTTCTAGGTAGCTGAAGGTTCACAAGAGGAACTACCCCACTTATGAATTAGAGTTAGCAGTGATAGTGTTCGTATTGAAGATCTGTAAAAATTGCTTGTATATTATTCATTGTGAGACTTTCACAGATCATCATAGCCTAAAGTATATATTATTCTAGAAAGATCTTAATTTGAGAAAGTGCAGGTGCTTGGAGATGCTTCAGGACTATGATATATCAATATAATCTAGTGAAAGAAAATATGGTGGCAGACGCCTTGAGCTGTAAGGCAGTGAGTATAGGGAGTTTAGTTTTTCTTGTCGCTCAGGAATGTCCGTTTTCTTTGGACATCCAGTCCTTATCCAACTAATTGTGACACTCGATCTTTCTAAATCCAGGTAGGTTCTTGCTTGTATGGATACTGGATCTATGTTATTGGAGCCTATTTGGGCACAACAATCTGAGGATTAGAAGTTAAGGGTGATTCAGGATAAGGTACTTAGGGGTGAGTCTAGGAAGGTGACCTTAGATTCAGAGGGTGCATTAAGGATTTAGGGTTGTAATGGTGTTTCTAGAGTTTGTGACTTGATCAGATTGATTATGGATGAGGCTCACTATTGTAAATATTTTATACATCCAGGGGTAGTGAAGAAGTATCGTGACTTGAAGTAGCATTACTGATAGTACATGATAATACCGAATATTGTACTATTTGAGTCTTGATGCTTGAACTGTCAGCATATGAAGTACGAGAACCAGAGTGTAACACCCAGTACCTACCAAACCCTACTTGACGACGTTGAACAATGGTTACTTAAGTGTCGAGAACCAAAAGTATGTATTGTGTAATGTTATTGATGAGATAATTGATATTGGGCCTAGTACATGGGATTAGACCTTCGTAGGAGGTGTAACACCCCGTATGTTGTCGAACCTATACGACTACGTGTACATTTATGGAATTAGTAAAACATGAGAGACTTGATGAATTATACATTAATTTGTTGGGTATTAATGAGTCATGAGCCATTGTTCCAAATGAGGCCCAAAACAAGAGCAAAAGACTAGGCCCAATGGGGAAAAATTAATCCAATCTTCCCTTTTGACTAATCAACCATGCAATTAATGCCAAGGATTGGATAAGAGAGACTTAAAGTGGCCTATATATAAGGGAAAATCAGATTTTATTTCATGTGTTAGACATTTTATTTCATTTGTTACACCCATGCGTTTTCTAGAATTCTCTACATCATTTCCTTATCTCACACAAACCCTAATCCTTCATTCCTTGGGCCAAGATCATCATCTTGCGAGATTTGGTAAGTGATTATGCCTATGGTATAATATATTTTATGCATGGGAGATGGTGTATATCATGTTGGTTATGTTGGTGATGTGTAAAAAGTTCACTATGTGTAAAACAATTTGTGTTTGCTAAATCGGAGGATGGTTTTGACTTGTAAACTTGAACATGGACTTGTGATCTTGAAGGAAGTGAACTTGATGGATTCAATATTGACATGTGAGATGTGATTATAGTCTTTCCTTGTTTTATCCTTGTGTATAATGTTTGGAATTGTTGTTGTAAATTCGGTTATGGATTTGGTGACGGATTGAAAAGAAAGTGATGTTTTGGTGATGTTTATGTGTGTTGTGAGACCATGGCTGATTGTTGGGATATAAGATGATCAAAAATATGTTAAAAAAAGTTTAGTCATGATCATGGACCATTCATTGCATTAAAAGACCCAAAACGAACCCCGGTGGCCGAAAATGGGTATTCCCCCTCGCAGGTGAGGCACCTGCGCAACGCAGATACCCCTGTACACTTCCAAGGGCTATCTGAGGCCGCAGTTCAGCCACCGGTGGCTTCGCAGGTCCCATCCAGAACATCATTTTGCATGTTTTTGTCCCCCTTTGACCCCCGAAGGCCCCTATACCCTTTATGGATATAATTAGCAACTTGTGATGTCGTTTTAATGACTTTAAAGGGTCGTATGGAGGCATGTTGGACTATGTTAAGTATTTATTGTTGTTCATAAGTTTTTATGAGGCAAGTTGATAAAGTAAATGTGACGGAATGCTAATGAGAAAGCATAAAAGGTAAGTGTGATGTGAAATGCTATTGATGTGTGATATTTTGGTCAATGTGTTGAAGGTTATGGTGTTGTTTGTATGAGAATGCAGTGGATTGTATTGTAAAGGGTGAAATGACACTACACGGCAGTCATATAGCTCATTGTTGTTTTGTACACTTGTACGGTAACTAGACGTTAACGAAATTCCATTATGAACATTTATTGTAGAGTGAAACATAAGGAAGGAGCTGGACTGGTGTGTTCATATATAGACTTGTGTACTCAAACTGAGAAGTGAAGGCATGTAAGGTTACTCTTCCCATATTCTTCTGTAGCAGATATTATTCACATTAACATTACACTGATTCCATTCCTAAGGGGTTCTCTAGTATCAAGTTAGGTTGACATATATTGTTATTCACATGTGTCCTATTCTTAGACGAAATATGATTCACCTATGTCCTATTCATTGACTGAAATTCCAAAGCTGTCATAGTGTTGTAGAGACCTATCTCAAGAGAGAGTAAAGATGTAAAGAGAGTCTATTTATTTTGAATAAGCATTTTGTTTCCAATCATGTCATGTTCCAAAAGTCCAATAAGATTATGATTATCATTGTACCAATTTCTCACAAGTAAAAGTACCAATCTCACAAAAGTAATGAAGGAAGTAATGCGTAAGCTAATATATCTATCCCTCACAAGTTATGGTGTCAATCTTACAAGAGTAAATACGTGAAATAATGTATGTATGTCTTCCAAGTTTCAAGAAGGTTTCAGTCGCAAGGTATCGCTAAGTAATGAAAGAAAGAGTAATAAGAGAAAGAAGTAATGTATAATCAATGAGTAATCTTCGGTTGTATCCCAGGGGTGGAAATATCTAGCATGGGTCGATCCGAATATAACATAAGAACATCCCAGGGGCTACAGAATAGCCTAGCATAGGTTATTACAGTACATCCCAGGGGTCACAGTGCCTAGCATGGGTTAATAACATCCCAGGGGCGACACGAAAGCCTAGCATGGGTTATCACAGTACATCCCAGGGGTCACAGTACCTAGCATGGGTTAATAACATCCCAAGGGTGACATGAAAGCCTAGCATGGGTTACAATAACATTCCAGGGGTGAAAGTACCTAGCATGGGTTAATCTCATCGCAGGGGCGACTGAATAGCCTAGCATGGGTTGAACACAAAAAGAACATATAAACATATGTAAAGACAAAAGAAGTAAAGCACGTAATATACATGGTTCCACACATAAAGAAAGAGAGTTAATTCACAGTGCCTATTTTCTCTTCTATTAACTCCATTATTGTTATTATGTATGATGCAATTCTTATGAGCCTTACATACTCAGTACATTCTTCGTACTGACCCCTCTTGGGGGACTTACTTTAATTGCTGCAGGCGCAGGTGCTAGTAGACCTCTTCTATAGGCTGTGGGAAGTTCGCAGAGTTTTGATGAGCTCCAGTTGTTCGGGGATTTTTTGAGTCATAGTTGTACATGTGTTTTGTTATTGTACATGTTGTATAAAGCGGGGTCTTGTACATGCATCTGTTAGAGGCTTTTGTAGACATATGTGGGTATGTGAATGGAAGAGATGTATGATCATTTTTACTTGATGGCTCTAACGGCCAAGTTTCATATATATATAGATATGACATATGTTTCCATGTCCATGACTTCCGCAAAGTTGAATGATGAATAATAAGATTCATACGAGGATATGCATACAACTGTATATGAGCAAAGATTGGTTCTCTCGGGCCATATCGGCTTCGGGTTCCAGTCCACCTCAATGGGATTTGGGGCATGACAAAAGTGGTATCAGAGCAGGTCATTCTAAGGGTGTCTACAAAGCCGTGTCTATGTAGAGTCTTGATTATGGATGTGTTGTGCACCACATTTATAAGTAGGAGGCTACGGGACATTTAGGAGTCGTTTATTTTCCTCATTTCTAGATCGTGCAATAGAGCCAGTGTTGTAAGTTAAATTGTACTTTACCATGGTAATTGTTTTTATTTGGTATAGTAAAATGCCAATCACAAGAAGAGGTAGAGGCAAAGGTAAACAGGTAGATATGCCTGCCGGTGAAGGAATGAGTAGATCACCACCTAACCAAGCTAGTCAAGGTGGAGCTGACGCGGAAATTGCATCGCAGTCTTCTTCTACTTTTCCAGCTCCGAAAGAGCCAAGAGGTAGAGAAGTACCTGCAGAACCGCCTATGACTGCCACCGATTAGGATTTGAGAAATGCAGTATATATGTTGACACAGTTAGTTGCTGTAAAAATATAGGGACGAACTGGTCTAATGATAAATAAGGATGATGCGGCTAGGGTGGCGAGTCGCAGAACGGATGGATGTATATCCCAGGGGCTACAGAAAAGCCTAGCATATGTTATCACAGTACATACCAGGGGTAACAGTGCCTAGCATGTTTTAATAACATCCCAGGGGTGACACGAAATCCTAGCATGGGTTATCATAGTACATCCCAGGGGTCACAGTACCTAGCATGGGTTAATAACATCCCAGGGGTGACACGAAATCCTAGCATGGGTTACAATAACATCTCAGGGTTCAAAGTACCTAGCATGGGTTAATCTCATCGCAGGGTGACTGAACAGCCTAGCATGGGTAGAAGACAAAAAGAAGAGCTGAACATATGTGAAGACAAAAGAAGTAAAGCACGTAATATACATGGTTTCTCACATACAGAAAGAGAGTTTATTCACATTGCCTATTTTCTCTTCTATTGACTCCATTATTGTTATTATGTATGATGCAGTTCTTATGAACCTTACATACTCAGCACATTCTTCGTACCGACCTTTCTTGGGGGACTTACTTTAATTACTACAGGCGCAGGTGCTAGTAGACCTCCTCTATAGGCTGTGGGACGTTCGCAGAGTTTTGGTGAGCTCCAGTCATTTGGGGCTTTTTTGAGTCACATTTGTACATGTGTTTTGTTATTGTACATGTTGTATAAAGCAGGGTCTTGTACATGCATCTGTTAGAGGCTTTTGTAGACATATGTGGGTATGTGAATGAAAAAGATGTATGATCATTTTGACTTGATGGCTCTAATGGCCAAGTTTCAAATATATATATAGAGAGATATGACATATGTTTCCATGTCCATGACTTCCGCAAAGTTGAATGATGAATAATAAGATTCATACGAGGATATGCATACTACTGTACATGAGGAAAGATTGGTTCTCTCAGTCCATATCGGCTTCGGGTGCCAGTCCACCTCAATGGGATTTGGGGCATGACAAAAGTGGTATCAGAGCAGGTTGTTTTAAGGGTGTCTACAAAGCCGTGTCTATGTAGATTCTTGCTTATGGATGTGTTGTCCACCACATTTATAAGTAGGTGGCTACGGGATATTTAGGAGTCGTTTCTTTTCTTCATTTCTAGATCGTGCAATAGAGAAAGTGTTGTAAGTTGAATTGTACTTGACCATGGTAATTGTTTTTCTTTGGTATAGTAAAATGCCAATCACAAGAAGAGGTAGAGGCAAAGGTATGCAGGTAGATATTCCTGCCGGTGAAGGAATGAGTAGATCAACACCTGACCAAGCAAGTCAAGGTGGAGCTGACGCTGATATTGCATCGCAGTCTTCTTCTACTTTTCCAGCTCTGGAAGAGCCAAGAGGTAGAGAAGTACCTGCAGAACCGCCTATGACTGCCACCGATCAGGATTTGAGAAATGCAGTATATATGTTGACACAGCTAGTTGCTGCACAGACACAGGGACGAACTGGTCCAATGATAAATGAGGATGAGTCGGCTAGGGTGGCGAGTCGCAGAACGCAGGACTTCTTGAAATTAGACCCTCCCATATTCACAGGGTCAGATCCGAAAGCAGATCCTCAGGATTTTGTGGACCAAATTCAAAGAGCACTAGAGGTGATGCACGTAACAGGTGTAGAAACAGTTGAATTAGAAGCTTATAGACTGAAGGGTGAGGCCATATTATGGTACGAGTACTGGAAAAGATCAAGGGGTATTGATGCACTACCAGCTGGTTGGGAAGAATTTAAAACAACATTTCTTGATCATTACCTCCCATATGAGGTTTGGGCGGAACGTGTAGACCAGTTTCTGAATTTACGTCAAGGGAACATAAGTGTTTGAGAATATAGTCTTCAGTTCAATTTCTTGGCCCGATATGCTCCAAATGTGGTAGATACAATGACAGACAGAGTCCATCGATGCGTGGACAGGTTAGAACCATATTTGGTAAGGGATTGTACCATTGCTGCCTTGAATAAAGATATGGACATAGCTAGAATTCAGGCCTTCGCACAGAAAATAGAGGACCAAAGCCATAAAAAAAGGATGCAGGAATCTGAGGAAGGGTCATCAAAAAGGGCTAGACCTATGGGGAAGTCTATGGTGTCCCCAGGAGAATCTAGACCTCGAATGCTACCGCTGAGACCCTCATTGTCTTATTCCACAGTAGGCACCCAACCCCAATTCCGAAGGTTTAGGGGCAGTCAATCTGGACAGAGTGGTGGAATGAAAGGTTCACAGACAATAAAAATTTCTTGTCCTCCATGTCAGCGTTGCGGAAGGTATAATTTAGGTGAATGCCGATTGGGGACAAATGCTTGTTTTTGGTGTGGTACAATGGGGCATATAATGAGAGAATGCCCACAAAGAGGTGCGGGTGGTATAGCACGACCTACGGGATCAACCGTTGCATCATCAACATCGGTTCCTTCCCTAGGCAAAGGCGTTCAACCTATTGATCGTGCTAGAAATATTAGAGGAGCAGCTACTTCCAGTGGGTCCCAAAATCGTACCTATGCTCTAGTGGACCGGCAGAATACGGAAGCATCTCCTGATGAAGATACAGGTATATTATCTATATTTTTGAATAATACAGGTACCCTATCTTATTATGTCACTTCATTGATTACTATAAAAACTAATGGGATTACGGGGGTCATCAGTTAAGTCAATTGACATATCTCCACCTTTTAAGTGAATCTATTAGAGTAAAAGATGCATATCGTAATGGTATAGTAGATGTTTGTGACCATAGGTGATTAAGCACTTTTAAAAGCATTACTAATGAAAGAAAGGGGAATTTTCCCTATACAACATGCCATGTGAAATTACCGAAAGTGCATAAGAGTTCTATTTCGTATTGCTCCCATTGTAAATGTATCAATTACGGAGGATCTCACTAGGAAGGAAGAGCTACCTATTGCTATTCTAGACAAACAAGTGAAGAGGTTAGGAAATAAGGATGTAACTTTCGTAAAAGTTCTTTGGAGAAATCAACAAGTCGAGTAGATAAGAGACCAAGGTACCCATATTTTTCCAAACAAAAGGAAAAGTCCACAACGTGGAAGTGGGGAAAGGATAAACAATTATATATGAGTGTATATGTATAGAGATGGTAATATAGAGATGCATTTGTTGCACATGAGACGATGAGACGATGTTGTTAACATTCGAGGACTAATGTTTCTAAGGAGGGGAGAATGTAACACCCCGTACCTACCAAACCCTACTTGGCGACGTTGAACAATGGTTACTTAAGTGTCGAGAACCAAAAGTATGTATTGTGTAATGTTATTTATGGGATAATTGATATTGGGCCTAGTAAATGGTATTAGACCTTCGTAGGAGGTGTAACACCCCGTATGTTGTCGAACCTATACGACTACGTATACATTTATGGAATTAGTAAAACATGAGAGACTTGATGAATTATACATTAATTTGTTGGGTATTAATGAGTCATGAGCCATTGTTCCAAATGAGGCCCAAAACAAGAGCAAAAGACTAGGCCCAATGAGGAAAAATTGATCCAATCTTCCCTTTTGACTAATCAACCATGCAATTAATGCCAAGGATTGGATAAGAGAGACTTAAAGGTGCCTATATATAAGGGAAAATCAGATTTTATTTCATTTGTTACACCCATGCTTTTCTAGAATTCTCTACAACATTTCCTTATCTCACACAAACCTTAATCCTTCATTCCTTGGGCCAAGATCATCATCTTGCAAGATTTGGTAAGTGATTATGCTTATGGTTTAATATATTTTATGCATGGTAGATGGTTTATATCATGTTGGTTATGTTGGTAAAGTGTGAAAAGTTCACTATGTGTAAAACAATTTGTGTTTGCTAAATCGGAGGATGGTTTTGTCTTGCAAACTTGAACATGGACTTGTGATCTTGAAGGAAGTGAACTTGATGGATTCAATATTGATATGTGAGATGTGATTATAGTCTTTCCTTGTTTTATCCTTGTGTATAATGTTTAGAATTGTTGTTGTAAATTCAGTTATGGATTTGGTGACGGATTGAAAAGAAAGTGACGTTTTGGCGATGTTTATGTGTGTTGTGAGACCATGGCTGATTTTTGGCATATAATATGATCAAAAATATGTTAAAAGAAGTTTATTCATGATAATGGACCATTCCTTGCATTAAAAGACCCAAAACGAACCTCGGTGGCCGAAAATGGGCATCCGCCCTGGCAGGTGAGGCACCTGCGCCTACGCAGAAGCCCTTGGACACTGACAAGGGCCATATGCGGCCGCAGTTCATCCACCTGCGGGTTCATGTGGATTCACAGGTCCCATCCAGAATATTGTTTTGCATGTTTTTGTCCCCCTTTGACCCCCGAAGGCCCCTAAACCCTTTATGGATATAATTAGTAACTTGTGATGTCGTTTTAATGACTTTAAAAGGTCGTATGGAGGCATGTTGGACTATGTTAAGTATGTATTTTTGTTCATAAGTTGTTATGAGGCAAGTTGATAGAGTAATTGTGACGGAATGCTAATGAGAAAGCATAAAAGGTAAGTGTGATGTGAAATTCTATTGATGTGTAATATTTTGGTCAATGTGTTGAATGTTATGGTGTTATTGGTACGAGAATGTAGTGTATTGTATTGTAAAGGGTAAAATGACACTATACGGCAGTCATATAGCTCATTGTTGTTTTGTACACTTGTACGGTAACAAGATGTTAACGAAAGTTCCATTATGAACTTGTATTGTAGAGTGAAACATAAGGAAGGAACTGGACTGTTGTATTCATATATAGACTGGTGTACTCATACTGATAAGTGAAGGTATGTAAGGTTACTCTTCCCGTATTCTTCTGCAGCAGATATTATTCACATTGACATTACACTGATTCCATTCCTAAGGGGTTCTCTAGTATCAAGTCAGGGTGACATATATTGTTATTCACATGTGTCCTATTCTTAGATGAAGTATGATTCACCTATGTCCTATTCATTGACTGAAATTCCAAAGTTGTCATAATGTTGTAGAGACCTATCTCAAGAGAGAGTAAAGATGTAAAGAGAGTCTATTTATTTTGAATAAGCATTTTGTTTCCAATCATGTCATATTCCAAAAGTCCAATAAGATTATGATTATCATTGTACCAATTTCTCACAAGTAAAAGTACCAATCTCACAAAAGTAATGAAGGAAGTAATGCGTAAGATAATATATCTATCCCTCACAAGTTAAGGTGTCAATCTTACAATAGTAAAGACGTGAAGTAATGTATGTATGTGTTCCAAGTTTCAAGAAGGTTTCAGTCGCAAGGTATCGCTAAGTAATGAAAGAAAGAGTAATAAGAGAAAGAAGTAATGTATAATCAATGAGTAATCTTGGTTGGTATCCCAGGGATTGAAATACCTAGCATGGGTCAATCCCAATGTAATAAGAACATCCCAGGGGCTACAGAAAAGCCTAGCATAAGTTATCACAGTACATACAAGGGGTAACAGTGCGTAGCATGTGCTAATAACATCCCAGGGGCGACACGAAAGCCTAGAATAGGTTATCACATTACATCCCAGGGGTCACAGTACCTAGCATGGGTTAATAACATCCCAGGGGTGACACGAAATCCTAGCATGGGTTACAATAACATCTAAGGGGTCAAAGTACCTAGCATGGGTCAATCTCATGCAGGGGCGACTGAACAGCCTAGCATGGGTAGAAGACAAAAAGAAGAGATGAACATATGTGAAGACAAAAGAAGTAAAGCACGTAATATACATGGTTCCTCACATACAAAAAGAGAGTTTATTCACATTGCCTATTTTCTCTTCTATTGACTCCATTATTGTTATTATGTATGATGCAGTTCTTATGAGCCTTACATACTCAGTACATTCTTCGTACTGACCCCTCTTGGGGGACTTACTTTAATTGCTACAGGCGCAGGTGCTAGTAGACCTCCTCTATAGGCTGTGGGACGTTTGCAGAGTTTTGGTGAGCTCCAGTTATTCGGGGCTTTTTTGAGTCACAGTTGTACATGTGTTTTGTTATTGTACATGTTGTATAAAGCAGGGTCTTGGACATGCATCTGTTAGAGGCTTTTGTAGACATATGTGGGTATGTGAATGGAAGAGATGTATGATCATTCTGACTTGATGGCTCTAACGGCCAAGTTTCAAATATATATATAGATATGACATATGTTTCCATGTCCATGACTTCCGCAAAGTTGAATGATGAATAATAAGATTCATACGAGGATATGCATACTACTGTACATGAGGAAAGATTGGTTCTCTCAGTCCATATCGGCTTCGGGTGCCAGTCCACCTCAATGGGATTTGGGGCATGACAAAAGTGGTATCAGAGCAGGTCATTCTAAGGGTGTCTAGAAAGCCGTGTCTATGTAGAGTCTTGCTTATGGATGTGTTGTGCATCACATTTATAAGTAGGAGGCTACGGGATATTTAGGAGTCGTTTCTTTTCTTCATTTCTAGATCGTGCAATAGAGCAAGTGTTGTAAGTTGAATTGTACTTGACCATGGTAATTGTTTTTCTTTGGTATAGTAAAATGCCAATCACAAGAAGAGGTAGAGGCAAAGGTATGCAGGTAGATATTCCTACCGGTGAAGGAATGAGTAGATCAACACCTGACCAAGCAAGTCAAGGTGGAGCTGACGCTGATATTGCATCGCAGTCTTCTTATACTTTTCCAGCTCTGGAAGAGCCAAGAGGTAGAGAAGTACCTGCAGAACCGCCTATGACTTCCACCGATCAGGATTTGAGAAATGCAGTATATATGTTGACACAGCTAGTTGCTGCACAGACACAGGGACGAACTGGTCCAATGATAAATGAGGATGAGGCGGCTAGGGTGGCGAGTCGCAGAACGTAGGACTTCCTAAAATTAGACCCTCCCATATTCACAGGGTCAGATCCGAAAGCAGATCCTCAGGATTTTGTGGACCAAATTCAAAGAGCACTAGAGGTGACGCACGTAACAGGTGTAGAAACAGTTGAATTAGCAGCTTATAGACTGAAGGGTCAGGCCATATTATGGTACGAGTACTGGAAAAGATCAAGGGGTATTGATGCACTACCAGCTGGTTGGGAAGAATTTAAAACAACATTTCTTGATCATTACCTCCCATATGAGGTTTGGGAGGAACGTGTAGACCAGTTTCTGAATTTACGTCAAGGGAACATGAGTGTTCGAGAATATAGTCTTCAGTTCAATTTCTTGGCCCGATATGCTCCAAATGTGGTAGATACAATGACAGACAGAGTCCATCGATGCGTGGATAGGTTAGAACCATATTTGGTAAGGGATTGTACCATTGCTGCCTTGAACAAAGATATGGCCATAGCTAGAATTCAGGCCTTCGCACAGAAAATAGAGGACCAAAGGCATAAAAAAAGGATGCAGGAATCTGAGGAAGGGCCATCAAAAAGGGCTAGACCTATGGGGCATTCTATGGTGGCCCAAGGAGAATCTAGACCTCGAATGTTACCCTCATTGTCTTATTCCACAGCAGGCACCCAACCCCAATTCCGAAGGTTTAGGGGCAGTCAATCTGGACAGAGTGGTGGAATGAAAGGTTCACAGACAGTAGAAATTTCTCGTCCTCCATGTCAGCATTGCGGAAGGTATCATTTAGGTGAATGCCGATTGGGGACAAATGCTTGTTTTTGGTGTGGCACAATGGGGCATATAATGAGAGAATGCCCACAAAGGGGTGCCAGTGGTATAGCACGACCTACGGGATCAACCGTTGCATCATCAACATCGGTTCCTTCCCTAGGCAGAGGCTTTCAACCTATTGGTCGTGGTAGAGATATTAGAGGAGCAGCTAGTTCCAGTGGGTCCCAAAATCGTACCTATGCTCTAGTGGACCGGCAGAATACGGAAGCATCTCCTGATGAAGATACAAGTATATTATCTATATTTTTGAATAATACAGGTACCCTATCGTATTATGTAACTTCAATGATTACTATAAAAACTAATGGGATTACGGGGGTCATCAGTTAAGTCAATTGACATATCTCCACCTTTTAAGTGAATCTATTAGAGTAAAAAACGCATATCGTAATGGTATAGTAGATGTTTGTGACCATAGGTGATTAAGCACTTTTAAAAGCATTACTAATGAAAGAAAGGGGAATTTTCCCTATACAAAATGCCATGTGAAATTGCCGGAAGTGCATAAGAGTTCTATTTCGTATTGCTCCCAATGTAAATGTATCAATTACGGAGGATCTCACTAGGAAGGAAGAGCTACCTATTGCTATTCTAGACAAACAAGTGAAGACGTTAAGAAATAAAGATGTAACTTTCATAAAAGTTCTTTGGAGAAATCAACAAGTCGAGTAGATAAGAGACCAAGGTACCCATATTTGTTCTAAACGGAAGGAAAAGTTCACAGCGTGGAAGTGGGGAAAGGATAAACAATTATCTATGAGTTTATATGTATAGAGATGCTAATATAGAGATACATTTGTTGCACATGAGATGATAAGACGATGTTGTTAACATTCGAGGACGAATGTTTCTAAGGAGGGGAGAATGTAACACCCCGTACCTACCAAACCCTACTTGACTATGTTGAACAATGGTTACTTAAGTGTCAAGAACCAAAAGTATGTATTGTGTAATGTTATTGATGAGATAATTGATATTGGGCCTAGTACATGGGATTATACCTTCGTAGGAGATGTAACACCCCGTATGTTGTCGAACCTATACGACTACGTGTACATTTATGGAATTAGTAAAACATGAGAGACTTGATGAATTATACATTAATTTGTTGGGTATTAATGAGTCATGAGCCATCGGGCCAAATGAGGCCCAAAACAAGAGAAAAAAACTAGGCCCAATGGGGAAAAATTGATCCAATCTCCCCTTTTGACTAATACCCCATGCAATTAATGCCAAGGATTTGATAAGAGAGACTTAAAGGGGTCTATATATAAGGGAAAATCAGATTTTATTTCATTTGTTACACCCATGCCTTTTCTAGAATTCTCTACAACATTTCCTTATCTCACACAAACCCTAATCCTTCATTCCTTGGGCCAAGATCATCATCTTGCAAGATTTGGTAAGTGATTATGCTTATGGTTTAATATATTTTATGCATGGGAGATGGTGTATATCATGTTGGTGAAGTGTGAAAAGTTCACTATGTGTAAAACAAATTGTGTTTGCTAAATCGGAGGATGGTTTTGTCTTGCAAACTTGAACATGGACTTGTGATCTTGAAGGAAGTGAACATTATGGATTCAATATTTACATGTGAGGTGTTATTATAGTATTTCCTTGTTTTATCCTTATGTATAATGTTTGGAATTGTTGTTGTAAATTCGGTTATGGATTTGGTGATGGATTGAAAAGAAAATGACGTTATGGTGATGTTTATGTGTTGTGAGACCATGGATGATTGTTGGCATATAAGATGATCAAAAATATGTTAAAATAAGTTTAGTCATGATCATGGACCATTCATTGCAATAAAAGACCCAAAATGAACCCCAGTGGCAAAAAATGGGCATCCGCCCTCGCAGGTGAGGCAATGCAGATGCCCCTGGACACTGAAAAGGTCCATATGTAGCTGCAGGTCAGCCACATGAGGGCTCCATTTCCTTCGCAGGTCCCATCCAGAACATCGTTTTGCATGTTTTTGTCCTCCTTTGACCCCCGAAGGCCCTATACCCTTTATGGATATAATTAGCAACTTGTGATGTCGTTTTAATAACTTTAAAGGGTATTATGGAGGAATGTTGGACTATGTTTAGTATGTATTGTTGTTCATAAGTTGTTATGAGGCAAGTTGATAGAGTAATTGTGACGGAATGCTAATGAGAAAGCATAAAGGGTAAGTGTGATGTGAAATTCTATTGATATGTAATATTTTGGTCAATGTGTTGAATGTTATGGTGTTATTGGTACGAGAATGCAGTGGATTGTATTGTAAAGGGTGAAATGACACTATACGACAGTCATATAGCTCATTGTTGTTTTGTACACTTGTACGGTAACTAGATGTTAACGAAAGTTCCATTATGAACTAGTATTGTAGAGTGAAACATAAGGAAGGAGCTGGACTGTTGTATTCATATATAGACTTGTGTGCTCATACTGATAAGTGAAGGTATGTAAGGTTACTCTTCCCGTATTCTTCTGCAGCAGATATTATTCACATTGACATTACACTGATTCCATTCCTAAGGGGTTCTCTAGTATCAAGTCAGGGTGTCATATATTGTTATTCACGTGTGTCCTACTCTTAGACGAAGTATGATTCACCTATGTCCTATTCATTGACTGAAATTCCAAAGTTGTCATAATGTTGTAGAGACCTATCTCAAGAGAGAGTAAAGATGTAAAGAGAGTATTTTGAATAAGCATTTTGTTTCCAATCATGTCATGTTCCAAAAGTCCAATAAGATTATGATTATCATTGTACCAATTTCTCAAAGGTAAAAGAACCAATCTCACAAAAGTAATGAAGGAAGTAATGCGTAAGCTAATATATCTATCCATCACAAGTTAAGGTGTCAATATTACAAGATTAAAGACGTGAAGTAATGTATGTATGTGTTCCAAGTTTCAAGAACGTTTCAGTCACAAGGTATCGCAAAGTAATGA
Organism: Capsicum rhomboideum; assembly: GCA_031232105.1. Classification (NCBI taxonomy): domain Eukaryota; kingdom Viridiplantae; phylum Streptophyta; class Magnoliopsida; order Solanales; family Solanaceae; genus Capsicum; species Capsicum rhomboideum. The sequence goes on from CP124718.1 coordinate 64,158,938, forward strand.
AAGAAAGAGTAATAAGAGAAAGAAGTAATCTATAATCAATGAGTAATCTTGGGTGGTATCCTAGGGGTTAAAATACCTAGCATGGGTCGATCCCAATGTAACATAAGAACATCCCAGGGGCTACAGAAAAGCCTAGCATGGGTTATCACAGTACATCCCAAGCATCACAGTACCTAGCATGGGTTAATAACATCCCAGGGGAAACACGAAAGCCTAGCATGGGTTACAATAACATCCCAGGGGTCAAAGTACCTGGCATTGGTTAATCTTATCCCAGGGGCGACTGAACATCCTAGCATGGGTAGAACACAAAAAGAAGATATGAACATATGTGAAGATAAAAGAAGTAAAGCACGTGATATACATGGTTCCTCACATACAGAAAGAGAGTTTATTCACATTGCCTATTTTCTCTTCTATTTACTCCATTATTGTTATTATGTATGATGCAGTTTTTATGGGCCTTACATACTCAGTACATTCTTCGTAATGACACCTCTTGGGGGACTTACTTTAATTACTACAGGCGCAGGTGCTAGTAGACCTCCTCTATAGGCTGTGGGACATTCGCAGAGTTTTGGTGAGCTCCAGTCATTCGGGGCTTTTTTGAGTCACATTTGTACATGTGTTTTGTTATTGTACATGTTGTATAAAGCAGGGTCTTGTACATGCATCTGTTAGAGGCTTTTGTAGACATATGTTGGTATGTGAATGGAAGAGATGTATGATCATTTTGACTTGATGGCTCTAACGGCCAAGTTTCATATATATATAGATATGACATATGTTTCCATGTCCATGACTTTCGTATAGTTGAATGATGAATAATAAGATTCATACGAGGATATGCATACGACTGTACATGAGCAAAGATTGGTTCTCTCAGGCCATATCGACTATGGGTGCTAGTCCGTCTCAATGGGATTTGGGGCGTGACACAGAGGCAATATGGTTTGACTTAGAGGATGCCGATACCTAAGTGGAAGTGGGAGTGGATGACTATGGATTTCGTGGTATGCTTTCCATGTATGTTGTGGAGGTTTGGTGCTAATTGTGTCATTATGGATAGGTAGACCAAATTTGTGCACTTCATGCTGGTTTAAAGTTTATATGGGTCAGAGAGGTTGGCTCATAGCTATATCTAGTAGATAGTGTATTTGTACGTAGTGCTTATTTCTATCATTTTATACTTCTGTCCGTTGATACAGAAGGATTTGGGTACTCGAGTCGAGCTTAGAATAGATTTTCACCCATAGACTAATGGTTAGTCTAAGAAGATCATCCATGTTTTGGAGAATATGCTTTTAGCATATGTTATTTATTTTAGAGGTTAGTGGTACCATTTCTTGGCTTTGGAAGAATTTGTATTTAATAACATCTACCATTCCAACATTCAGATGGCTCCATTTGAGGTATTGTATGGTAGGAGATATAGGTCTCCAATGGGCTGGTTTGACACATTTGAGGTAAGGCTAGGGGCACCGACTTGTTGCATGATTCTATTATTGAGTATGATTGAATCAATAGAGGCTTCATATAGTTTAGAGTACTAAGAAAATCTATGATGATCGAATAGTTTGAAAAGTGGAATTTATGGTTGGGGAGAAGGTATTTCCTCAATTATAGCCCATGAAGTACTTGACAAGGTTTCTGAAGAAGGGCAAGCTTTTTCGTACGTTTATTGGTCCTTTTAAGATCCTACGGTGCATCAATGTGGTGGCTTATAAGTTGTTCCTACCTCCAGCTCTTTCAGGTGTTCACCCTATATTCTATGTATCTATGCTGAGAAGGTATATTTGGAATGAGTCTCACTTGCTTTAGTGGGATTGGTTTCAGTTTAATCATAGTTTAGATTTTGAGGAGGAGCCTATTATGAACTTTGATATGCAAATTCAGAAGTTTGGGTGTAAGGAGATAACATCAGTGAAAGTTCAATAAAGCATCAATTAATTGAGGAGGCTACTTGGGAGACCAAGTTGGTCTTATGGAGCAGATATCCATAGTTTTTCAAACATTCAGGTACCTTAATCTTAGGTGTATTTATACACCTAAGTGTCATTATATACGCATGTTTAGCTTAGTTTTGAGGATAAATTGATGTGATTAATGAAGTATAAAGTGTTATTTGTGTATTTTCGTGCTAAGTTGCATGTTTAGAGTATTTAAGATTCATTTGAAACAAGTGAAGAGTCAAAATGATCAAATAGAGTTTAGACGACAAAATTAGTTAGCTAGCCTAAGCTATACTTGTTCTATTATACTTTTGATGAGCTTTATTGTGTTAAATAGACTAATTTTTTTTATAAGATGTTTTAGGATACCATTGGAGAAGATATGAAAGATAAATGAATCCTACATATAATCCACAAGGAGTGGGGAAACAAGGAATAAGTAAACGAGAAGCATGGGACAAGAATTGGGTGAAACTTCACCTTAGGAAGGTTTCCATGCGCCGCACCCTCCATAGCATGGAAGGGGTACATGCACCGCACCACCTATGAAATATCACACTGTTTAGTCCATGCTAAAGGCCTGCACCTCTCCCCCCTTGGCCATGCTATAGGCCATGCGGCGCAACCCCCACAAAAACGTCTAAAACTTGGGATTTACTTGGTTTAAGTTGAGGGTAAAGTGGTTAATGCTTATAATTCGTTTGGGGAAGATTATGTACGACCTAAAGGACAATATAAAGAGTACTTAGCCACATTTACATGAAATCTTGGGTACAACACAAGATTAGAGAGAGAAGAAAGCTTCAAAGGCTCTACACTAGGATTTTTTGTTCTCTACTTTATCTTTTTTGTAGTTTTACTTTATGAACTCATATATAGTGATTCTTTGTATGTCTAAGAGTGTATAAATACCCTCTTTATAGGGTTGAGAATACAAACATGATTACTTAATTTTGGTTTTATTGTTTTGTTTATATGTTTATCATGACATGTGATTATTCTTGCATTCTTGCTTTACTATTCTAAGGAGTCATGAACCTTAGAATAAATCTAAGTCTCAAAACTAATTAACCATAGGAGTGGAGCGACGGAATGAAGAATGTAGGGAGTGTGGATCATATATTTAATTGCTAGATACACTTGTTAAAGGATGATTTGCGGTTAGGATAGAGATATACCTAAACGCCCCACTTGGTTAATAAAACGGGAAGATAACTTAGTGCATCCGAATTAGAGACTCATATCCCCGCTCAATAAACACCAACATTGGCTAGAAACCATAGTTATGCATGAATGTGAAGTAAATTAATCAACCCTGGAACTCTTCATATGTTGTTTACAATCTGAGGTTCATATTGTTATTATATCTATTATTTAGTTTGTACAATCAAAACTCAAACTCTTTTTTGGTTACAAATTGCACTTGTTTATTGTCGATAGTAATACTTGAGTTAGATCATATTCTAAACAGAAAGTACATGTGGGATCCATATTCGACTTACAAGAGCCAGTTTATTACTTGCACTACCACATACACTTATGTGTGCGATTGGACTCACCAAGATTTTGGTGTCGTTGTCGGGGACTTGAAAATTAGCAACCTTCTAATTTCTAGTTTTACTATTTTGTTTGATAAGTGCTGGTAAATTGGTATTAGCTACTAAATTTGTAGGTATAGGCCTAATTCTTAAGCAAGATGGTAAGGTAAATGTATTTGGTTAAAGCACATCTCGAACCTAAGTAATGCTTGCACCGATTGAGGAGAAAGCAAAACATCTCTATCCAATCCCGCAAGTTCAATAGGATGAGGATATTCCTCTAGTCATGGGCGATGAAAAACCAGCCCCCAAGATAGTACGCAAAGTGAAAATTCCAATAACAACCAATGTGACCTTCAATATCCGCAAACCGGATGCATGAAGCAGATTTGAGCTTAAACAGAACATGGTGTTATTATTACTCACAAACAAGTAGTTTACAGGCTTTTCAAAGGACAATCCACAGGTCCATCTTTAGAATTTTGTAGAGATCAGTGACATATTCATTCCCATATGAGTCTCTACATATTACTTGAGACTCACTCATAGGAAAAGCTAATAAATAGTTCAAGGAAGAACCTTCAAATTCAATCGCAACTTGGGATGACTTGGCAAAGAAGTTCCTCATTCGATTCTTTCCATCTGGCAAAACTGTAAGGTTGAGGAGTGAGATCTTAAGTTTCAAGAAGAAGCCAAAAAAAATCTCTATCATGCATGGGAAGGATTTAAGTCTCATCTCAGAGATTGCCCATATCCCCAATATACAAATGAGGTATTAGCTCAAACTTTTCTTGAAATTCTTGACAACAACACAAAGATTTTGCTAGATTTAGTGACAGGAGGTCAAGCTTTGGAGAAGACATATGATGAACCGTACACTCTCTTTAACTGAATTACACAAGGTAATCTAGAGTGGCAGGGTGATGTATCTAGAAGCATGGTGAAGAAGCATGTAAGTATGATCGAGGTAGATAATATCACACCATTAGCTGCACAATCGGCCATGTTTCAGAACTAGATTAGATGATGACTCAGTTCAACAAGTTGAGTGTGGCTCAACCTCAGGCCCAGTTTAATGCAGTGCAGTAGGTTCAGACTTGGTGTGAAATCTATAGTAGTAGTGTTCACTCTATAGACTTATGTGCAGCAAGTCCAAAGTCGGTGAATTTTATGGGAAATGCACAAAAAGGGAGCCAGAATTATGGTAATGCCTAAAATCGCAACTGGCAGAGTCAGCCCAAATACTCTTGGGGCAATAATCAGGTTCAACCTCAGCAATTTCAGTAGCAGTAAGATATTCAACACAACACTCAGTCCTACAATATAAAAGATACTTTTAAAAAGATTTTCGCCAACCAAGAACTAATGGTTGAAGAGATTAAAAATCAGCAATTGGCTTAAAAGAATTTAGAGAAACGGATGGTTTAGTTAGCTCTGGCATAAAACACAAGACCTCAAGGGACTTTGCCTAGTGACACAAAGCAAAATACAAAGCAAGTTATAGCAATTACATTGAGGTGTGGTAGATATTTGATTGACACACTTCAAAGAAAAATCATGAGGTGCAAGTAGAGTTGATCATACCTAATTAGTTAGAAAAGCAAGTTGAAATCAAACAATTTGACAAAAAAGGGTAGTCTGAGTACCTTAATGAAAAGTCGGTTGAGCAATCTCAAAACAGACCACCACCACCATTCCCTCAAAAGTTTAAGAGAGACAAAGAATATTCTTGTTTTAAGAAGTTCTTTGACAAATTCAGAGAACTTTACATTAACCTTCCTTTGTTAAATGTTTTGCAAGAAATACCCAAGTTTGCGAAGTACTTGAAGGATGTGGTGATGAACTAAAAGAGGCTTAGTGATATTGAGACTGTAGAACTTACTGAAGAGTGCAGTTTTGTGGTTATCAGTAAGATGGAAAAAAAACTCAAAGACATATGGAATTTCACCCTTTCCATTCAAATTAGTGAAACTGATATTGTCCAAGCTTTGAGAGATTTGGGGGAAAGCATCATCTTGATGCTCCTTTTTGTAATAACCCGTACCTTCCCAACCCTATGTGACAACATTTAATAATGGTTACCCAGGTGTCAAGAGCTATAAGTATGCATTTGGTTATGTTAATGATGAGGAAAATTGAAATTTGGCCTCGTACATGTGGTTAGCCCTTCATAGGAGGTGTTTTGGGATTTTTGTGGAGCATTTGTGGAGTTAAAAATGAGGTGTGGAGTACCTCCAAACAAAGGATATTAAAGGTAATACGTAAGTTAAAGAATAGGACTTGAAGTATCTAACCAAATCCGCGAAGAAAAGTCAAAAAATGGAATTTTTTTGAAAAACTAAGTGTGGGGTGTGCCACGCCGGTATGGGATAAAATTTTTAGTCCAGAGGAAGAAATATGGCGTGCCCAAGGGCGTGCCAGGGTGGTTTTTCCGATTTTTCAAAATTGGAAATTTTCTTAAGTTCCAAGGGTTCCCGGGGACGTATCGAGCCAATTTTTTTGCCACGTTTCTTCTACAACTATGAGAATATACATAGAATGAGTGAAGTATTATATTGTTATGGTAAAATTACTCGTGAACGAATTTGGCATCAAAATGACTATTTTGCCCTTATGGTCAAAATGACTATTTTGCCCTTATGGTCAAAATAAGCCATACGTGGCTAGAATTGCTTGTTTTGGGGATTGAGGCTACGAATATAAATACCGTGAGTGGTAATATGATCGTAACACGTATTAAATGATTTAAAATGAGAAATTATTGATTTTATTGGGTTACGTGAATTCGACTAAAAAAGGGCCCAAATTGAGACAAAAGACATGGGCCAAACATGGGTCAAATGACCCATTCTTCTTTTGACCAAGCAATAATTGAGAAAAGTACTTCAAAGGCCTATAAAAGGGGAATAAAATCTGATTTTTAATACAAAAAAACACACATGCTTTTCTTGCATTTTCTAGAATTCTCAAGAGAATACCCTTTGGGCTCTTTAAACCCTAAGTCATCTTTGGAGCAAGATCATATCTTCCAAGCTTAGGTAAGTGATTATTCTTATGTATTAATATATTATATGCATGGGAGATTATGTAAATCATGTTGGTTATGCTTGGAAGAGTTGAGTATGGCACTTTGTGTTTTTGTAAAAGATGTGCCATCTATGGAATTTAAACTTGAAATATGACTTGTGGTTTTGATGAAGGAGAATGGTATGGATGAAATATCAACATGAATGGTGTGATTATGTTATTAAACTTGTTATTTTATTATAAGTGTAAATTATGGAATTTTGGCCTATTTGTTGTTGTGAGGTGTATTGAAGTGAATTGATGGAATCATTGTGATGTTGTGGTGATGTAGAAGTGTAAAGTATGAATTTGGTGTGACATGCTAGTGGTTTATGATATTGGTCAATGTTTAGAATATTGTGGGATTATTGGTATGGTAGTTTTGTAAATGGTCTTGTTGGTGTGATAGTTTCACACGTGGTATAATCAAGAGGCAAATGACATGTTAAAGCCAAAGATGTAACTCATTGTCATTGTATGCATTTGTAAGTTAGTTGTTGGTTAATGTAAACTCCATTGTATATTTGTGTTGTAGAGTGAAACATAAGGAAGGAGTGGGACTATTGTATTCACGTATAGAATTGAGTGTTCATATTGAGATGATAAGGTATGTAAGGCTACTCTTTTTGTATCCTCCTGTAGCACATATTGTTCATGTTGTCATTATCCTTGTTTCCTTCCGAAATGTTAAAAGGTATATCATTTCAGGTTGTCATATGTTCTTATTCTCATGTTTCTTAATCATGAACCAATCATGACTCATATGTCTCTTAATCATGGATCGAAATTCCAAAGCTTCCATAATGTTATAATTATTACCAAGTATCAATCTCATGAACATAAAAGACGAAGGTAATGCATTTATGTGTTTCCAATAAGATTATGATCCCCCAATGTATCAATCTCATAAAAGTAAAAGAGAGAAGTAATCCAATGAAATATTTTCCCATATGGTTACTTTATATTTTCCCATATGGTTACTTTATATTTTCCTTATGGATACTTTCTTTTTTTTCCTCATAGTTACTTTCTAATTCTTTAAACTTATTGAGAACGGGTGATAGCTTTGTGGGGGCGTAAGCCTAACTCAAGCCGATCCCGATATTGTTGGATTAGGGAGAAAGCTCAGTGAAGCATAAGCCAAATTTGATGCCGAACCTGCTTCACTAATTTTTGAGTGATGGTATGGGGGAAACTCAGTGGCGCAAAACCCTAACTTGATGCCGAACCTAACAGGGGGTAGCCCTAAGGGCCGAACCTGCTATATATATATATATATATATATATATATATATTGACGGTTGCATATTAATGGTTGCATTGCATATTGACGGTTGCATTGCATATTGACGGTTGTATTGCATGTTGACGGTTGCATATTAACGGTTATACATATATTGACGGTTCTAACTGCTAACGGTAACGGACATAAAGGTAAATAGAATAATGAACGTAAGGCACCTATTTCCACACATACCGTACAACGATGTATCCACATTGATTATTCTCTGGTAATCAAGTTCATGTTTTTTTTTTCAGTTTCATAAAGTTTTTTATAGCCATGCATACTCAGTACATTCTTCGTACTGACCCCTTTGGGGGGGCTTACTTTATTTGCTGCAGGTACAAGTGTTAGTAGACCTCCACAATAGGCTACGACTTATCCGCGGATCATTGGTGAGCTCCAGTTGGTTCGGGGCTTTCCTAGTCATATGTGTATATTGTTTTGGTACTGTAATTATTGTATAAAGCGGGTACTTGTCCCGACTATAGGTTGTTGTGTACATGTATCGGTTAGAGGCTTTGTAGACATATGTGGGAAGATGAATGTAAGAAATGTGTGTTCTGTTTGACTTGACGGCCCTAACGGCAAAGTTTCATATATTGTATACGTTTTCCATGGCTTCCGTCTAGTTGCATGAAGTATAATGAGATTCATATTAAAATATGCTTGCAAGTGAATAGGTGCAAAGATTGGTTCTCTCGGGCCAGATCGGCTTCGGGTGCCAGTCCGACCCGAATGGGATTTCGGGTAGTGACAAAAGTGGTATCAGAGCAGGTCGTTCTCAGGGTGTCTACAAAGCTATGTCCGAGTAGTGTCTTGTTCATGGATGTGTTGTGCACCATATTTATGAGCGGGAGGCTATGGGGCATTTAAGAGATGTTTCATTTCTTCACTTCTAGATCATGCAATAGAGCCAGTGTCGTAAGTTAAATTGTATCTGACCCTGGGAATTGTTTTTCTTTGGTATAGTAAGAAATGCCGAGTACAAGGAGAGGCAAGGGAAAATTAAAGAAGCTAGATAGGATTGGCGGAGAAGGAGCTAGTAACTTACCACACGAACAGGTTGAGCAAGATGAAGCTGAGAGTGAGTTTGCATCGTGGGCTTTTTCTACTTTTCCAGCTCCAGAAGAATCGAGAAGGAGAGAAGAACCTGTTGAGCCACCTGTTAATGTCACTGACCAGTATTTAAGAAATGCAGTATATATGTTGATTCAGCTAATTACAGTACAGAATCAAGGACAAGCTGGTCTAATGACAAGTAGTGACAATGAGGCTAGGGCAGCTAGTCGAAGGACGCAGGATTTCCTGAAACTAGACCCTCCTATATTCACTGGATCGGATCTTAATAAGGACCCGCAAGATTTTATTGATCAAATCAGAAGGGCTTTGGATGTTATGCACATATTTGGTGTAGAAACAGTTGAACTCGCGGCGTATAAATTGAAAGGGGAGGGGATATTATGGTATGAGGATTGGAAACGAGCTAGGGGTGTTGGTGTCCCCCCGACTAGCTGGGAGGAATTTCAAATGTCATTCCTAGATCACTACCTTCCATATGAGATTCGGGAGGCACGCACAGACCATTTTCTAAATCTTCGTCAAGGGAATATAAGCGTTCGGGAGTACAGTCTTCAGTTTAATTCTTTATCCCGATATGCTCCCCATATGGTTGCCACTATGGCTGATAGAGTTCATCGGTATGTGGATCGATTGGATCCATCCTTGGTCAGAGACTATACCATTGCTGCTCTGAATAGAGACATGGATATATCCAGAATACAGGCTTTTGTACAAAAGATAGAGGATCAGAGGAAGAGAAGAAAGATGCACAAAACAGAAGAGGGGACATCAAAGAAAGCTAGACTTATGGGACAGTACATGGTGTCCTAAGGAGAATTTGGACCTCGGTATTTTAGTAGACCGCCGAGACCATCACTTTCCTATCCTATAGTAGGCACTCAACCCCAGTTCCAAGGGTTTAAAGACAGTCACGTTGGGAAAAGTAGTGGAATGCAAGGTTCACAACCAATGGGGTATCAAGAACAAGGAAGTATGAACCAATCGGGGTTTCCTCGCCAGCCGTGTCCACACTGTGGAAAGCTTCATTTAATGGAATGCCGGTTTGGGACCAATATTTGCTTTTGGTGCGGTATGTCCGGCCACATGGTGAGAGATTTCCCAAGAAGAGGTACGGGCATTATTATGCAACCTACAGGATCAACCGTTGCACCGTCATCATTGGTTACTTTCTTAGGCCAGGATGTACAGCCGGTTGGTCGTGGTAATGGTACTAGTGGAGCAATCAACACTAGTGGGATACAGGATCGTACTAATGCTCTAACGGGTAAGAAGAATGTGGAGGCCTATCCTGATGTAGCTACAGGTACATTATCTGTTGTTTTCATAATGTATCTATATATGCATTGATTGACCTGGGTTCTACAGTATCATATGTTATTCCATCAACCGCTACGAAATTGAAGTAACATCAAAATTATTAGCTAGACCATCTGGAGTATTTACACCTGTTGGTGAATCCACTATAGTTAAGAGGTTATATCGTAACTATATAGAACCTATTTTTGAGCATGCTATGGTGGATTGTCGAGCTAAGAAAGTCTATTTTCAGTTCCTAAAAAAGACAGTCCTTGAATGGAGGAGTAGTATTGTTGTATCGAGGGGTAAATTTATTTCATATCTTAAAGCAAGGAAAATGATACCCACGGGGATTTATAAGGTTTAATATGTCCTCTTGGGATACACCAGAATGATGTGTACGGAAGAAAGCCGGCACGTTCAAAGTGTACATGGATTATTGATAACGGAATACAGTGGCAATCAAGAATAAATAGTCCCTCCCCAAAACTGAAGATTTATGTGACAATTATAACGGTGCCAAATGTTTCTCACAGGTTAACTTGAGATCGGGGTATCATCAGGTAAAATTTGGAGAAATAATAAGACGTCAAGCCATTCTTGGGTACGTATTTATGCAGCATGGTAACTTAGTAGCTTATGCCTCAAGATAGTTGTGACCACCGAGAGGAATTCGCCAACAGATGCTATGGAGTTAGAAGATGTGCGAGTTGCTTGAGAAAACCAACTATAGATAGAGGGCGCCATTAGTTGTATGGGGCTTCAAGTTGATGTATATACTGATTTCAAGAGTTTGCGATATATCTTTAATTAGGAAGATCTAATCTAAAGATAGCAAAGGTGGTTGGAAATATTAAAATGCTATAATGTTGAGTCCATGTTATATAGGTCATATGAAACTATCAAAAGGATTCTAGATTGCCAAGTAAAGAGGTTGAGGAATAAAGATGTAGTGTTCGTAAACGTCCTTCAGAGAAATCAACAAGTAGAGGATGTGATAAGCTGGAAAAACGATGAAATCGACGTACCCATATTTGTTTCATACAAAAGAAAAAGTTCAACATGCGGAAGTGGACCAATAACAAGTAAGTATCTATGAGTACTAAGCGTCTATGTCTACATTTGCTCATATCGGGAAGCATTTGTTCTAATTGAAGCAACATCGTTAACATTCGAGGACAAGTGTTTCAAAGGGGGGGAGAATGTAACACCCCGTACCTTTCAAACCCTATGTGACGACATTGAATAATGGTTACCTAGGTGTCTAGAGCTATAAGTACATATGGTTAGCCCTTCGTAGGAGGTGTTTTGGGATTTTTGTGGAGCATTTGTGGGGTTAAAAACAAGGCGTGGAAGACCTCCAAACAAAGTATATTAAAGGTAATAAGTAAGTTAAAGAATAGGACTTGAAGTATCTAACCAAATCCGCGAAGAAAAGTCAAAAAATGGAGTTTTTTTGAAAAACTAAGTGTGGGGCTCGATAGAGGGCGTACCACACCTCTCAGGGATAAAAAAATTAGTCCATAGTCATCAATATGGAGCACCCAAGGGCGTGCCAGGGTAGTTTTGCCCATTTTTTAAAATTGGAAATTTTCTTAAGCCCCAAGGGTGCCCGGGGACGTACCGAGCCAATTTTTTTGCCACGTTTCTTATACAATCATGAGAATATACATGGAATGAGTGATGTATTATATTGGTATGGTAAAATAACTCGTGAACGAATTTTGCATCAAAATGACGATTTTGCCCTTATGGTCAAAATAAGCCATACTTGGCTAGAATTGCTTGTTTTTGGGATTGAGGCTACAAATATAAATACCGTGAGTGGAAATATCATCGTAATGCCTATGAAATGATTTAAACATGAGAAATTATTAATTTTATTGGGTTAAGTGAATTGGGCTAAATAAGGGCCCAAATTGAGACAAAAAACATGGGCCAAACATGGGTCAAATGACCCATTCTTCTTTTGACCAAGCAATAATTGAGCAAAGGAGTTCAAAGGCCTATAAAAGGGGCATAAAATATGATTTTTAATACAAAAACACACACATGCTTTTCTTGCATGTTCTAGAATTTTCAAGAGAACACCCTTTGGGCTCTTCAAACCCTAAGTCATCTTTGGAGCAAGATCATATCTTCCAAGCTTAGGTAAGCGATTATTATTATGGATTAATATATTATATGCATGGGAGATTATGTAAATCATGTTGGTTATGCTTGGAAGCGTTGAGTATGGCACTTTGTGTTTTTGTAAAAGATGTGCCATCTATGGAATTTAAACTTGAAATATGACTTGTGGTTTTGATGAAAGAGCATGGTATGGATGAAATATCAACATGTATGGTGTGATTATGTTATTAAACTTGTTATTTTATTATAAGTGTAAATTATGGGATTTTGTCCGATTTGTTGTTGTGAGGTGTATTGAAGTGAATTGATGGAATCATTGTGATGTTGTGGTGATGTCGAAGTGTAAAATATGAATTTGGTGTGACATGCTAGTGTTTTATGATATTGGTCAATGTTGAGAATATTGTGGGATTATTGGTATGATAGTTTTTTAAATTGTATTGTTGGTGTGATAGTTTCACACATGGTATAATCAAGAGGGAAATGACATGTTAAAGCCAAACATGTAACTCATTGTCGTTGTATGCATTTGTAAGGTAGTTGGTGGTTAATGTAAATTCCATGGTATATTTGTGTTGTAGAGTGAAACATAAGGAAGGAGCAGGACTATTGTAGTCACGTATAGAATTGAGGGTTCATATTGAGACGAAAAGGTATGTAAGGTTACTCTTTTTGTATCCTCCTGCAGAACATATTGTTCATGTTGTCATTATCTTTGTTTCATTCCGAAATGTTAAAAGGTATATCATTTCAGGTTGTCATATGTTCTTATTCTCATGTTTCTTAATCATGAACCAATCATGACTCATATGTCTCTTAATCATGGATAGAAATTCCAAAGATTCCATAATGTTATAATTATTACCAAGTATCTATCTCATGAACATAAAAGACGAAGGTAATGCATTTATGTGTTTCCAATAAGATTATGATCCCCCAATGTATCAATCTCATAAAAGTAAAAGAGAGAAGTAATCCAATGAAATATTTTCCCATATAGTTACTTTATATTTTCCCATATGGTTACTTTATATTTTCCCATATGGTTACTTTATATTTTCCTTATGGATACTTTATTTTTTTTGCTCATAGTTACTTTATAATTCTTTAAACTTATTGAGAACGGGTGATAGCTTTGTGGGGGCAAAAGCCTAACTCAATCCGATCCCAATATTGTTGGATTAGGGGGAAAGCTCAGTGAAGCATAAGACAAACTTGATGCCGAACCTGCTTCACTGATTTCTGAGTGATGGCAGGGGGGAAACTCAGTGGCGCAAAAGCCTAACTTGATGCCGAACCTAAAAGGGGGTAGCCCTAAGGGCCGAACCTGCTATATATATATATATATATATATTGACGGTTGCATATTGATGGTTGCATTGCATATTGACGGTTGCATTGCATATTGACGGTTGTTTTGCATGTTGACGGTTGCATATTAACGGTTATACATATATTGACGGTTCTAACTACTAACGGTAACGGACATAAAGGTAAATAGAATAATGAACGTAAGGCACCTATTTCCACACATACTGTACAACGATGTATCCACATTGATTATTCTCTGGTAATCAAGTTCATTGTTTTTTTTTTCAGTTTCATAAAGTTTTTTATAGCCATGCATACTCAGTACATTCTTCGTACTGACCCCTTTGGGGGGCTTACTTTATTTGCTGCAGGTACAAGTGTTAGTAGACCTCCACAATAGGCTACGACTTATCCGCGGATCATTGGTGAGCTCCAGTTGATTCGGGGTTTTCCTAGTCATATGTGTATATTGTTTTGGTACTGTAATTATTGTATAAAGCGGGTACTTGTCCCGACTATAGGTTGTTGTGTTCATGTATCGGTTAGAGGCTTTGTAGATATATGTGGGAAGATGAATATAAGAAATGTGTGTTCTGTTTGACTTGACGGCCCTAACGGCAAAGTTTCATATATTGTATACGTTTTCCATGGCTTCCGCCTAGTTGCATGAAGTATAATGAGATTCATATTAAAATATGCTTGCGAGTGAATAGGAGCAAAGATTGGTTCTCTCGGGCCATATCGGCTTCGGGTGCCAGTCCGACCCGAATGGGATTTTGGGTAGTGACAAAAGTGGTATCAGAGCAGGTCGTTCTCAGGGTGTCTACAAAGCTATGTCCGAGTAGTGTCTTGTTCATGGATGTGTTGTGCACCATATTTATGAGAGGGAGGCTATGGGGCATTTAAGAGATGTTTCATTTCTTCACTTCTAGATCATGCAATAGAGCCAGTGTCGTAAGTTAAATTGTATCTGACCCTGGGAATTGTTTTTCTTTGGTATAGTAAGAAATGCCGAGTACAAGGAGAGGCAAGGGAAAATTGAAGAAGCTAGATAGGATTGGCGGAGAAGGAGCTAGTAACTTACCACACGAACAGGTTGAGCAAGATGAAGCTGAGAGTGAGTTTGCATTGTGGGCTTTTTCTACTTTTCCAACTCCAGAAGAATCGAGAAGAAGAGAAGAACCTGTTGAGCCACCTGTTAATGTCACTGACCAGTATTTAAGAAATGCAGTATATATGTTGATTCAGCTAATTACAGTACAGAATCAAGGACAAGCTGGTCTAATGACAAGTAGTGACAATGAGGCTAGGGCATCTAGTCGAAGGACGCAAGATTTCCTGAAACTAGACCCTCCTATATTCACTAGATCGGATCTTAATAAGGACCCGCAAGATTTTATTGATCAAATCAGAAGGGCTTTGGATGTTATGCACATATTTGGTGTAAAAACAGTTGAACTAGCGGCGTATAGACTGAAAGGGGAGGCGATATTATGGTATGAGGATTGGAAATGAGCTAGGGGTGTTGGTGTACCCCCGACTAGGTGGGAGGAATTTCAAATGTCATTCCTAGATCACTACCTTCCATATGAGATTCGGGAGGCACGCGCAGACCAATTTCTAAATCTTCGTCAAGGGAATATAAGCGTTCGGGAGTACAGTCTTCAGTTTAATTCTTTATCCCGATATGCTCCCCATATGGTTGCCACTATGGCTGATAGAGTTCATCGGTATGTGGATCGATTGGATCCATCCTTGGTCAGAGACTGTACCATTGCTGCTCTGAATAGAGACATGGATATATCCAGAATACAGGGTTTTGCACAAAAGATGGAGGATCAGAGGAAGAGAAGAAAGATGCACAAAGCAGAAGAGGGGACATCAAAGAAAGCTAGACCTATGGGACAGTACATGGTGTCCCAAGGAGAATTTGGACCTCGGGATTTTAGTAGACCACCGAGACCATCACTTTCCTATCCTATAGTAGGCACTCAACCCCAGTTCCAAGGGTTTAAAGACAGTCACGTTGGGAAAAGTAGTGGAATGCAAGGTTCACAACCAATGGGGTATCAAGAACAAGGAAGTATGAACCAATCGGGGTTTCCTCGCCAGCCGTGTCCACACTGTGGAAAGCTTCATTTAAAGGAATGCTGGTTTGGGACCAATATTTGCTTTTGGTGCGGTATGTCCGACCACATGGTGAGAGATTTCCCAAGAAAAGGTACGGGCATTATTATGCGACCTCCAGGATCAACCGTTGCACCGTCATCATCGGTTACTTTCTTAGGCCAGGATGAACAGCCGGTTGGTCGTGGTAATGGTACAAGCGGAGCAATCAACACTAGTGGGATACAGGATCGTACTTATGCTCTAGCGGGTCAGCAGAATGTGGAGGCCTATCCTGATGTAGCTACAGGTACATTATCTGTTGTTTTCATAATGTATCTATATATTCATTGATTGACCTGGGTTCTACAGTATCATATGTTATTCCATCAACCGCTACGAAATTGAAGTAACATCAAAATTATTAGCTAGACCATCTGGAGTATTTACACCTATTGGTAAATCCACTATAGTTAAGAGGTTATATCATAACTATATAGAACCTATTTTTGAGCATGCTACGGTGGATTGTCGAGCTAAGAAAGTCTATTTTCAGTTCCTAAAAAAGACAGTCCTTGAATGGAGGAGTAGTATTGTTGTATCGAGGGGTAAATTTATTTCATATCTTAAAGCAAGGAAAATGATACCCACGGGGATTTATAAGGTTTAATATGTCCTCTTGGGATACACCAGAATGATGTGTACGAAAGAAAGCCAGCACGTTCAAAGTGTACATGGATTATTGATAATGGAATATGGTGACAATCGAGAATAAATAGTCCCTCCCCAAAATTAAAGATTTATGTGACAATTATAAGGGTGTCAAATGTTTGTCACAGGTTAACTTGAGATCGGGGTATCATCAGGTAAAATTTGGAGAAATAATAAGACGTCAAGCCATTCTTGGGTACGTATTTATGCAGCATGGTAACTTAGTAGCTTATGCCTCAAGATAGTTGTGACCACCGAGAGGAATTCGCCAACACATGCTATGGAGTTAGCAGATGTGCGAGTTGCTTGAGAAAACCAACTATAGATATAGGGCGCCATTAGTTGTATGGGGGTTCAAGTTGATGTATATACTGATTTCAAGAGTTTGAGATATATCTTTAATTAGGAAGATCTAATCTAAAGATAGCAAAGGTGGTTGGAAATATTAAAATGCTATAATGTTGAGTCCATGTTATATAGGTCATATGAAACTATCAAAAGGATTCTAGATTGTCAAGTAAAGAGGTTGAGGAATAAAGATATAGTACTCGTAAACGTCCTTCGGAGAAATCAACAAGTAGAGGATGTGATAAGCTTGAAAAACGATGAAATCGACGTACCCATATTTGTTTCATACAAAAGGAAAAGTTCAACATGCGAAAGTGGACCAATAACAAGTAAGTATCTATGAGTACTAAGCGTCTATGTCTACATTTGCTCATATCGGGAAGCATTTGTTGTAATTGAAGAAACATCGTTAACATTCGAGGACGAATGTTTCAAAGGGGGGGGGGGGGAGAATGGAACACCCCATACCATTCAAACCCTATGTGACGACATTGAATAATGGTTACCTAGGTGTCAAGAGCTATAAGTACATATGGTTAGACCTTCGTAGGAGGTGTTTTGGGATTTTTGTGGAGCATTTGTGGGGTTAAAAACAAGGCGTGGAATACCTCCAAACAAAGGATATTAAAGGTAATAAGTAAGTTAAAGAATAGGACTTGAAGTATCTAACCAAATCCGCGAAGAAAAGTCAAAAAATGGAGTTTTTTTGAAAAACTAAGTGTGGGGCTCGATAGAGGGAGTACCACACCGCTCAGGGCTAAAATTATTAGTCCATAGTCAGCAAGATGGCGCGCCCAAGGGCGTGCCAGGGTAGTTTTGCCCATTTTTTAAAATTGGAAATTTTCTTAAGCCCCAAGGGTGCCCGGGGACATACCGAGCCAATTTTTTTGCCACGTTTCTTATACAATCATGAGCATATACATGGAATGAGTGATGTATTATATTGGTATGGTAAAATTACTCGTGAACGAATTTTGCATCAAAATGATGATTTTGCCCTTATGGTCAAAATAAGCCATACGTGGCTAGAATTGCTTGTTTTTGGGATTGAGGCTACGAATATAAATACCGTGAGTGGAAATACCATCGTAATGCATATGAAATGATTTAAACATGAGAAATTATTGATTTTATTGGGTTAAGTGAATTGGGCTAAATAAGGGCCCAATTTGAGACAAAAGACATGGGCCAAACATGGGTCAAATGACCCATTCTTCTTTTGACCAAGCAATAATTGAGCAAAGGAATTCAAAGGCCTATAAAAGGGGCACAAAATATGATTTTTAATACAAAAAAACACACATGCTTTTCTTGCATTTTCTAGAATTTTCAAGAGAACACCCTTTGGGCTCTTCAAACCCTAAGTCATCTTTGGAGCAAGATCATATCTTCCAAGCTTAGGTAAGCGATTATTATTATGGATTAATATATTATATGCATGGTATATTATGTAAATCATGTTGGTTATGCTTGGAAGCGTTGAGTATGGCACTTTGTGTTTTTGTAAAAGATGTGCCATCTATGGAATTTAAACTTGAAATATGACTTGTGGTTTTGATGAAAGAGCATGGTATGGATGAAATATCAACATGTATGGTGTGATTATGTTATTAAACTTGTTATTTTTTTATAAGTGTAAATTATGGGATTTTGGCCGATTTGTTGTTGTGAGGTGTATTGAAGTGAATTGATGGAATCATTGTGATGTTGTGGTGATGTAGAAGTGTAAAATATGAATTTGGTGTGACATGCTAGTGTTTTATGATATTGGTCAATGTTGAGAATATTGTGGGATTATTGGTATGATAGTTTTGTAAATTGTATTGTTGGTGTGATAGTTTCACACATGGTATAATCAAGAGGGAAATGACATGTTAAAGCCAAACATGTAACTCATTGTCGTTGTATGCATTTGTAAGGTAGTTGGTGGTTAATGTAAACTCCATGGTATATTTGTGTTGTAGAGTGAAACATAAGGAAGGAGCAGGACTATTGTATTCACGTATAGAATTGAGGGTTCATATTGAGACGAAAAGGTATGTAAGGTTACTCTTTTTGTATCCTCCTGCAACACATATTGTTCATGTTGTCATTATCTTTGTTTCATTCCGAAATGTTAAAAGGTATATCATTTCAGGTTGTCATATGTTCTTATTCTCATGTTTCTTAATCATGAACCAATCATGACTCATATGTCTCTTAATCATGGATCGAAATTCCAAAGCTTCCATAATGTTATAATTATTACCAAGTATCAATCTCATGAACATAAAAGACGAAAGTAATGCATTTATGTGTTTCCAATAAGATTATGATCCCCCAATGTATCAATCTCATAAAAGTAAAAGAGAGAAGTAATCCAATGAAATATTTTCCCATATGGTTACTTTATATTTTCCCATATGGTTACTTTATATTTTCCTTATGGATACTTTATTTTTTTCCTCATGGTTACTTTATACTTCTTTATACATATTGAGAACGAGTGATAGATTTGTGGGGGCGCAAGCCTAACTCAAGCCGATCCCGATATTGTTGAATCAGGGGGAAAGCTCAGTGAAGCATAAGCCAAACTTGATGTAACACCCCGTACGTTTCCGAACCTATATGAATACGTTTACATTTGTGGAATTAGTAAAATATGAGAAACTTGATGAAGTATACATTTAATTGTTGGGTATTAATGAGTCATGAGTCATTGGGCCAAATGAGGCCCAAAAACATGAACAAAAGACTAGGCCCAATGGGGCAAAAATGATCCAATCTTCCATTTGACCAAATCAACCATGCATTTAATGCCAAGAGATGGATAAGAGTGACATGAGGGACCTATAGATACATATATATATATATATATATATATATAAGGAATTATTCATTCACTTGGTGGGCTCAATTAACAATTTATAATGAGTTAAATGAGGCCCAAACATTAGCATGCAAGGCATGGCCCAAAAAAGGTAATTAACCCATTCCTGACCCATTCTTGCAAGACCAAATCCACAAATCAATTATTGAACAAAGGTATGGGTTAAAGATGACTTTAAATGGTCTATAAAAGGTGAAAAAAATCAGATTTATTCACCATTTTACACATGCCAAAGTCTAGAAATTTCACAAGACTCTCTCAACTCAAACCCTAAGCCTTCATCCTTTTGGCCAAAGATAATCACTTGGTGAGTATTGGTAAGTGTATATTATCATGGTTTCATATATTTTATGCATGCAAAATGATTTATATTATGTTGGTTATGTTGGGGGAGTGTGAGAAGTTCACTATGTGTGAAGTGTATGTGTTTGTTAATTCGGAGGATGGTTTTGCCTTGTAAGCTTGAACATGGGCTTGTGGTCTTGAATAAAATGGATTTGATGGATTCAATATTGTCATGTGAGATGTGATTATAGTCTCCCCTTGTTTGATCATGGTGTATAATGTTTGGAATTTCTATTGTGAAAGTGGTTATGGTTTTGGTGGCGGATTGGCCGTAAAGTGTCTTTTTGGTGTTTCTATGTGTGTTGTAAGACCATGTCTGGTTGTTGGCATGTTAAATAATCAAAAGTATGTTATATTAAGTTTTTTTATGATTATGGACCATTCATGGCATTAAAAAGACCCCAAAAAGACCATTTCCTACCAAAACGGGCACCCGCCCTCGCAGATGAAGCACCTGCGGGCGTAGGTGCCAATGCAGGTGCCTCTGGATACTGACAAAGGTCACCTGCGGACATAGGTCATCCACCTGCAGGTGTAGGTTGCTTAGCGGATTGGCCCAGAACTCCGAATTGCTTGTTTTTGCATCCCTTTGGCCCCCCGAAACCCCTTTACCCTTCATGGATGTAATTATCAACTTGTGATGTCATTTTAATGACTTTAAAGTGTATTGTGAAGGTATTTTGGACTGTATTAAATGTTTATGGTTGTTAATATGTGGTTATAAGGCAAATTGATAAGCATAAATGTGACGGGATGAAAATGAGAAGGCATAAAGGGTAAGTGTGATGCGAAATGCTATTGTTGTATGAAATCTTTGTCAATGAGTGTAATGTTATGGTATTATTGATGTGATGATGCAGTGAGTTGGATTGTAAGGAGTGAAATGAAGTTATATAGCAGTCATATGGTTCATTGTCGTTTTTTACACTTGTACGGTAAATAATTGTTAACGAGAGTTCCATTGTGGACTTGTACTGTAGAGTGAAACATAAGGAAGAAGCTGGACTGTTGTGTTCATATATAGACTTGTGTACTCATAATTGGAAGTAAAGGTATGTAAGGTTACTCTTCTATATCTTTCTGCAACATATGGTGTTCACATTTTTGTAGTACTCACTTGATTCTGAAATACTCTAAGGTATTCCGTACCCGATAGTTGGCTAGAGATACTCATATGTTTCTTACTCATTGGTCAATGGTGAATCATATGAATCATGTCCATTCGTTGACTTATTATCATTGGCTAGTATGTTCAAAGTTTTATAAGGTTCTAAGGTATCGCATTTCTAGTTGGTGAACAGGTGATATCCGCATATGTCTGACTCAGCAACCATTATCCTAAGGTTCCAAAAGTGTACTATTCCAAAGGGGTTCGATAGTATTCCACCTAAGGTTGATATATATTGTTATTCATATGTGTTTTACTCCTAGACGAATTATGATCCACTTAGTTCTTATTTATGGACGGAAGTTCTTAAGTTGTCATGATGTTGTAGATCCTAAGAGAACTATCCCAACAAGAGCAATGAGGTAAAGAGAGCTTGTATAGTTGAATAGCATTATTCCAATCATGTTATGTTCCAAAGTTCCAATAGTGTTTATACTCATGTCTCTTATTCATTAATTATTGTCCAATGTTTCCAATAATGTTATGACTACAAATGCATAAATCTCTCAAAAGCAAATGTACCGAGCTTTCACAAGTAAATGTACTAATCTCTCAAGAGTAATGAAAAAAGTAATGTGCAAGCTAATATACCTATCCCTCACAAGTAAAGATGTCAATCTTACAAGAGTAAAGATGTGAAGTATTACATGTTATGTTTCAAGTTTCAAGAATGTTTTCTTTATCAAAGTATCGCTCATTGAATTAAAGAAAGAGCAATGAAAGAAAGAGTAATGAAATAAAGAAACAATGTGTAATGGGTGGCATCCCACGGGTTAAATAGCTAGCATGGGTCGATCCCAATAACATGGGTGGCATCCCAGGGGCGACAGAGAAGCCTAGCATGGGTCGATCCCAATACATCAATACATCCCAGGGGCGATAATCCTAGTATGGGTTATCGCGATACATCCCAGGGGCGATAAGCCTAGCATGGGTTATCTCATGACATCCCAGGGGAGACACAAAAGCCTAGCATGGGTTCACATAGCATGACATTCCAGGGGCGATAAGCCTAGCATGGGTTCATATGACATCCCAGGGGTCAAAGTACCTAGCATGGGTTCATCTCATCCCAGGGGCTACAAAATAGCCTAGCATGGGTAGAACAATAAAGATAAATGAATATGAAAGCAAGAGAAGTAAAGAACGTAATATACATGGTTTCCCACATACAGAAAGAGAGTTTATTCACATTTGTTATTTCTCTTATATTGATTCCATGGTTGTTGTTATTATGTACGTATCATTGGAGATGATAATAATGAAAGAAAGGTACATGGTTCCACATATAGAGTTTCTCTTATAATTATTTCCATTGAAGTTCATATATATTGAAGTAGTTTTCTTATGGCCTTACATACTCAGTACATTCTTCGTACTGACCCCCTCGGGGGACTTACCTTACATGTTACAGGTGCAGGTATTAGTAGAGCTCCAGAATAGGTTGACAGTATTTGCAGATTTTTGGTGAGCCCCAGTTGCTTCGGGACTTTCCGAGTCAAAGTTGTACATTGGTTTTTATGTTGTAGATGTTATGAAATGGTCGTGTATGTATTTAGAGGCTTTTGTAGACATATGTGGGTATATGGATGTAAGACATGTATGTTCAGTGCGACGTGATGGCCCCAACGGCCAAGTTTTATATATGTATATGTATGGCATTTTACATTTCATCGATTACATGAGACAATATGTTATTCATGCTAGGTTATGCATACGAGGGTTCATGAGCAAAGATTGGTTCTCTCGGGCCATATCGGCTTCGGGTGCCAATCACGCCTCGTTGGGATTCGGGGTGTGACAATGTGGTATCAGAGCAGTTCATTCTAAGGGTGTCTACAAAGCCGTGTCTGAGTAGAGTCTTACTTATCAATGTGTTGTGCGCCATATTTATAAGTAGGAGGCTACGGGACATCTAGGATGTTGTTTCTTTTCTTCAATTCTAGATCGTGCAATAGAACCAGTGTTGTAAGTTCAATTGTATCTGACCATGGTGACTGTTTTTCTTTGGTATAGTAGATGTTGTGGTCATTGATGAGAAAGTACTCTTGAAAGTGTCACCAATGAAAAAGGTAAGTGGATTTGGAAAGAAAGGGTCTGAAATATGCCGGACGTGCATACGAGTTTCTTTTCATATTGCTCCCATTGGGACTATACAAGTTATGGATGATCCCACTAGTAAGGGACACCTATGGCTATTCGAGAGTGATAAGTTCAAGGGTTCATAAATAAAGATGTAACTCTCGTAAACGTTCGATGGAGAAATCAACAAGTCGAGTGGATAACCTGGGGAGCTGAAAACAAATGATGAGATCAAGGTACCCATATTTGCTTCAAACGAAGGGGAAAAGTTCAAAGATGTGAAAGTGGAGAAATATTAAGTAAATATCTATATGATTATATGTATACAGATGCATTTTTTACACATGAGATGACATTGTTAACATTCGAGGACGAATGTTCCTAAGGGGGAAGAATGTAACACACCGTACATTTCCGAACCTATATGACTATGTTTACATTTGTGGAATTAGTAAAATATGAGAAATTTGATGAAGTATACATTGAATTGTTGGGTATTAATGAGTCATGAGTCATTGGGCCAAATGAGGCCCAAAAACATGAACAAAAGACTAGGCCCAATGGGGCAAAAATGATCCAATCTTCTATTTGACCAAGTCAACCATGCATTTAATGCCAAGAGATGGATAAGAGTGACTTGATATATATATATATATATATATATATATATCTAAGGAATTATTCATTCACTTGGTGGGCTCAATTAACAATTTATAATGAGTTAAATGAGGCCCAAATATTAGCATGCAAGGCATGGCCCAAAAAAGGTAATTAACCCATTCCTGACCCATTATTGCAAGACCAAATCCACAAATCAATTATTGAACAAAGGTATGGGATAAAGATGACTTTAAATGGTCTATAAAAGGTGAAAAAAATCAGATTTATTCACCATTTTACACATGCCAAAGTCTAGAAATTTCCACAAGACTCTCTCAACTCAAACCCTAAGCCTTCATCCTTTTGGCCAAAGATAATCACTTGGTGAGTATTGGTAAGTGTATATTATCATGGTTTCATATATTTTATGCATGCAAAATGATTTATATTATGTTGGTTATGTTGGGGGAGTGTGAGAAGTTCACTACGTGTGAAGTGTATGTGTTTGTTAATTCGGAGGATGGTTTTGCCTTGTAAGCTTGAACATGGGCTTGTGGTCTTGAATAAAATGGATTTGATGGATTCAATATTGTCATGTGAGATGTGATTATAGTCTCCCCTTGTTTGATCATGGTGTATAATGTTTGGAATTTCTATTGTGAAAGTGGTTATGGTTTTGGTGGCGGATTGGCCGTAAAGTGTCATTTTGGTGTTTCTATGTGTGTTATAAGACCATGGATGGTTGTTGGATTGTTAAATGATCAAAAGTATGTTAGATTAAGTTTGGTTATGATCATGGACCATTCATGGCATTAAAAAGACCCCAAAAAGACCATTTCGTACCAAAACGGGCACCCGCCCTTGCAGATGAAGCACCTGCGGGCACAGGTGCCAATGCAGGTGACTCTGGATACTGACAAAGGTCACCTGCGGACACAGGTCATCCACCTGCAGGTGTAGGTTGCTTAGCGGATTGGCCCAGAACTCTGAATTGCTTGTTTTTGCATCCCTTTGGCCCCCCGAAACCCCTTTACCCTTCATGGGTGTAATTATCAACTTGTGATGTCGTTTTAATGAATTTAAAGTGTCGTGTGAAGGTATTTTGGACTGTATTAAATGTTTATGGTTGTTAATATGTGGTTATGAGTCAAATTGATAAGCGTAAATGTGACGGGATGAAAATGAGAAGGCATAAAGGGTAAGTGTGATGCGAAATGCTATTGTTGTATGAAATTTTTGTCAATGAGTGTAATGTTATGGTATTATTGACATGATGATGCAGTGAGTTGGATTGTAAGGAGTGAAATGAAGTTATATAGCAGTCATATGGTTCATTGTCGTTTTGTACACTTGTACGGTAAATAATTGTTAAAAAGAGTTCCATTGTGGACTTGTATTGTAGAGTGAAACATAAGGAAGAAGCTGGACTGTTGTGTTCATATATAGAATTGTGTACTCATACTTGGAATTAAAGGTATGTAAGTGTCACGCCCCGAATCCCATCGAGACATGATTGGCACCCGTAGTCGATAAGGCCCGAGAGAACCAACCTTTGCCTATGTTCAATCAAATGCATATCATAATCATAACCACCATTGTGTAAGAACATGAAAGACGAATAAAGGAAAACATGGGACATAGTTATACAAGTATATGAAACTTGGCCGTTGAGGCCATCCAGTCAAAATAACATATGTCTTTTACACTGATACACCCACCTCCGTCTACAAAAGCCTCTAACAAGAGCATTGACCAATACGAACCAAAAGTCGGGACAAGTCCCCGCTTTATACAACATGTACATTATCAAAACATATAGCTACTCTGACTCGGAGAAACCCCGAATTAACTGGAGCTCACCAAGGAACCGCTAACACTGGCAATCTACTAAGGAGGCCTACTGGGACCTGCGCCTGCAGCAAGTAAGGTAAATTCCCTGAGAGGGGTCAGTACGAAATAAGTACTGAGTATGTAAGGCTCAAATGAAACTTTGAAACACATGAACATACCAATGAACTCAATACAAATGACTAGACAATGTGAATAAGTCACCATGTTGCATTTTGGGAACCATGTGAATTGCTTTCATTACTTCCATTACTTTCTTTACATTCAATGCTTGCTTGTCATACATGTGTCACAATGTACCCGGGCCCCTACTGATCAATGGGTCTTTCCATGACTTATCGTCATGTTGGGATTGGGTCAAGCTAGGCTTATGCCCCTAGACTTGCCACACATACTTGATCATTAACCACATTTGCATTACTTTAATCTTTACTTTGAGATTGATATTTGATATTAATAACATCACTTGAAATTTGGAACATAACATTATTGGAAACTTTGAACCATTAACCAATGAGTGAGAGACATGTGAATAACTTGGCAACATAACCTTATTAGAAACATAACACTATGGGGACCATGGGACAATAATCTATGAACAAGAGGCATAAGTAATATTACTAGTGGAACATTGGAACATAACCTTATTTGAGATTTCGGAACATTAACCATGATTATGAGACATGAGACTCACAAATGATCCATGAGTAGGAAATATATGACAATGACTATTGATAAACGGATATAGGATACCTTAGCACATTTCGAGGTAAGACTAGTGAAATCGCAATATGGGTACGTTTTTCCGTAAAAGATATGGACAGAGTAACCTTACATACCTTGTACTCTTAATACGAATATACAATCCTAGATGTGCATACAATAGTCCCGCTCCTTCTTTATGTGTCACTCTACAACACAAATACATAACGGAATTCACATTAACCACAACTACTTCACAAATGCATATAACATCAATGGGGTACATATTTGCTTTATATTGACCAATACATAATAATCATTGCATTTCACCATAACAATTCTCTTTTACACCTCTTTATCCATACCACATCACAAACAATCCATTAATTCACCTTAATACACTTCATAGCACATATCGGCCAAATTCCCACAATTTACACTTATAGACAAGAACAAGTTTAACAACAAAAATAACTCCATAGATGTTCATATTTTATCCATACCATGATTTTTCATCAAAGGCACAAGTCCTAATTCAAGTTCAAATCCCATGGATCACACATCTTATACAAAAGCACAAAATACCATATCCAACATTTCCAAGAACAACCAACATGATTTACATACTCTTTCATTCATATAATATATGAATCCATAATAATATTCACTTACCCAAACTTGCAAAGGGATGATTTTGCTCCAAAATTGCCTTTGAGTCTTTAGGGTTCTTGAGAGAATATTGTAGAATGTTTGAGAAAATGTCTAGAAAGAATGAGAGGTTAAATGAATAAAATATGATTTGTGGGTCTATTTATAGCCCTCGGGTCATCCTTATCCTTTCTTGATATTTAATGCTTCAATTGACCAAGTCAATAGAAGATTGGGTCATGTGACCCATGTCTTTTATCCCATTTTGGGCTTTTATTGAGCCCAAATCACTTAACCCAATAAAATCAATAATTTCTCATCTTTATAACATATTACAATAATATTCCCACTCATAATATGCATATCCGTAGTCTCAATCCCAAAACAAGTGATTCTAGCCACGTTTGGCTTATTTTGACCTTAGGGGCAAAACTGTCATTTTGACCCCAAATTCGTTCTCGAGTAATTTTATCATACCAATGTAATATGTCATTCATTTCATGTATATACTCTTGGTTGTATAATAAACGTAGCAAAAATTGGCTCGGTACGTCCTCGGATACCCTTAGGACTTAGAAATTTCCAACTTTCAAAAAAGTGGAAAACCCAAGGTGGCACGCTCCTGGGCGTGCCAACCTGATGCCTATGGGCTAAAAATTTTAGCCCAGAGCAGCATGGCACGGTACCAAATGCGCCCCTCTTTAATTTTTTTCGAAAATTCCATTTTTTGACTTCTCTTCGCGGGTTTGGTTAGATACTTCAAGTCCTATTCTTTAACTCACTTCTTAACCTTATTATACCTTGTTTAGAGGTCTTCTTAGCCTCATTTTGAACCCCACAAATGCGCAATGAAAATTTCAAAACACCTTCCATGCAAGTTTAACCACATAACAAGAGCCAAATTCAGTTATCTAACCAATAGCCTTACCAAATGCATACTCATAGCGCTCAATACCTACGTACATATTATTTAATGTCGTCAAGTAGGGTTGGGAATGTACGGGGTGTTACATTCTCCCCCCGTTAGGAACATTCATCCTCGAATGTTAACAATACCGTTTCATTACACTCAATGCATCTCTACATTAGCATACATATACATAAACTTTTAAGGCTCATGGAGACTTACTTGTTATTGCTCCACTCCCGCACTTTGAACTTCTTGACCCACTTGAAATAGATGGGGATATTTGGATTTCATCATCTCTTCCTCTTCCCATGTGACCTCCTCTACTTGTTGATTTCGCCAAAGGACTTTCACGGAAGCTACGTCTTTATTCCTCAATCTTTTCACTTGTCGATCTAGGATAACAATGGGTACCTCTTCATAAGTAAGATCCTCTGTAACTTGAACATCTTCAATAGGAACAATACGAGTTGGATCTCCTATGCATTTTTGAAGCATAGAAACATGAAATACCGGATGGACTGAAGAAAGTTCTTGAGGTAGTGCTAATTCATAAGCAACTTGCCCAAATCTTCCAATAACTTCATATGGGCCTATGTAACGTGGACTCAATTTCCCTTTCTTTCCGAACCGCATTACCCCTTTCATTGGTGACATCTTTAAAAACACCCAATCACCTATGGCGAATTCAAGACCTCTTCTTCTAACATCTGCATATGACTTATGACGACTTTGAGCCGTTTGTAACTGCTGTTGGATCACCTTAACCTTTTCCATAGCCTGATGAACAATGTCTGGCCCAAGTAAAGCAATTTCACCTGCTTCGAACCATCCTATTGGTGATCTACATTTCCTTCCGTACAAAGCTTCATAAGATGCCATTTTAATACTCGAATGATAGCTATTGTTATACGCAAATTCAATAAGAGGCAAATGGTCATCCCAACTGTCTTGAAAATCTAACGTACAAGCTCGTAGCATATCTTCAAGTGTCTGAATAGTACGTTCTGCTTGTACATCAGTCTGAGGATGGAAAGCTGTACTCAAATTCACCCGTGTACCCAAACTCTGCTTGAAAGACCTCCAAAAGTGCGCTGTGAACTGTGCTCCTCTGTCTGATATAATGGAAAGTGGAATACCATGCAATCGTACTATCTCTTTCACATACAACTTCGCATAATACTCAGCTGTATAGGTCGTCTTGACCGGTAGAAAATGCGCTGACTTGGTAAGCCTGTCCACTATAACCCATATAGAATCAAACTTCTGCAATGTACGAGGCAAACCCGTAATGAAATCCATGTTAATCATATCCCATTTCCAGACTGGAAGATTGATATATTGCATGTAACCTCCCGGTTTCTGATGCTCTACTTTCACTTGTTGACAATTCGGGCATTGAGCGACAAACTCTGCAATGTTCTTTTTCATGTTGGCCCACCAATACACTTCTTTCAATTCATGGTACATTTTAGTAGCACCCGGGTGAATAGAATAGCGGGAATGATGTGCCTCTATCATAATTCGTGTCCTCAGCTCATCTACATCCGGTACGCATAGTCTTCCTTGACATTGAAGCACCCCTTCCGGTGTAATATCAAATGCCTTAGTCAAATTCTGCTGCACATTTTCCTTTAGCTGCAATAAAATAGAATCCACAAATTGCTTCTCTTTCACTTCAGCTATTAAGGAGGATTCTGCTGCATTCTGCACCATAACTCTATCGTCTGAGGTTTCAATAAGGCGAACTCCCAAGCTGGCTAATTGATTCAAATCTTTGATTATCTCAAGCTTTTCATTTAACTAACCACTAGTGTTTTCTCCTGCCTTAAGGCTCAATGCATCGGCTACTACATTTACTTTGCCTGGGTGATAAAGAATATCAATGTCATAATCTTTTAAAAGCTCTAACCACCTTCGTTGCCTCAAATTGAGTTCCTTCTGCTTAAAAAGATATTGCAAGCTTTTGTGATCCGTATAGATTTCAACATGAACCCCATATAAATAATGACGCCATGTCTTTAAAGCAAAAACTACCGCTGCCAATTCAAGATCATGTGTAGGATAGTTTTTCTCATGTGGCCGCAACTGTCGTGAGGCATATGCTATCACCCTACCATGCTGCATCAACACACATCCGAGACCAATCCCGAAAGCATCACAATACACTGCATAGCCCTCTGTGCCTTCAGGAAGTACTAACACTGGTGTGGAAGTCAACTTATCTTTCAGTTTTTGGAACCCCTGTTCACATGCATCATTCCATTGAAATTTAATTGCCTTGTGAGTTAGCTTTGTTAATGGTACTGCAATAGAAGCAAACCCTTCTACAAATCTCCGATAATAGCCTGCCAAACCCAGAAAACTGCGAATCTCTGTGGGTGTCGTAGGTCTTGGCCAGTTTTTCACTGCTTCAATCTTTTGGGTATCAACCTGTATGCCTTCATCTGATACAATGTGACCCAAGAACGCGACTGATTTCAATCAAAACTCACATTTGGAGAACTTTGCATACAACTTCCATTCACGAAGAATCTGTAACACTTGTCGTAAGTGATTAGCATGGTCCTCCGGTGATCTTGAATAAACTAGGATGTCATCTATGAATACCGTGACGAACACGTCCAAAAATGGCTTAAACACCCTATTCATCAAATCCATGAACACAGCTGGAGCATTTGTTAGTCCAAATGACATAACTAAAAATTCATAATGGCCATACCGTGTTCGGAAAGCTGTCTTGGGTACATCTTCTTCTCTAACTCTGACTTGATGGTAACCCGACCTCAAGTAATTTTTGAAAAACACCTGGCACCCTATAACTGATCAAACAAATTATCAATGCGAGGGAGGGGATATTTGTTCTTGATCGTTACCTTATTCACTTGCCGATAGTTAATGCACATTCTTAAGGTGCCATCTTTCTTTCGCACAAATATGACCGGTACGCCCCACGGGGACATACTAGGCCTAATGAAGCCCTTATCTAGCAAGTCCTTCAATTGCTCCTTTAATTCACGTAATTCTGCTGGAGCCATTCTATATGGAGGAATGGAAATAGGCTGAGTGCCTGGAATCACATCAATGCCAAATTCTACTTCCCATTCTGGGGGTAAACCTGGAAGATCCTCTGGGAATACATCTAGAAATTCATTGACCACTGGGACCGACTGCGGAGTTAACGGTTCCGCTTCGGTATCTTTCACCCGTACTAGATGACATGTATAACCTTTAGCAATCATATTTCTGGCTTTCAAATAGGAAATAAACCTTCCTCGTGGTGCCCCTGCATTACCCTGCCATTCTAGACCATTTTCTTGCGGAAAACCAAAGTGTACTTTCTTGTCCCGGCAATCTACCGTAGCATAACAAGAGGCCAGCCAATCCATTCCCATGATCACATCAAAATCCACCATGTCCAGTTCAATGAGATCGGCTAATGTATCATGACCACACACAGTTACCACACAGTTACGATACACTCTCTTTGCAATAATATACTCACCAACCGGTGTAGACACTTCAATTGATTTAATTAATAATTCTGGTGCCTTTGCAAATTTCACAGCAATTAATGGGGTAACATAGGAAAATGTAGAACCTGGATCAATCAATGCATATACATTATGTGAGAATATGGATAATGTACCTGTGACAACATCAGGGGAAGCCTCTGAATTCTGGCGGTCCACTAAAGCATAAGTACGATTCTGGACCCCGCTAGTACTGGCTGCTCCTCTGGCACCTCTACCACGGCCAATAGGCTGCACCCCTCGGCCCTGTGAAGGAACCGATGCTGATGATGCAACAGCCGACCCAGCTGGTCATGCTATACCACCCATGCTCCGCTGTGGACACTCTCTCGCTATATGCCCCGGCATACCACACCAAAAGCAGACATTCATCCCTGACCGACATGTACCTGTG
Source organism: Capsicum rhomboideum (assembly GCA_031232105.1). NCBI lineage: Eukaryota > Viridiplantae > Streptophyta > Magnoliopsida > Solanales > Solanaceae > Capsicum > Capsicum rhomboideum. The sequence continues at coordinate 64,190,860 of CP124718.1, forward strand.
TGCATACGCCCGCAGTGCTGACACTGCTGACGAGGAAAACCTGCTGCCTGTGATCCGCTACTCTGCCCCGATGGACCACCCCTAGACCCTCGAAACTGTGAGTGAGCACCCCCTGTGGAATAAGAGAACGACGGTCTAGGTGGTCTAGGAAAAATGCGGGGCCTAGATCCTCCATGGGACATCATAGGTGGTCCCATAGGTCTAGCCCTTTTGGACTGTCCCTTATCAAATTCATGCACTCTTCTTCTCTGTCGTTGGTCTTCCATTTTCTGAGCGAAGGCTTGCATTCGAGCAATGTCCATATCCTTATTCAAGACAGCAATAGTGCAATCCCGTACCAAATATGGCTCTAGTCTGTCCACATATCTATGGACCCTGTCTGTCATCGTAGCCACAATATTTGGCGCATATCGAGCCAAGGAATTAAATTGCAAGCTATATTCCCTCACGCTCAAATTTCCTTGACGGATATTTAGGAACTAATCCGCACGTGCCTCACGGATCTCATAGGGCAAGTAATGATCAAGGAAAGCAATTTTAAACTCTTCCCACGTAGGTGGAGTTGCACCAATATCACGGGATTTCTTCCAATTCTCGTACCACAATATTGCCTCTCCTTTCAGCCTATATGCAGCAAGTTCAACTATTTCGACTCCTGTCACATGCATAACTTCCAAGGCCCTCTGAATTTGATCCACGAAGTCCTGTGGATCTGCTTTTGGATCTGACCCAGTGAAAATAGGAGGGTCAAGTTTTAGGAAATCCTGTGTCCTGCGACTCGCCATTCTAGACACATCATCATCATGTGTCACCGCACCAGCTCATCCCTGGCTTTGTGCCGCCACTAACTGTGTCAACATATGTACAACATTCCTAAGATCCTAATCCGTGGAATTCATCGGTGGCTCTACAGGTACTTCTCTACCAATTGGTTCTTCCGAAACTGGGAGGGTAGATGAAGACCGCGATGATATTTCAGCATTTGCCCCACCTTGACTAGCTTGGTCAGGTGGTAATCTGCTCATTCCTTCTCCAGCAGGCACATCTACCAGCTTCCCTTTACCTCTACCTCTCGTGATTGGCATTTTGACTATACCAGAGAAAAACAAAATACCATGATCAGATACACTTCAACTGACAACACTGGCTCTATTGCACGATCTAGAAGTGAAGAACAGAAACAACATCCTAAATGTCCCGTAGCCTCCTACTTATAAATGTGGTGCACAACACATCGATAAGTAAGACTCTACTCAGATACGGCTTTGTAGACACCCTTAGAACGACCTGCTCTGATACCACTTTTGTCATGCCCCAAATCCCATCGAGACATGATTGGCACCCGTAGCCGATAAGGCCCGAGAGAACCAACCTTTGCCTATGTTCAATCAAATGCATATCATAATCATAACCACCATTGTGTAAGAACATGAAAGACGAATAAAGGAAAACATGGGACATAGTTATACATGTATATGAAACTTGGTCGTTGAGGCCATCCAGTCAAAATAACATATGTCTTTTATACTGATACACCCACCTCCATCTACAAAAGCCTCTAACAAGAGCATTGACCAATACGAACCAAAAGTCGGGACAAGTCCCCACTTTATACAACATGTACATCATCAAAACATATAGCTACTCTGACTCAGAGAAACCCCGAATTAACTAGAGCTCACCAAGGAACCGCTAACACTGGCAATCTACTAAGGAGGCCTACTGGGACCTGCGCCTACAGCAAGTAAGGTAAATTCCCCGAGAGGGGTCAGTACGAAATAAGTACTGAGTATGTAAGGCTCAAATGAAACTTTGAAACACATGAACATACCAATGAACTCAATACAAATTACTAGACAGTGTGAATAAGTCACCATGTTGCATTTTGGGAACCATGTGAATTGCTTTCATTACTTCCATTACTTTCTTTACATTCAATGCTTGCTTGTCATACATGTGTCACAATGTACCCGGGCCCCTACTGATCAGTGGGTCTTTCCATGACTTATCGTCATGTTGGGATCGGGTCGAGCTAGGCTTATGCCCCTAAGACCTGCCACCTATAAAGCACTGCATCGGGATCGAGTCGAGCTAGGCTTATGCCCCCAGACTTGCCACCCATAAATCAACACATCGGGATCGAGTCGAGCTAGGCTTGCGCCCCTAGACTTGCCACCCATAAATCAACACATCGGGATTGAGTCAAGCTAGGCTTATGCCCCTAGACTTGCCACACATACTTGATCATTGACCACATTTGCATTACTTTGATCTTTACTTTGAGATTGATATTTGATAGTCATAACATCACTTGAAATTTGGAACATAACATTATTGGAAACTTTGAACCATTAACCAATGAGTGAGAGAGATGTGAATAACTTGGAAACATAACCTTATTAGAAACATAACACTATGGGGACCATGGGACAATAATCTATGAACAAGAGGCATAAGTAATATTACTAGTGGAACATTGGAACATAACCTTATTTGAGCTTTTGGAACATTAACCATGATTATGAGACATGAGACTCACAAATGATCCATGAGTAGGAGATATATGACAATGACAATTGATAAACGGATATAGGATACCTTAGCATATTTCGAGGTAAGACTAGTGAAATCGTAATGTGGGTACGTTTTTCCGCAAAAGATACGGACAGAGTAACCTTACATACCTTGTACTCTCAATACGGATATACAATCCTAGATGTGCATACAATAGTCCCGCTCCTTCTTTATGTGTCACTCTACAACACAAATACATAACGGAATTCACATTAACCACAACTACTTCACAAATGCATATAACATCAATGGGGTACATATTTGCTTTAAAATATGTCATTTCCCCTTGACAAAACCATTGATAGCATCATTATTCCAAAAATCCTCCAATATTCTCAACATTGACCAATACATAATAATCATTGCATTTCACCATAACAATTCTCTTTTACACCTCCTTATCCATACCACATCAGAAACAATCCATCAACTCACCTTAATACACTTCATAGCACATATCAGCCAAATTCCCACAATTTACACTTATAGACAAGAACAAGTTTAACAACAAAAATAACTCCATAGATGTTCATATTTTATCCATACCATGATTTTTCATCAAAGGCACAAGTCCTAATTCAAGTTCAAATTCCATGGATCACACATCTTATACAAAAGCACAAAATACCATATCCAACATTTACAAGAACAACCAACATGATTTACATACTCTTTTATTCATATAATATATGAATCCATAATAATATTCACTTACCCAAACTTGCAAAGGGATGATTTTGCTCCAAAATTGCCTTTGAGTCTTTAGGGTTCTTGAGAGAATATTGTAGAATGTTTGAGAAAATGTCTAGAAAGCGTGAGAGGTTAAATGAATAAAATCTGATTTGTGGGTCTATTTATAGCCCTTGGGTCATCCTTAGCCTTTCTTGATATTTAATGCTTCAATTGACCAAGTCAATAGAAGATTGGGTCATGTGACCCATGTCTTTTATCCCATTTTGGGCTTTTATTGAGCCCAAATCACTTAACCCAATAAAATTAATAATTTATCATCTTTATACGTATTACAATAATATTCCCACTCATAATATGCATATCCGTAGCCTCAATCCCAAAAACAAGTGATTCTAGCCACGTTTGGCTTATTTTGACCTTAGGGGCAAAACTGTCATTTTGACCCCAAATTCATTCTCGAGTAATTTTATCATACCAAGGTAATATGTCATTCATTTCATGTATATACTCTTGGTTGTAGAAGAAACATAGCAAAAATTGGCTCGGTACGTCCCCGGATACCCTTGGGACTTAGAAATTTCCAACTTTTGAAAAAGTGGAAAACCCAAGGTGGCACTCTCCTGGGCGCGCCAACCTTCTGCCTCTGGGCTAAAAATTTTAGCCCAGAGCGGCATGGCACGGTACCGAATGCGCCCCTTTTTAATTTTTTCCAAAAATTCCATTTTTCGACTTCTCTTCGCGGGTTTGGTTAGATACTTCAAGTCCTATTCTTTAACTCACTTATTAACCTTATTATACCTTGTTTAGAGGTCTTATTAGCCTCATTTTGAACCCCACAAATGCGCAATGAAAATTTCAAAATACCTTCCATGCAAGTTTAACCACATAACAAGAGCCAAATTCAATTATCTCACCAATAGCCTTACCAAATGCATACTCATAGCGCTCGATACCTACGTATATATTATTTAATGTTGTCAAGTAGGGTTGGGAACATACGGGGTGTTACAGTAAGGTTACTCTTCTATATCTTTCTGCAACATATGGTGTTCACATTGTTATAGTACTCACTTGATTCCGAAATACTCTAAGGTATTCCGTACCCGATAGTTGGCTAGAGTTACTCATATGTTTCTTACTCATTGGTCAATCGTGAATCATATGACTCATGTCCATTCGTTGACTTATGATCATTGGATAGTATGTTCAAAGTTTTATAAGGTTCTAAGGTATCGCATTTCTAGTTGGTGAACAGTTGATATCCGCATGTATCTTACTCAGCAACCATTATCCTAAGGTTCCAAAAGTGTACTATTCCAAAGGGGTTCGATAGTATTCCACCTAAGGTTGATATCTATTGTTATTCATATGTGTTTTACTCCTAGACGAATTATGATCCACTTAGTTCTTATTTATGGACGGAAGTTCTTAAGTTGTCATGATTTTGTAGATCCTAAGAGAACTATCCCAACAAAAGCAATGAGGTAAAGAGAGCTTGTTTAGTTGAATAGCATTGTTCCAATCATGTTATGTTCCAAAGGTCCAATTGTGTTTATACTCATGTCTCTTATTTTTTGATTATTGTCCAATGTTTCCAATAATTTTATGACTACAAATGCATAAATCTCTCAAAAGCAAATGTACCGAGCTTTCACAAGTAAATGTACTAATCTCTCAAGAGTAATGAAAGAAGTAATGTGCAAGCTAATGTACCTATCCCTCACAAGTAAAGATGTAAATCTTACAAGAGTAAAGATGTGAAGTATTATATGTTATGTTTCAAGTTTCAAGAATGTTTTCTTCATCAAAGTATCACTCATTGAATGAAAGAAAGAGAAATGAAAGAAAGAGAAATGAAATAAAGAAGCAATGTGTAATGGGTGGCATCCCAGGGGTTAAATAGCTAGCATGGGTCGATCCCAATAACACGAGTGGCATCCCAGGGGAGACAGAAAAGCCTAGCATGGGTCTATCCCGATACATCAATACATCCCAGGGGCGATAAGCCTAGCATGGGTTATCACGAGACATCCCAGGGGCGATAAGCCTAGCATGAGTTATCTCATGACATCCCAGGGGCGACCCAAAAGACTATCATGGGTTCACATAGCATGACATTCCAGGGGCGATAAGCCTAGCATGGGTTCATATGACATCCCAGGGGTCAAAGTACCTAGCATGGGTTCATCTCATCCCAGGGGCTACAAAACAGCCTAGCATGGGTAGAACAATAAAGATGAATGAATATGAAAGCAAGAGAAGTAAAGAACGTAATATACATGGTTTCCCACATACAGAAAGAGAGTTTATTCACATTTGTTATTTCTCTTATATTGATTCCATGGTTGTTGTTATTATATACGTATCATTGGAGATAATAATAATGAAAGAAAGGTACATGGTTCCACATATAGAGTTTCTCTTATAATTATTTCCATTGAAGTTCATATATATTGAAGTAGTTTTCTTATGGCATTACATACTCAGTACATTCTTCGTACTGACCCCCTCGGGGGACGTACCTTACATGTTGCAGGTGCAGGCACTAGTAAAGCTCCACAATAGGTTGACAGTATTTGCAGATTTTTGGTGAGCCCCAGTTGCTTCGGGACTTTCCGAGTCAAAGTTGTACATTGGTTTTGATGTTGTAGACGTTATGAAATGGTCGTGTATGTATTTAGAGTCTTTTGTAGACATATGTGGGTATATGGATGTAAGACATGTATGTTCAGTACGACGTGATGGCCCCAATGGCCAAGTTTTATATATGTATATGTATGGCATTTTACATTTCATCGATTACATGAGACAATATGTTATTCATTCGAGGTTATTCATACGAGGATTCATGAGCAAAGATTGGTTCTCTCGGGCCATATCGGCTTCGGGTGCCAATCATGCCTCGTTGGGATTCGGGGTGTGACACTTGATGCCGAACCTGCTTCACTGATTTCTGAGTGATGGCAGGGGGGAAGTTCAGTGGGGCAAAAGCCTAACTTGATGCCAAACCTGACAGGGGGTAGCCCTAAGGGCCAAACCTGATATATATATATATATATATATATATATATATATTGACGGTTGCATTGCATATTGATGGTTGTATTGCATATTGATGGTTACATTGCATGTTGACAGTTGCATATTAACGGTTATACATATATTGATGGTTCTAACTACTAACAGTAACGGACATAAAGGTAAATGGAATAATGAACGTAAGATACCTATTTCCACACATACCGAACAATGATGTTTCCATATTGATTATTCTCTGGAAATCAAGTTCATTGGGTTTTTTTCAGTTTCATGAAGTTTTTTATAGCCTTGCATACTCAGTACATTCTTCGTACTGACCCCTTTGGGGGGCTTACTTTATTTGATGCAGGTACAGGTGTTAGTAGACCTCCACAATAGGCTACGACTTATCCGCGGATCATTGGTGAGCTCCAATTGGTTCGGAGCTTTCCTAGTCATATGTGTATATTGTTTTCGTACTGTAATTATTGTATAAAGCGGGTACTTGTCCCGACTATAGGTTGTTGCGTTCATGTATTGGTTTGAGGCTTTGTAGACATATGTGGGAATATGAATGTAAGAGATGTGTGTTCTGTTTGACTTGACGGCCCTAACGGCCAAGTTTCATATATGGTATACGTTATCCATGGCTTCCGCCTAGTTGCATGAAGTATAATAAGATTCATATCAAAATATGCTTGCGAGTGAATAGGAGCAAAGATTGGTTCTCTCGGGACATATCGGCTTCGGGTGCCAGTCCGACCCGAATAGGATTTCGGGTCATGACAAAAGTGGTATCAGAGCAGGTCGTTCTCAGGGTGTATACAAAGTCGTGTCCGAGTAGAGTCTTGTTCATGGATGTGTTGTGTACCACATTTATGAGCAGGAGGCTATGGGGCATTTAGGAGATGTTACATTTCTTCACTTCTTGATCGTGCAATAGAGCCAGTGTCGTAAGTTAAATTATATCTAACTCTAGGAAGTGTTTTTCTTTGATATAGTAAGAAATGCCGATTACAAGGAGAGGCAAGGGAAAATTGAAGAAGCTAGATAGGATTGGCGAAGAAGGACCTAGTAACTTATCACCCGAATAGGTTGAGCAAGATGAAGCTGAGAGTGAGTTTGCATCCAGCTCCAAAAGAATCGAGAAGGAGAGAAGAACCTATTGAGCCACCTGTTAATGTCACTGACCAGTATTTATGAAAAGCAGTATATATGTTGATTCAGCTAATTACAACACAGAATCAAGGACAAGCTGGTCTAATGACAAGTAGTGACAATGAGGCTTGGAAAGCTAGTCGAAGGACGCAGGATTTCCTAAAACTAGCCCCTCCTATATTCACTGGATCAGATCTTAATAAGGACCCGCAAGATTTTATTGATCAAATCAGAAGGGCTTTGGATGTTATGCACATATTTGGTGTAGAAACAGTTGCACTCGCGGTGTATAGATTGAAAGGGGAGACGATATTATGGTATGAGGATTGGAAACAAGCTAGGGGTGTTGGTGTACCCCCGACTAGCTGGGAGGAATTTCAAATGGCATTCCTAGATCACTACATTCCATATGATATTCGGGAGGCACGCACAGACCAGTTTCTAAATCTTCGTCAAGGGAATATGAGCGTTCGGGAGTACAATCTTCAGTTTAATTCTTTAGCCCGATAGGCTCCCCATATAGTAGCCACTATGGCTGATAGAGTTCATCGGTATGTGGATCGATTAGATTCATCCTTGGTCAGAGACTATACCATTGCTGCTCTGAATAGAGACATGGATATATCCAGAATACAGGCTTTTGCACAAAAGATGGAGGATCAGAGGAAGAGAAGAAAGATGCACAAAGCAGAAGAGAGGACATCAAAGAAAGCTAGACCTATGGGACAGTACATGGTGTCCCAAGGATAATTTGGACCTCGGGATTTTAGTAGACCGCCGAGACCATCACTTTTCTATCCTATACTAGGCACTCAACCCCAGTTCCAAGGGTTTAGAGATAGTCACGTTGGGCAAAGTAGTGGAATGCAAGGTTCACAACCAATGGGGTATCAAGAACAAGGAAGTATGAACCAATCGGGGTTTTCTCGCCAACCGTGTCCACACTGTGGAAAGCTTCATTTAAAGGAATGCCGGATTGGGACCAATATTTGCTTTTGGTGCTGTATGTCTGGGCACATGGTGAGAGATTTCCCAAGAAGGGGTACGGGCATTATTATGCGACCTACAGGATCAACTGTTGCACCATCATCATTGGTTACTTTCTCAGGCCAGGATGTGCAGTCGGTTGGTCGGGGTAATGGTACTAGAGGAGCAATCAACACTAGTGGGATACAGGATCGTACTTATGCTCTAGCGTGTTAGCAGAATATGGAGGCCTATCCTGCTGTAGCTACAGGTACATTATCTGTTGTTTTCATAATGTATCTATATATGCATTGATTGACCTGTGTTCTACAGTATCATATGTTATTCCATCAACCGCTACGAAATTGAAGTAACATCAGAATTATTAGCTAGACCATCTAGAGTATTTACACCTGTTAGTGAATCCACTATAGTTAAGAGGTTATATCGTAACTATATAGAACCTATTTGTGAGCATGCTATAGTGGATTACCGAGCTAACAAAGTCTATTTTCAATTCCTATAAAAGACAGTCCTTGAATGGAGGAGTAGTATTGGCGTATCGAGGGATAAATTTATTTCATATCTTAAATCAAGGAAAATGATACCCACGGGGATTTATAAGGTTTAATATGTCCTCTTGGGATACACCAGAATGATGTGTACGAAAGAAAGCCGACACGTTCAAAGTGTGCATGGATTATTGATAACGAAATACGGTGACAATCGAGAATAAATAGTCCCTCCCCAAAACTGATGATTTATGTGACAATTATAAGGGTGTCAAATGTTTCTCACAGGTTAACTTAAGGTCGGGGTATCATCAGGTAAAATTTGGAGAAATAATAAGACATCAAGCCATTCTTGGGTATGTATTGATGCAGCATGGTAACGTAGTAGCTTATTCCTCAAGATAGTTATGACCACCGAGAGGAATTAGCCAACACATGCTATGGAGTTAGCAGATGTGCGAGTTGCTTGAGAAAACCAACTATAGATATAGGGCGCCATTAGTTGTATGGGGGTTCAAGTTGATGTATATACTGATTTCAAGAGTTTGCGATATATCTTTAATTTGGAAGATCTAATCTAAAGATAGCAAAGGTGGTTGGAAATATTAAAATGTTATAATGTTGAGTCCATGTTATATATGTCATATGAAACTATCAAAAGGATTCTAGATTGCCAAGTAAAGAGGTTGAGGAATAAAGATATAGTGTTCGTAAACGTCCTTCGGAGAAATCAACAAGTAGAGGATGTGATAAATTGGAAAAACGATGAAATCAACGTACCTATATTTGTTTCATACAAAAGTAAAAGTTCAACATGCGGAAGTGGACCAATAACAAGTAAGTATCTATGAGTATTAAGCGCCTATGTCTACGTATGCTAATATCGGGAAGCATTTGTTGTAATTGAAGCGACATCGTTAACATTCGGGGACGAATGTTTCTAAGGGGGGGAGAATGTAACACCCCGTACCTTCCCAACCCTATGTGACGACGTTGAATAATGATTACCTCGGTGTAAAGATCTATAAGTATGCATTTGGTTAGGTTAATGATCAGGAAAATTGAAATTTGGCCTCGTACATTGTAGTTAGCCCTTCGTAGGAGGTGTTTTGGGATTTTCATGGAGCATTTGTGGGGTTAAAAATGAGGCGTGTAGGACCTCCAAACAAAGGATATTAAAGGTAATAAGTAAGTTAAAGAATAGGACTTGAAGTATCTAACCAAATTCGCGAAGAAAAGTCGAAATATAGAATTTTTTTGAAAAACTAAGTGTGGGGCGCGCTAGAGTGCGTTCCACGCTGCTCTGGGCTAAAATTTTTAGTCCATAGGCAGCAAGATGGTGTGCCCAAGGGCGTGCCAGGGTGGTTTTGCCCATTTTTAAAATTGGAAATTTTCTTAAGTCCCAAGGGTGCCCGGGGACGTACCGAGCCGATTTTTTTGCCATGTTTCTTATAAAACCATGAGAATATACATGGAATGAGTGAAGTATTCTATTGGTATGGTAAAATTACTCGTGAACGAATTTGGCATCAAAATGATGATTTTACCCTTATGGTCAAAATAAGCCATACGTGGCTAGAATTGCTTGTTTTTGAGATTGAGGCTACGAATATAAATACCATGAGTGGGAATATCGTCGTAACGTGTATGAAATGATTTAAATATGAGAAATTATTGATTTTATTTGGTTAAGTGAATTAGGCTAAAAAGGGCCCAAATTGAGACAAAAGACATGGGCCAAACATGGGTCAAATGACCCATTCTTCTTTTGACCAAGCAATAATTGAGAAAAGGAATTCAAAATACTATAAAAGGGGCACAAAATATGATATTTAATACACAAAAACACACATGATTTTCTTGCATTTTCTAGAATTTTCAAGAGAACACCCTTTGGGCTCTTCAAACCCTAAGTCATCTTTGGAGCAAGATCATCATCTTCCAGGCTTAGGTAAGTGATTATTATTATGGATTAATATATTATATGCATGGGATATTATGTAAATCATGTTGGTTATGCTTGGAAGTGTTGAGTATGGCACTTTGTGTTTTTGTAAAAGATGTGCCATCTATGGAATTTAAACTTGAAATATGACTTGTGGTTTTGATGAAAGAGCATGGTATGGATGAAATATCAACATGTATGGTGTGATTATGTTATTAAACTTGTTATTTTTTTACAAGTGTAAATTATGGAATTTTTGCCGATTTATTGTTGTGAGGTGTATTGAAGTGAATTGATGGAATCATTGTGATATTGTGGTGATGTAGAAGTGTAAAGTATGAATTTGGTGTGACATGCGAGTGATTTATGATATTGGTCAATGTTGAGAATATTGTGGGATTATTGGTATGATAGTTTTGTAAATGGTATTGTTGGTGTGATAGTTTCACAGATGGTATAATCAAGAGGGAAATGACATGTTTAAGCCAAACATGTAACTCATTGTCGTTGTATGCATTTGTTTATATATTTGTGTTGTAGAGTGAAACATAAGGAAGGAGCGGGACTATTGTATTCACGTATAGAATTGAGTGTTCATTTTGAGACGATAAGGTATGTACCGTTACTCTTTTTGTATCCTCCTGCAACGCATATTGTTCATGTTGTCATTATCCTTGTTTCATTCCAAAATGTTAAAAGGTATATCATTTCAGGTTGTCATATGTTCTTATTCTCGTGTTTCTTAATCATGAACCAATCATGACTCATATGTCTCTTAATCATGGATAGAAATTCCAAAGCTTCCATATTGTTATAATTATTACCAAGTATCAATCTCATGAACATAAAAGACGAAAGTAATGCATTTATGTGTTTCCAATAAGATTATGATCCCCCAATGTATCAATCTCATAAAAGTAAAAGAGAGAAGTAATCCAATGAAATATTTTCCCATATGGTTACTTTATATTTTCCCATATGGTTACTTTATATTTTCCTTATGGATACATTATTTTTTTTTCCTCATGGTTACTTTATACTTCTTTTTACTTATTGAGAACGGGTGATAGCTTTGTGGGGGCGCAAGCCTAACTCAAGCAAAACTTGATGTTGAACCTGCTTCACTGATTTCTGAGTGATGGCAGGGGGGAAGCTCAGTGGGGCAAAAGCCTAACTTGATGCCGAACCTGACAGGGAGTAGCCCTAAGGTCCGAACCTGATATATATATATATATATATATATATATATATATATATATATATATATATATATATATATTGACGGTTGCATATTGATAGTAGCATTGCATATTGACGGTTGCATTGCATGTTGACGGTTGCATATTAACGGTTATACATATATTGACGGTTCTAACTACTAACGGTAACGGACATAAAGGTAAATGGAATAATGAACGTAAGGTACCTATTTCCACACATACCGAACAATGATGTATCCACATTGATTATTCTCTGGCAATCAAGTTTATTGGTTTTTTTTTTCAGTTTCATGAAGTTTTTTATAGCCATGCATACTCAGTACATTCTTCGTACTGACCCCTTTGGGGGGCTTACTTTATTTGCTGCAGGCACAGGTGTTAGTAGACCTCCACAATAGGCTATGAGTTATCCGCGGATCATTGGTGAGGTCCAGTTGGTTCGGGGCTTTCCTAGTCATATGTGTATATTGTTTTGGTACTATAATTATTGTATAAAGCGGGGACTTGTCCCGACTATAGGTTGTTGTGTTCATGTATCAGTTAGAGGCTTTGTAGACATATGTGGGAAGATGAATGTAAGAGATGTGTGTTCTATTTGACTTGATGGCCCTAACGGCCAAGTTTCATATATTGTATACGTTTTCCATGGCTTCCGCCTAGTTGTATGAAGTATAATAAGATTCATATTAAAATATGCTTGCGAGTGAATAGTAGCAAAGATTGGTTCTCTCGCGCCATATCGACTTCGGGTGCCAGTCCGGCCCGAATAGGATTTTGGGTCGTGACACTTTTAGTGTTTAATATTCTTAGCTTAGGGAAGCCAAAGCCTTCATCAGTTGTGCTCCACATGACAAACAAAACTAGAGTGGTTCCCAAAGGAATTATAGAGGATGTTCTCATTAAGGTTGGTAAGTTCATTATTCCTGCTGACTTTATTGTTCTTTACTTTGATGCAAATAAAATGGTACCAATCGTATTGTGACATTTATTCTTGTCTACCGGTGGAGTTTTGATATATGTTAGAGAGGGTACGCTCAAGATGAGATTGAATAATAAAGAGGTGGTTTTCAGAGTGTACAAACCACTCAACACACCCTTACACTATAATGATCTATGCATGATCAAAACTATAGAAGTGTGTAAGTGTGGGATAGAGTAGATCAAACCTTCTATTACCTCTTCAGACTCTCTTACCGAGTTGCTCTAATTGATGACTAAGCCTGAGGCTGAAAGGCTTAATTGGAATCCTGAAAAGGTAAATGTAATAAGAAAAGTTGCAGAACATGCATGGGAGAATTCAAAAATTCAAAAAAGAAGGAGAAGATAGGCCCTGAAAGAAAGAAAAAACAAGAGAGACTCTGGATGATAGTTGTGATGTAAGTCGTGCCGCGATAATAAATCAAGTGCTACTTCTGAGGCAACCCAAGTTAAGGTATTTTTTTTCAATTTTTTTTGTTTTGGGGTATCACATTTTGTTTTGTTTTTGTGACCATACCTATTGATGGAGATGATGTTGTTATCTTGGCCTAGAGGCCTCAAGAAGTATTTTCTAACCCGTGTTCTTAAACTAATTTATTCTTTGGGGACATAGCATTATTTCAAGTGTAGGGTGGGAATCTTCCTATTTGTTTAGGGTGAAGTGCGCTATAGAATTTCTATTTTGATTTATTTGCAATTTTTGACAAAATTTTAAAAATTACTAAAAGATTTAATATTTGTTTATTTTAAGTTTTTGTGTTTTATCTGTTTAATAGAAACACACTTCACCCACCCCTCTGTTTTACTTTTTGGTTCTTTTTCAATAGGGGCCCTTTGAACCCAATATCCTTTTTGATTTTTAGGTGTAATTTTAAATTTTTTGACATTTGTAATAAGTAGGTATGATATTGCTAGGTGCTACACATGGTTACTTGATGCAAGTGGCGTTGAATTATAAGGAACAATGAGAAAACCGAATGACTTCTGTTAGACACCTAGGATCTTTCATTTGACTCTTGTGTGATATTATCTTAAACTTGAATTCTTGCAATTGCTTGATTGAGAGTGTATAGGGATCATTCTTGATTTAAACTTATGCCATGTGTGTTGAGGTTTTTGTTATATTCCATGTTTGCATGTTAATGTCTAGAACTTTCACGGTGCGTTTGCAAAGCGAAATAAAGAATGTTGAGTTTAAGAGATGATATAGGCATTTCTTTGATAGCCATGTTTACAACTGTTTTATCTACCCTTTATGCATGATCTTAGTTAGACCCGTTATGCCTTTAGCCTATTCATTGGTAGACTCATATGTAGCTTACTCCTTTTCTTTCAATAAATATTAACTTGATCCGAAACTCCTTAGCTCTTAAGTTGAAAAATAAAAGTTGTGAAGGACACAAAATTGAAGAGAAAGAGTGAATGTGAAGCCCCAAATTAGTAGCTATTGGTGTGTTGAAAAGGTTTATGAGTTAAACACTTTTGAAAGATAATCAAATACTCCCTACTAAAGATGTGTAAGCTAACTTAAAGAGTGGGGCAAAACAAAGAGAGTTATATAAGATATAAGTGGTGACAAATAGGTTGGTTAAAGATGAGCTTAATGGGAAGTGTGTTGTATTAAAGCTCTTGGGATAGTTAGTCACTATTCTCAACCAAAATAGTTCCTACCCATCCTTCAGCCTACATTACAACCTGTAAAGTCCTACCTGATCTTGAGATACGATATTCTGATATTAGTGGAGTACTACACTAAGATAAAGTTTATTGTTCATCTTATGTAACATGTGAATTCTTTGTGAGAGTGAGCGAAATTTGATTCTTACATCCATTCTTGTAATAAATTGCATATTTGTGAGTAATTATGGGTGACTCTCTTGTGGTGAGGGCGCATGTTTGATAATGGATAGGTGACCTATATGATCTCTTTGTTGAGTAATGTGGATGAGTTTTCTAACTTGGTAGAGTCAACCCTTACGGCTAGGAAGTCTTGAAGTAGTATTCATGTGTTTCAATTGTAATATGACATACCTTATGTAGAACTTGCCATTCATGTAGTCATTATAGTTCTACCTTGATTTTCCTAGTTTGAATAGGATGTTAGAGTCTTCCTTGATTGTGATTATGTAGATAATTGTTCGAGGACAAATAAGGCTTTAGTTGTGGGGTGGTGATCTTGGGCGTATTTATACACCTAAGTGTCATTATCTACGCTCGTTTAGGTTAGTTTTAAGGATAAATTGATGTAATTAATTAAGTATAAAGTTTATTTTGGGTTTTTGTGTGCTAAGTTGAATGTTTAGAGTGTTTAAGATTCACTTGAAACAACTTAAGAGTCAAAATGATCAAATAGAGTTTAGACGACAAAACTAGTTAGCTAGCCTAAGCTATACTTGTTCTATTGTACTTTTGATGAGATTTATTATGTTATGTTGACTAATATTTGTTATTAGATGCTGTATGAGAACATTGGAGAATATATGGAAGCTAAATAAAGTCTACACACAATCTATAAGGAGTGAGGAAACAAGTAATAAGTAAACGAGAAACATGGGACAAGAATTGGGCTAAATCTCACCTTAGGAAGGTGGCCATGCACCCCAAACCCCATAGCATGGTATGGGGCCATGTACCTAAACCCCTAGTGTAAGGGAACACTGTTTGGTCCAGCATGCACCGCACCCCCCTTTGGCCATGCTATTGGTCATGCGGCGCATCACCCCCTTCCCCTTGGTTTAAGTTGAGGGTAAAGTGGCCAATTACTATAATTCGTTGGGGGCAGATTATGTACGACCTAATGGACTATATAAAGAGTAATTAGAAACATTTACGTGACATATATGGAACAACACAAGATTGGAGAGAGGAGAAAGATTCAAAGGCTCTACACTGGGTTTTTCGTTCTCTACTTTATCTTCTTTGTAGTTTTACTTTATGAACTCATCTATGTTGATTCTTTGAATTAATATGAGTGGATAAACATTATATTTCTAGGGTTGAGGCTACAAACATTATTGCTTAATCATGGTTTTATAGTTTGGTTTATGTGTTTATCATGTCGCGTGATTATTCTTGTGTTCTTGCTTTACTATTCTAAGGAGTGATGAACTTTTGGATAAATCTAAGTCTCAAAATGAATTGACCATAGGAGTAGAGGGAAGGAACGAAGAATGTAGGGAGTGTGGATCGTATATTTAATTGCTAGATACTAATTGTTAAAGGATTATTTGCGGTTAAGATCGAGATATACCTAAACGTCCACTTGGTTAATAAAACGGGAAGATAACTTAGTGCATCTGAAATAGCGACACACATCCCCACTCAACGATGTAGTTGTGAGAATAATTTAGGTAGATGACTTAGAGGGTGACCATCCTCGAGTTATACTATAAACCTCATAGATCAATAATCACGATAAACACCAACACCGGCTAGAAACCATAGTTATGCATAAATGTGATATAAATGCCTAAACCCTAGAACTTTTCATATATTGTTTACAATCCAAAGTTTATATCATTGTTATTTATATTATTTAGTTTGTAAAAATAAAACTCAAACTCTTTTTTGGTTACAAATCACACTTATTTAACGTCGATAGTAATACTTGAGTTAGATGGTCTGCTAAATACCAAGTCCCTATGGGATCGATATTCGGCTCGCAAGAGCTACTTTATTACTTAGACGACCATGCACACTTACATGTGCAGTTGGACGTAACATGTTTTTGACGCCGTTGCCGGGGACTTGAAAATTTGCAACCTTCTAATTTCTAGTTTTACTATTTTATTTGATAAGTGCTAACAACTTTGTATTAGCTACTGAATTTCCAAGTATAGGTTTAATTCTTAACCAAGAAGGAAAGGGAAAGGGATTTGGTTAAACCACATCCTGAACCTGAGAGACGCTTGGACTAATTAAGGAGAAAAGCATCACTTCTCTATCCAATCCCACAAGTTAAATAGGAAAAGACTATTCCTGAAGCCATGGGTGATAAACAACTAGCCCACAGGACAGTACGCGAAGTGGAAGTCCCACTTGCAATCAATATGACCTCCAACATATGCAAATCGGATGCAAGAGGCAGATTTGAGCTTAAACAAAACATGGTGCAATTATTGCACACAAGTGGGCAGTTTGCAGACTTGTCACATGAGGATCCACATGTATATCTTTAAAATTTTCTAGAGATCGGTGACACATTCATTCATGCAGGAGTCTTTACAGATTATGTGAGACTCACTATTTTCCCATTCTCACTCTTGGGAGAAGTAAGAAATGGTTAAAGGCAGAACCTTCAATTTCAATCACAACTTAGGACGACTTGGAAAAGAAGTTCCTCATTCGATTCTTTTCATATGACAAAAATGCAAGGTTGAGGACTAAGATCTTAAGTTTCAAGCAGATGCCAGCTGAAAATCTCTATCATGCATGGAAAAGATTCAAGTCTCTTCTTAGAGATTATCCACATCACCAAAAGATAAATGAGGTATTGGCTCATACTTTTGTTGAAAGTCTTCATCATAACAAAAGGATTTTTCTAGATCAAGCGGTAGGAGGTCAAACTTTGGCGAAGACATATGATGAACTATACACTCTCCTCAATCATATTACACAAGGTAATCCAGAGTGAGTGGGTGATGTATCATGAAGTATGGTGAAGAAGCATGCAGGTATGATTGAGATAGATAATATCACAACATTGGCTGTATATTTGGCCACATTTCAGAACCAGATGATGACTCAGTTCAACAAGTTAAGGGTGGTTCAACCTCAGACCAAGGTTAATATAGTTCAGCAGGTTTATACTTGGTGTAAAATCTATGGTAGTAGTGGTCACTCTACAGACTTATGTGGAGCAAATCTAGAGTAGGTGAATTTTGTGGGCAATGAACAAAAAGAGAGCAAGAATTATGGTAATGCCTACAATCGTAACTTGCAAAGTCAGCCCAACTACTCTTTGGGAAATAATTAGGTTCAACCTCAGTAGTTTCAGAAATAACAAGGTATTCAAAACAACACTTAGGACAAGAATATAGAAGAGACTTTGAAAAAGATTTTGGCCAACCAAGAACAAATGGATGCCGAGATTAAAAATCAGCAATTGGCTCAAAAGTATTTAGAGAGACAGATGGGTCATTTAGTTCAGTCACAAAACACAAGACCTCAAGGGAGTTTGCCTAGTGATACAAAGAAAAATCCAAAGAAAGTTATGGCAATTACCTTGAGGAGTGGTAGAGATTTTATTAGCGCACCTCCAAAGAAAAATCATGAGGTGCAAGCAGTGTTGATCACACCTAAGCAGTCAGAAAAGCAAGTTAAAATCAATGAAGCTGACAAAAAGGGGAAGTTTGTGTACCTTAATGAAAAGCTGATTGAGCAATCTCAAAATAGGCCACCACTACCATTCACTCAAAAGTTTAAGATAGCCAAAGAATATGCTTGTTTTAAGAAGTTCTTTGACATGTTTAGAGAAATTCAGATTAACCTTCCTTTGTTAGATGTTTTGCAGGGAATGCCTAAATATGCTAAGTACTTGAAGGATATGGTGATGACAAAAAGATGCTTAGTGATATTAAGACTATAGAACTTACTGAAAAGTTTAATTCCGTGGTTATGAAGAAGATGTCCAAACAAATCAAAGACCCTGAGAGATCTACCCTCCCCATACAAATTGGTGAAAGTGATATTGTTCAAGCTCTGAATGATTTGGGGGCAAGCATCAACTTGATTCTCCTTTTAGTGTTTAATACTTTTAGGTTGGGGAAGCAAAGTCCTTCATCGGTTGTGCTCCAGATGGCAGATAAAACTGGAGTGGTCCCTAAAGGAATTATAGAAGATGTTCTGATTAAGGTTGGTAAGTTCATTATATCTGCTGACTTTATTGTTTTTAACTATGATGCAGATGACAGGGTCCCAATCATATTGGGACATTCATTCTTGGCTACTGGTGGAGTTTTGGTAGATGTTAGAGAGGGAACTCTTAAGATGAGATTGAATGATGAAGAGGTCGTATTCTAAGTGTACAAAGCACACAACATTCCCTTACACTACAAAGATCTATGCATGATCATAGTTATAAAAATGTATAAGTGTGGGGTGAAGGAGTGCAAACCCTCTATTATCTCTATAGCATTATTTCAGGTCTGTGGTGCAAATCTTCTGATTTGTTTAGGGTGAAGTGCGCTATAGGATTTCTATTTTAATTTATTTGCAAGTTTTTTACTAAATTTTAAAAACTATAAAAAGATTTTATCTTTGTTTATTTTTAATTTTTGTCTTTTATCCATTTAGTAGAAGCACACTTCACCCACCCCTCGATTTTTCTTTTCTGTTCTTTTTCGAGGAGGAGCCCTTTGAACCGAGTATCATTTTTGATTTTTAGGTGTAATTTTATAATTTTTGTCTTTAGTAATATATAGAGATGCTCTTGCTAGGTGCTACATATGGTTAGTTGATGCAAGTAGTGTTGAATTCTAAGGTATGATAAGAAAATTGAATGACTTCTGTGAGACTCCTAGGCTCTTTCATTTGACTCTTGTGTGATATTAGCTTAGACTTGAATTCTTGCAATTGCTTTATTAAGAGTGTATAGGGATCCTTCTTATGTGCCATGTGTGTTGAGGTTTTTGTTATATTCCATGTTTGCATATTGATGTCTGGAACTTGCCCGGTGTGTTTGCAAAGCAAAATAAAGAATGTGAGTTTAAGAGATGATATAGACATTACTTTGATAGCCATGTTCACACCTTCTTCGTCATCCCTTTCTGCATGATCTTAGTTATCCCTGTCGAGCGTTTGGCCTATTCCTTTACGGCTTCATAAGTAGCTTACTCCTTTTCTTTCAATAGATCGTTACTTGATCCAAACTCCTAAGCACTTAAGTTGAAAAATAAAAGTTGTACAGGAGTGAAAATTGAAGATTAAGAGTGAATGTGAAACCCCAAAGTAGTAACTATTGGTGTGTTGAAAAGGTTTATGCGTTGTTGATAAGGAGTAAAGTAAAAAGAGTTAAGGTGTTTTGGAAAGAAAATCAAATACTCCATACTAAAGATGTGTAAGCTAACTTAAAGAAAGGGGCAAAACAAAGAGAGTTATGGAAGAGAAAAGTGATGAAAAATAGGTTGGTTGAAAATGAGTTTAATGTGAAGTGTGATGTATTAAAGCGCTTGGGAAATTTAGTCACTATTCTTGAACACAATAGTTCTTACCGGTCCCTTAGCCTACATTACAACCCATAAAGTCCTACTTGATCTTGAGATTTGATATTCTGATATTTATGGAGTACTACTCTAAGGGCAAGCTTATGTTTAATCTTATGTGACGTGAATTCTTTGTGAGAGCGAGCGAAATTTGATTCTTACACCCATTCTTATAATAAATTGCATATTTGTGAGTGATTATGGGTGACTCTTTTGTGGTGAGGGCATATGTTTGATGATGGATAGGTGAATTATATGATCTCTTTGTTGAGTAATATGCATGTGTTTTCCAAATTTGTAGAGTCAATCCTTGAGGCTAGGAAGTCTTGAAGTGGTATTCATATGTTTCAATTGTAAAATGACATGCCTAACGTAGAACTTGCCATTTATGTAGTTATTGTAGTTCTAGCTTGAGTGTCCTAGTTTGAATAGGTTTTTAGAGTCTTTCTTGATTGTATTTAATGTAGAAAGTTTTTTGAGGATAAACGAGGCCTTAAGTGTGGGGTGGTGATCTTAGGCTATTTATACACCTAAGTGTTATTTCGAGCGTTTAACTTAGTTTTAAGGATAAATTAATGTGTTTAATGAAGTATGAAGTGTTATTTGTGTAACTATGTGCAAATTTGCATGTTTAGAGTGTTTAAGATTCATATGAACCAAGTCAATAGTCAAAATGATCAAATGTAGTTTAGACAACAATACTAGTTAGGTTGGCTTAAGCTATGCTTGTTCTATTGTACTTTTGATAAGCTTTATTGTGTTGTGTGGACTAATGTTTGTTATGAGATATTGTAGTATACCATTGGAGCATATATGTATGCTAAGTGAAGCCTACACATAAGCCACAATGAGTGCAAAAATAAGTAACAAGTAAATGAGAAGCATGCGACAAGAATTTGGTGAAATCTCACCTTAGAAAGGTGGCCATGTGTCGCACCCCCCATAGCATGGGAGGGGTACAAGCACCACACACTCTAGGGTGAGGGTACACTGTTTGGTCCATGTTATAGGTCTGCACCGTACCCCCCTTGTCCATGCGGAGAAACCCTCCCCCCCTCTTCCCTAAAAAAAAAAGGTCTAAAACTTGGTTTTTGCTTGGTTTAAGTTGAAGGTAAAGTGGTCAATGCTTATAATTCGTTAGGGAAGATTATGAACAACCTAAATGAATATATAAAGAGTACTTATCCATATTTTCAGGACATCTACGGAACAACACAATATTGGAGAGAGGAGAAAGCTTCAAAGGCTCTACACTAGGGTTTTTCATTCTCTACTTTATCTTCTCCATAGTTTAACTTTATGAACTCATGTATGGTGATTCTTTGTATGAATATGAGTAGATAAAAACCCTATTTATAGGGTTGAGGATACAAAAATGATTGCTTAATTATGATTTTATAGTTTGGCTTATATGTGTATCATGACATGTGATTATTCTTGCGCTCTTGCTTTACTATTCTAAGGAGTCATAAACTTTAGGATAAATCTAAGTCTCAAAACGAATTGACCATAGAAGTGGAGGGACTAAACGAAGAACATAGGGAGTGTGGATCATATCTTTAATTGCTGATACTATTGATAAAGGATGATTTGCGGTTAGGATAGAGATATACCAAAATGTCCCACTTGGTTAATATAAAGGGAAGATAACTCGGTGCATCCAAATTAGAGCCTCACATCCTCGCTCAACAATGTAGTTGAGAGACTAGTTTAGGTAGAAGACTTATAGGGAGACCATCCCCGAGTTTTACTATCAACCTCATAGATTAATAATCACAATAAACACCAATGCCGACTAGAAAGCATAATTATGCATGAATGTGAAGTAAATGACTTAACCCTGGAACTCTTCATATATTGTTTACAATCCAAAGTTCATATCGTTGTTATTTCTATTATTAGTTTATAAAAAAAATACTTTAACTCTTTTTTGGTTACAAATCACACTTGTTTAATGTCAATAGTAATACTTGCGTTTGATTGTCTGCTAAAAACCAAGTCCCTGTGGGTTCGATATTCAGCTCGCAAGATCCACTTTATTACTTTCCCGACCACGTACACTTACGTGTGCGGTTGGACACATGTTTTTGGTGTCGTTGCCGGAGACTTGAAAATTAGCAACCTTCTAATTTCTAGTTTTAGTATTTGAATTGATAAGTTCTGAAAACTTGATCTTAGCTACTGAATTGTCACGCCCTGAGACTACACCCTAGATGTAACTGGCACCCGGAACCACAAATAGCCTGAGAGAACAACTTGGCTTGGAATGCAACTAATATAATAGAATTTTCAATAAAATACAAAAGATGGAAATATGGGCTAATTTTTGCAAATAAAATGAAAATAATATTAAATCGTTTTAACTAAAACATTACAAATATTTTTAAATGGTTTTAACTGACTTGACATGACTATGTCTATGAAGCCTCTACTACTTTATGAGTATGCCAACCTTTATGGAACAAACTAAACTAGTGACTGGGATACTGATAAATCCTCAGAAGAATAAGAACTCCCTCAAGCTGATATCATAACCTACTGAAAAGTCTGTACTTGAGCTTGCATATCTGGAAGATGGACACTACATCATCCAATGATGTAGCGCCAAAAACAATGTCCATACTTTAAATGTATTGGTACATAATAGTAGAATGAAAACTAAAACTGAATAAACTTTTGAATTAAATCATAACACATGACATGAGTAAGAAAAAGTGGAACAAAAGGCTTACTGACCTTTTCTTGCAAAGTTGTCGGGTCTAAAGTAGTGCAATGAATAAGTTATTTAAAAACATTAAAAGCATGCAAAAACATAAATAGTAAACTTCATGAAATGTAAGCCCGAAAGTAATAAATCACAATATTGTAATAAAACAACGTTAATAAAATTCATCAAACTAAAATTGATACTAGAAAATAAATGACTGAAGTCTGAAAAAAACTTGAAAAAAATACTTCATAAAAACTCAAACTAGTGGCCTCGACCAATCATACATTCTCTTAAGATAAGTAAGTTTTCTTTGGGGCATTTCTTTTAACCGACATAAACCATGTGAACAACATGAATTTCAATGTCTTGCCCACATTGAGAGTAGCAGTCTTTTACTTGCCAACGTATAAGACAAAACATAACGTATGGATCAAAAACTTAGCCCGAAGGCCCACGATGGCAACATCGTTCTGGAGCATGTAACCTCAGACTCATACCCAACTCGGCGCTAAATATTCCTCCCAAAACATACTAGCTGCTCATAATAAAGTCTTAAAAATAGTTTCTAAAAATCATGATTGGCTCAAAATATCGCATCATGGTCATATCTGTCATTGTGAGCCTTAGCATAAGATCTCTTTAATGTTTTCTAACTTTAAATTTTCAAGACACGACAAATTGTTATCTTTTCAAGACATGATCATATCATAAAGATTCTTTGCAAACTTTTCATAAATATATACTTGAAAAAAATTTAAATCAAATTTCATGGATGTCATAAATAATCTAATAAGTCATGAAATGGGTTTCTTGATAACTTTAATTAAATTCATAAACTTTTCTGGAAGACTCACGGGAAGTGTATTAGGAATCAAATCCAGAGGAACAACTATAAACTCATACAATTAATACTAAAACCCAATGAATATTCAAGAATATCACCAAGAGACCAAGATCTAAACTTAAGGATTTCAACTCTTAAAAACCCTAACAAGATTCATGACTGCTTAAACAAAAATATAACTTGAGTGTGAGGAGAATGGAATTCCCACACGAAGTGTTAGCTTTACATATTCAAGAAATATTCAAGAACTTTATCAAAACCAAGAACAATACATAGAGATATTAAATCTCAAAACCCTAACTTTAAATCATGAACTTAACATGGAACTAGATTCAATTGTGGGGAAGAACAGAGTTCCTCACAAAAGTGTTGCTCTTACGTACCTCGGAGATGAACGATGGGGGAGAATCCTTTGGATTTGGAGCCCTAGCTTGGTTTCTCTTGTAATTTGAAGGTTGAGAGCTTTGAGAGGATAAGAGAGGGTTTTGATTTTAAAGGGCAATGGTTTCTGATGTTTTGAGGCATATTTAACATTGAATTGATAGTTTCTAAAAAACAAAAGGCCATTGTGACCCTAATTAACAAAAGCTGAAAAAATATAACATCGGGGCAGGGGGTCCGTACATCGGGGCCCAATGTAACAAAAATGGTTGTGCAGCGTGGATCCTGACATGGATGGTTTCCAGTGATTCCTTCTCCCATGCTTCGCGACGTGGGTTCAAGGAGAAGTTCCTTGAGCACGGTGCATGGGCCTATTTCTATGTCTAAAAACTTACTTTTAAGTATCGAAAGACTTCCTAAACTATTCGTCTTGATTCAAGGGACTCAAAACTTGAATTTTAAAGCATAAACTCATCTATAGAATACTAGGATCATGGAAAAATTTCCGGGGTGTTACATTATCTCCCCCTTGGGATCATTCATCCTCGAATGATGGGTAACTCTAAGATGAAAGTCTGAACCAAACCATTATCAACACTACCCCATGCTTAGGATAGAAACATGAATTTATATGCGTTAACTCAAAGTCAAGACATTTAATAAAGTGTATATAAGCATGAATTTTTTGTGCACGAAAACCATGACTTAGAAGACATGAAACATGCTTAGGAGTTCACATCATAGGTAAGTCTTTCCCTTCTTTCCCCTAGGGACTAATCATGGACTAGGAGTGGAAGTGTTAACCCACAGGAGCTAGAGTAGAGTAACATCTTGACTAATCTAGAGAGGAATCACGAAAGAAAGGTAGCACACAGGCGTACCCCAAGCCCAAATCTCTAAAAGAGGAACTCAATGACACTAAGACTAGTCTTTGCTTAGAATCTCACCATCTCCCCCTTAGTCTAAAGTTAATAACTTAAGTCCGTAAACTAATCTTATACTCTAAACTATTCCCATCAAAATCAACGAGAGCATCACCATACTCAAAACACTCAACACAAACCATCTATAGATCCCTCAATTTTCTACTTAGGGACACTCTCTGTAATCACATTAGATTTTTTCACACTTCAGAATAATAAACCACTAGCTATACAAACATGGCACTTACCAGTCACGTCCCCGTATAACCACACATACTCACTATCTTAACCACTCATCACTTTTCCTCACATTCTAGGGCTCTTCTTTCCATATAGACTTAGTCAAGATCTTCACATCTTACCAAAAGGGTTCCATCTAATACGTTCATAACTTAACAACTTACTTCTCACAAACACCACATCAACATACATAATTTAAATTCCCCAAATCAATATTTTTCCTACCTTAGTGATTATTCACGACTCAAACTTATAATATAACACTCAAATCAGATGGTCGTACAACTTCTTTACACACACACTACTACTCATTTGATCATCTGTTTAAACTAGCTCCATAACTATATAAACATCAAAAGGTTCTTTCTTCAAGCTACAAAGTGCAACCTAGTTCTATCCATTCTTAACCACTTTATTCCATTTAAAGCCTATATATGATCTATCCTAACATAGTGGAAAGTACTAAAAAACCATGACAAACAACTCCTCATCAAAATACTACCATAAAATCTACACCACGCTTACTCCACTTCAACCAATATTTAAGAACATATCACCCCATTACTCACACTACTCCCAAGTCACATCACTACTTGTAACTCTAAGCACATAATTTTATCCTTCTTAAAGATTCTTTCTGAAATAAGGCTGAGAGAAAGGTCTAGATACTCATCTTATCCTGGCTTTAATGCATGATTCATAAGAACAAGAGGGAAATCTTTTGAATCAATAGATGTAAATGCACTAATAGGCTCCTCTCAAGCCCTTATGTAGTCTCTTAACATTATGCAGGCTCCATCTGAGGAAACCACCATGATAGGAGATTGAACTTTACTATTTCTACCACCTAATAAATAAGTCATAGTCAGAGGAACTTGGAGTAACGCACGAACCTTTACAAGATTCTTAGGGGACAGCTTTAGTGCATGATCTAGAGTAGGAAAGAATGAGGAACTTTTCTGAAATGTTCATAGCCCCTTATTTATAGAAGTGGGGCCCTCACAACCATAAACAAGATCCTTTTGATGTTGCTTCATAGATTCCCTAAGACACTTGAACTCTGTGCTCTGATACAAAGTTTGTCAATCCCCAAGCCTACACCATGGACATAACAGGCACCCAAAACCACGAGTGGCACGAGAGAACAACCGCTAATCCTGGCATGCAACTAATAAAATATAACTTTCAATAAAATACCGAAGATGGAAATATGGGCAAAGTTTTGTAAATAAAATGAAATGAAAATAATATGAAATCTTATTAACTGAAACTTTACAAATATTTAATACTGGTTACAACTGACTTGACTTGACTATGTCTATGAAGCCTCTAATATATTATGAATATGCCAACCTTAATGTAACAAAAAAAACTAGTGAATGGGATACTCATAAGTCTTCAGAAGAATAAGAACTCCCTCAAGTTGATATTATAACCTATTGAAGAGTCTATACATGAGCCTGCCTATCTGAAAGCTGGATACTACATCGTCCAATGATGTAGAGCCAAAAATTTCATCAATACTTTGAATGTATTGGTACATAATAGCAGAATGAAAATTGAAACTGAATAAACTTTTTAATTAAATCATAACACATAACATGAGTAAGGAAATATGGAACAAAAGACTTACTAACCTTTTCTTGCAAAGCTGTTGGAACTAAAGTGGTGCAACAAATAAGTTATTTAAAAACGTTTAAAGCATGTAAAAATTTTAATAGTAAACTTCATGAAATGTAAGCCGAAAGAAATTAATCACAATATTGTAAGAAAACAACTTTAATACAATTCATTAAACTAAAATTGAGACTAGAAAATAAATGACTGAAGTTTGAACAAAACTTGAAAACAATACTTCATAAAAACTCTCTTTAAACTGGTGGCCTCGGCCAATCATACATTCTCTTTAAATAAGTAAGTTTCTTTGGGGAGTTTCTCTTAACCGACATAAACCATGTGATCAACATAGAGTCCAATGTCTTACCCACATTGAGAAGAGTCGTCCTCTACCTTGCCAGGATATAAGGCAAATATAACTTATCGATCCCAAACTTAGCCTGATGGCCCACGTTGGCAACACGGCTCTGGGGTATGTGACCTCGGACTCATACATAACTCGGTGCTAAATAATACTCCTAAAACATACAAACTGCTCATAATAGTCTTAAAAATGTTTTCTAAAATTCATGCTTGGCTCAAAATATCGCATCACTAATATATCCGTCTTTGTGAGCCTTAGCTCAAGATCTCGTTAAGTTTTCTTATCTTTAACTTTTCAAGATATGACAAACTATTCTCATTTCAAGACATGATTATATCATAAAGATTTTTTGCAAAATTTTCAGGAATATATACTTGAAATCTTTAAATCAAATTTCATGGATGTCATAAATAATCAAATAAGTCATGAAATAGGTTTCTCAATAACTTTAATGAAATTCATAAACTTTGCTTGAAGATTCACGAGAAATGTATAAGCAATCAAATCGAGAGGAAAGAATACAAACTTAAACAATTACTACTAAAACTCAAAGAATATTCACAGAATATCATCAAGAGACCAAGAATTAAACTCAAAGATTACAACTCTCAAAAACCCTAACAAGATTCATGGCCGCTTAAAAACAATCTAACATACGTGAGGGGAGAATGAGATTCCCACACGAAGGGTTAGCTTTACATATTCAAGAAACATTCAAGAACTTTTATCATAACCAAGATAAATACTTAGAGATATTAAATCTCAAAACCATAACTTTAAATCATAAACTTAACATGGAACTAGACTCAACTGTGGGGAAGAATAGAGTTCCTCATGAAAGTATTGCTCTTACGTACCTCAGAGGTAAATGATGGGTGACAATCCTTTGGATTTGGAGCCCTAGCTTGATTTCTCTTGTAACTTGAAGGTTGAGAGCTTTGAGAGGATGAAAGAGGGTTTTGATGTAAAAGGGCAAGGGTTTCTGATATTTTAAGGCATATTCAAATTGAATAGATGGTTTCTAAAAGAGAAAAGACCATTGTACCCCTAATTATCAAATAAAAGTTGAAAAAAAAAACTTTGGGGGATGGGTCCACAGCACTAGGCCTAATGCATAGCGATTTTCTTGGCGTGGATGTTTTCCAGTGATTCTTTCTCCCATGCTCCTCTGTACAAGGCTCAAGGTTGAGGTACTTGATCACGGCTCACTATTTTTACATCTAAAAACTCACTTTTAAGTATCGAAAGGCATCGTAAATGATTCAGATTGATTCAAAGGACTCAAGACTTGATTTTTAAAGCGTAAACTCGTCTATAGAATACTAGGATTAGGGAAATATTTCTAGGGTATTACATGAATTTACAGGTATAAGTTTAATTCTTAAGCAAGCTGGTAAGGGAAAGGATTTAGTTGAACCACATCCCGAACCTAACCGACGCTTGCACCAATTAAGGAGAGAAATAACACTTCTATATCCAATCCTGCAAGTTCAATAGGACAAAACTATTCCTACAGTCAAGGGTGATTAACCACCAACCCGTAGGTTAGTGCATGAAGTGGCAATCCCACTCGCAACAAATATGACCTCTAGTATCTACAAATAGGACGTAAAAGACAGATTTGAGCTTAAACAAAACATGGTGCAATTGTTGCATACAAGCAGGCAGTTTATTGGCTTGTCACATAAGGATCCACTGGTCCATCTTAAAAATTTTCTAGAGATCAGTGACACATTCATTCCCATAAAAGTCTCTAAAGATTATGTGAGACTCACTCTTTTCCTATTATCACTCTTGGGAGAAGCAAAGAAATGGTTGAAGGCAGAACCTTCAAATTCAATCAGAACTTGGGATGACTTGGCAAGAAAGTTCCTCGTTTAATTCTTTCTATCTGGCAAAATTGCAAGGTTGAGGAGTGATATCTTAAGTTTTAAGTAGAAGCAGACAAAAATCTCTATCATGCATGGGAAAGATTTAAGTCTCTTCTCACAGATTTCCCGCATCACCAACAAACAAATAAGGTATTATCTCATACTTTTGTTGAAAATCATGACCATAATAGAGAGATTTTGCTAGATTCAGCGGCAAGAGGTCAAGCTTTGAAGAAGTTATATGACAAACTGTACACTCTCCTCAATCGTGTTGCACAAGATAATCCAGAGTGGTAGGGTGATGTATCCAAAAATATGTTGAAGAAGCCTACATGTATGATCTAGGTAGATTATATCACAATATTAGCTGAACAGTTGGCCATATTTTAGAACCAGATGATCTCTCAATTCAACAAGTTGAGTGTAACTCAACATCAGTCCCTGGTTAATACAGTTCAGCAGGTTCAAACTTGATGTGAAATCTATGGTAGTAGTGGTCACTCTGCAAACTTATGTTGAGAAAATCTGGAGTCGATGAATTGTATGGGGAATGCACAAAAAGGGAGCCAAAATTATGGTAATACCTACAATCGCAACTGAAAGATTCAGCCCAACTACTCTTGGGGCAATAATCAGGTTCAACCTTTGCAGTTTCAGCAGCAGCAAGGTATTCAAAAAAACACTCAGACCAGCAATAGAGAAGAGACTTTGAAAAATATTTTGGCCAACCAAGAACAAATGGCTTCATAGATTAAAAATCAGCAATTGGCTCAGAAAAATTTAAGATCCAGATGGGTCAGTTAGCTCAGGGATAAAACACAAAACCTCAAGGGGGGTTCACCTACTGATACAAATCAAAATCCAAAGCAAGTTATGGAAATTACCTAGAGGAGTGGTAGATATTTTATTGACGCACATCCAAAGAAAAATCATGAGGTGCAGGCAGAGTTGATCACACCTAAGCTGTCAAAAAAGCAAGTTGAAATCAAAGAATCTAACAAAAAGGGGAAGTTTGAGTACCCTAATGAAAAGTTGGTTGAGCGCTCTTAAAATAGACCACCACCAATATTCCCTCAAACGTTTAAGAGAGCCAAAGAAGATGCTTGTTTTAAGAAATTCTTTGACACGTTCGGAGAACTTCACATTAACCTTTCTTTGTTAGATATTTTGCAGGGATTTCCCAAGTATGCTAAGTACTTGAAGGATGTGGTGATGAATAAAAAGAGGCTTAGTGAAATTGAAACTGCAGTACTTACTGAAGAGTGTAGTTTTGTGGTTATGAGCAAGAGGCCCAAAAAGATCAATGACCTTGGGAGTTTCACCCTCCTTATACAAATTGGTGAAAGTGATATTATTCAAGCTCTGAGTAATTTGGGGGAAAGTATCAACTTGATACTCCTTTCAGTGTTTGATACTCTTGGGTTGGCGAAGCCAAGGCCTTCATCAGTTATGCCCGAGATGGCAGACAGAACTAGAGTGATTCCCAAAGGAATCAAATATAACTCGCTAGAAGTATAAAGAAGTCGCTGAATCAAATATAGAACCCGACTAGGTTAGGGTCGATCCCACAGGGAATAGCAGAAAAATAGGTTGAGTTCTTGTTCGAGTAGGTGGTAATTAAGTAAAAAAGGGGATTCTTTGTAACAAGTAGTGATAGTAACAAGTGTTGATTCTTTTAAGTTGTTTTTAATATGAGAAATACACTAGGACTGTGATCCCTAATGATTCCTTAACTCTACCGATTATTGGTGCTGGCAAAACTGTCCCACTACATTGCATGCAAAATCTGACAAGATATGTTCATCTAAACGTCTCTCGACCTTGGTTAGACAAATTTCACTCTTCTCCTCTCGGTCTCCGAGCGTCGCACTACTAGCCCTTGTCCTGGATCTCAGATAACTATTCCCGCTAAGGCTCAAGTTATTAGATGAAGGTTGATAGCTTCAAATCTCTGTTGTTATTTCATTTTCCTAATCTCTACCTCTCTCTCGAGCAAGTATAGAATACAGGCGAGTATATAATGTTTACAACCACTAGAAGACAATCACAACGAAGGAAATTATAATACATGCATTTACACTGGTTCAAAATTGCTTTGCACTTAACCCATTTCGTTAATTCCTCATGGCTCACACAACCCTAGTTGATGTGTTTAGCTACTCATGTTCGCAAGAGTAAACTAAGAATTCAAGGATGAAAATATAATTATAAACTCACAATAATGAAGAAACTCTGAAATCTCAATAATGAATAAAACCCTTGAATCAATATTCCAAGATTACAAAACCAATAATGTGTTTATAAGCTCCAAATAATGAAAAAATATCTCAAAACAATATAATGACTAACTCTCGCACATAGGACAATACAGGGGTATTAATAGATACAAGATGAATCCTATCCTAGACAATATAGGAGACTAAAGTCGGTAATTTTCCACGGTATCATGACTTGGTATTGTGGAACCAAGCCATGTCACTTGGGTCAGTTTCGTGGAAATCAGGAAACATAGCACATCTCTGAAGTCGACTCACATCACCCACACACGTCACGTGGGTGGACTCATATCACGTCACTGTATGTC
The DNA here is from genome assembly GCA_031232105.1 of Capsicum rhomboideum. Taxonomy (NCBI): domain Eukaryota; kingdom Viridiplantae; phylum Streptophyta; class Magnoliopsida; order Solanales; family Solanaceae; genus Capsicum; species Capsicum rhomboideum. Next base: position 64,222,660 of record CP124718.1, read on the forward strand.
GTGGAAATCAGGCTCTTGTCCAGGCTGTATGAGGTGTCTCATGGCAGCCACCCACGTCACGTGGGTGGACTCACGGTACATGAGTCCCTGTCGTAGGTCACTCCTTATCTTTGACTTGGCTCTTTTCTTCTTCATATGCTCCACTCTAGTGCATGCTTCTTCACGTTTGCTCTATTTAGCCTCCAAAACCTATCTTCCTACAATATAGGACAGAAAACACATCATACCCACAAGATATACCCAAGTTATTACATATTTTCCTTGTTTTAAGTGTCAAAAATGCCATGTGATCATGACACATCAACACCCTCAACTTAGAAATTTTGCATGTCCTCAGGCAAACAAAAATAAATACACATATATGATGCTTAACTAAGAGAAACCTAAGGGACCTACGACAGTCGATTCATTTCTTCTGACCTCAAAACTCTTCTGACCCCTCCTATTTACAAATTAAAAACATGGTGTGTATACATGCAACATATTATCATGACACGGAAGGGATCAAGTGATGGCATCAGATTATGAACAAACAACTGATCATATATGCAAATGTCATTATCCGAACAAATAGCAGCTAACAATGTAACCCATGTACTCTGACAATCAAAGAAGTCCCATGCACTCACACTATACTAATGAATCTCAAATTAGGGACTCGTTCAAAACGCTCTCTCTCACAAAGAAGTTCAAAGAAATACAATAGGCTTGCCCTTATTTTCTATGCCTTAGTTTTTCGGACAGTTGGACTAAGATCACTATAGGACTTTAATCGGCTTATAATGTCGGCTTGGGGACGGGTATGGTACATATGGATATGGTGACTTAACCCTCCTTGACACTAAACTATTTTTGGTTTCACTTTTCAACTATGCTTATTTATTCTCCCTTATTCTCCTTCATTTATTTTCTGATTTTGGGTGTGATTTCCTTCCTACTTTGAAGACACAATTTATTCATATTTTTTTTTCTCTTTTTTTTTCTATTCATTTCACTTTATTTATTTTTTATTTTTTTATTCACACCCAAATATGTTTTCTCTCTTTTTCTTTTACTAACCCCTTCTTCATACCCAAATCAATCCACGCACCCCTATAATAGCCACCCTCAACTCAGGCGATTTGCCTAAGTTGAGGTACACAATATCCAATGAGGGACCAGGGCCAAGATAGATTCATTATAAGTCAAAATGGGAAGGTAAATAGGCTAATGAAAGAAACAGGTCAATTAAGGCTCGAAATTGGGATCAAGGGATAGTTAATTCATTTGGTCAGGCATTTAGGCTAAACGTGGACTTATTCAAAAAGGGCCTATGATCCTTTCCTAACCACAATCCTCTAACCTAGGCAAGACTAACCGGGAAAGTTCTAGATCGCACACACAAATTCAACTAAGTAATGAACTCACACACACATAGCACAGGGTTACATTATCAACTACTACCTATTTGGGTTCATGCAATGCTAGCTACAGTTATTTTGTCTTTAATTCTAATGCCATAACAAGATCCAACAGTTGTCACAACTAACATGGTAAACACACATTTTAAAACAAAAATTTCAGGAGGGGTGTTTTTTAAATAATCACACAACATAACTTGTTAAAAACTGGACTACACTATGGTTCCCCTATTTTTCTTCTAATTCAACAAAAAAAATACATAAATACTATAAATAACAACCTAAACATGTCGGTTCTACTATGATAGCACACTCAGGGGAAAAGAAACACGACAATAAACCCCCCCAAGTGGTGTTACACCCCCACCCTCGACTAACAAAGGTGCACTGCCCTCAATGCACAACTATCAATATAATAAATGCAAGGGAGTGAAGACATACCTGCAGTGCCCTAAGTGTTTAAAGTGAACCCGCCCATAGAAGGATCATAAGTATGCTCTTTGGGCTCTCCGCTAGGTGCATCCAGTAGAGGGGGTGCCTGACTAGAAGATGCACCACGTGCCCTATGCTCCTGGGTGATCTGACTAGTATGGTACTCCAACCTTGAGGCCTTAACTGCCCTCCGGAGATTACACTCATACTCGTCACCACTATCAACTTGCTCCTCTAGACTGCGTGGTCATTTGCCTTTATCCGTAGGAGGTTCTTCATCGGCAAACAAATCCACCTAAAAAACTGGCCGCATCAGAGCCTGAACAGGGTAGAATAATAGGGGTGTTGCTGGATGCTAAAGCTCGAACCTCCTTTTGCAATGCAGCTACCTCCTGTGTTAATGTTGCCATACCATGATTTTATGTCGAACCCAACCTAGTAGCCATCAATGCTTCAAAGCTATCAATCCGTCCATGCAGCTCTCTCATGAATTTATCCATAGACGCAGACATACGGGCCTCCACTCTAGCCTCAGCAACCTCAACTGTGGTCCTAACCCATGGCTTAAGGTGGGATACCGACTTATCCATCTGTGCTTCTGAGTGGGCCTGTCTCTCAAACATCTGTGTCAGCCTATCAACCATCTGCTGCATGAAATCCCTCAAAACCAAAACCATACCAGAAGAAGGTGGTGGTGCTGCAGAGATGGGTACCTCATCGCCAATTGATCCTGTTCCCTCAGTAGGTACATGAACAATATAAGGAATGCTCACCGGTATAGGAATAGGCATAGGTGTGCTCACCAACTCGTCTCTATCTCCAGGCCATTCAAAAAGGGTTGTGCCTGATGACTTGGAAGGTTGAGATCTTTGTGGAACAATGGGGTTAGAATCCCGCTGATGCATTAACCCAATATCTGCTATACGGGTAACCTCGATATAGTGATCGATGGTATGTAGTCTAACCACACCCACCCTATCACACAGGCCCTAAATCAAATAGGGTAAAGGGATACTGGTATGGTCTCGAAAGGCAAGCTCACGAATCTGACTAAGAATGTACCTGGCGATATAAATATCATAATCGGAAATGATTCTAGCTACCACCACATCCTGGTCCAAGGTGAGTGAATTATTAGCATTAGTGGGCCCCAACCGATGCCTTACAACTGACCACCAAAACCTGCCGGCAAAATGGAGTGTGGACTTCTTTATATCCAGCTACCCAGTCACACAACTAGCTTCAACACTGTCCTCCGCTATATAACCAGCAATCCACCTCAGTAACTCTAATTTCTGATCAGCATCCCTAATTTTAATCCGATTTCTGACCATCTCCATATGGTGATCAAACTCAGCAGTCGTAGCAGGCAATGGACGGTTTGCACTAAACAAGAATCGGTGGATGGTCTGCTCATATATATCGACTCTGGTCCCCAAAACCAAATTGAGAGTCAATAGTGGTTGGTCCCGGTACCACTTCCCAACAGGTGTATTCAAATCAACAGAGGCAGCATAGGACGCATAAAATTCTCAGACCAATTCTGAGCTATAGCGACCAGGAGGCTCCGCCATCCATCCAAACCCATACTGCACAAACACAGTTCAAATATCAGGCAATGCCTTCAACTCCTCTATCCGATATTGGGGATCCTCCATAATACTTCTTAGACACACTTTCCCCTCAGTAATCTCGACATGCTTTTCATAAAATACCCACATGCCCTGAACATACCATCGTTGGATATCCCTTCTCTGTGAGGGAGTCGGGGTACTCTGTTCACTAGTGCCCGAAATAGAGGCTATAGCCTCTGTGCTGAGGTAGCCTATCCTGTAGTATCATCCGCAGAGCTCGAAATTGACTCATCCTCCCCCTCTTCAAACTAGGGGGGGACTCAGAAGACTGATCAGGAATAATCGGCTCGATAGGCTGTGGAATGGGCTGAAGTGCATCCTGGGCAACAACTTGTGCCCGAGTCTGTAACCTCGTGGTATGAGGCACTAGTGCAGTATCATCAGTGCCAATATAAAACACCTCCTTGGAACCACTTTTTACTGATTCTGATGATTCATCACGCAAAATGGTTAGAAATTCTAGATTTTTTGTTCAAATTCTTGATGAAAAATCAAGGTTGTCACGTTTGGGGTTTGGTTTGGGGGGAATGGTGTCGGGTTTGGGGTCAGATTTTGGGTATTTGGGTCGGGTTTGGTTTGGATTTTTGGGTAGGGTTCGGATTTTAGGGTAATTAGGTCGGGTGGGTCGAATATTTAGGGTGGGGGTTTCGAATTTTTGGGTTTGTAGAGGTTTTAGGTGATGAGGGTTTTGTGGATTTTGAATTTGATCTTTGGGAATGTAGAGAAATATGGATATAAGGTATGCTAATTTGGTGATTTGTTGGAATTAGGGTTTATGTTAAGGGTTTAAACTGGAGAAGTTTGATTTGAAATTGAGTTTGGATCGGGTATGAGGGGGAGATGGAATTATATGAAAAGTTGGATCGGGTCGGGTCGGGTTTCGGGTACCCTGAGATTTTTGAATTTCATGATACAACCCACGTGACGTCGGTTGACCCATGTCACGTAGGTCTCTAGTGTAGCTCACTGCTGCAGGTGTCAATGTCCTCTGATTTTCACGATACTACCCACGTGACATGGGTCTACCTACGTCATGTAGGTACCTTGTCATAGGTAGGATTTACAAAGGTAAATATTTTCTTTGATTTACATAGTACAACTCACGTGACATAGATCCCCCTACGTCACATGGGTACCCCTGTCATGTGTCAAATTTTGCAGGTGTTATCTTTTGAATTTCAGCCAAGGTGTCTTCCAATACTCAGATCATAAAATAATCAGATCTTGGGTGGCCTCCCAAGTAGCGCCTGATTTAATGTCATGGCATGACATGGCTAACTTGGATACTCAGACTTCACTAAACAGCCCATGGGTTGCATCCCATGAAGCGCTTGATTTAACATCGTGGCACGATATGGCTAGCTTGACTACTTAGACTTCATCAAGCTCAAGCTCCTCACATGTGATTATTTCTTCCGTGATTCCCACATAATGCTTTACACTCTGCCCATTGACCTTGAATAGAACATTATCAGCTCCTTTTAGCTCAATTTCTCAATGTAGGAATACCCTGACCACCGTGAATGGTCCAGACCATTTGGACTTTAACTTTCCAGTAAACAAGTGAAGGTTTGAGTTATAAAGTAGCATTAAATCTCCCAGGTGAAACTTTCATTTCTCAATGCGTCGATCATGATATAATTTCATCTTCTCTTTATATATTGTTGAATTTTTATAAGCCCAGAGATGAAATTCATCCATCTCATTCATCTGCTCAAGTCTCAATTTTACCGTTTCACTCTAGTCTAAATCAACCTTTTCAAAGACCATAAAGTCTTATGTTCAAGTTCGATAGGCAAATGGAAAGATTTTCCAAAAACTAACTGATATGGTGATGCACTAATTGGCGTCTTGAACGCTGTTTGATATGCCCATAATGCATCATCCAATCTTCGGCCCCAATCAGTCCTATTGGCATTCACTGTTTTTGCCAAAATAGACTTGATCTCATGATTTGACACCTCAACTTGCCCGCTTGTCTGAGGATGGTAAGGTGTTGCCACCTTATGTTTAACACCATATTTATCAAGCAGGGACTTGAACAGACGATCGTAGAACTGGGATCCTCCATCACTAATGATAACTCGGGGTGTATCGAATCGTGAAAATATGTTCTTTTTCAAGAATGCCGTGACACTTCTTCCTTCGTTATTAGGAAGCTCAATTGCCTCCACCCACTTAGAAACATAGTCGACAGGTACCAAAATGTATTTCATCCCATGTGAGCTCACAAAAGGGCCCATAAAGTCAATTCCACATGCTTCAAACAATTCAAGCTCAAGTATAGTTGTCATGGGAAGTTCATGTCTGCGTGAGATATTCCCTTGCCTTTGACATTGGTCACAAGAGCGAGCTTAATCATGAGCATCTTTGTAAATACTGGGCCAGTAGTACCCACATTGTAAGATTTTATGGGAAGTCCGCGCACCTCCATGATGACCCCCAACTGGAGATGAATGACATGCTTCTAAAATACTCATCATCTCGACCTCTGGAATACATCTTCGAATCATGCCATCTGTACATACCCTAAATAAATATGGATCATCCCAGAAGAATTTTCTTACCTCATACATAAATTTCTTTCACTGCTGATACGACATATCTTCTGAAACTAAATCACTTGCCAAAAAGTTGGCAAAATCAGCAAACCAAGGGATTAAGTCTTGCGATGCTGCCAATACTTGATCATCTGGAAAAGTATCATAAATCTCAAGATCATCCCTTAATTTAAACATGGCCTCCTCCTCAAGGCGTGATAGATGGTCAGCGACCTGATTCTCGGTTCCCTTACGATCCTTGACTTCAAAGTCAAATTCTTGCAGTAGGAGTACCCACCAAATTAACCTTGGCATAGCATCCTTCTTCGACATAAGATATCGAAGTGATGCATGGTCTGTATGCACAATCTCCTTCATACCAATCAAGTAAGATCTAAATTTCTCAAAAGCAAAGACGACAACCAACAATTCCTGTTCAGTCACAGTGTAATTCTTTTGAGTTGATTAAGCACTTTGCTAGCATAGTAAATTGGATGTAAAATCTTCTCACGTCTTTTGCCAAGGACTGCACCCAAAGCCACCCCTCTAGCATCACACATAACCTCAAAAGGCATCGTCCAATCTGGTGAAACAATAACAGGGGATGAAATCAACTTTTCTTTCAGACACTCAAATGCTTTAAGATATGCCTCATCGAACACAAACTTTACCTCTTTCTCCAAAAGTTTGCATAAGGGATCTGCAATCTTAGAGAAATCCTTTATGAATCTTCTATAAAAGCCAACATGACCTAAGAAATTTCAAATTCCTTTCATGGAAATAGGTGGAGGTAACTTTTCAATCACCTCAATCTTTGCCTTATCAACTTTAATACCTTTCTTTGAAATCTGATGCCCCAATACAATACCTTTGTTGACCATAAAGTGGCAGTCTTCCCAATTTAGCGCTAAGTTGCACTACTCGCATCTTTGCAGAACATTAGCAAGGTGTGACAAGCAATAATCAAATGAGTCTCCCACAACAAAAAAATCATCCATAAAAACCTCAATAGTGTCTTCCACCATGTCGGAGAAAATAGACATCATGCAACGTTGGAAAGTGGCCGGTGCATTACATAGAACAAAGGGTATCCTTTTAAATGCAACTGTCCCATATAGAAAAGTGAAAGTGGTCTTCTCTTGGTCTTCGGGGGCAATGAAAATATGATTATTCCCCGAATAGCCATCGAGAAAACAATACCATCCTCTACCGGCAAGACGGTCTAACATCTGATCCATGAAGGGCATAGGAAAATGATCTTTTTCTGTCCAAGAATTCAGCTTTTGATAATCCATGCAAACTCTCCATCCAGTAACAAGCCTCGTTGGGATTAATTTATTCTTTTCGTTTGGAACCACAGTGATTCCTCCCTTCTTTAGCACACACTGAACTGGGCGCACCCACTTTCTATCAGCAATGGGGTAAACCACTCCTGCATCTAACCACTTGATGATCTTTTTCTTCACTACTTCTTAAATTGGTGGGTTTAGACGACGTTGGTGCTCAATGCTTTGTATGCACTCAAGATTAAGTTGAATTTTGTGAGTGCAAATGCCGGGTGAAATTCCTATAATATTAGCAATGGACCAACCAATGGCCCTCTTAAATCTTCTCAATACCGAAACCAGAGCCTCTACTAGCCACTCCATCAATTTAGCAAAAATAATCATAGGCAAGGTGTTGTTGGCTCCCAAAAATATGTAGTGAAGGTGAGCCAAAAGAGCCTTAAGCTCTAAAATTGGAGGCTCCTCAATAGAAGGACGAGCTGGTGGGGTCACCCTATTCTTAAAATTGAGATCAAGTTTCTTTGGAGCATAAGTGTATGCTCCCTTTCTAGTGAGTGCACCAACTATCTCATCGTATTCCTCAATACCGTTGCTATCAAAATTCATAATCACATCCGTGAGAGCTTCTACCACCAACCTTTCTTCAAGAGACACGACAACCTCACTATCCTTAATCGCATCTAATACCGAAATAACCCGCATATCTTTTGGTTGATTCATGGAAGGACAATTATTGAAAGTGACTTGTTTATCATTTAACCTAAATTTCATCTGCCCTATTTCCATGTCGACCAATGCACGCCCAATGGCAAGGAATGGTCTTCCCAATATGATGGGAACCTCAAAATCAACTTCACAATCTAGGATCACAAAGTCAGCTGAAAGTATGAAAGATGCAACTTTTACCAAAATATCATACAAAATGCCCACCGGCTTTTTCACAGTCCTATCTGCCATGAGAAGTCTCATAGAGGTTGGTTTTGGTTCCCCCAACCCCAACTGCTTGAAAACAGGCAACGACATTAATTTAATGCTAGCACCTAAATCACAAAGTGCTTTAGCAAAGTTGTAGGACCCGATAGTACAAGGAATTGTAAAAGCTCCTGGATCCTCCTTCTTTTCAACTAGGGAACGTGAAGCAACGACATTATAATTATGTAAGTTATCTGTTGGCTCAAAACTAACAGTTCTCTTCTTTGTCACCAAGTCTTTCATGAACATCGCATAAACTAACATCTGCTCCAATGCCTTAACAAGAGGGATGTTTACCAATAGCTCTTTCAACTTTGTAATGAACTTCTGATATTTTCCATCCTCATCCTTCATTTTCAATTGTTGAGGAAAAGGAGGAGGAGGTCGTGGGATAGTTTTCAACTTTTATGGGACCTCTTTTTTCTGCCTCTTTTCAGATTTTGCCTTTTCGCTAGTATCGTGAGGATTTAGAACTGTTTTGACCTTTGAATTATTCGTCTCTATCTTAGTTTCTACATCAACAACCAGCGACTCACTTGTCTTACCACTATCCACATGTATAGTTGGATCTGTTGTGCATTTTCCGCTTCTAGTAGAAATGGCCAGACAATGACTATCGTTCTTCAGATTTTGGACGGTGTTGCTTGGAAGGGTTCCTGGCTGACGTTGGTTCAATGAATTTGATATTTTCCCGAACTATTGTTCTAACTATTTAATAGCAGTCGAATAGGATTCTACTTTCTAACTTATTCCCGAGATGTCTGACCTAATCTCCTTCAAGCACTGTTCTTGACTCTATGACCCTTTCACCAGTTTATTGACAAGGGATTCTATTCTTGAATTTCCAGAGTCAGCATCGCGGTTTCCTGGTGGAACATATACGCCACTCTTCTCTTTATAATTATCTTTTCTCATGCAATCACCGTCACGATCTTGATATCTATCTCTATATCCCAACTTGTTGTAACTATCTCCATAGTAGTTCCGACCTTGATTCCCTTACCTTGAGTTCCAGGAGCCTTGGTTAGACACTTGGCCCTTGGCTCGAAAACCCGCCACTTCTCAATCCAAATACTTAGCCTCTTCGTCAGATTCATAATTGTCATGTCTAGGTATTTTACCTTGTGCACCTACAACATGCACCTTCTCAGCATCTCTGGCCGCTATCTGTTTAGCTAGAAGACCAATTTCTTTCCTCAGCTGAGTGACCTCTTGAGCTACGGATTTTCCAAATCCCATTGTGTTGTTGAGGCTCTAATAAAATATATGCCAGCAGGTGTTTCTGCCTCCCGAGTATGCCATCCTCGGTTGGTCTTAGTGATACGATCTAATATCTCCGTAGTACGTTCCCTTCTCAAAGTCATGAATGCTCTACCAGTGATAGTATCTGCTACCGCCTTCTTGTTGGCATTTAAAGCCCTGTAGAAGATTTCAAGTAAGTTCCTACCACTCATCCTGTGATTTGGCACATTCTGTAGCTTCTCCTTGAACCTTAGCCATGTCTCGTAAAGTGCTTCAGAATGTAGTTGTCTGAAGTTGTAAATTTCATCCTTCAACTGTAGCATTTTGGAAGGTGGAAAAAATCTTTCCAGAAATTAATTTCTTAACTCTTTCCAAGTAGTGATGGAACCTTGTGGTATTTCTGCCAACCACAAAGTCGCTTCCCTGTTAGAAAGAATGAGAACAATCTCAATCGAATAGCCTCTTGGTCAACTCCAGGAAAATTATATGAAGTGCAGACCCCCACAAAATTCATCACGTACATGTTTGGATAATCAGTAGGAAGACCGGCGAATATACCATTTAAGCTTAACAGGTGAATCATGGCACTTGTAATGTCAAACTTAGTGACCGGAGGTAACACTGGTGGAATAATGGCACCAGTCTCTATTGGCTCAAACTAGGCCACATCTTCTTCCTCAGGATCATCATAAACTGGCACATGCGGTCTTTGAAGTGGTTGTTGAGCTCTCAGTCTTATTTGTCTCTCTTCAGCCTCAGCCAGTCGTTGGGCTACCTCTTGCATAGCTCGATTATCTCTCTCTGCTTGCCTAAGAGCATCTTTTCGAGCATGCTCTTCTTGTGTTAATCGAGCAGTAGTTTGATCCACTGTTTCATGACCAACCAGCTGAATTGGTTGATTATGAATGTCTCGCGTAGCGGCAGGATCTTAAACTTTGTCGGTATTCACCATTCTTCGATTAGCTCTAAGAGTCCTTTCTATTTCAAGATCAAGTGGAAACAGGGGATTGACTTGAGTCCTAGTATTGGGCATACACTGGCGTGTACCCTTATAAGTACAGAAAAACAAAACCAATCAACTCTAACCAGTACTAATCAACTCCAAAATCATATTCCCCGGTAACGGTCCCAAAATTTAATGTAGCCCAAAATATGACTCCTAAGAAGTATAAAGTGGTCGCTAAATCAAATATAAAACCCAACTAGGTTGGGGTCGATCCCACAGGAAATAGGACGAAAATAGGTTAAGTTCTTGTTCGAGTATGTGGCAATTAAGGAAAAAGGGGGATTATTTGTAACAAGTAGTGTAAGTAACAAGTTTTGATTCTTTGAAGTTGTTTTCAATATGAGAAATACACTAGGACTGTGATCCCTAATGATTCCTTAACTCTACCAGTTATTGGTGCTGGCAAAATTGTCCCGCTGTGTTGCATGCAAAATCTGACAAGATATGTTCATCTAAACATCTCTCGACCTTGGTTAGACGAATTTCTTGGTCTCCGAGAATTGCACTACTAACCCTTTGTCACGCCCCGACTTCCAACGAGGCGTGATTGGCACCCGAAGCCGACATGGCTTGAGAGAACCAATCTTTGCTCATGGACCTTCATATGCATATCCTCGTATGAATATTGTTAAGCTTTATGCAACTATGTGTAAAACATGAACATGGAACATATGCTATATATATATATATATATATATTTATTTATGAAACTTGGCCGTTGGGGCCATCAAGTCAAACGGACCTTTATCTTGTACATTCATAAACCACACATGTCTACAAAAGCCTCTAACAGATGCATTTACAAGACCAACTTACAGTCGGGATAAATCCCCTCTTTATACAATATTTACAATGCCAAAACAAATATACAACTATGACCCAGAAAGCTCCGAACCAAGTGGAGCTCACCAAAACTTTGCCAATAATCCCCAGTCTACAGAGGAGGTCTACTAATGCCTGCACCTGCAACATGTAAGGTAAGTCCCCCGAGGGGGTCAGTACGAAGAATGTACTGAGTATGTAAGGCTCTTAAGAAAATGTCATCAATACATAAAAACTTTAATGGAAATACTTATAAGAGAAAACTCCATATGTGAAACCATGTACCTTTCTTTTATTAGCAGTACTATTTTTGATCACTCACACGTGATACCTTTGTTCAATGGATTCTTCCTTTGATTAACGCTCATTATCAATTATTAGTCATTCAACATACATCCACTCTTTCGGTGGGTTAACATACATCCACTTTATGGTGGGTAATAACATACATCCACTCTTTGGTGGGCAATGACAAACATCCACTCTATGGTGGGTAATAACATACATCCACTCTTTGGTGGGCAATAACATACATCCACTCTTTGGTGGGAAATAACATACATCCACTCTTTGGTGGGCAATAACATACATCTACTCCATGTGTAGGTCAACATAAATCCACTCTATGGTGGGTTAATAACATACATCTACTCCATGGGTAGGGTTAACATAACATAACATAACATTGCTTCCTTTTCTTTCATTATACATTACTTCATTTCCCTTCCTTTCATACTATGAGTGATACCTTGATGATAGAAACATTCTTGAACTTGAAACACAAATATACATTACTTCACATCTTTACTCTAGTAAGATTGGTATCTTGACTTTACTTTACTTTTGAGATTGATACCTAAACTTGTGAGAGATTTGGTACTTTTGCTTATGAGAGATTAATACAATGAGAGTCACAACTTTCCTTGAAGCTTTGGATCAAAAATCAATGAGTGAGAAACATGTGAATAAGCATTATTGGAGAACATAGCCTTCATGGACACATAACACTGTTGGAACCATTGGGACAATGATCAATGAACAAGATACATGAATATAACCACTATTGGAACATTTGAACATACCCTTATTGGACTTTTGGAACATTACTCATGAATATGAGACATTGGAACTTTGGATCAAGAAATGATTGGCATAATGCTATTCAAACTAAACAAGCCCTCTTTACCTCATTACCCTCGTTGAAATAGTTCTCTTAGAAATTACAACATTATGACAGTTTAGGAACTTCAGTCAATTAATAAGAGGTAAGTGAGTCATAATTCATCTAGAAGTAGGACACTTGTGAATAACAATATATGTCTACCTTAATCAAAATATTATAGGACCCCTTTGGAATGTAACACTTTTGGAACCTTAGGATAATGATCACTAAATACGATACATGTGGATATCAATAATTCACCAACTTGAGATGCAATACCTTAGAACATTTGGAACATTTGACATGTGAGCCAATGAACATGGGTCAACCAATGGCAGGAGTCATACGATCACCATCGACCAATGAGTAAGGAACATGTGAGTAACACTAGCCAACTACCGAATACAGAATACCTTAGGGCATTTTGTAATCAAATGAGTACTATGACATTGCAAACACCATATGTTGCAGAAGGATATAGAAGAGTAACCTTACATACCTTGTATCCTCAATACGATTCTACAATCGTAAGTGTCCATAAAATAGTCCCACTCCGTCCTTATGTTTTGCTCTACAACACAAGTTCATAACGAAACCAACATTAACCACCAATTACCCTATAATGGCATACAATAACAATAAGTCACATGTTTAACTTCAACATGTCATTTCCCCCTTGACAATACCATTTATGAAATCATCATACCAATCATCCCACAATATTCCATACATTGACCAACACATGATAACCAATAGCATGTCACACCAAGCTCATATGTTACACTTCTCCATCACCATCATATCACAATTATTCCATCAAACGACTTTAATACACCTCACAACAACAAATCGGCCAAATTCCCATAATTTAGACTTATAGAAAAATAACATGTTTAACAAAAAAATAACACCATACACGTTCATATTTTATCCATACCATGATCTTTTATCAAAGGAACAAGTCATAATTCAAGCTACAATCCCATGGATAACACATCTCTTTCACAAAACCAAAAGTGCCATGTCCAACATTTCAAACTATAACCAACATGATATACATATTCTCTCATGCTTATAATATGTTAAAGTACAATAATATTCACTTACCGAAGCTTGGAAGATGATGATCTTGTTTCAAAAATGGCTTAGGGTTTGAAGAGCCTCAAAGGGGTTTTCTTGAAAAGTCTAGAAAATGCAAGAAAAACATGTGTGTCTTTGTGGATTAAAATCTGATTTTTCCTCCCTTTTATAGACCCTTTAAGTCCTTGCTCAATTATTGCTTTGGTCAAAAGAAGAATGGGTCATTTGACCCATTCTTGGCCCATGTTTTTCTTTCACATTTTGGGCCCTTTTGAGCCCAATTTACTTAATCCAATAAAATCAATAATTTCTCATGTTTAATTCATTTCATATGCGTTACGACAATATTCCCATTCATGCAATTTATACTTGTGGCCTTCAAAACAAGCAATTCTAGCCACGTATGGCTTATTTTGACTACAGAGGTAAAATCGTCATTTTGATGCCAAATTCATTCTCGAATACTTTTATCATACCAACATAATACCTTTCTCATTTCATGTATATACTCATGATTGTAGAATAAACGTAGCAAAAACCGGCTCGGTACGACCCCGGATACCCTTGGAACTTAGAAATTTCCAACTTTCAAAAAAGTGGAAAAACCAAGGTGGCACGCCCCTGGGCGCGCCAACTTGCTTCCTCTGGACTAAAATTTTTAGTCCAGAGCGGTGTGGTACAGTCCCAAACGCTCCCCCTCCTTAGTTTTTTTTCAAAAATTTTGTTTTTCGACTTCTCTTCGTGGGTTTGGTTAGATACTTCAAGTCCTATTCTTTAACTCACTTCTTAACCTTAATATACTTTGTTTAGAGGTCTTCTTAGCCTCATTTTGAACCCCACAAATGTTCCACGAAGATCATAAAACACCTCCTTTGAAGGTTTAATCACATTTATGAGGCATAAAGTCAACCATCTCATCCATAGCATTACAAAATACGTATGTTTAGCTCGCGACACCTAAGTAAGCATTGCCCAACATCGTCAAGTGGGGTTAGGAAGGTACGGGGTGTTACATTCTTCCCCCCTTAGAAACATTCGTCCTTGAATGTTAACGATGTCGCTTAATTTACAACACATGCATCTCTATATTAACATACGCACACATAAACACTTAAGGCTCATGGATACTTTCTTCGTATTGGTCCACTCCCCCATTTTGAACCTTTTCCTCCTTTTGCAACAAGTATGGGTACGTCGATTTCATCATTTTTGTTTTGTTAACTTCCCATACGATCGCTTGGACTTGTTGATTTCTTCAAAGAACTTTTATGGAAGTTACGTCTTTATTTATTAACCTTCACACTTGACTAGTGAGATCCCCCGAACTGTATATTTTCACATGGCCATTTTCACCAATTTCACATGGCATGTTGTATAGGGTCACTTTTTCCCTTCTTTCTGAATTACACTATACCTTTCATGAGTAACGCTTTTAAGAGTACTTAATCATTTTTGGTCTCCCTTGTGACTCCTTCCACGTGCTAGTATCTTCCATTGTGCCTTCACAGAACGTCTAAAAGCATCGCAAGTGAACTACTGAATGAACTGTGGAGAATTTTTATTCTTTTTTTTGGAATATCTCAAAGTCATATACGACTTGACCATATCTTCGCTTAACCTTATAAGGTACGCGATATAGGACTAACTTTCCATGTTGAAATAGTACGGTTTGCTTGTATATCTGTCTGAAGACGAAAAGCCATACGTACATTCCCTTGGGTTCCCAATATCTTCAAAAAAATATGTCCACAGATGTGTTAACTTAATAAGCCCATCAATTATTACCCATATGGCATCACATAGGTTTCCAACTAAAAGAATCTCTACATAGCCTATAACCTCCAGATTCCAAAAACTTTACCTGTACTTGTTGTTACTTCAATTACTGACGCATAAAGTTCACAATATTCTTTTTGTGTACTCTTATTAATAAATCATTTCCAAATCATGGTACATATTGATTACTCCCTACTAAATGGAATATCGTGAATGATGTGCTCTTACCATAATGCATTTCTTTAGCTCATATATATATATGCCCGATACATAAAAGCTACATACTTCATGCCATTTACTATAGTTAATGCACATTCTCGACGTGTCATCTTTTGTTGGTACAATTTATACTGGTACACCTTACAAGAATAGACTAGCATACTTCAAATTAGTAGCTTTAACATTAATAATGTATCCTTCACCCTGACTAAGTGACATATGTACCCTTCCATTCAAGAACATTCTTTTGTGGTCAATGAAATTGTAACCTCTTATCGTGGCACTTTACCATGGCATAAAAACCAACCAATCAATACTCATTATAATCATCAGGATCCACCATTTCCAGTTTAATAGGATCAAACAAAACAGTTACTAGACAATTGCGGTATATTCTTTTATTTACCATATATTCGACTTCAATGGCGTAACTGGTAATTCTAGTGTTCTTTAAAATTGGTCAACAATCCATGAAGTAACATATGATAGGGCAAACCTTGAATCAATTAATGCATATCCTTGATATGAAAAGACGGATAATATACCTGTCACTCCATCAGGAGGAGCTTCTGAATTTTGTTGATCTAGTGGAGCATTTGTGCAATTCGGGGCTCTGCTAGAGCTAGATGCTCCTCTAGAACCTCTGCCATGTCCTCTCAACTGTGCACCTAACGAGGAGGATGTAACGTTTAACACCATAGGTCGTGCCGTACTACTCATGTCCTTCTGTGGACACTCTCTCATTTTGTGCCTGGCTGTACCACACCAAAAACAAAGATTTGTCCCCAACCGACATTCACCCAAATGATACCTTCTGCAACACTGACACGGCTGATGGGGAGATTTTAATTGGCTCAGAGTTCCTTGTACTTGATACCCCACTGTTCGTGAATCCTGAATCTCACTGCTTTTCCCAAATTGACTGCCTCTAACCCCTTGGGATCGAGATAGAGCATTTACTGTAGAATAAGAAAATAATGGCATGGGAGGTTTGTTAACAATCTGAGGCCCAAATCCTCCTCGGGATACCATGGGCTTTACCCTAAATCTAGCCATCTTAGACGTCCCTCTTTCAAATGTTTGTGCCATTCCCCTTTGCATTGGACTATCCCTCTTTTGTGCAGACTGGACCAACTTGTCCTTGATTTTGTGCAACGACTATCTGAGTCACCAAGTGCACCGCATTTCTTATATCCTGTGCAGTCGCATTTACAATAGGTTCTATCGGTACTTCTTTACCTCTCAGCTATTTAAGAAATGGAAGAGTAGGAGAAGACCGTGATGCAATATCAGTATCAGCCCCACCTTGTCTAGCTTGTTCAGGTGGTGATTTACTCATTCCTTCCTCGGTAGGCATATATACCTGCTTATCTTTGCCTCTACCTCTTCTTGTGTTTGTCATTTTACTATACCAAAGAAAAACAATCACTATGATCAGATCCAATTCAACTTACAACACTAGCTCTATTGCACAATCTAGACTGAAGAAAAGAAACCACATCCTAAATGCCCCATAGCCTCCTTATCATAAATGTGGTGCACAACACATCCATGAACAAGACTCTACTCGGACAAGGCTTTGTAGACAACCTTAGAACGAACTGCTCTGATACCACTTTTGTCACGCCCTGACTTCCAACGAGGTGTGATTGGCACCCAAAGCCGACATGGCTCGAGAGAACCAATATTTGCTCATGGACCTTCATATGCATATCCTCGTATGAATATTGTTAAGCCTTATGCAACTATGTGTAAAACATGAACATGGAACATATGCTATATATATATATATATTTATGAAACTTGGTTGGTGGGGCCATCAAGTCAAACGGACCTTTATCTTGTACATTCATAAACCACATATGTCTACAAAAGCCTCTAACAGATGCATTTACAAGACCAACTTACAGTCGGGATAAATCCCCTCTTTATACAATATTTACAATGCCAAAACAAATATACAACTATGACCCAGAAAGCTCCGAACCAAGTGGAGCTCACCAAAACTTTGCCAATAATCCCCAATCTACAGAGGAGTTCTACTAATTCCTGCACCTGCAACATGTAAGGTAAGTCCCCCGAGGGGGTCAGTACGAAGAATGTACTGAGTATGTAAGGCTCTTAAGAAAATGTCATCAATACATAAGAACTTTAATGGAAATACTTATAAGAGAAAACTCCATATGTGAAACCATGTACCTTTCTTTTATTAGCAGTACTATTTTTGATCACTCACACGTGATACCTTTGTTCAATGGATTCTTCCTTTGATTAACGCTCATTATCAATTATGAGTCATTCAACATACATCCACTCTTTCGGTGGATTAACATACATCCACTTTATGGTGGGTAATAACATACATCCACTCTTTGGTGGGCAATGACATACATCCACTCTATAGTGGGTAATAACATACATCCACTCTTTGGTGGGCAATAACATACATCCACTCTTTGGTGGGAAATAACATACATCTACTCCATGGGTAGGTCAACATACATCCAATCTATGGTGGGTTAATAACATACATCTACTCCATGGGTAGGGTTAACATAACATAACATAACATTGCTTCCTTTTATTTCATTATACATTACTTCATTTCCCTTCCTTTCATACTATGAGTGATACCTTGATGATAGAAACATTCTTGAACTTGAAACACAAATATACATTACTTCACATCTTTACTCTAGTAAGATTGGTATCTTGACTTTACTTTACTTTGGAGATTGATACCTTAACTTGTGAGAGATTTGGTACTTTTGCTTATGAGAGATTAATACAATGAGAGTCACAACTTTCCTTGAAGCTTTGGATCAAAAATCAATGAGTGAGAAACATGTGAATAAGCATTATTGGAGAACAAAGCCTTCATGGACACATAACACTGTTGGAACCATTGGGACAATGATCAATGAACAAGATACATGAATATAACCACTATTGGAACATTTGAACATACCCTTATTAGACTTTTGGAACATTACTCATGAATATGAGACATTGGAACTTTGGATCATGACATGATTGGCATAATGCTATTCAAACTAAACAAGCCCTCTTTACCTTATTACCCTCGTTGAAATAGTTCTCTTAGAATTTACAACATTATGACAGTTTAGGAACTTCAGTCAATTAATAAGAGGTAAGTGAGTCATAATTCATCTAGAAGTAGGACACTTGTGAATAACAATATATGTCTACCTTAATCAAAATATTATAGGACCCCTTTGGAATGTAACACTTTTGGAACCTTAGGATAATGATCACTAAATACGATACATGTGGATATCAATAATTCACCAACTTGAGATGCAATACCTTAGAACATTTGGAACATTTGACATGTGAGCCAATGAACATGGGTCAACCAATGGGCAGGAGTCATACGATCACCATCGACCAATGAGTAAGGAATATGTGAGTAACACTAGCCAACTACCGAATACAGAATACCTTAGGGCATTTTGGAATCAAATGAGTACTATGACATTGCAAACACCATATGTTGCAGAAGGATATAGAAGAGTAACCTTACATACCTTGTATCCTCAATACGATTCTACAATCGTAAGTGTGCATAAAATAGTCCCACTCCGTCCTTATGTTTCGCTCTACAACACAAGTTCATAACGAAACCAACATTAACCACCAATTACCCTATAATGGCATACAATAACAATAAGTCACATGTTTAGCTTCAACATGTCATTCCCCCCTTGACAATACCATTTATGAAATCATCATACCAATCATCCCACAATATTCCATACATTGACCAACACATGATAACCAATAGCATGTCACACCAAGCTCATAAGTTACACTTCTCCATCACCATCATATCACAATTATTCCATCAAACGACTTTAATACACCTCACAACAACAAATCGGCCAAATTCCCATAATTTAGACTTATAGAAAAATAACATGTTTAACAAAAAAATAACACCATACACGTTCATATTTTATCCATACCATGATCTTTTATCAAAGGAACAAGTCATAATTCAAGCTACAATCCCATGGATAACACATCTCTTTCACAAAACCAAAAGTGCCATGTCCAACATTTCAAACTATAACCAACATGATATACATATTCTCTCATGCTTATAATATGTTAAAGTACAATAATATTCACTTACCGAAGCTTGGAAGATGATGATCTTGTTTCAAAAATGGCTTAGGGTTTGAAGAGCCTCAAAGGGGTTTTCTTGAAAAGTCTAGAAAATGCAAGAAAAACATGTGTGTCTTTGTGGATTAAAATCTGATTTTTCCTCCCTTTTATAGACCCTTTATGTCCTTTCTCAATTATTGCTTTGGTCAAAAGAAGAATGGGTCATTTGACCCATTCTTGGCCCATGTTTTTCTTTCACATTTTGGGCCCTTTTGAGCCCAATTTACTTAATCCAATAAAATCAATAATTTCTCATGTTTAATTCATTTCATATGCGTTACGACAATATTCCCATTCATGCAATTTATACTTGTGGCCTTCAAAACAAGCAATTCTAGCCACGTATGGCTTATTTTGACTACAGAGGTAAAATCGTCATTTTGATGCCAAATTCATTCTCGAATACTTTTATCATACCAACATAATACCTTACTCATTTCATGTATATACTCATGATTGTAGAATAAACGTAGCAAAAACCGGCTCGGTACGACCCCGGATACCCTTGGAACTTAGAAATTTCCAACTTTCAAAAAAGTGGAAAAACCAAGGTGGCACGTCCCTGGGCGCGCCAACTTGATTCCTCTGGACTAAAAATTTTAGTCCAGAGCGGCGTGGTACAGTCCCAAACTCTCCCCTTACTTAGCTTTTTTTCAAAAATTTTGTTTTTCGACTTCTCTTCGCGGGTTTGGTTAGATACTTCAAGTCCTATTCTTTAACTCACTTCTTAACCTTAATATACTTTGTTTAAAGGTCTTCTTAGCCTCGTTTTGAACCCCACAAATGTTCCACGAAGATCATAAAACACCTCCTTTGAAGGTTTAATCACATTTACGAGGCATAAAGTCAATCATCTCATCCATAGCATTACAAACTACGTATGTTTAGCTCTCGACACCTAAGTAAGCATTGCCCAACATCGTCAAGTGGGGTTAGGAAGGTACGGGGTGTTACATTCTTCCCCCCTTAGAAACATTCGTCCTTGAATTTTAGCGATGTCGCTTAATTTACAACACATGCATCTCTATATTAACATACGCACACATAAACACTTAAGGCTCATGGATACTTTCTTCGTATTGGTCCACTCCCCCATTTTGAACCTTTTCCTCCATTTGCAACAAGTATGGGTACGTCGATTTCATCATTTTTGTTTTGTTAACTTCCCATGCGATCGCTTGGACTTGTTGATTTCTTCAAAGAACTTTTATGGAAGTTACGTCTTTATTTATTAACCTTCACACTTGACTAGTGAGATCCCCCGAACTGTATATCTTCACATGGCCATTTTCACCAATTTCACATGGCATGTTGTATAGGGTCACTTTTTCCCTTCTTTCTGAATTCCACTATACCTTTCATGAGTAACGCTTTTAAGAGTACTTAATCATTTTTGGTCTCCCTTGTGACTCCTTCCATGTGCTAGTATTTATTGTAACCCCTTGGGATCGAGATAGATCATTTACTGTAGAATAAGAAAATAATAGCATGGGAGGTTTGTTAACAATCTGAGGCCCAAATCCTCCTCGGGATGCCATGGGTTGTCCCCTAAATCTAGCCCTCTTAGACGGCCCTCTTTCAAATGTTTGTGCCATTCCCCTTTGCATTGGACTATCCCTATTTTGTGCAAAGACTGGACCTACTTATCCTTGATTTTGTGCAGCGACTATATGAGTCACCAAGTGCACCGCATTTCTTATATCCTGAGTAGTCGCATTTACAATAGGTTCTGTTGGTACTTCTTCACCTCTCAACTCTTTAAGAAATGGAAGAGTAGGAGAAGACCTTGATGCAATATCAGTATCAGCCCCACCTTGACTAGCTTGGTCAGGTGGTGATTTACTCATTCCTTCCTTGGCAGGCATATCTACCTGCTTATCTTTTCCTGTACCTATTCTTGTGTTTGGCATTTTACTATACCAAAGAAAAACAATCACCATGATCAGATCTAATTCAACTTACAACACTAGCTCTATTGTACGATCTAGAATGAAGAAAAGAAACCACATCCTAAATGCCCCATAGCCTCCTGCTCATAAATGTGGTGCACAACACATCCATGAGCAAGACTCTACTTGGACACGGCTTTGTAGACACCCTTAGAACAAACTGCTCTGATACTACTTTTGTCACGCCCCAACTTCCAACGAGGCGTGATTGGCACCCAAAGCCGACATGGCTCGAGAGAACCAATCTTTGCTCATGGACCTTAATATGCATATCCTCGTATGAATATTGTTAAGCCTTATGCAACTATGTGTAAAACATGAACATGGAACATATGCTATATATATATATATATATATATGAAACTTGGCCGTTGGGGCCATCAAGTCAAATGGACCTTTATCTTGTACATTCATAAACCATACATGTCTACAAAAGCCTCTCACATATGCATTTACAAGACCAACTTATAGTCGGGATAAATCCCCGCTTTATAAAATATTTACAATGCCAAAACAAATATACAACTATGACCCAGAAAGCTCCGAACCAAGTGGAGCTCACCAAAACTCTGCCAATAATCCCCAGTCTACAGAGGAGTTCTACTAATGCCTGCATCTGCAACATGTAAGGTAAGTCCCCCGAGGGGGTCAGTACGAAGAATGTACTGAGTATGTAAGGCTCTTAAGAAAATGTCATCAATACATAAGAACTTTAATGGAAATACTTATAAGAGAAAACTCCATATGTGAAACCATGTACCTTTCTTTTATTAGCAGTACTATTTTTGATCACTCACACGTGATACCTTTGTTCAATGGATTCTTCCTTTGATTAACGCTCATTATCAATTATTAGTCATTCAACATACATCCACTCTTTCGGTGGGTTAACATACATCCACTTTATGGTGGGTAATAAAATACATCCACTCTTTGGTGGGTAATAACATACATCCACTCTTTGGTGGGCAATAACATACATCCACTCTTTGGTGGGCAATAACATACATCCACTCTTTGGTGGGAAATAATATACATCTACTCCATGGGTAGGTCAACATACATCCACTCTATGGTGGGTTAATAACATACATCTACTCCATGGGTAGGGTTAACATAACATAACATAACATTGCTTCCTTTTCTTTCATTATACATTACTTCATTTCCCTTCCTTTCATACTATGAGTGATACCTTGATGATAGAAACATTCTTGAACTTGAAACACAAATATACATTACTTCACATCTTTACTCTTGTAAGATTGGTATCTTGACTTTACTTTACTTTTGAGATTGATACCTTAACTTGTGAGAGATTTGGTACTTTTGCTTATGAGAGATTAATACAATGAGAGTCACAACTTTCTTTGAAGCTTTGGATCAAAAATCAATGAGAGAGAAACATGTGAATAAGCATTATTGGAAACATAGCCTTCATGGACACATAACACTGTTGGAACCATTGGGACAATGATCAATGAACAAGATACATGAATATAACCACTATTGGAACATTTGAACATACCCTTATTGGACTTTTGGAACATTACTCATGAATATGAGACATTGGAACTTTGGATCAAGAAATGATTGGCATAATGCTATTCAAACTAAACAAGCCCTCTTTACCTTATTACCCTCGTTGAAATAGTTCTCTTAGAAATTACAACATTATGACAGTTTAGGAACTTCAGTCAATTAATAAGAGGTAAGTGAGTCATAATTCATCTAGAAGTAGGACACTTGTGAATAACAATATATGTCTACCTTAATCAAAATATTATAGGACCCCTTTGGAATGTAACACTTTTGGAACCTTAGGATAATGATCACTAAATACGATACATGTGGATATCAATTATTCATTAACTTGAGATGCAATACCTTAGAACATTTGGAACATTTGATATGTTAGCCAATGAACATGGGTCAACCAATGGGCAGGAGTCATACGATCACCATTGACCAATGAGTAAGGAACATGTGAGTAACACTAGCCAACTACCGAATACGGAATACCTTAGGGCATTTTGAAATCAAATGAGTACTATGACAATGCAAACACCATATGTTGCAGAAGGATATAGAAGAGTAACCTTACATACCTTGTATCCTCAATACGATTCTACAATCGTAAGTGTGCATACAATAGTCCCGCTCCATCCTTATGTTTCGCTCTACAACACAAGTTCATAATGAAACCAACATTAACCACCAATTACCCTATAATCGAATACAATAACAATAAGTCACATGTTTATCTTCAACATGTTATTTCCCCCTTGACAATACCATTTATGAAATCATCATACCAATCATCCCACAATATTTCATACATTTACCAACACATGATAACCAATAGCATGTCACACCAAGCTCATATGTTACACTTCTCCATCACCATCACATCACAATTATTCCATCAAACAACTTTAATACACCTCACAACAACAAATCGACCAAATTCCCATAATTTAGACTTATAGAAAAATAACATGTTTAACAAAAAAATAACACCATACACGTTCATATTTTATCCATACCATGATCTTTTATCAAAGGCACAAGTCATAATTCAAGCTACAATCTCATGGATAACACCTCTTTCACAAAACCCAAAAGTACCATGTCCAACATTTCAAACCATAACCAACATGATATACATATTCTCTCATGCTTATAGTATGTTAAAGTACAATAATATTCACTTACCCAATCTTGGAAGATGATGATCTTTTTCCAAAAATGGCTTAGGGTTTGAAGAGCCTCAAAGGGGTTTTCTTGAAAAGTCTAGAAAATGCAAGAAAAACATGTGTGTCTTTGTGGATTAAAATCTGATTTTTCCTCTCTTTTATAGACCCTTGAAGTCCTTGCTCAATTATTTCTTTGGTCAAAAGAAGAATTTGACCCATTCTTGGCCCATGTTTTTCTTTCACATTTTGGGCCCTTTTGAGCCCAATTCACTTAATCCAATAAAATCAATAATTTCTCATGTTTAATTCATTTCATACATGTTACAACAATATTCCCATTCATGCAATTCATACTCGTGGCCTTAATTCCAAAAACAAGCAATTCTAGCCATGTATGGCTTATTTTGACTACAGGGGTAAAATCGTCATTTTGATACCAAATTTGTTCTCGAGTACTTTTATAATATTAACATAATACCTTACTAATTTCATGTATATACTCATGATTGTAGAAGAAACTTAGCAAAAATCAGCTCGGTATGACCCCGGATACCCTTGGAACTTAGAAATTTCCAACTTTCGAAAAAGTTGAAAAACCAAGGTGGCGCGCCCAGCTTGATGCCTTTGGACTAAAAATTTTAGTCCATAGCGGCGTGGAACAGTCCCAAATGCGCCCCTTACTTAGTTTTTTTTCAAAAATTTTGTTTTTCGACTTCTCTTCGCGGGTTTAGTTAGATACTTCAAGTCCTATTCTTTAACTCACTTCTTAACCTTAATATATTTTGTTTAGAGGTATTATTAGCCTCGTTTTGAACCCCACAAATGTTCCACGAAGATCATAAAACACCTCCTTTGAAGGTTTAATCATATTTACGAGGCATAAAGTCAATTATCTCATCCATAGCATTACAAAATACGTATGTATAGCTCTCGACACCTAAGTAAGCATTGCCCAACATCGTCAAGTGGGGTTAGGAAGATACGGGGTGTTACACCCTTGTCCTGGATCTTAAATCACTATTCCCGCTAATGCTCAAGTTATTAGATGAAGGTTTATAGCTTCATTTGAGCTATAACAGCAACATCAGAGAGAGTAATCTGGGATGGATATACCAACACTTGAATTTCAAGTCTATGTATTTCGCTTGCCTAAGGTGTTTGTTGTTATTTCCTTTTCCCAATCTCTACCTCTTTCTCGAGTAAGTCTAGAATACAGGCGAGTTTCTAATGTTTGCAACCATTGGATGATCAATCACAACTAAGGAAATAACAATACATGCATTCACACCAGTTCAGAATTGCTTTGCACTTAGCCCGTTTAGTTAATTCCTCATGGTTCACACAACCCTAGTTGATGTATTTAGCTACTCATGTTCACATGAGCACAATAAGAATTCAAGGATGAAAACATAATTGTAAACTCACAATAATGAAGAAACTCTCAAATCTCAATTATGAATAAAACCCTAGAATCAATATTCCAAGATTACAAAACCAATAATGTGTTTATAAGATCAAAATAATGAAAAACTATCTCAAAACAATATAAGGACTAACTCTCGCACATAGTACAATACACGGGTATATATAGATACAAGATGAATCCTATTCTAGATAATGTAGGAGACTAAAGTCGGCAATTTTCCACAGTAATGTGAATTGGTATCGTGGAACCAAGCCACGTCACTTGGGTCAGTTTTGTGGAAATTAGGAAACATAACACATCTCTGAAGTTGACTCACCTTACCCACCCACGTCACGTGGGTGGACTCACATCATGTTACTGTATGTCATGGAAATCAGGATCTTTCCCAGGCTGCAGAAGGTGTTTCACGGCACGTGAGTCCCTGCCGTGGGTCACTCCTTATATTCGACTTGGCTTTTTCTTCTTCATATGCTCCACTCTAATGCATGTTTCTTCATGTTTCCTCCATTTAGCCTCCAAAACATATCTTCATACAATATAGGAAAGAAAACATATCATACACACAAGATATACCCAAGTTATTGAATATTTTCCTTATTTTAAGCGTCAAAAGTGCCATGTGATTATGACACATCATGGTCCCCAAAGAAATTATAGAGGATGTTCTCATTAAGGCTGGTAAGTTAATTATTTCGGCTTACATTATTATTCTTGACTATGGTGCAGATTAGAGGGTATTAATCATATTGGGATGTCCATTCTAGGATATCGGTGGAGCTTTAATAGATGTTAGAGAGGGCACGCTCAAGATGAGATTGAGTGATGAAGAGGTGGTCTTCAAAGTGTACAAAGCACTCAACACACCCTCACATTATAAAGATCTATGCATGATAATAGCTATAGAAGTGGATAAGTGTGGGGTAGAGGAGTGCAAACCTCCTATTACCTCTTCACACTCTGTCATGAAATTTCCCGAACTGATGACTAAGCCTAAGGCTGAAAGGCTTAAATGGAATCCTGGAAAGGTGAATTTAAGATAAGCTATAGAGCTTGCGTGGAAGCATTCAAAAGTTCAGAGAAGAAAGAGAATATGGGGCCTTAAAGGGAGAAACATAATAAGAGGCTGTGGACGATGGTTGTTATATGAGTCATTCCACGATAATAAATCAGGTGCTACTTGGGAGGTAACCCAAGATATGGTAGTTTGTTATCATTTTTTTTATTTTTTGGGTATCACCTTTGGTTTTGGTTTTGTTTTGTATTGAGAGGTTGAAGGGAAGTCTGAGTACCTGAGATCTAAGCTAAGGAGCATGGCAAAAACTGATTGTGAGGACCTCCGGACCCATTTTTCACGCCTCAAATCCATTGGGGCGAACAGGGACCCATAGCCATAAAGGTCCGAGAGAACCAACCTATGATCGTGTACATTCATATGTATGTCATTAAGTGAAAAAAAATTCTGCCACTTGCAGATATAATATATAGATGATGGAAGTCATGTAAAGATATTCAAAATAGATACGAGACTTGGTTGTTGGGCCCACAACGTCTTAAAGGTAAGACACTTCTACGTTTGACTTTACAATGTCTACAAAGCCTCTAAAATATATATAACCATGACTAAGGTCGGGACAATTCCCCGCCTTATACAACTACTACAAAGTACTAAAATTATATACAAATGACTCGAAAAGCCCCGAATCAACCTGGAGCTCACCAATAGCCTGCAGATGACCCGTACCCTACTGTGAAGGTTTACTAGCTCTTGTGCCTACAGCAAGTAAAGCAGGTCCCCCAAGGGATGTCAGTACGAAAGAATGTATTGAGTATGTAAGGCTATAAGTAGCTGTATGAAATATAGGAACTCAAATAGAATTAAATACAAGTGAATACATAATACTGATATACCACCATACTGTATATGTGGAACCATGTACATTACATTCATTTCTTTCCTTTTACCTTCATATCAATACACATCATACAATTCCCGGGACCAACTGATCAGTGCCAAATAACATTGGGATCGGCTCAAGCTAGGCTTATGCCCCCAGAGCTACCACCCATAAATCAATAAATCATGTTTGGCTGGAGCTAGGTTTTCACCCCTAGAGCTACCCCCTGTATCCAATAATCCATCGGGATCGGCTCGAGCTAGGCTTTCGCCCCCAGAGCTACCACCCATACTCAACCAAATATGCATTACTTCATTTCTTTAATTTTTGTGAGATTGTTACATCGGTGGTCATAACATTATTGGAGATTTGGATCAATAGTCAACAAATAAGAGACACATAAATAAAAATTGTTAACAAACCGGAAACAAGTTTGGTAACGATGTGAACAATAGGTGCGGCCAAAGGACACAGAAAAGAGTAACCTTACATACCTTATCTTTCCAACACGTGGATACAAAATTTCAGCTCTTCCTTAAAGAGTTACTCTAGATTATGAATACATAATGGAGCTCACAATAAAAGCCAATTACATTACAAGTTCACAAGGCGATAATTAGCTACTTGACGGGAAGTAAAAATTATCCACCATCTCAAACACATGGTATATCATTCCACCTTCCTTTATACTGCCATATAACATAATTCCACCCTCCTACAATATAATTTACTGCCTCACAACAGCAACAATACCAAAACAGTCCACACATCAACATAGACATCACAAACCGATAGGATTTCACACCAAGTTTACACTTTACATTTCAACCTCAATACCACGTCACATATTTATTCCATCAATTCACCTAAATAAATTTCACAAAAACACACCAAAAACATTCCACAATGGTTTCAAGATTCGCATCAACATCACAAGAAAATATTCTCTTTCCATTACGCCACACGTTCCATGCACAATTACATATAAACATTTCCACAAGTCATACACAAGAGGTAACGAATTAGGGACAGAACCACACTTAAACATACTGAAATTTTATCCATATAATTCAATCCCTTCAAGACCTTAACTCCCCTTTCAAGTTTAAACCACATAGAAGGCTAATCCTTTAGCGACTAAGCAAAAGTGGACTGTTTCACAATAAGTTGACTGCTCAACACTTTTTAAACATAACCAACATGATATACACAACCTATTATGCATATAATATATTAATATATAAGGGTAAAGACTTACAAAAGCTTGCAAGTGGAAGATTTATCCAAAAATCCATAGGGAAAATTAGGGTGGCTAGGGTTTGAAAGAGGAGAAAGTATTTGATTGAAAATCTGATTTTTACAAGTGTGTTGTGTAGAAAAATGAGCTGAATTTCAGCCTTATATATCCCCTCCAAACCACCTCTCTCTATGGTGATCCTTAGCCAATTAGTTGGTCAAAAAGTCCAAGTAGATGATGTGTATACTTTGTCCATTTTTAAATGGATCATCTCCTTTTGGGCCCATGTCTTATTTACTTAATTTTGGGCCTCAATTGAGCCCATTAGCATAATATTAATTCAGCCCAATAAATTTAGTGGGTAATACACCAACTATCTCAAGTTTAAATAATTCCATAAATGTTAAGGTAGTCAAATAAGTTTGGAAATGTACGGGGTGTTACACCATTGATTGAGATAATGTTGTTAGTTAGGCTTAGAGGCCTCAGTGTGTATTTTCTAACCCTTGTTCTTAAATATATTTATTCTTTGGGAATAGAGCATTATTTCAAGTGTGGTATGAGAATCTTCCAATTTATTTAGGGTGACGTGCGCTATAGAATTTCTATTGTGATTTATTTGCAAGTTTTTAACTTAATTTTAATAATAAAAAAAAAGATTTTATCTTTTTTTTATTTTCAATTTTTGTATTTTATATATTTAGTAGAATCACACTTCACCCACCCCTTGATTTTTCTTTTCTAAGGGTAGCCCTTTGAACCCAGTATCTTTTTTGATTTTTAGGGGTAATCTTACATTTTTGTCTTTTGTAATAAATCAAGATCCTCTTACTAGGTGCGACATATGGTTATTTGATTCAAGTGGTGTTGAATTCTAAGGCATGATGAGAAAATTAAATGGCTTCTGTGAGACACCTAGGCTCTTTCATCTGACTCTTGTGTGATATTGTCTTAAACTTGAATTCTTGCAATTGCTTGAATGAGAGTATATAGGGATCCTTCTTTAGTTAAACATGTGTCAGGTGTGTTGAGGTTTTTGTTATATTCCATGATTGCATATTGATGTCTAGAACTTGCCTGGTGTTTTTCCAAAGCAAAATAAAGAATGTTGAGTTTAAGAGATGATATAAGTATTTCTTTGATAGCCATGTTTACATATGCTTTATCTACCCTTTATGCATGATCTTAATTTGCCCCGTTGAGCCTTTAGCATATTCCTTGGCTGACTTATATGTATCTTACTCCTTTTCTTTCAATAGACCATAACTTGATCAAAAACTCCTAAACACTTAAGTTGAAAAATTAAATTTGTGTATGAGTGAAAATTGAAGGGAAAAAGTGAATGTGAAGCCCTAAAGTAGTAGCTATTGGTGTGTTGAAAAGGTTTATGATAGGGATTAAAGTAAAATGTGTTAAAGTGTTTTGAAAAGACAATCTAATACTCCCTACTAAAGATGTGTAAGCTAACTTAAATAGAGGGTCAAAACAAAGAGAGTTATGGAAGGGAAAAGTTGTGAAAAATAGGTTGGTTGAAGATGAGCGTAATGGAAAGTGTGATGTATTAAAGCGCTTGGGAATGTTAGTCACTATTATTGACCAAAATAGTTCCTACTAGTCCCTTAGCCTACATTACAACCCGTAAAGTCCTACTTGATCTTGAGATTTGATATTCTGATATTAGTGGAGTACTACACTAAGGGCATGCTTATGGTTCATTTTATGTGACATGTGAATTCTTTGTGAGAGTGAGAAAAATTTAGAGGTCTTCCAGTCTATCCTTAGGAATATGAGGACTTTGCTTTGGCTTGTTGGATGTGCTTTTAAAGTTATCATGAGTGAAGAGGAAAAATTAGAGGTCTTCCAGTCTATCCTTAAGAATATGAGGACTTTACCTTTTGTATTAACTCTTGTGAATTGTTTGACATCAATTTTAAAGGTAGTCCATTTACATGGTGGAATAGTGTCATGACCCAAACCCATCACGAGTGGAACCCATACTATCCCTCCAGTGGGAGAACTATTTACCCCAAATAACCATCCATTCCACTAAACATATTCCAAATAAAACTAACTCCATTAATAAACCAATCTTTAAAAATGTTCTAATAATAATGGGAATAACAAATGCAAGAATATAGTCTAAAATGCCTCCAAGTCTAAAATATACTACACAAGTAAGGAGACAATGTAGAGTTACTCCAGAACAAGCAATTAAACCAAGACCACCCAATAATCCATTTACACAATAATAATTACAATAATCATGGATACCGATTTATATAAAGAAACCAAGTATATCAAGCAAACACGTAAACCCGGTTCCCACAAGAAACCAACATAACAAGTTAACACTTAAGCCCCATTCACTCAAGGAACCAACACAACAAGTAAACACATAAGCCCGGTTCACTCAAGAAACCAATATACAAGTAAACACATAGGCCAAGTTCACTTAATATACATGTAACACCCCGTATGTTTCGGAGTCTAGCTGACTACCGTAACAATTATGGAAATATGAAAACATGAGAGATTTGATGAATTATGTATTGAATTGTGGGAATTTAAAATTATTGGACAATTGGGCCCTAAATGAGGCCCAAATATCATGAGAAAGACATGGCCCAAAAGAGATTTTTGACCCATTCTTCCAATTTGCTCCATTTGACCAAATCAACCATTTCATTTAATGCCAAGGAAGAGATAAGAGTGACTTGAGGGACTATATAAAGAGAGAAAAATCAGATTTTTTATTGTACTTGGACTCTCATGCTTTTCTAGACATTACCAAAATTTCTTTTTGTCTCTCAAGAACCCTAAGTCATTCCTTTGGCCAAGATCATCCTTGTACAAGACTTGGTAAGTGTTTATTATGATGTTTTAATATATTTTATGCATGAGAGATGGTGTATATTATGTTTTTTATGTTGGTGGAGAATTGAGAAGTGCTCAGTGTGAAATGTTACATGTTTGCTAAATCGGAGGATGGTTTTATCTTGTAAACTTGAATATGTACTTGTGGTTTTGAAGGAAGTGAACTTGGTGGAGTAAATATTTACATGTGAGATGTGATTATAGTCTTACTTTTTTTTATTCTTGTGCATAACATTTGGAATTGTTGTTGCGATATTGGTTATGGATTTGGTGACGTATTGACCGTAAAGTGTAGTTTTGGGTGTTGTTATGTGTGTTGTGAGACCATGGCTGAATTTTGGTATTCAATATGATAAAAAATATGTCAAAATAAGTTTTTTTATGATCATGGACCATTCATGGCATTAAAAGACCCAAAAGAGGCTATTTCGGACAAAAATGGGCATCCGCCCCCGCAGAAGAGGGGAACTTTGGAAAATAACATTTTTGAGCTTTTGGAACATTATTCATGAATATGAGACCTGTGATTCACAATTGATCAACGATTAGGAAATATATGATAATGACCATTGATAACCGGATATAGAATACCTTAGCACATTTCGGGATGGGACAAGCGTAATGTCAATGTGAATACTATTTGCCACAAAAAAATACGGACAGAGTAACCTTACATACCTTGTATTCTCAATACGAATATACAATCCTATAGGTGCATACAATAGTCCTGCTCCTTATTTATGTGTCACTCTACAACACAAATATATAACGGGATTAACATTAACCATCAACTACCTTACAAATGCATATAACATCAATGAGTTACATGTTTGCCTTTAAACATGCCACTTCCCCTTGACAAAACCATTGATGAAATTATTATTCCAAAAATCCCCCAATATTCCATACATTGACCAATACATGATAATCGATACATTTCACCAAAAGACTTCTCCTTTACACTTTCTTATCGACACCACATCACAAATAATCCATCAAATTACCTTAATACACCTCATAGCACATATCGGCCAAAATCCCACAATTTATACTTTTAGAAAAATAACAATTTTAATAACAAAATCACACCATACATGTTCATATTTTATCCATACCATGCTCTTCCATCAAAGGCACAAGTCATAATTCAAGCTTGAATCTCATTGATCACAAATCTTATATAAAAACACAAAGTACCATGTCCACCATTTCCAAGCATAACCAACATGATATACAGAATCTCCCATGCATATAATATGTTAAACCATAATAATAAACACTTACCCAAGCTTGAAAAGTGATGATCTTCTCTAAAAGTTGACTTAGGGTTTTGAGAGCTAAAGGGGTTCTCTTGAAATGTTTTAGAGAAACATAGAAATACATGTGTGTTTATAATGGATAAAAATCAGAATTTTACCCCTTTATATAGGCCCTCAATTTACATCCTTATCCACTCTTTTGCATTAAATGTTATATCTAGAAGGTCAAATGGAAGAATGGGTCACTTGACCCATTTGGGCCATGTATTTCTTCCACTTTTGGGCCTTAATTTGGGCCCAATAACATATTTCAAATTAGCCCACCAATATTGATGCATAATCCATCATATATCTCGTGTTTAAATAAGTCCATAATATCACGACAATATTCTCTTACGAGATTCTCATTCGTCGTCTCAATCGCAAAAATAGAAATTCTAGTCGTCCATGGCTTCCTTGAACATTTATGATACCTACTTGTGTTTCATGATTTGATCATGTAGGGGTATGTTGAAGTGTATTGAAGTATTTTAAGATTTAAAAATTCTCAAAGAACTCCAAAGAACCAAAAGAAACCATCTAAGAATCTACGTAGAATTGCATTGCGAAACGAGTCCGGAAGGGGAGTGGCGCAAATTTCCATGCTTTGCTAAATTTTTCGGCCATTTTTCCAACACTTTCATATCTTCCAATACCTTATCAAAAAACTACAAAATACTTACTTAGTGATCTCAATCATCAAGTAAACATGACTCCAAGTCACCAAATGAGGTTAGAATGTGTACGGGGTATTACACAAATGCTCCAGGAAATCACAAAACACATCCTACAAAGGTCTAATCACATATACGAGGGCCAACTTCAATTATCTCATAAATAGCATTACCCAATACATACTTATAGCTCTCGACACCTAAGTAACCATTATTTAATGTTTTCAAGTAGGGTTGGGGAGGTACGGGGTGTTACATTCTTCCCCCCTTGGAACATTGGTCCTCGAATGTTAATAGTATCACTTCAATTACGACAAATGCATTTCTATATTAGCATACATATACATAAACACTTAATGCTCATAATACTTACTTGTTAGAACTCCATTCCCGCACTTTGAACTATTTCATCCATTTGAAATAGATAGGGATACTTGGATTTCATCACTTCTTCCGCTTCCCATGTGACCTCCTCTACTTGTTGATTTCGCCATAATACCTTTACGAAAGTGTTGCGACCCATCTATACACGCAAGTGTACGTGATCGTGCAAGTAATAAAGTGACTCCTTTTAAAGAGCCGAATATCGAACCCAAGGGACTTTCGTCAACAGAAATCAACTCTAGTTAGCAAACTATAATTCAAAACTAGTGTTGCGAGAACGACAATAGATTTGGTGCTTAAAATTTAATGATTGCGGACTAAGAACTCCTATCTTCGCTACCGTAACTTTGGTTTTCGCAAATATGCTTGAAAAATCAATGTAAAGTAAATTCTCAGGGCTAAGGCACCCTGAACATCATCTCTTGAGCATAATTGTTACTGGTTTAAGCATTTTGAGTAGTTTATCGTGGTTATCGATCCCAAGGTTAATTTTACAACTATATTCATCTCCAAATTATAATTGTCTACTAGAACTTAGAAACCTACCTACATTCGTGAGTGGTGATAAGCTTAACCAATTCTAGAGCATTCAAGCTTTCTTCTTGTAATTGACCAAGTGTGGGTGGTTAGGTACCTCTCGGTCCTAACCACATGTCAATCCCTTAGAATTACTTCTCCAAGACAGACCACACTTCATATATTCAAGTTTTATCTCTCAGTTTCTCTCTCGAGCTCACTTCAAGACAAGAAATATATTCCAATGGTAATCAAACATCAAAATAATGAATTTTAGAATGTATGAATAACCACTTTATAATAAACTCCAGCAAAAACCAATACAATTAACCCAAGAGATTCTTGTTCTTGGCCTTAACCCCAAGAATGAGGGATTTTAGCCACTCATAATGTTTATCAACATCCACAAGTAATAAATACTCTAAGAATTAATTAAAACTGAAAAGGAGAAGAATGGAACCTAATTTAGATGCCCAAAAATGCCCAAAAATATTCTAAGGATGATGGAATGTGATACAATAACTCAAAATCCCTCTTTATAGACCCAAGTCGAGGCAAAAATCGGCCAAAAAGCGGCCCGGCACGCCATTGGGCGCGCCTAGCACTTAGGCAGATTTTGCCTCAGCAAAAAGGTGCTCCCAGGCGGCGTGGCACACTGGCCAGCGCGCCTGGGCACTGCCTAGGCTAGTGGAATTTTTGCCAAATGCGGCCTGGCACGCTGCCTAGCGCGCCAGGCCCCCTTTTTTTGTAATTTTTTGCTTTTGTCGACTTCTCTTCGCAGATTTGGATGGATTCTTCAAGATCAACTCTTTGGCTTGTCTCTTAGCTTCAATATTCTTCACTCGTAGCTCTTCCAAGCCTCACTTTCCATGCCAAACATGCTCCAAAAAGTAACAAATTCCACCTACAAGAGTCTAATCATATTGGTTAGCACACTATCCCATTTTCCATCAAAAACTTATATAATACACAAGTATTGTTCTCAAAACTAAGGTAATCATGGGTTAAAGTTGCTACTAAGGCATATAAATACGCCTTAGATTAGAAAGCTATGTCTTTATTCCTCAATCTGTTTACTTGTCGATCTAGGATAGCAATGAGTACCTCTTCATAAGTAAGATCCTTTGTCATTTGAACATCGTCAATTGGAACAATACGAGATGGATCTCCTATGCATTTTTGAAGCATCGAAACATGAAATACTGGGTGGACTGAGGAAAGTTCTTGAGGTAGTGCTAATTCATAAGCAACTTGCCCAAATCTTCTAAGAATTTCATATGGGCTTATGTAACGTGGACTCAATTTCCCTTTCTTTTCGAACCGCATTACCCCTTTCATCGGTGACACCTTTAAAAATACCTAATCACCTATGGAGAATTCAAGACCTCTTCTTCTAACATCGGCATATGACTTGTGACGACTTTGAGCCGTTTGTAACTGCTGTTGGATCACTTTAACCTTCTCCATAGCCTGATGAATAATATCTGGCCCAAGTAAAGAAGTTTCACCCGCTTCAAACCATCCAATTGGTGATCTACATTTCCTTCCGTACAAGGCTTCATAAGGTGCCATTTTAATACTTGAATGATAGTTATTGTTATACGCAAATTCAGTAAGAGCCAAATGGTCATCCCAACTGCCTTGAAAATCTAACATGCATGCTCGTAGCATATCTTCAAGTGTCTGAATAGTACGTTCTGCTTGTCCATCAGTATGAGGATGGAAGGCTATACTCAAATTTACCTGTGTACCCAAACTCTGCTGAAAAGATCTCTAAAAGTATGCTGTGAACTGTGCTCCTCTGTCTGATATAATGGAAAGAGGAATACCATCCAATCTTACTATCTCTTTCACATACAACTTCACATAATTCTCAGCTGTATAGGTGGTCTTGACTGGTAGAAAATGTGCTGATTTGGTAAGCCTGTCCACTATAACCCATATAGAATCAAACTTCCGCAATGTACGAGGCAAACCTGTAATGAAATCCATATTAATCATATCCCATTTCCAGACTGGAAGATTGATACATTGCATGTAACCTCTCGATTT
The DNA here is from genome assembly GCA_031232105.1 of Capsicum rhomboideum. Classification (NCBI taxonomy): domain Eukaryota; kingdom Viridiplantae; phylum Streptophyta; class Magnoliopsida; order Solanales; family Solanaceae; genus Capsicum; species Capsicum rhomboideum. Next base: position 64,259,420 of record CP124718.1, read on the forward strand.
CTGATGTTCCACTTTCACTTGTTGACAATTCGGGCATTGCGCGACAAATTATGCAATGTTCTTTTTTATATTTCCCTACCAATACACTTCTTTCAATTCATGGTACATTTTAGTAGCACCTGGATAAATAGAATAGCGCGAATGATGCGCCTCTGTCATAATTTGTGTCCTCAACTCATCTACGTCCGGTACACATAATCTCTCTTGACATTGAATTACCCCTTCTTGTGTAAGATCAAATGCCTTGGTCAAATTCTGCTGTACATTTTCCTTTAGTTGTAATAAAATAGAATCCGCAGACTGCTTCTCTTTCACTTCGGCTATCAAGAAGGATTCTGCTGCATTTTGCACAATAACCCTTTCATCTGGAGATTCAATAAGTCAAACTCCCAAGCTGGCTAGTTGATGTAGATCTTTGATTATCTCTTGCTTTTCAGTCAACTGGCCACTAGTGTTTTCTACTTCCTTGCGGCTCAATGCATCAGCTACTACATTTGCTTTACCTGGATGATAAAGAATATCAATATCATAGTCTTTTAAGAGCTCTAACCACCTTCGTTGCCTCAAATTGAGTTCCTTCTGCTTAAAGAGATATTGCAAACTTTTGTGATTCGTATTGATATCAACATAAACTCCATATAAATAATGACGCCATATCTTTAAAGCAAAAACTACCGCTGCCAATTCAAGATCATGTGTGGGATAATTTTTCTCATGTGGCCATAACTGTCGTGAGCCATATGGTATGACATTACCGTGTTGCATCAACACACATCCGAGGCCAACCCCGGAAGTATCACAATACACTACATAACCTTCGGTACCTTCGGGAAGCACTAAAACTGGTGTGGAAGTTAATTTATCTTTCAACCTTTGGAAGCTTTTCTCGCACGCATCATTCCACTGAAATTTTACTGCCTTATGTGTAAGCTTTGTTAACGGTGCATCAATAGAGTAAAAACCTTCCAAAAATCTTCTGTAATAACCTGCCAGTCCAAGAAAACTACGAATTTCTTTGGGTGTCGTAGGTATTGGCCAATTTTTCACTGCTTCAATCTTCTGTGTATTAACCTGTATACCTTTATTTGACACAATGTGGCCCAAGAATGCAACTGATTTTAATCAAAACTCACACTTGGAGAACTTGGCATACAACTTATTCTCATGAAGAATATGTAACACCTGCCATAAGTGATTAGCATGGTCCTTCGGTGTTCTGGAATAAACTAGGATGTCATCTATAAACACCGTGACGAACACGTCCAGAAATGGCTTAAACACCCTATTCATCAAATCCATGAACACAGCTGGTGCATTTGTTAGTCCAAATGACATAACTAAAAATTCATAATGACCATACCGTGTTCGGAAAGCTGTCTTGGGCACATCTTCTTCTCTAACTCTGACTTGATGGTAACCCGACCTCAAGTTGATCTTTTAAAAACACTTGGCACCCTGTAACTGATCAAACAAATCATCAATTCAAGGGAGGGGATATTTGTTCTTGATCGTCACCTTATTCAATTATCGATAGTCGATGCACATTCTCAACGTGCCATCTTTCTTCCGTAGAAATAATACCGGCGCACCCCACGGAGACATACTAGGCCTAATGAAGCCTTTGTCTAGTAAATCATTCAATTGCTCCTTCAATTCACGCAATTCTTCTGGAGCCATTCTATATGGAGGAATAGAAATAGGCTGAGTGCCTGGAATCACATCAATGCCAAATTCTACTTCCCGTTCTAGGGGGTAAGCCTGGAAGATCCTCTGAGAATACATCAAGAAATTCATTGACCACTGGAACCGACTGCGGAGTTAGTGGTTCCACCTCAGTATATTTCACCCGTACTAGATGACATATATAACCCTTAGCAATCATTTTTCTGGCTTTCAAAATGGAAATAAATCTTCCTCGTGGTGCCCCTACATTACCCTGCCATTAAAGAACATTTTCTTGCAGAAAACAAAATTGCACCTTCTTGGCCCGGCAATCTACCGTAGCATAACAAGAGGCCAACCAATCCATTCCCATGATCACATAAAAATCCACCATTTCTAATTCAATGAGATCAGCCAATGTATCATGACCACACACAGTTACCACACAGTTACGATATACTCCCTTTGCAATAATATATTCACCAACCGGTGTAGACACTTCAATTGAATTAATTAATAATTCTGGTGCCTTTGCAAGTTTCGCGGCAACCAATGGAGTAACATAGGGAATTGTAGAAGCGGGTTCAATCAATGCATATACATTATATGAGAATATGGATAATGTACCTGTGACAACATCAGGGGAAGCCTCTGAATTTTGTCGGTCCACTAAAGCATAAGTTTGATTCTAGACCCCGCTAGTACTGGCTGCTCCTCTGGCACCCCTACCACGGCTAACAGGCCGCACACCTCGGCCTAGTGAAGGAACCGATGCTGATGACGCAATGGCCGATCTTGCCGGTCGTGCTATACCACCCATGCTCCTATGGGGACACTCTCTCAGCATGTGTCCTGTCATGCCGCACCAGAAACAAGCATTTATCCCCACTCTGCATGTACCTATATGAATACGCCCGCAGTGCTGACACTGCTGACAAGGAAAACCTGCTGCCTGTGATCCGTGACCTCCACTACTCTGCCCAGCTGGAGCACCTCTAAACCCTCTAAACTAAGAGTGTGCACCGGCTGTGGAATGCAAGAACGATGGTCTAGGTGGTCTAGGAAACATACGGGGCCTAGATCCTCCTTGGTACATCATAGGTGGTCCCATAGGTCTAGCCCTTTTGGACTGTCCCCTATCAAATTCATGTACCCTTCGTCTCTGCCTTTGATCTTCCATTTTTTGGGCGAAGGCCAGAATTCTCGCTATATCCATGTCTTTGTTCAAGGCAGCAATAGTGCAATCCCGTACAAAATATGGCTCTAGTCTGTCCACGTATCGATGGACTCTATCTGTCATTGTAGCCACCACATTTGGCACATATCGAGCCAGGGAATTAAATTGCAAGCTATATTCTCTAACACTCAAATTTCCTAAATGGAGATTTAGAAACTGATCCGCATATGCCTCACAGATCTCATAGGGAAAGTAATGGTCAAGGAATGCCACTTTAAACTCTTCCCACATAGGTAGATTAGCACCAATATCACGGGATTTCTTCCAATCCTCGTACCACAATATTGCCTCTCCTTTCAATCTTTACGCAGCAAGTTCAACTATCTCTACCCCCGTCACGTGTATAACTTCCAAGGCCTTCTGAATTTGATCCACAAAGTCCTGTGGATCTGCTTTTGGATCTGACCCTGTGAAGATAGGAGGGTCCAGTTTCAAGAAATCCTGTGTTCTACGACTTGCCACTCTAGCCTCATCATCATCATGTGTCATTGGACCAGCTCATCCTTGACTCTAGGCTGCCACTAACTATGTTAACATAGGAACTGCATTTCTAAGATCCTGATCTGTGGCATTCATTAGGGGTTCTGCGGGTACGTTTCTACCAACTGGCTCCTCCGAAGCTGGAAAAGTAAACGAAGACCGTGATGAAATTTCAGAATTTGCTCCACCTTGACAAGCTTGGTCAGGTGGTAGTCTACTCATTCCTTCTTCAGCAGGCACATCTACCTGCTTCCCTTTACCTCTACCTCTTCTCGTGATTGGCATTTTGACTATACCAAAGAAAAATAATTACCATGATCAGATTCAATTCAACTGACAACACTAGCTCTATTGCACGATCTAGAAGTGAAGAAAATAAACAACATCCTAAATGTCCCGTAGCCCTCCTACTTATAAATGTGGTGCACAACACATCAAAAAGTAAGACTCTACTCAGACGCGGCTTTGTAGACGCCCTTAGACCGACCTGCTCTGATACCACTTTTGTCACGCCCCGAATCCTATCGGGACGGTTTGGCACTCGTAGCCGACAAGGCCCGAGAGAACCAAGCTTTGTCTCTATTCAATCATATGCATGCCATAAGAAAACCCATAATCACATAATAGCTATAGATACCAACAATGGAATTCATGGAACATGATATATATATACATATGCAAAACTTGGCCGTTGAGTCCACCAAGTCAAGAACGAAATATCCCTTCTACATTTATACACCCACATCCGTCTACAAAAGCCTCTAACAAATGCATTGACCAAAATGAACTAAAAATCGGGACAAGTCCCCGCTTTATACAACATGTACAACACCAAAACATATGTACAACTGTGACTCGAAGGATCCCCAAACTAACTGGAGCTCACCAAAGATCTACAACACTGGCAACCTACTGTGGAGGCCTACTAGTACCTGCGCCTGCAGCAAGTAAGGTAAATTCCCCAAGAGGGGTCAGTACGAAGAATGTACTGAGTATGTAAGGCCATATGAAACTTGTAAGATATGAAAATATGTCAAGAACTCAAGTTCAAATGCATAACCAATATCGATAAGTCACAATGTAGATGAGTCACTATTCTGTACTTTGGAAACCATGTATTTTGCTTTCATTACTTTCCTTGTATCTTTGCTTCCATGATTATTCATCTTTGCCTTTGACCTGTGATACCCGGGCCCCGACTGAACAGTGGGTTTTAAACACAACATAGCGTTATGTTGGGATCAGCTCGAGCTAGGCTTATTCCCCTAGAGCTGCCACCCTATGAATCAATATATATATCGGGATCGGCTCGAGCTAGGTTAGTACCTCTAGAGTTGCCACCCATACAACATTTCAGGTTCTGCTCGAGCTAGGTTATTACCCCTAGAGCTGGCCCCTGTCAGGATCGGTCCGAGCTAGGCTTATGCCCCTAGGACTGCCCCCTGATCCAACAACCTCGGGATCGGCTTGAGATAGGCATTTTGCCCCCAAAGCTGCCACCCATACTTGATCATTGACCATATATGCATTACTTTGTTTATTACTTTGAGATTGATACCATGATAGTCATAACTTTACTTGAAGCTTTGGACCATTAACTAATGAGTGAGGGATATGTGAATAAATATTGTTGGAAACATAGCCTTATTGTAAACACATCACCATTGGAACCATTAGACAATAATCAATGAACAAGATACATGAGTATAACCACTAGTGGAACTTTGGAACATAACATTTTTGAGCTTTTGGAAAATTATTCATGAATATGAGACATGAGATTCACAATTGATCAACGAGTAGGAAATATATGATAATGACCATTGATAACCGAATATACAATACCTTAGCACATTTCGGGATAGGACAAGCGTAATGTCAATGTGAATACTATTTGCCGCAGAAAGATACGGACAGAGTAACCTTACATACCTTTTATTCTCAATACGAATATACAATACTAGTGGTGCATACAATAGTTCCTCTCCTTATTTATGTGTCACTCTACGACACAAATATATAACGGGATTCACATTAACCATCAACTACCTTACAAATGCATATAACAACAATGAGTTACATGTTTGCCTTTAAACATGCCACTTCCCCTTGACAAAACCATTGATGAAATTATTATTCCAAAAATCCCCCAATATTCCATACATTGACCAATACATGATAATCGATACATTTCACCACAAGACTTCTCCTTTACACTTTCTTATCGACACCACATCACAAATAATCCATCAAATTACCTTAATACACCTCATAGCACATATCGGCCAAAATCCCACAATTTATACTTTTAGAAAAATAACAAGTTTAATAACAAAATCACACCATACATGTTCATATTTTATCCATACCATGCTCTTCCATTAAAGGCACAAGTCATAATTCAAGCTTGAATCTCATGGATCACAAATCTTATATAAAAATACAAAGTACCATGTCCACTATTTCCAAGCATAACCAACATGATATACATAATCTCCCATGCATATAATATGTTAAACCATAATAATAAACACTTACCCAAGCTTGAAAAGTGATGATCTTCTCTAAAAGTTGACTTAGGGTTTTGAGAGCTAAAGGGGTTCTCTTGAAATGTTTTAGAGAAACATAGAAATACATGTGTGTTTATAATGGATAAAAATCAGAATTTTACCCCTTTATATAGGCCCTCAATTTACATCCTTATCCACTCTTTTGCATAAAATGTTATATCTAGAAGGTCAAATGGAAGAATGGGTCATTGACCCATTTGGGCCATGTATTTCTTCCACTTTTGGGCCTTAATTTGTCCCAATAACACATTTCAACTTAGACCACCAATATTCATGCATAATCCATCATATATCTCGTATTTAAATAAGTCCATAATGTCACAACAATATTCTCTTACGAGATTCTCATTTGTCGTCTCAATCGCAAAAATAGAAATTCTAGTCGTCCATGGCTTCCTTGAACATTTATGATACCTACTTGTGTTTCATGATTTGATCATGTAGGGGTATGTAGAAGTGTATTGAAGTATTTGAAGCTTTAACAATGCTCAAATAACTCCAAAGAACCAAAAGAAACCATCTAAGAATCGACGTAGAATTGCGTTGCGAAACGAGTCCAGAAGGGCACAATCTTTGTGCCTTGCGCCACTGCTGCAAAGCAAGGCAGTGGCTCAAGAAATGCTCCCCCTATGAATCAGGTGGATTGTGCCACACCCCCTGAAACAGGGAGTGGCGCAAGTTTCCATGCTTTGCTGAATTTTTCGGCCATTTATCCAACACTTGCATATCGTCCAATACCTTATCAAAACACTACAAAATACTTACTTAGTGATCTTAATCATCAAGTAAACATGACTCCAAGTCACCAAATTAGTGTAGAATGTGTACAGGGTATTACACAAATGCTCCACGAAATCACAAAACACCTCCTACGAAGGTTTAATCACATATACGAGGGCCAACTTCAATTATCTCATCAATAGCATTACCCAATACATATTTATAGCTCTCAACACCTAAGTAACCATTATTTAATGTCATCAAGTAGGGTTGGGAAGGTACGGGGTGTTACAGTTATGAAGGAGTAATTGTGACGGAATGATAAAGAGAAAAGCGTAAAGGGTAAGTATACTGTGTAATGCTCTCGATGTATGATATCTTGGTCAATGTGCGTAATGTTATGGTGTTGTTGATATAATAAGGCCTTGGATTATATTGTAAGGGGTGACATGATGTTATATGGCAGTCATATAGTTCATTGTCACCTTGTACACCTGTATAGTAACTAGTTGCTAATGTAAGCTCCGATATGTACTTGTATTGTAGAGTCAGACATAAAGAAGAGGCTGGACTATTGTGTTCATACATAGGCTTGTGAATTCATACTTGGACGTGAAGGTATGTAAGGTTACTCTGTCCGTTTCTTTCTGCAGCAAATAGTATTCACATTGACATTACACTTGTTCCAACCCAAAATGTGCTAAGGTATCCTATATCCGGTTAGAAATGGTCATTATCATATATTTCCTACTCATTGATCAATTATGAATCACATGTCTCATATTCATGGTTAATTTTCCAAAAGTCCAATATGATTATGTTCCAATGTTTCAATAGTGATTATACTCTTGTCTCTTGTTCATTGATTATTGTCCAATGGTTCCAATAGTATTATGCTCCCATGAAGGCCATGTTTCCAACAATGTTTATTCACATGTATCTCACTCATGGGTTAATGATCCAAAGCTTCAAAGTAAAGGATGACTATCATTGTAGCAATCTCAAAGTAATGAATAAAGTAATGCATATATGGTTAATGATCAAGTATGGGTGGCAGCTTTGGGGGTGAAATGCCTAGCTCAAGCCGATCCCAAGATTTTGGATAAGGGGGCAGTCCTAGAGGCAGAAGACTAACTCGGACCAAACCTGACAGGGGGCATCTCTAGAGGTATAATCCTAGCTCGAGCTGAACATGATATGTTGGTTTATGGGTTACAGCTCTAGAGGTAATAACCTAGCTCGACCCAAACCCAATGCTTTGATTCTAGGGTAGCAGCTCTAGGGGCATAAGCCTAGCTCGAGCCGATCTCAACATAACGTTATGTTATGTTTAAAACCCACTGTTCAGTAGGGGCCCGGGTATCACATGTCACAGGCAAAGATGTATAATCATAGAAGCAAAGATGCAAAGAAAGTAATGAAAGCAAAATACATGGTTCCCAAAGTACAGTATAATGACTTATTCATATTGATCATTTATTGTATTTGAGTTCATTGACATGCATACATATCATACAAGTTTCATATGGCCTTACATACTCAGTACATTTCTCGTACTAACCCCTCTTGGGGGATTTACCTTACATGTTGTAGGTGCAGGTACTAGTAGGCCTCCAAAGTAGGTTGCCAGTTGTTGCAAATCATTGGTGAGCTCCAGTTAGTTTGGGTCTTCTCCGAGTCACACTTGTATATGTATTTTGGTATTGTACATGATGTATAAAGCGGGGACTTGTCCCAACTTTTATTTTATTTTGGTCAATGCATTTGTTAGAGGCTTTTGTAGACGGATGTGGGTGTATAAATGTAAAAGGTACATGTCATTTTTGACTTGATGGCCTCAACGGCCAAGTTTCATATATGTATATATGTTACATGTTCCATGAATTTTCGTTGTTAGCATTATAAGCTCCTACAAGATAAGGGTGTTTTTGATGGCATGCATGCGAATGAACATAAGCACAGTTTGGTTCTCTCGGGGCTTATCGATTATGGGTGCCAATCATGTCTCGATGGGATTTGGGGCATGACAAAAGTGGTATCAGAGTAGGTCGTTTTAAGGGCGTCTACAAAGCCGAGTCTGAGTAGAGTCTAACTTATCGATGGGTTGTGCACCACATTTATAAGTTGGAGTCTACGGGACATTTAGGATGTTGTTTCTGTTCTTCACTTCTAGATCGTTCAATAGAGCCAGTGTTGTAAGTTGAATTGTATATGATCATGGAAATTGTTTTTCTTTGGTATAGTTAATATGCCAATCACGAGAAGAGGTAGAGGTAAAGGTAAACAGGTGGATGTGACTACTGAAGAAGGAATGAGTAGACTACCACCTGACCAAGCTAGTCAAGGTGGAGCAAATGCTGAAATTTCATCGCGGTCTTCGTCTACCTTTCCAGCTCCGGAGGAGCCAGTTGGTAGAGAAGTACCCGTAGAACCACCAATGAATGCCACAGATCAGGATCTTAGAAATGCAGTTCATATGTTGACACAGTTAGTGGCTGCACAAAGTCAAGGACGAGCTGGTCCAATGACACATGATGATGATGCATCTAGAGTGGCGAGTCGCAGAACACAGGATTTTCTGAAACTGGACCCTCCTATATTCACAGGATCAGATCCGAAAGCAGATCCACAGGACTTCGTGGATCAAATTCAGCGGGCTCTGGAAGTTATGCATGTAATGGGGGTAGAGATAGTTGAACTTGCTATGTACAGATTGAAAGGAGAGGAAATATTGTGGTACGAGGATTGGAAGAAATCCCGTGATATTGGTGCAAATTCACCAAATTGGGAAGAATTTAAAACAACTTTCGTTGATCATTATCTTCCTTATGAGATCCATGAGGCACGTACGGATCAGTTTCTAAATCTCCGTCAGGGAAATTTGAGCGTGAGGGAATATAGTTTGCAATTTAATTTCTTGGCTCGATATGCGCCAAATGTTGCGGCTACAATGACAGATAGAGTCCATAGATACATGGACAGGTTAGAGCCATATTTGGTAAGGGATTGCACCATTACTGCCTTGAACAAAGACATGGACATAGCGAGAATACAAGCCTTCGCGCAGAAAATGGAAGATCAAAGACAGAGAAGAAGGGTACATGACTTTGACAGGGGATAGTCCAAAAGGGCTAGACCTATGGGATCATCTGCGATGTCCCAAGGAGGGTCTAGGCCCCGTATGTTTCCTAGAAAACCTAGGCCATCGTTCTCTCATTCGACAACAGATGCTCACTCTCAGTTTTGAGGGTTTAGAGGTGGTTCATCTGGGCAGAGTAGTGGAGTTCCCAGATCACAGGCAGCAGGCTTTCCTCGTCAGCAGTGTCAGCACTGCGGGCGTATTGATGTAGGTACATGTCAAGTGGGGAAAAATGCTTGCTTTTGGTGCGGTATGACGGGGCACATGATGAGAGAGTGTCCCCAGAGGAGAATGGGTGGTATAGCACGATCGGCAGGATCGGCCGTTGCATCATCAGCATCGACTCCTTCTTTGGGCCGAGGTGTACAGCTTGTGGGCCGTGGGAGGGGTGCTAGAGGAGCATCCAATACTAGTGGGGTCCAGAATCTCACTTATGCTTTGATGGACCGATAAAATTCAGAGGCTTCTCCTGATGTTGTCACAGGTACATTATCCATAGTCTCATATAATGTATATGCATTGATTGACCCTGGTTCTACATTTTCCTATGTTACTCCATTGGTTGATGCGAAATTTGCAAAGGCACCAGAATTATTAATTAAATCAATTGAAGTGTCTACACCGGTTGGTGAATATATTGTTCCAAAAAGAGTATATCGTAACTGTGTGGTAACTGTGTGTGGTCATGATACGTGGGTCGATCTCATTGAACTAGACATGGTGGATTTTGTGTGATAATGGGGATAGATTGGTTGGCTTCTTTTTATGCCACGGTTGATTGCCGGGCCAAGAAGGTACATTTTCATTTTTCAGAGGAAAATGTTCTTGAATGGCAGGGTAATATAGGGGCACCACGAGGAAGATTTATTTCCTATCTGAAAGCTAGGAAAATAATTGCTAAGGGTTATATATGCCATTTAGTACGGGTGGAAGATACTGAAGTGGAACCACTAACTCCGCAGTCGGTTCCAGTGGCCTGTGAATTTCTAGATGTATTCCCAGAGAATCTTCCAGGGTTACCCCCAGAATGGGAAGTAGAATTTGGCATTGATGTGATTCCAGGCACTCAGCCTATTTCTATTCCGCCATATAGAATGGCTCCAGCAGAATTACATGAATTGAAGGAGCAATTGAAAGATTTGCTGGAAAAGGGCTTCATTAGACCTAGTGTGTCCCCGTGGGGTGCACCGGTATTATTTGTACGGAAGAAAGATGGCACATTGAGAATGTGCATCGACTATCGATAATTGAATAAGGTAACGATCAAGAACAAATATCCCCTCCCTCGAATTGATGATTTTTTTGATCAGTTATAGGGTGCCAGGTGTTTTTCAAAGATCGATTTGAGGTCGAGTTACCATCAAGTCAGAGCGAGAGAAGAAGATGTCCCCAAGACAGCTTTCCGAACACAGTATGGCCATTATGAATTTCTACTTATGTCATTTGGACTAACAAATGCACCAGCTGTGTTCATGGACTTGATGAATAGGGTATTTAAGCCATTTCTGGACGTGTTCGTCACGGTATTTATGGATGAAATCTTGGTTTATTCAAGATCACCAGAGGACCATGCTAATCACTTACGACAAGTATTGCAAACACTCCGTGAGCGTAAGTTGAATGCAAAGTTCTCCAAGTGTGAGTTTTGGTTAAACTCCGTCGCATTCTTAGGTCATATTGTGTCAGATTAAGGGATACAAGTTGATACACAGAAGATTGAAGCGGTGAAAAAATGGCCAAGACCTACGACACCCACAAAAATCCGTAGTTTTATTAGACTGGCAGGTTATTATCGAAGATTTGTGGAAGGTTTTTCCTCTATTGCTGCACCGTTAACAAAGTTTACACATAAAGCAGTTACATTTCAGTGGAATAATGTATGTGAGAAAAGCTTCCAAGAGTTGAAAGATAAATTTTCCTCTACACCAATTTTAGTACTTCCTGAAGGTACCGAAGGTTATGTAGTGTATTGTGATGCTTCCAGGGTTGGCCTCGGATGTGTATTGATGTAGCACAGTAATGTCATAGCATATGCTTCACGATAGTTGTGACCACACGAGAGAAACCATCCCACACATGATCTTGAATTAGCAGCGGTGGTCTTTGCTTTAAAGATATGGCATCATTATTTATATGGAGTGCATGTTAATGTCTATACGGATCACAAAAGTTTGCAATATCTCTTTAAGCAGAAGGAACTCAATTTTAGGCAACGAAGGTGGTTAGAGCTTTTAAAAGACTACGATATTGATATCCTTTATCATCCAGGCAAAGCAAATGTGGTAGCCGATGCATTGAGCCGCAAGACAATATAAAGAACTACTGACCAATTGATAGAAAAGAAAGAGATAATCAAATATATACATCAATTAGCCAGCTTGGGGGTTCGTCTTCTTGAATCCTCAGATGAAGCAGTTATTATGCAAAATGCGGCTGAATCTTTGTTAATAGCTGAGGTGAAAGAAAAGTAGTTTGCAGATCCTATGGTAATGTAGTTAAAGGAGAATGTCGAACAGAATTTGACAAAGGCATTTGATCTTACACAGGAAGGGGTGCTCAAATGCCAAGGTAGAGTATGCGTTCTCGATGTAGATGAACTGCAGAAATGAATTATGATGGAGGCGCATCATTCATGCTATTCTATCCATCCAGGTGCTACTAAAATGTATCATCATTTAAAAGAAGTGTATTGGTGAGGAAATATGAAGAAGAATATTGCAGAATTTGTCGCTCAGTGCCCGAATTGTCAACAAGTAAAGGTAGAGCATCAGAAACCAGGAGGTTACATGCAATGTCTCAATCTTCTAGTCTGGAAATGGGATATGATTAATATGGACTTCATCACAGGTTTTCCTCATACACTGTGGAAATTTGATTCTATATGGATTATACTGGACAGGCTTACCAAGTCCGCGCATTTTCTACCAGTCAAGACAACTTATACAGCTGAGGATTATGCAAAGTTATATGTTAAAAGATAGTGAGGTTGCATGGTATTCCACTTTCCATTATATCAGACAGAGAAGCACAGTTCACAGCGCACTTTTGGAGATCTTTTCAGCAGAGTTTGGGCACACAGGTGAATTTGAGTACGGCTTTCCATCCTCAGACTGATGGACAAGCAGAACGTACTATTCAGACACTTGAAGATATGCTATGAGCTTGTACGTTAGATTTTCAGGGCAGTTGGGATGACCATTTGCCTCTTATTGAATTCGCTTATAACAATAGATACCATTCAAGTATTAAAATGGCACCTTATGAAGCATTATATGGAAGAAAATGTACATCACCAATTGGGTGGTTTGAAGCAGGTGAGACTGCTTTACTTGGGCCAAATCTTGTTCATCAGGCTATGGAGAAGGTTAAAATGATTCAACAATGATTACAAACAGCCCAAAGTTGACACAAGTCATATGCCGATGTTAGAAGAAGAGGACTTGAGTTCGCCATAGGTGATTGGGTATTTCTGAAGGTGTTACCAATGAAAGAGGTAATGTGATTCAGAAAGAAAGGGAAATTGAGTCCACGGTATATAGGCCCATATGAAATTATTAGAAGATTTGGGCAAGTTATGTATGATTTGGCGCTACCCCTAGAACTCTCCACAGTTCATCCAGTATTCCATGTGTTGATACTTCAAAAATGCATAGGAGATCCATCTCGTTTTACTCCTGTTGATGATGTACAGGTTACAGAGGATCTTACCTATGAGGAAATACCTATTGCCATTCTGGATAGACAAGTGAAGAGGCTGAGGAATAAAGATATAGCATCCATAAAGGTACTTTGGAGAAATCAGCAAATAGAAGAGGTCACATGGGAAGCTGAAGAAAAGATGAAATTCAAGTACCCTCATTTGTTCCAAGGGGAAGAATGACAAGTAAGTATTTATAAGCTTTGAGTATATCTTTATATGATGACATGAAGTATTTTCCTAAACTTGTAATTGTTTACTTTGAAAGGATAACACACACACTCGAGGACGAATGTTCCTAAGGGGGGGGAGAATGTAACACCCCGTACGTTTCGGAGTCTAGGTGACTACCGTAACAATTATGGAAATATGAAAACATGAGAGATTTGATGAATTATGTATTGAATTGTGGGCATTTAAAAGTCTTGTACAATTGGGCCTTAAATGAGGCCCAAATATCATGAGAAAGACATGGCCCAAAAGAGATTTTTGACCCATTCTTCCAATTTACTCCATTTGACCAAATCAACCATTGAATTTAATGCCAAGGGAGAGATAAAAGTGCCTTTAGGGAATATATAAAGAGATAAAAAACAGATTTTTTATTGCACTTGGACTCTCATGCTTTTCTAGACTTTACCAAAATTTCTTTTTGTCTCTCAAGAACCTTAAGTCATTCCTTTGGCCAAGATCATCCTTGTACAAGAATTGGTAAGTGTTTATTATGATGGTTTAATATATTTTATGCATTAGATATGGTGTATATTATGTTGGTTATGTTGGTGGAGTGTTGAGAAGTGCTCAATGTGTGAAATGTTACATGTTTGCTAAATCGGAGGATGGTTTTCTTGTAAACTTGAATATGTACTTGTGGTTTTGAAGGAAGTAAACTTGGTGGAGTAAATATTGACATGTGAGATGTGATTATAGTCTTACTTTGTTTTATTCTTGTGCATGACGTTTGGAATTGTTGTTGCAATATTGGTTACGGATTTGGTGACGTATTGACCGTAAGGTTTAGTTTTGGGTGTTGTTATGTGTGTTGTGAGACCATGGCTGAATTTTGGTATTCAATACGATCAAAAATATGTCAAAATAAGTTTGGTTATGATCATGGACGATTCATGGCATTAAAAGACCCAAAAGAGGCTATTTCGGACCAAAATGGGCATCTGCCCACGCAGACGAGGGCATCTGCGGGCGCAGATGCCCCTAGAATTTTCCAGAGGCTATCTGCGCGCCCACCTCAGCCACCTCCGGTCGCAGGTGGTAGCGCAGGTCAGCCCAGTTTTCCGTTTTGTATGTTTTCGCATCTAGTCGACCCCCGAAGGCCCCTATACCCTTTTTGGATGTAATTATCAACTTGTGATGTCGTTTTAATGACTTTAAAGTATCGTATGGAGGTGTGTTGGAATTTTTTAAGTATGGATGGTTGTTCATATGTTTTTATGAAGGAGTAATTGTGACGGAATGATAAAGATAAAAGCGTAAAGGGTAAGTGTAGTGTGTAATGCTATCGATGTATGATATCTTGGTCAATGTGCGTAATGTTATGGTGCTGTGGATATGATAAGGCCTTGGATTGTATTTTAAGGGGTTACATGACGTTATACGACAGTCATATAGTTCGTTGTCTCCTTGTACACCTGTATAGTAACTAGTTGCTAATGTAAGCTCCGATATGTACTTGTATTATAGAGTAAGACGTAAAGAAGAGGCTGGACTATTGTATTCATACATAGGCTTGTGAATTCATACTTGGACGTGAAGGTATGTAAGGTTAATCTATCCATATCTTTCTGCAGCAAATAGTATTCACATTGACATTACACTTGTTCCAACCCGAAATGTGCTAAGGTGTCCTATATCCTGTTAGCAATGGTCATTATCACATATTTCCTAATCATTGATCAATTGTGAATCACATGTTTCATATTCATGGTTAATGTTCCAAAAGTCCAATAAGATTATGTTCCAATGTTTCAATAGTTATTATACTCCTGTCTCTTGTTCATTGATTATTGTCCAATGGTTCCAATAGTATTATGCTCCCATGAAGGCTATGTTTCCAACAATGTTTATTCACATGTCTCTCACTCATGGGTTAATGATCCAAAGCTTCAAAGTAAAGGATGACTATCATTGTAGCAATCTCAAAGTAATGAATAAAGTAATGAATATGGGGTTAATGATCAAGTATGGGTGGCAACTTTGAGGGCAAAATGCCTAGCTCAAGCCGATCCCAAGATTTTGGATAAGGGGGCAGTCCTAGAGGCATAAGCCTAGCTCGTACCCAACCTGACAGGGGGCAACTCTAGAGGTATAATCCTAGCTTAAGCCGAACCTGATATGTTGGTTTATGGGTGGCAGCTCTAGAGGTAATAACCTAGCTCGAGCCGATCCCGATATATATATTGATTCATAGGGTGGCAGCTCTAGGGGTATAAGCCTAGCTCGAGCCGATCCCATCATAACATTATGTTATGTTTAAAACCCACTATTCAGTCGGGGCCCGGGTATCACAGGTCATAGGCAAAGATGAATAATCTTAGAAGCAAAGATGCAAAGAAAGTAATGAAAGCAAAATACATGGTTCCCAAAGTACAGTATAATGACTTATTCATATTGATCATTTATTGTATTTGAGTTCATTGACATGTTTACATATCATACAAGTTTCATATGGCCTTACATATTCAGTACATTCCTCGTGCTGACCCCTCTTGGGGGATTTACCTTACATGTTGCAGGCGTAGGTACTAGTAGGCCTCCACAGTAGGTTGCCAGTTGTTGCAGATCATTGGTGAGCTCCAGTTAGTTCGAGGCTTCTCCAAGTCACACTTGTATATGTATTTTGGTATTGTACATGATGTATAAAGCGGGGACTTGTCCCGACTTTTAGTTCATTTTGGTCAATGCATTTGCTAGAGGCTTTTGTAGACGGATGTGGGTGTATAAATGTAAAAGGTACATGCCGTTTTTGACTTGATGGCCTAAACGACCAAGTTTCATATATATATATATATATGTTACATGTTTCATGAATTTTCGTTGTTAGCATTATAAGCTCCTACGAGATAAGGGTGTTTCTGATGGCATGCATGCGAATGAACATAAGCACAGTTTGGTTTTCTCGAGCCTTATCAGCTACGGGTACCAATCATGTCTCGATGGGATTCAGGGCGTGACAAAACCAATATAACAAGTAAACACATAAACCCTAGTTCACTCAAGGAACTATCACACTCACTTGTACCATTTACATATATGCTAAGGGTCTTATGGTCGCCACTTGTCATGATCTATAGAGGATGAGCTCTTTTCCATGCACCAAATATCAAACATCAAGTACCTACCTACTTTATACCAACTAATCTGTAAATAAGTCCAAATATCAGTATATCCCACAATAATAAGAATAGTAATAGTATAAATCCCGTGAAGATGCCCAAATACCAATACATCCCACAATCATCATAGATATCACAACAATCACAACCACAATGATAATAATAATAACACTTGTAAAACCAACAAGCTTTTCATATAAGTTCATCGTATGTGATTAACACTTAGGATATCAAATAGTTATTCAATTCCCTTGAACATGTATTTTAACAAACAATATAGAGAAAAAATTATCATGCCCACGTAAAACAAGTTGGGTTTCAAATACTTTAAACCATCACGTACAGTCCACACCTATGATCTATGCCATAATACACCCCCAACCTTTCATCCTAACATTAAGACCTTCCAATTTACCATTCTTTTGGTTACTATAGTAGATTCTTTGGAATCCACCAATACCAACTACTTTTATTAATGCATTTATTTGATTCTAAACCAATTCTCGAGTTGAACACCTTTCTTAATCATACAATATGTGGACAACTTCAAAAGCAGTCAAATTAATTACTTAACAATTCCAATATCACAAATGACAACAAATTCTCACCCATAATAATTGGGTTTTCTATCCCAACACCGTACCCAAAGGCCTAAGCATGAAATCTCCCACCAATCTACATAATGCCTATGCTTTATATACCAAGTCTAAACTATTTAGTTAAACCTAGCCTACCTAGACGCCAAACAGCTACTATAAAGGCATGAATGCGAGCTTTTAACTCTGTGCTAGTGATTTTTGGTGTGAATTCCATCAGAAAATCATGGGTTTTACCCCATTTGAGTAATATACCTCCTTTCCATTGCTCCAAGGCCATGAGGTAACCCTAAAAGGGTTTATAAAGCAAACCTCATCCTTTTTGCAACTAAATAAGAGAAAGGGAAATCTTAAAATCATGACTGAGGTTCTGGTCCATCATCCCACTATAGCGGCCTATAGGCAGCTACGAAGACTTTGCTATAGCGAAAAAATTCCTGCTATAGTAGGATGACATAAGTCCGACCTAAAACTTCAAATTCTAAAATTTTAAGTTGCGTTCACCCATACTAGTTCAATACCGTATTTTCAAAAATCCCCATGTCTCATGTACATAAATAAGGTTCCTTTAATAAAGATGAAACAATTCATTACACCATATACTAATTTACTCAATGTTCGTACCTGAATGGTCACGGTGGGAAGAGAAAGGTACAAATCTAATCTGAACTATAATGCCTTTTCAATGATTTACGAATTTACAATAATTAAATGAATCACCAAAACCATCTTCCTGTTGTACTAAATTTCCAAGCTATATTTTATTACCACTTTGCTTCATCAAGAAACCTTTCTTACTTACGAGTCGTACAAAACTACTTCGAGCAAAACATTTTTCTGAGTACTCAAGACATTTGGGGCCTCGTCAATAAATCAGAATAAAATAATCCAAAAACACAACAGATGAAAACAATTTCCACACTTTCGAGAAACTAGATCTCACTATAGCAAGAATATTTTTGCGATAGCACTCTCACTATAGCAGGAGAGGGCTGCTATAGCGGTATCAAGCAATTTAAAGGGGGAAATGGGTTTGTCTCCCATTTCTCCTCTTTTACACTCAAAAACTCCCCTCTCCTCTTTGATCACTTTGCTCCCGACATTGGAAATAATGTATTTCTCATTATTTCTCATTAAACTTTTACTCCTTACTCCCTTACTCATATTTTTGCATGTTTTATGCTTTAATTCATAGAAATAGAATAGGTTTTGGGGGTTGTTTTGAGTATTTTGAAAATGGGATTGATTTGGCCAAAACGTTGAAGCATGGATGCTTCTCGTACATTTAAAATGCTTCTATAGCATTGTGGGCATAAGAATTATGGAATTCATGGCCAAATTGGGCGTAAATTAGTAAAAAATGTGAAAGGTTACTCTTGGTTTGAAATTGATAGTTTGGGCATGTTTTAGGAGTTATCATGCCCAAATTTTTGCATAAACTAGTGTTATGACACTTTATGAACACTGATCGGGGGTCAAAATGCCAAAAATAGGATTTTTCATCAAGAAGAGCCATTGATGAAGCTCTAGAGTTCTTGGGATGATGAAGGTTACGATAGCAACCTCATCCTTCTATGCAGACCCCATTATAGAAGGAAAAATCCCACTATAGTAGTCCCGTGGTAGTGGGATGCTGTCCGATATAGCGGGAGGCTACAGGACGTAGTGTCCAATCCAAACTTGGACTTGGTCTTTTTTTGAAATTTGTTTCCTTGATACTTTTATGAGTTCTAACTTGATTTCTCATAATAATTTGTAGATCTACTAAGATGCCCACTTCTATGAGAGATTCCATGACCAACCCTGTCGAGAGAGATATCTGGAGTACCTGAGGATAGGATTCTTCTATGAGCAGCGTTTCATGATGACAAGGGCGGTGGCCAAGGCGCTAGAGTTCTACAATTGGCTCCAGGAGTTTAGCTAGATTCCATTGGTTGAGGCTTCTCCTAATGGAGTCTCGAGATGAATTAGAGAGTTCTTTACCATACTCTCTACCATGCTTTGGGACGAACCCAAGCCCACTATCTGCATTAAGGGAATGGATGTTCCCATAAATGTTAGAACTATCAATGAGGTGCTCAAGGTGCCAAATGTCTCCAATGTTGGGTACATGGCTAATGCCCAAAAAATGGATATGAAGTTTTTGTAGGACACTTACATTTAAGTGTAGGAGAGAGTCCAGATCTATTGGCCCACCCCTAAGGTAATTAGGAGAACTTATTTCACTATTGCTGCTAGGCGGTGGCTAAACCTAGTGTCTTAAAGGATTCATCCGTCGGACAAAACATATGACATGACATATCCTTGAGCCCCAGTGGTAGCCTATTCCATATGGGGTATACAACTGAATGTAGGGGTATACATAGTGATGGAGTGGAAGGGCTTCTACCGGGGCAACAAGAAATTCCCCTATCTTCCCTAACTGGTCTCTGCACTGTGCAGGCACATCGGTATGCCTTGGAAGGATGCTAACTAGGAAGTAGAGATGGACACTCCTTTCAATCCCCTCAAGGTGAAAGTGGTTTCATCCAAGAGTAAGATGAAGAAGAAGGTGGGTGAGGCTGAGAGCAGTTAGGCTGTAGAGGAGTATGACGATGATGTTGTTGTTACCCCTTCCTTCCAGCCCCCGATTTCCAACAGTCGCTTTGAGGTGGACTTGGTTGTTGTGAGGGGGTACATAGAGCATATCTACCTACCTCCCTAGGGTTTAGCTCCTTCCAGCTTCACAACCCTTTCTCCCACTGCGTAGGAATTTGTAATACTCCATATATAACTCGATGAGGAGAGAAGAAGACGGCGCTCTCAAGACTGCATGCTCATACAAATATGGAAGACTGAAAAAGTCATGATCAGGTTCACAGTCCCTAACAAAGAGTTCCTCCAGCTTGAGTTGGAGGACATATGGGAGTTCTCCTTCCGGCCTCGATCTGGCAGCCCGTGATGACGACAGGGCATCAAGCTAGGCCTCTTGGTGTACATCATTTCAGTCCCCCCACACCACCACCACCACCACTTTTTGCATATTGGTACTTGATTTGGGTTGCCCCTGTTTAGGGTATGTAACAAACACAATTTCTCCTTTTTTCCTTTTATTTATTGCACATGAAAGCTGGTTTTAGAACTTTTAATGCTAAATGCATGCTTTTACCTTTCTATATGCAATTTCTATAGATCATGTGGTAGCTCATAGCTTAATTTATTATGCAAGTTGGGAATGGAAAATAAAATAGGGAAAATAAGGGGATGGATTCTGTCCCATTCCTTCCTGCTATAGCGACATGCTCGCCCCTAACATGGTGCTGCTATAGCGAAAATATTTCCGCTATAGTGGGCTCATGGTTGCGGGGTAGTAAAGGTATGGCGGCCCTACAGCAGTAGCCAAATTTCTTTTTCATTTTTGTATGTTCCCACATTCCCAATTCCCCATTTCAATACAAGAATATGAAATCACATTATGGAAACTTTTATAATCCCAACATCGAACCCAACAATCCACGAAATAAAACATTAGCATCGCCTTACTTTAAATCACAAATATGAATTACAACAACATTTTTCCTTAGAAAAATTCCTGCTATTATGAAACAATAGCCCTTTTCCATGGTCGTTATTCACATCCCGACTTCTTGAACAAGATTTTCCGCAATGATGAACCATCTTTCCCCTTACCATTTTACCAATAATAAGATCATGCTTAACATTTAGCATACAATTTCCATTTAAACCATATAGAAAAACATACCCTTAGGTATCAACGCATACACAATTTATGACTTTTCACCATTAAAGAATTTCATTGTAATTCAAGCAATCACAATTCACATAAATATGAAATGCATAGTTTATTTATGTAACAAACATTGTCTAAAGATATAGCTCAACCTTGAGTCAAAATGAATAACGTACTAAAGCTGAGGTTTCAAAATAGCCGCTGGAAGATGCTCTGCACTCAACAAAACCATGACTAACAACAATAAGTTCAATTCAAAAAAACTATGACTAACTACAATAGAAAAAGTCAACAAAACCATGGCTAACAATAATGAGTTCAACCCTTGCCTCAATTGCTCTTTTAACAAACATAAATAGATTTTATACCTTTCAATTATGCCAGCAACCCAAACCACTCATGGATCCAAAAAACAATAATAAGGTCAATCGAACTCAAGTAAGCTAATACATCAAAAATAATATAACCCAGTCTACTCAAGGAACTAAATATATAAACAACAACATAACTTAGTCCACTCAAGGAACCGTCAAACTCACCAATATTATGTTCACATATACTAAGGGTCTTATGGTTGCCCACTATCCATGACCTGTAGGGGACGAGCTCAGTCCATATACAATATCCCAGACATCTAGTGTCTATCACCCTTATCCCAACCAATGTTATGCCATCTTTATTATAATGTCCCCACTCTCATACTCCATAGATTCCACAAATTCTATGATGATGACCTTTATTGGTTCATCTAACAATATCAACCCGTGTCACATATGTACAATCACAATATAAGATAACAAGTACAGTCATAATGAGAATCTTTTTACATAAACTCAATTCAGGTGATTACTACCTTTTAATATTATCTAACAAGTACAATCACAAATGAGAATAACACAACCCCACTTGTACAACACATAAATCTTTTATACAAGCTCATTAGATATGCTTAGAAACTTAGGAGATCATTCAACAATTCAAACTTTTTAAGAATGCATTATAACAAGTGCATAAATTGATAGTTAATATGCACACATAAACTAAATTGAGTTTTCAACTATTTTAAACCATCACTCACCATAATCCAAGCTTACCGTTGCCCTAAAGAACTTGAGCCTTGTCATTTAATGCAATTTTAGCTTTGTTTCATTCTAAAAAGAACAACGCAACACATATTCAACAAATGGCCTAATAATATCAAGGATTGTAACCTAATCCCAAAACCCCAAGGCCAAAATCATAATCAATACCTTATTCAATGGGTTTTGTACCATTATTCCACCTAAATTCTACCAAATTCATGTTTATTAAGGTAGATTCTAAGTATACAACCTTATTTCATCCATCTATGACCAAAACCCAAGTGTTTCACCCCATAAACACTAAATTAAACCAGAAATTCTGCCTAGGTCAAGTCAAATCCCTCCCCATACTAAAACAACTAGTGATTTTAAGGATAATTCTTTGAAAGACTAGTTAAAAGGGTAGGATTACTTACCTCAATGAAAGATTTTGGTGGAAAATTGTTTGAATAGCCCAAAGTCACCTCTCCCAGCCCTTGAACACATTTAGAATAAAAAATACATTTTTGTGCTATTTTTTACATTAAATAGTGTATGTACCAGTATAGCGGGATGGCTCCCGCTAGAGCATTGCTATATCGAGATTCACCCACTATGGCAGGATTGACTAACACTAACTCTTGCTATAGTGGGAATATTTCTACTACAACGGACAAGTGGTAGCGGACTGCCACCCACTTTAGTGACTTTAGCGGCCTGCCACCGCTATAGTGGCCTAGGAAGAGGCAAAATATCTGACTACCTCAGAATTTTTCCCATTCTACAACACATTTCCAGATATTAATATCTCAAACTAGCTCGTTTGCACCAAATGCGATATCCAAAGTTCTACTAATTTGAATTCGCTTCTGAAAGTTTCTATGAGTTCCTTAACATCTTATATATCACATAATGACCTCAAACCATTCAAGAATCAACCCACCATACTCAAATTATTCTAGACCATACCATATTCAAATTTCATCCATGACTAGCCTAGCCAGAAATATCTAACTCTTTATTCGGGGAGAAACTTAACCCAAATTTTGGCATGATTGACTTGACTATTATGACGGAAAGGGTTATTACAAATAAAAGGGACTAGTATGGAATTTTTTTTCAAAAGTATTGATATATTGGTGATTAATCAGGCCTTTCTTTGCATGGATGGAAATGTTGAGATGGAATATTTTTCTAGGACTGGTTCTAATCATTCGCCATTACTTCTTACTCAAGGATATAAAACATCCCATTTTAAAAGACCCTTTAAATTCATTAATTTTTTGTTAGAGAAAGAGGATTTTAAGGAGATTGTGAGAGATAATTGGGTTTCCTATGAAAATACAGATATCTTCATCCTTCTAAAGAAAAAGATGAAATATACTAAAACAACACTTGCATATTGGAGAAGAGAGAGGTTTGGGATATTTTCAAATAAATAATTATCACAAAAGAAATTTTTAGGCTTAAGAAAGATCTATTTAAAGACCTTCCTTCTTCAATATAAAACTATTCTTCAAAAGGCACAAGCTGAATTGAAGAAATATCTTCATTATTAAGAGGAATTTTAGAGACAAAAAACTATAATACAATGGTTTTCTGAAGAGGACAAGATTACTAGATTTTTTTATAGTCTAGAATAATTGAGGAAGAGATTGTCAATCAACAAGATCCTCAATGGAGATGGATAATGGGCTTAAGGTAGTGACCAAGTTAAATCTGAAGCAATGAGGAAGAGATTGTCAATCAATAGGATCCTCAATGGAGATAGGTGATAGGCTGAAAGTAGTGACAAAGTTGCAGCTGAAACAATCTCCTTCTTTCAATATCAACTTATAAGAATTAATGACATAATTAATCACTCTTTGATTCATCATATACCATCTTTTGTTATAAAGGAGATTAATATCTTTCTTAATGCCAGACATACTGAAGAAGAAGAAGTTAAAAAGATGATTTTTGAATTGAATAGGACAATGCTAGTGGTCCAGAAGGGTTTACTAGACATTTCAATCAAAGTTGTTGGGATTAGTTAGAAGAGATATTTTAATGTGGTGATACTTTTTTTGTGAAGAAAGTTCCCTTCCTAAATCATTTACTCATATTAATCTTTAGTTGCTGCCCCAAAAAATTATAGTTTAGTATTTTTCTTACATGATACTCACTAGTTTGAGTAATTATTTGTATAAAGTGATTTTTAGGGTTCTTCATGATAGGTTGGAAGGTTATTTACCTAGCCTTATTTCAAAGAATCAGCCTAGTTTTACGTAAGGTAGGAGTATCACTGAGAATGTTCTTTTAGCAAAAGCGATTATTATTGATATTAGAAAGAGTGGAAATCTTGTCAATGTGGTTATAAAGCTTGATATAGTTAAATCCTATGCTAAAGTGGACTAGAATTTCTTGATTAAAGTACTGGAGAAAATGGGCGTTGATAATATTTGGAGGCCAGTGGCCAACAATTGGTATTTTAGTCTTATAAATGGACAAGCTCATGGTTTCTTCCATTGTTTAAGGGGTTTTAAAGTAAGAAGATCCTCTTTATCCTGTACAATTTATTTTTTATGCTAAAGTATTGGCTAGAGCACTAAATTCATTGTTTGATAATAATGAGTTCAGGAGATTTGGAATGCCTAAATGGAGTGATAATATTAATCTTCTAGAATATGTTGATGATTTATTATCATTGTGTCAGTAGATAAGAAATATCTACAACTTATCATGGAAACATTGGGTGGCACTAAAATGCAATCAGGGCAGAAGATAAATAAGGAAAAAGTTCTTTTTATGTGTTTCATAGGGCTGCTAATGCTTTTATATAGGATGTAGAAGAGTGCAATGGGTTTTCTAGAGGCAAATTTCCCTTAACTTAATTAGGGTGTCCAATTACACTTGCAAGAAATATAAATTTTCACTTTTTTAAATTAATGAAAAAGGTTCACAATAAAGGCTTAGAAAGGTAAGCTTCTCTCTTTTGGTGGAAAATCTTTGTTGACCAATAATGTTCTAAATAGTATACCTATTTACCTACTTTTTGCCATAAATTCTCCTAAGTGTGTTATTTATGATCTATATAGAATATTTTCCAAATTTGTATGAAAATTTTCAGGAGGTGGGTAGAAACAAACATTAGGTTGCCTGGTCTGATATTTGTGTTCCTAAAGAGAAAGGGATTTTGGGTTATAAGTCCTTATTTATTGTGTCCAAAGCTCTTTTTGTCAAGTAATGGTAGACTATTAGAACTTAGAAATCCATGTGGACAAATTTCATTTGGAACAAATATTGTAAATAACATGGGCCTCAGCTGGTGGAGTGGTGAGCGAGGTCACAGACATGGAAGTATATACTTGCAACAACCCTCGTGGTGGTTCTTAGCATTTTCTATGTTTTGACCATTTGGACCTTCTCAATTATTTCTTGTATCATTTATGAGTTATAGGGTTTTTTAGCATGCTCCCCCAAAGTATCCAGGAGTGATTTATATAAATTTAAAGTTTTGAGTGGCCTTTAAAGTGATATGGTTGACTTTGAGTAACATTTTATGATTTGAGCATAATATGGTAATTCTGTAAGTTCCATCAGATCCAGAATATCAATTTTAGGATATTAACATGGTTAATTAGAGTTTTGTGGCTATGATGTGAGTTTTAAATGTTTGGGAAAGAAAGTAGTTAGTTTGGCCTAAAGGGGTTTCCACAGTGAAACTTATTTATAACGACTTCTTTTGGTAAATCTGGTGGTTCCTTTAAGTCCAAAATATTGATATTCATCTAGTAGAATTATTGGTTTATCTCTGTGAGATTCTGATCGAATCCCAAGGGTCAAATTAGGACTATTTTGATTTTAATTCTGTTGTGGCTTTGTTGTTCTGTTGCAGCAGCATAAGTGGTGGACTCTTAAGTTGAGCTGGACCAGCTGGGCTGGTACCACTTAAGCAGTTTGATTTTTCTACTTAAGTGACCTGCCACTTGGAAAGTGATTGCCACTTAAGCGGTAGTCTGGTTGCTTCTGTGATGGTCGCTTAAGCGACCAAACTAGCACTTAATTGGTGATCGCTGAGTATAAATGTGGCTTTCCTTCTTTTATTCTATTTTCACCATTTCCAAGCTTGGGGAACACACATTTGGACAATTTTAAGAGTTTTTTTCATCAAACTTGATTTTTGTAAGCTTCTAAACCTACTTTTAATCATTACCCAATGATTATATTGAAAAATCATCCACAAAATATGGATTTTAGACTTGAAATTTTGGATTTTACCTGATAAAAAAAAGTATTTGGATGATTTCTAAGGCAACATCAATTCAACTTTCGATGGAATTTCAAATTTAGAACCCTTAAAGTATGGGTAACATGATTTTTTATTAAAAATCTAGTTTTAACCTTTAAATTTTGGGGTCGATTTTCAATGTGATTTTAGTCTCGAAACAAAAGTATACCAATATGGGTATCAATAGACTACTAATTATGTGTAGTGACTATTTTATAGATTAGGAATATTCTAAAGCTGCGCGAAAGGGAAAGAGTTCTTGCTGAGGGGTTCAAGCTCATGTTTCATCTTTTGAGGTAGGTTATGGCTTAACTTTCTTGAGATTGGGCTGGGTAAATAATCATTCATATAAAGTATGCTATGGGTTGAGAGCTTTATCATTATTTTCATCTTTTGAAGTCATTATTAATATCGTATTACTTGTGTGGTGGCTTGTGTGAACCTTATTATTGATTTCGTAGATTATTATCTCTAAGATGCCCGTGCAGGGGCTGCTGTTGGTTTTGAGTATTAATTGATCTTTATTATTGCATGATGCCCATGTGGTGGCTTAATTTAATATCATTAATGTCTAATATGATTCTTTTACTATTGTGTTGCCATGAGGGGGATTATATCATGACTAATAGAGATTTGGGTGATTTGCATTCATTCATATAGTTGTTGAACTGATTATTGTGTATTGTTGAATTTTTTATGATCATGCATACTCACTCATCACTCATTTTCATGAAACAAATATTATTATAGAACTTGAATTTCATTGTAAAAGAAAATATGCCAGTTTTTAAAATACCTTAGCCGAGGAAAGTGCCTAAAAGATCAATTGGTGAGATTATGACTAGTATATAGTTTGAAAACACCCAATGAGTCCTCTTATGGAAGCTTAGGCTTGGAGGGTGTATACGAGGTTAATATTTTAGCATTGCATACATATCATGTTATTGTGTTCTACTACTTTTCAGATTTTTTATGTGAATGATACTGCGAATTGAACTTTTTTATATGTTGTGTTAATATCCTTATATTTTTATCAAGACTAAATTTATTATACTTTTAGAAGATGTATGGCTTGAGACGTTAGTACTATATAATTTGCTGGGAGGATGGGTTACTCACAGTTTACCTTACTTGTTTAGTTTTCTATTTTTCTTTGTTAGACTTTGATGCTACTGAACACAAGTGAACCATACTCACTCCTATATTTTTGTACCTTTTTGTGAAGATCCCAGTTCGAGTGTTACCTACAGTTCGCGATTTTATGCAGTTTTGGGATTTCAAAGTCAGGGTTAGCTCCTTATCTGGAGCCTATTTCCCGACTTTATGTAGTTCTCTTATAGCTTTACTTTATTTCAAGGACAGATATTATGTATTGATACCTTATTTTTGTTTTAGAGTTTATCTTACTCATGACACTAGATTGTTAGGGATTTGAGACGTATTTTTAGAAATTTGCCTTGTTATAGTATTTGCTTGAGTTTATTCCAAAGTCTCATGTTTTTATTATTATTTAGCTTCTTTTTCTTATTCATTCCCTTTGGACGCTTACCTTCAAAGGTTGGGTTGGGTAGGTGCCATCATGACCTCGGGTTCTGGATCATGATATATTAGTATTAGAGTGCTAGGTTTACCAGTCTACTGACTTAAGTGTAAAATGTATAATAAATTCCCATGGATCAATATGTTGATGTTTGTATCTATCTTAGTGTGGCTATGGGATATTTTAGGATGCTTCTCTAATTTGCTTCCTTATCATGCATGTTATTGATATGCATTAATCTAAACTTGTATTTCACTTCTTCTATCTAAATGGTGAGAACATGATCGGGAGTAGTTGGTGATGCTTATCCAGCACCCATTGTGGGGCCCCAGTCAGGTGATGAAGCAGGGATCGAGGGTAGAGTTAAAGAACAAGGAGCGGCTTTGGATAAAAGGTGAGCTAGAGCGGCTTCTCCCTAGCTAGTTATTTATCATGTTGAGGCAACTTATTAGTCAATCATTACGGGGCCATGGTAGGCCTCTCAAAGTTATGTTGCTTCTCTAGTATTCATATATTGAGCCACTTAAATGGAACCTCTTAGGAAGATACTTTATCGAGGTACATCGGATGGTTAAAAGATGAGAGAGAGTGTTCAGTCACTAGGTGTGGCCCCACATATTGAGGTGTTCCTACCATACTTGTTTCTCTGCCTTTAGTTCTTAGTCAACTGATTTCTGCTGATGAGTAGAAGAGGTTTGAGAGATATATAAGATTGGCCTCTCTTAAGTTTAATGGTACTATTATTAAGGAAACATATGAGTTCTTGGTTAGTTATCAGTTGAGGTTGTATAACCTCAGTTTGCTTGAGTCTTATGGTTTTGATTACACTACCTTCCATTTGACTAAGTGGCTAAATAGTGGTGGAGATCTTTGTTGGTTGTAGGCCAGTGGGTTCGCTTTCTTTGACTTGGGTTCAGTTTTTAAGATTTTTCTTGAGAGATATGTGCCCTTTAGATTGAGGGACAAACTGAGTGATGAGTTTGATGACTTGGAGTAGGGATCTAAGACTATTGCTAAGTATGATGCCCATTTCTATGCTTTTTCTAGGCATGTTATTGCTAGTATCTTCGTAGAGGCTGAGAGGATCAAAATGTTCATGAAAGGGTTGACTACTTATCTTCAGTTGGTGATGACTTCATTAGTAAGTACAGTTGTCTCTTTTTTGAGTATTGTAGATCATGCCAATAGAGTGGAGAGTATTTGCTAGGGTGCTTAGGGGGAAGGTGGTAAGAGGTTATGTTGACAGGCGGGTTTTAGTGGTAATTCATCCCAAGGTAGGGATTCTTCAGGAAGAAGTTCTCATGGTTACCACAATAGATCTATTCAGGCAACATTATAGGGTTTAAATTGTGGGTTTGTAGGTTCTGAGGCTTCGAGTGGTTAGAGATCAGGTCATGAAGGTCGAAGGTCTCATTTTGGTTTTTCTGATTATAGTGGCCGTTCTTTTTCTTATGTACTCTAACATCATCATTCATCTAGTAGAGGATGTTACGTTAGTGATAAGTTTTGTCATGTAGATATAGATTTCCCAAGATGTGTGATAGGTCCACCACAGTAGTGTTTACAACTTCAGCTTTATTTGGCACCAATGCCTCCAGCCAGAAGGGTACATAGGGCGGTAGAGGTGGATCATAAGATACGAGGGGTGGAGCTCAGGGAACTCATGGTAGTGCATAAAGAGTCACAAAGTTGGGTAGTGGGCCTGGGCAGTGTTATACTTTTCTTGAGAGTCCTGAGGCAGAGGCCTTTAATATTGTGATTATTGGGATCATCCTAGTATGTCATTATCCTACTTCAGTGTTTTTTAACCCTGGGTCCATATTCTCTTAGGCCTCTGTATATTTTCCTTCTAGTACTAATTCTATGTGTGATTTGTTTGTCGTACCCATTCATGTTTCTACCCCCATAGGCAATTCTTTAGTGGTGGATCGGGTGTACCAATCATGAGTTGTGACTCTTTTAGGGTATGAGACTTAGTAGATTTGATCATTCTTGATATGGTCAATTTTTATGTTATATTGTGTATGGACTAGTTATATCTTTATCATTCAGTTTTGAATTATTAAGCAAATACAGTTACTTTAACTATGTCGAATGCACTGAGGTTAGAGGGGAAGATTATTTCTAGTTTGTGTCCAAAAAGGGTTATATCTTTTCTTCATCCTCGTTGCATGGTTTAAAAGGGTTGTATTTCTTATTTGGATTATATAAGCGATACCAGTGTTGATTCATCACCTCCTTTAGATTCTGTGAGAGTTATTAGGGAGTTCATGGATGTATTTCCTATAGACTTACCTTGTGTTCCTCCAAATAGGGATATTGATTTTGATAGTAATATAGAGCTGGCAACTAAGCCTATTTTTGTTTCCCCTTATAAAATTACCCCAACAAAGTTAAAGGGATTGAAGGAATAGTTACATGATTTGTTGAGTAAAGGTTTCATTAGGCCCAGTGTTTCACCTTGGGGTGCTCCTGTCTTGTTTGTGCAAACGAAAATAGGACCATATATATGTTTATTGATTATCAGTAGTTGGACAATGTCAAGAAAAAGTATCCTCTTTCGTGTTTTGATGATTTGTTTGATTAGCTCAAGGGTGGTTAAGTGTTCTATAGGATCAACTTATGGTATTGTAACCATCAACTGAATATTAGAGCTATCGATATTCCAACTATGGCTTTCAGGATGCGGTATGGCCACTATGAGTTCTTAGTTGTCTTTTTGGCTAAACTACACCCCAACGGTGTTTATGAAGTTGATGAATAGGGTATTTCGAATTATCTTAATTATTTTATGATTGTGTTCATCAATGATATCTTGGTTTATTCTAAGAATGAGGTTGGGCAGGTGAGGCATTTGAAGGTCGTACTTTAAAAATTAAGGGATGAGTAGTTGTATGCCAAGTTCTCCAAGTGTGAGTTTTTGTTGGATTCTATTTCTTTCTTGGTTCATATGGTGACCAAGGATTATATCATTGTCGATCCGGCCAAGGTGTCGATGGTACGTGATTTCGCTAGGCCTACTTCCCCTATCGAGATTCAGAGTTTTGTTCGATTAGCAGGCTACTATCAGCATTTTGAAGAGGGCTTCTTTTCTATTGTGGACCTTTTGACTAAGTTGAATAAGAAAAAACTTATTTTCTAGTGGTCAGATAATTATGAGAGAAAATTTCAAAAGCTCAAGGAGTTATCGACTTTGGCACCTATCTTGCCTTTGCCTGAGGAAGGCATAGTTTTCACAATATCTTGCGATTTTTTTGAAGTTGGATTGGGTGGTGTATTGATGCAAAAGGGTAAAGGTAAAGCTTATGATTTTAAATAGTTGAAGATCTATTAGATGAACTACCGTGCTAATGATTTGGAGTTAACAATGGTTGTGTTCATGTTGAAGTTGTCTTGTCACTCTTTGTATGGATTTGATTGTGAGATTATCACCAATCATCATAGCCTTAAGTTCTTCTTCATCAAATGAGATCTTAATATGAGGTAGCGTAGATTGTTGGAGTTTCTTAAGGATTATGATCTAACTATTTGCTATCATCCGGGTAAGGCAAATGTGATAGCAAATGTCTTGAGCCAAAAAGCAGCGAGCATGGGGAGTTTGGCTTATCATTTGGTGATGGATCAACCTTTGGCCTTAAAAATTTAGTTTTCTACCAACCAGTTGATTCGACTTTATTTTTTTAATACACAAATGTGTTTTAGCTAGTGTTGAGGCTAGATCCTTATTGATGGCGTAGATTCGAACTCGATAGTTTGATGATCAAAAGTTAATAGTGATTCATGATAAAGTATTAAGCGGTGAGGCAAAAGCAACATTTCTTGATCTTAAGGGTTTATTGAGGATTAGTGGTTGTGTTTGTATGCCATATGTGTGTGACTCGATTAGACTGATCTTGGAGGAGGCTCATAGTTTGAGATATTCTATCCATTTGAGAGAAACTAAGATGTACCTTGACTTTAAGCAACACAATTTGTGGTGTGGGATGAAGAAGGATATTATAGAGTTCATGCTCAAGTGTCGTAATTATCAATAGGTGAACTATGAGAATCAGGGATCAGGTGGTAAGATGCAGTGGATACTTGGAGGAAATAAGAGCGGATAATGATGGATTTTTTTGTTTGTTACCCCCGACTTTGGGGAGGTTTGTTCAATTTGGGTGATTATGGATAGGTTGACTGAATTAATGCACTTTGTACTTGTGAAGATGAATTACAATATAGACAAGTTGGCAAAGATCTAAATTGGAGAGATTATTTGGTTACATGGTATGCATATCATTATTATTTCTAATAGAGGTACTCAGTTTACTTCAAATTTTTGAAGTTCTAAGCAGAGTGAGTTGGAGACCAGCTTGAGATGAGCATGAAATTTACCCTTAGATGGATGGCCAGTCAGAGCAGACCATGCATATATTAGAGGACATTTATCGAGTGTGTTTTATGGATTTTGGTGGTCATTGGGACCATTTGTTTCCCACAGTGGAGTTTACCTATAATAATAGTTACCATTCCAGCATTCAGAGGGTGACTTTTAAGGCTTTTTCTGGAAGGAGGTATAGATCCCCAAGGGATAGTTTTATTCCTTCGAGGTTGGGCCTTGGGGTATTGTCATGTTGAGAGACTCGATGGATCGAGTGAGATTTATTCAATAGAGGCTTGTGGCTGCCCAGAGTAGGAATAAAATTTATGTCGATTGAGAAGTTTGTAATGTGGTGTTCATGCTTTGTAAGTGGGTTTTGTTTAAGGTATCACCCATGAAGGGTTTGATGACATTTCCAAAAAAAGAAGAGGAAAGCTTAGTTTGAGGTTTATCGAACCTTTGGAGATTTTTAAGAAAGTTAGAGATGTGGACTATAGGTTTGATTTACCTCCAAACCTTTCAGCTGCTCATCTGGTATTTCATTTTTCAATGTTAAAGTGGTACCATCCTGATGATTTTCAGATGATCGTGTGGGATTCAGTTTCTCTAGATCATGATTTAAACTTTAGAGAGGAGCCTAGTGCTATTTTTGGTAGGCTAACTTGAAAGTTGAGATCATAGAATATTAACTCTGTGAATGTTCAGTGGAGACATCACCTGATTGAGGATATTATATGGGAGGTTGAGTCCAATATATAGAGTAGATACCCCTCATCATTTTTACCGGTCCAGGAACTTTCTTTGCTTTTTCGTTCAAACATGAACATATGTTTTAGTGGTGGATAATGTAACAACCCTAATGGTGGTTTTTAGTTTTTTGGGTATGTGCATTTTGACTATTTTTCCCTTCCATATTGTTTCTTTATATCATTTATGAGGCCTGGAGATGGACGACACACTAATGAAGTGTTCGGGAATGATTTATATGAGTTTGAGGTTTAGAGTTGGCTTTAAAGTGATATAGTTGACTTTGGTCAACATTTTGTGATCCAAGCATCGGGTGGTTATTTTGTCAGTTCCATTAGATCCAGAATGTCAATTTTGGGATAGTAGCATGCTTGGTTCAGTTTCCTAAACTATATTGTGAGTTTTGAGTATTTGGACAATAAACTAGTTATTTTGGCCTAAAGGGGTTCCCAAGGTGAAACTTGTGGATAACGACATCTTATTGTAAATCCAATGGTTCCATTGAGTCTGAAACATTGAAATTAGTCTAGTAGCATTAATGGCTTATCTCTATGGTATCCCAATCGAATCTCGAGAGTGTAATCAGGACCATTTTGATTTAAATTCAATTATGGCTTAACTGTTCTAGTGCAGCTGCATAAGCGGTGACTTTTTAAGAAGACGAAGGACCGCTTAAATAGAGGTTGACTGACTAGGCTGGTACTGCTTAAGTGGTGAGTTTACGACTTAAGTAAGATACCGTATCGCTAGTGACTGTCGCTTAAGCAGTAGTCTGGCCACTTATGTGATGGTTGCTTAAGTGACTAGATGACCGAATAAGTGATGATCACTGTGTATAAATGTGAGTTTTCTTCTTTTATTCTATTTTCACCATTTTCAAGCTTGGGGAACACACTTTTCAACGATTTCAAGAGGGGCTTTCATCAAACTTGATTTGGGTAAGCTTCTAAACCTATTTTTAATCATTACCCATTGATTATATTGCAAAATCATCTTCAAAATATGGATTTTAAACTTGAAATTTTGGGTTTTACCCCGTAAAGTGAATTATAAGTTTTTCAATGATTTCTAACCCAATTTCAACTTGGTTTCCAATGGCATTTTAGATTTTGAACCCTTAAAGTTTGGGTAATATGATTCTTTATTAAAATTCTAGTTTTACCCTTTTATTTTTAGGGTCAATTTTTGAAGTGATTTTTGACCCGAAACTAATGTATTCCAATATGGGCATCAATAGACTACTAATTACATGTAGAAACCATTTTTTATAGATTGGGATCATTCTCAAGTCGCTTTGAAGGGAAAGGCTTCTTAATATGGGGTTCAGGCTCGTGTTTCACCTTTTGAGATAGGTTAAGGCTTAACTTTCTTCAGACCGGGCTAGGTAGATACCATTCATGTACAGTATACTATGGGTTGGAGACTTTTCCATTATTTTCATCTTATGAAATCCTTATTAATATTGTGTTGCCATGTGGGGGATTGTGTGAACCTTATTATTGATTTGGGAGATTATTATCTTTGAGATACCCATGCGGGGGCTAGTGTTGACCTTTTTTGAGTATTAATTTTTCTTCATTATTGTGTGATTCCCGTGTGGGGGCTTAGATTGATATAATTTATGTCTAATATGATTTAGTACTATTATGTTGCCATGAGGGGACTTATATCATGACTTATAGAGATTTGGGTGATTTGAGTTGATTCATGCCATTGTTGAGCTAATTATTGTAAGTTGTACAAAGACGGTATACTTGGAGTGCAAATTCAGCGACTTGACGCTTGAGGCCAACGTGGCAGTGGAGCTGGGTTCCCAAGCTATTCGGAAGAGAGATAGTTTCAAGTACCTTGGATCTATGATTCAGGGGAATGGGGAGATCGACGAGGATTTCACACACCGTATTGGTGCAGGGTGGTTGAAATGGAGGCTCGCTTCAGGAGTCTTGTGCGATAAGAAGGTGCCTACTAAATTGAAAGGCAAATTCTATAGAGTGGCAGTTCGTCCGACTATGTTATATGGCGCGGAGTGTTGGCCAGTCAAGGCATCCCACATCCAGAGGTTGAAGGTGGCAGAGATGAAGATGTTGCGTTGGATGTGTGTACTTACTAGGAGAGATAGGGTTTGAAATGAGATTATTTGGGAGAAGGTAGGAGTGGCTTCGGTAGTTGACAAGATGCAGGAAGTGCGGTTGAGGTGGTTCAGGCATGTGAGGAGGTGGTGTGCAGATGCCCCGGTATGGAGGTGTAAGAGATTGGTTATGGATGGCTTCATACGAGGTAGAGGTAGGGCGAAGAAATATTGAAGGGAGGTGATTATAAAGGAAATCGAGCAGTTACAGCTTAATGAGGACATGACCCTAGATAGTGAGGTATGGAGGGAGCGGATTAGGGTAGAGGGTTAGTGGGTAGGAGTGCGTTCTGGCTAGTAGGAAGGTGTGCTTTGTCTTCTTTTGTGTGTATAACGGTAGTGTTATGTGTGTGTTTTGTAGTTCCCTGTTATTGGTATTGTGGTGGTGTTTGGGGATGGCTGGATAGATTGTATACTGCATGACTCTGTGGGCGTCCCATTTATTTTATTTTCTATTAATGTGTTATCCCTTTTTGTTTGTTGTTGTTATGTTTTCTACTGTTATTTGTCCTGAGCCGGGGGTCTATCGGAAACAGCCTCTCTACTTCATTCGATGTAGTGGTATGAACTGCGTACATCTTACTCTCCCCAGACCCCACTTGGTGGGATTACACTGGGTTTGTTGTTGTTGTTACTGTTGTTGATATTATTATAGAACTCAAATTTTATTGTGATAGAAAGAGTACTATTTTATAAAATGCCTTAGCTGAGGGATGTGTCTGCAAGATCAATTGATGAGATTGTTATTAGTATATGGGTTGCGAATAACACATAGGTTCTCTATTGGAAGCTTAGGCTTAGAGGGTGTATATGATGTGAACATTTGAGCATTGCATGCATACCACGTTATTGAGTTGTACTACTTTTCATCTCTTTTATGTGAACGATTCGACTTTATTATATGTCCTATTGATATCCATATACTATTGTTGAGATTGTATTTTATTATACTTTTATGAGTTGTATGGCTTGAGCCATTGGGAGCGTTCTGTTTGCAGGGTGGATGTATTACCCATAGTTTAACTTACTTGTTTAGCTGTCTACTTTTCTTAGTCGTCCTATGATGCCTACTTAGTCAAGTAGACTATACTCACTTCTTATTGTTGTATCTTCTTGGTAAAGATCCCAGCTTGAGTGGTACCTATAGATCGTAATTTCTTGCAGATTTAGGATTTTGATGTCATAGTGAGCTACCCATTTGGAGCATATTTCCTGTCTTTATCTAGTTCTCTTATGTCTTTACTTTATTTCAGAGACAAATATTATGTATTCATATCATTTGTCTGTTTTAGAGTTGCTCTTACTTAGGACACTAGATCGTTGGGGAATTGAGAATTATTATTTGGATATTTACCTTGTTATAGTATATGCTTACCTTTTTTCTAAAGTTTTGTGCTTAGCTTATTATTTACCTTATTTTTTTTATCCATTCTCTTTGGAATTAACTTACCTAAAAAGGTTGGGTTAGAGTAGATGTCATCATTTCCTCGAGTTCTAAGTCGTGATAATGCTTGAGGCTAAATTACATAGATCAAGAGATCTGATGGGAACCTAGTTATGGTCACTCTAGCATTTGGTTTGAAAACTGGAATCAACTTGGTGCTTTGCATTTTTACTTACCTTTATCTTGTTCTGACACACATTTTATAGAGAATGTGAGTCAACTGTTTCACAGGGAAGATGGTATAAAGAATTAATTCAACAATTAATCCCAGATGATGTTTTCAAGCACATTTCCAAGAATTTAGTGGTAATTAAGGACTCTAAGAAGTGGTATAGACCTTAGTGGATGCTGAATAATTTAGGAAGATTCATCGTTGGATCAGCCTAGGAAATTTTAGAGAAAACGAGGAGTTGGTCAAGATAGATTCAAACAACTGTGGGTGAAAAGGGTGCCTTTATAAATTTCCTTTTTCTTGTGGAGATTGTGGAAGCAAAGTTTACCTATTAGGGTAGTACTTATGAAGACAAGAATTTGTGATGAGGTCATTTGTTGCTGTTGTGGGGATAGTGAACTAGAAACTTTTGGACACTTGTTCATCAAATGTTTAGTGGCTACTACGATCTAGTACAATTTTACAGTTGTTACAGGGGTTAATAGGCCTTTTCTTCAACTTAAGGATACAATTTTCAAATAATGGGAATGCTGAAGTTTCTTCTAAAAACTATCTTTTATATAAAGTTGTTCCTATGTTTATTTTGTGGATAATATGGAAAAGAAGGAACACTATTAATCATGGAGGAAGGATGCCCTATTTTGATGGAGATTAATAGAATTTATATTTGTTGGCTAGTAACAATTGTCCATGGTTGGGTAATATTCCTACAAAATGGGCACTAGTGGTGAAATTCTTTGAGGAATATACTTCTAATCTAGGATGCAAAGTGTATTCTAGACACCACCAACTTTGGGATTATATAAATATAACTCAGATGCAGCAGGCAAAGGTAATCCAACCCCTAGTTTCGGTGCCTTCAGCATTAGAAATGGAGAGGGAAATTTGGTCTATGAAGAAGCTAGAAGATTTGAGGATGCATCTAACTTAGAGGATGAGGATGTGGCACTAAGATTAGGCCTGGAGTATTGCATTAATAAGAATTGTTTCTCTAACATTAGAGACTGATTCTCTCACATTGAAGAAAATATTTGATGGTGATATGGAAGTTTGTTGTTGCATTTTTATGGAGATAAGAAGATTAAGCTTCTAATGGTAGATATAAATGTGGTGGTGGATTACATATTTAGAGAAGACAACAAGCTACCTTATTTTTTTGCTAACCAAGTGTTGTATTTTGTAGGTACACAAAGAATAACATATTCACCAATGCAGGAATTACCAATGGAAGCAAAAACTATTATTAGCATGGATAAAAGTCAGGTGCCAAATCTCAGAATCAAAAATTTCAAAAGGGGGTTCCATCATTAATGAGTAATAATGAAATTCAAATCAGAGCATGCAGATCAGTGAAGAAACACTCATACAAGCAACGAATTAAGAAAAAACATTGATAAATCAATAGGAGATACATCTACAGTTACAATAACAATGAATCAGATGTTCAAGTCAATAACAGGACCTATAGGTTCTTAGTTGGATGATTCACCTGAATTTCTTAAATCTTTGGCACTATATTAGCTTACTTGTGTAACACCCCAAAAATTCAAAGTTAATATCTAAATTGTTCTTCATATGTGCATAGGACTGAATCTTATGATTTATAATTGTACATAGGTGTTAAGATAAATATTTTAGTGTGGGAAGTGATTTGGATATGAATTAAGGTCATAAGGAACCCCTAGAACATATTACTACTAGAATATGATGAGTTACGAGACACAATACCTACCAAATTAAAGGCCTTTACATCTTCTTTCAAACGCCGCTGATCATTTTTAGTCTAATTTTGGAGTAGAAAGTTACGATTATTTTATTAGAGGGTGTCAATCTGCCCGAAACTAAGGGACTAAGTGAAAAACCGTCACTTGAATGATGACCTTTCACTAGGAAGTCATCAAACTTATATAGTGAACTAAAGATTTGCTCAGAACTCGACGGTTCAACCAACGATCTGTCGGGGGATCCATGGTTCGTCAATTGGTTCGTAGGACGAAGTTCCTACACTTTTAAAATATATTTTAAGGGGTATTTTGTCCTTTACTTGCCTTAATATCTTACGCCACTATATTTTAACTCCCAAAAAGTGTTATTTTCTATTTCCAACCAATCTTTCGCATTCACCTCTCAAAATTCCAAAGCAAGAACAAGTTTTTAAAGATTTAGACCTAGGGTTCATCTTAAGCAAGTTTCCAGGATTTGTCCATCAACTTTTTCTCTCTCTCAGGTATGTAGGACTTCAAAATAGGGGTTTTCCTTTCACCCCGATGTCCAAAACTCTAGAAATTTGATGATTTCAAGATTATGGTTAGGATTTATGTACCTACTTTAAATTTTCTCCGTTTAATATGAAAATTTCATGACTCTCTTGAAGTATCTTTTATGATTTAGTCTTATAGATATTGTATTTTACTTATACATGTAGCAAGGCATCTCCTTTTTAGATTTCTTATTCTTGACATTTTTGAAGTTTATGGTTAAAGGCATGATTTTATAGCCTTAATATTATTATGAAAGCTATTTTGAGAATATATAAGTTACGCATATTATAGTAAATTTTTCCATGGTTTAAGCTATGAACATAATTTGAAGAATATGTTTTAGAAAGAGATTTCAACATATGATTTTAGAAAGAATGATATGAGCTTTGTTTCACAACAAGATATGTTTTAGATAGATATTTTGAGAAAAACTTGTGATGAGCTTCTAGATAAGATTAATACATATGTTTTTTGTAGGATTATGTTTTCCCGCAATGTCGAATGATTTTAGCCTAAAAGGCTCACTTAGTGGATCCATACATAGATAGATAAGTCTCTTACCCTGGCAAGGTTTAGGGCAGGACTCTCAATTGGGATTGTGAGTTGGTGCATCATGAGCTCAAGTGATGTAATTTGTTTGTAAGAAACTCCAACCTAAGAGATTTAGCTCCATTTTTATAGCTTCTATGATATGATCATTATATGAATAGAAATAGTATGATTCTAGATATGTATTTTTCCAAAAATCTTTACCTATGGATTTTAAATGCATTTACTCTTAGTTTTATATTTATATCTATGAATGTATTATTTTACTTATTTTCTCAAACTATGATTTAATCATTGAGTTCCTCACCTATTCAAATTTAGTTTTAGTATGGATACTAGTCTTCTTAAATTTCTTAGCCCTTGCGATACATATTAAGATACTTCCCTATCATGACATATACTTTTCTTGTGCTACATTATTTTACCATGTAGCTTACAGATGTGCAGGAC
Organism: Capsicum rhomboideum; assembly: GCA_031232105.1. NCBI lineage: Eukaryota > Viridiplantae > Streptophyta > Magnoliopsida > Solanales > Solanaceae > Capsicum > Capsicum rhomboideum. The sequence goes on from CP124718.1 coordinate 64,299,583, forward strand.
ATAATCAGATTGTAGAATACACTATAATTCTTCAGCTGTTGATGATTCTCTCCGTCTTTTCGGAAGGCACAACTTGGAGTATATGTTAGTAGTCAGTTACATCAATATAATTAGTAGAGACTTCATGGACTTACAATCATCAAGTTAGTTCTAGTTTGTTTTTAAACAATTTATTTGTTGAACTTACAGTCTTTCAGTTTATTTTGTAGTTTACCCATTTTATTATGCTTAAGCTTCTACTTAGTTGTTTTTTAATTTATGATCTTAGTATTACCCAAGAACCAACGGTTCACTTGTAATCACTTGTGATTTCAAGCATCATATCTCATCCAGGGTGTAGACTCGGGTTGTAATAACTTTAAGCTCAATCTGTTGAGAAACAAGGAAGATGGGGAATCAAACAACAAATCCAACTAAACATCTAGCAATATAAAAATTTGTCTATAAAGAGGTAAATCTGGGTATACCATAGTAGTTTCCTCTTGCCTTTGCAGTGGTATCAGCTTTTCCAAAGCTCAATCTGTAATAAAAGGGGATCTATAGTTGAATGTTCAGAAACTCCAACAATTATTTAAGTTAAATGGCGAAACATAACTAACTATAAATATAATCACCAGATATGCTCACATAGGGTTGAAAAAGTCTTCATTTGGTTGGATTTTATGGAATTCGTGAGAATCTTTGAATGTCTTAGGTGAAAAAAACTCAAGCTCGATGTATTGCAATTTTTTTGTTGAGTTTATATTGTAGTTAGTGGAGTTTTGACCTTCTCCAGCTTCATCTCATCATGTTTGATAGCCATTTTTTAGTTTATGGAAGGTTTAGTAAAGAGAATGAAGATGAAGATATGAGACTTTCCTTTAGAGCTCTTCTAGACTCTTTGGATTTTTGTGTGATTATTTTTTATTTTTTATTTTTAATCTCCTTTTGCTTTGGGGGCTTTTTTTATTCGGGCATGGCTGGTTGGATCCGGCTTTGTACTCTTTGTTTTTTCTTTTAATAAAATGGCCCATGTGGCTTGCTTTATTTAAAAAAACCTTGGACGAACACTTTCGATCGAGCTAAAAAAGCCTACAAGTGCATCAACAACTACTATTTTTTGAAATTATTGACATCTTAACTTTATAAGAACTTAATCTATTGCAAGATTCTAACTGTTACAAGCACTGAAGGAGAAAAAGGTTTTGTTTAGCATCCTCCATTCTCCATGTCTATTGAAGTTGTAAGCATCGTGTATACATTAATAGTATAAAAAAAATTTACACTCATAATACTGATAAGGGAAATGATTTTTTTATCAATGTTGTTGAATCAAATCCATTTTATCAAAATTTCAAATGAAAATGAAAATTAAAAATATTACACAAGATAATATTACCTGCTTGAGTGCAAACTTTCTATTATCCTCCAAATAATTTTTCCTCTCATTTTCCATTGAAAGAAATTTTAGACACATTTTATTAGTCCATTGATGACACCCAAAACTCCTTCATAAATGGATAAGTCGTCGTTACAAATATCATATAATTCAATTTTTAAGTTTGAAGTAGGTTCCACATAGTACTATTTCAATTAAATTTATATCACCAACTTAATCAACTTTTCAAAGTATAATATGTTGGATTTTTGTATTAAACTAATAAAGAATAAAACCAAGAGGCCTTGGATAATGATTTTCCCAATTGTCGGAAAAGAATTTTTCATGTGTAAACTAAATCTCACCGAACTATTCTCTAGCAATCATGAATCTTTTCTTACCACAAGTATCTCTAGATCAAGTGTAATTTTTTCTATGCATTATTCTCTGTTATTAATTCTAGATGACAATTTTCACTATTCATGGGATCACATCAAAGATTCGGTATTTCTAAACCTGCTTTTGAATCTAAGACATTAATCTCTTACCAACATCAAAATGACGTTGTTCAACTAAAATCAAATCTCACAATTTTTCTCAAGTAGTGCAAGATAATGCAGCATTCGTTTATCGAGGGCCCTTCAATTAACAACCATAATTATGTAGTTGAATAAACAGAGAAGACGAAAAATATGATTATAGTCAAAACCAATACGAATTTATCCAACTAATGGTTCGATCAAAATCCTAGAGAAAGAATCTTGCAACTCGAAATATTGCAAAAGCATAACATAATATCCCATGACGAACAATTAGCAAAAATAGAATAAATTGAAACTCAAGAATTAAAATCCAGTTGCTTCACTTTTTGCATTTTTCCTGCCTCCAAAAGTAAGTGTGTCGCCTAAAAGTTACTTTTTTGAAGTTTATATATGATCTAGTAAGTGTAGGAGTTGAATAAAGCCCATTGGAACTCAGTGAAAAATTATTCTTGGCTCATCTAAACTCATGCTTCAAGAGGATTGTAGACGAGTCTGGCCAACTTGAAAGTTTCTCTTATTTTTTGTCTCATCTGTACATCTAACTATGCGAGGTCATCAGCGAGTTCGACCATTCTTCAATCTTCCTTCTTCTGTTTCTAAACAGACCAAAATCTCCTTCTTTTGAGCAAGTTAATCCAACACATTTTCTACACACATAAAACTCATAATAAGCTCAAAACATCCAAGATAAAGATGTAATAACACAATTATGCATAAGATTACGAAGTGACAATGTAATATAAATATATACTTTTAGCCAAATATCACTACCCCACACCTAGACTTTTGCTTGTCCCTGAGCAAGTTCAAAAATTAACTACAAGGCTAAAAAGAACTTCCAACCATTCTCGTGTATCATAATAATGATAATTATTTATATCAACACTTAGAACCTAGCATATGTATATAGCCACCTTTCTTACCATTTTCATAAAAAAAACTATTTAATATTTTCAAATGATATCTCTTAACATCCTAGCCTCAAAAATTGACTTTCCTCCTATCTAGTTCCTGACTTGCTTTTCTATACCAACGTAAGAACCAAGTACCTCACAAAAGTCATGACTCGAGTCTATACCTTAGTTGTGATCCATAACTAGCTGCTCACTAGTGTTCTAGTGGGACCCTTGACATATAATATCTATAGAGGAATGTAAATAATGAAACTGAAGCGAAAACATAAATAATGATAATTGGCTAAATTTGTAAAGGAACAACCTTCATTATGACATAACGATAGTAAATTAAAGACTCTCAACTACTAAATACTATCTGTCTAATGAATCCTACACAACTAAGTATAAGAGTTAACCAGGACAAGTCCCCGTAACCTTTATTGAATCAAAGCATAAAACAAATAAAGAAGAAAGCTAAAAGTAACTCTACACCTCATGGCTGATAGGTGTGCTCAATAATCATCTGAATAACAGGTTTTACTGATCGCCTAGCAACAAACAATAATATCGAGTACCTGAATCTACATAAGATGAAAGATATAGTGCAAAATATGGTCAATACAATGGAACGTATTAGTATGCAAGTGTATACATATATATAATATAAACTAAATAACTAATCATGAAAATATGCAAAGAGTATCTTTGAACAATTTAAAACCCAAGATGAAAATCATGATAGACAAGTCTGCATAAAAGTATTTGTTAAGGATATAAATAATAATTTCATAAAGGCTACACATGTGGGGATTTTCTCATATTCTACAAAAACCATGAAATCTCATGATGACCTATGTTGCATCATACCCCCACAAGGGAAAAGGTTGTTATGATAGACCATGGTAAAGAACCATGAACATAAGGATCCTTTAATCATGCCTCTTTGGTAAAACCTACGATGCTAATATAGTTGTAAGGTTTAGGTTATATGTACTCTTTTATTCTTGGTGCTACATAATCCTCCCAATACATATCAGTACTCTACAAAGTAGCTAAATCATAGTTTGAGTTTGTGCTTAACATGTCTGTGAAATTGTACTGTTGTACATGTGCTCAATTTGATGTCATAAATCATATTCAGAAAATAATGTATCCAAAAGCATATCTTTTTAAAATAGATTTTATAATTCATTAATAATACTTAAGCATGAGTTACAATGCATAAATATGAGTTTTGTATAGTGAATCATATGATCGTGAAAACCCTTTTTCGTAAAAGTCAAGATTAACATGTAAAGAAAGCAACTCTAATTGTTTGGGAATAAACCCTAGTTATGAACATAGTTTTATAATATTTTGAAAGTACTTGGGCATAGGATGAAAGGAATCCATCAATTAAATCTTGTGTACCTGAAGAGACAACTAATCTTATGAACTCAGAAAGCATGTTGAAACTAAAACCCGAGATTGCTTGATTGTCCTTACACTTGTTCTTTACTTGTTCTTGAGAGAATAAAGGAAGAATTGACTAAAGGATTTGATACTTGTACCTTTTGGTAGACAAAATGTCATGGACTAGGGTAACAAGGTAAGGAAAAGTTTAAATTACTCTTTTTCAAATGAAGTTAAAGCTTTTAGGATAGGGTTAAATGAGTCACTTCATGACTCATGGACCACTCCATGACATGTGGTCCTAGTCATAGTTTGGACCTTTTTTTTCAGCCTTTTACAACAATTCCATGACTTGACAATGTAAATTATGAACTCATTTCATGGTTCGTACTGAGATTGGTGGTTTCAGGAGGATTTTTTCAACTCTCAGGTAGGGTTATATGAGTCATACCAAAACTTGTGAACCATTACATGAATCGTATGTTGAGTCATGGTAGCCTAGGAATTCTAAACATGAAGGGTTTGGTTCCACGAGTTGGTCCGTGCTTCGTGATCTGGGTATATAACTCATGAACCCTCTTATGCAATCTTGGGAGACTTCAAGTTTAAATTTTTTTTTTCAAAACTAAGTGTTGAGTATACATAGGCTAGATATCCAAGGTATTACAATATCTCCCTCTTTGGATCATTCGCCTAAAAAAAAGACTAGGGCTTAGATCAATGATCAAAGGAGCCATTACATGCTGAACCTAAGTGAATCATACTGAGGCTTGGGACTCAAACATAGGGTACATGAGCACGATCATTTGCATGAATATGTAAGACATCAACACATGACATAAGAGTTCTAAGAGTCACAGTAAGAACGATGCTACTACCATAAACACTTTCATTGGAAAGAGCAAAAAGATGTGGATATCTAGTTATTATATCTTCTTTAGCTTCCCACGTAGCTTCTTCAACTACTTGATTCCTCTATAATACTTTAACTAGTACAACCTCTATGGTTCCTAACTTGTGAACATGACAATCTAAGATCAGAACCAGAATCTCTTGATGGGAGAAATTTTCCTTAACCCGAACATTTTTTATAGGCACAATATATGAAGGATAACTAATACCCTTCTTAAACATAAAGATGTGAAACACTTGATCCACGGACGCCAACTTTGCAGGTAACTCCAACTCATAAGACACCTTCCCCATTTTATTCATAATATAATAAAGACCAACAAATCAGGGACAAAGTTTCCCTTTCTTACCTAAGTACAAGACACCTTACGTAGGTGAAACCTTCAAGAACACACAATCATCAATCTCGAACACTAAGTATCTTCTCCTCACATCAGAATATGATTTATGTTTCCTTTTAGAAGTCCTTAATTGCTCTTGAATTGACTTACATTTCTCTATAGCTTTATGAATGATTTTTGTACCTATCAACATAGCCTCTCCAACCTCAAATCAGCCAATAGGGGATCTACATCTCTTCCAATAATGAACCTGAAATGGTGCCATTAGAATACTAGAGAAATAACTATTATTATAAGCAAACTCAATAAGTGGTAGGTGATCATCCCAATTACATTTAAATCAATGACACAAGCTCTCAACATATCCTCAAGATTTTGAATTGTATGCTCTACCTGACCGTTAGTCTATGGATGAAATATGGTGCTAAGGTTTACCCTTGTACCTAAACCTTTCTGAAAGGACTACCAGAAGTAAGTTGTAAACTATACACCCTAATCTAAAATAATGGTCAAAAGAATTCCATGAAGCTTCACTATCTCACTGATGTACATCCTATCATAATCCTCATCTATATTGGTCATCTTGACAGGAAAAAGTGTTCTGATTTAGTCATACAATCAACAATCATCCAAATTAAATCTTAATGGTGTTGCGTATGTGGTAAACCTTTATTGAATTCCATATAAAGTATCTCCCACTTCCAAGTAGGAATACTTATGTCTTTATCTAATCCACTAGGCTTTTAATGTTTAGCCTTAACCTATTGATAGTTTAGACACTAAGCCACAAAATCTATAATATCCTACTTCAAAGAGCTCAACAAAGAGGCCTCTCCCAAACCATGATACAACTTTATAAAACCTAGATGAATAAAGTATCTAGAACTATGCACATCAATCATAATAAACTCTCTAAAGCCATCAATGTAAAGAACACACAACCTACCTTGGTACTAAAGAATACCATCTCTCCCTTGGGAGAAAACAAACACACTTTTCTCAGAATTGCTTCCCTCAACTAGTGTAGTATGGGATCTCTACCTTGCTTCTATTTTACCTGAATCACTAATAAGGACTCGAAACTATTCTATAGTAGTACACCACCATCATTAGAATCCAAAAGATGAACTGCCAATTGTGTAAGTCTATGAACATCCTTTACAAGCTACTCTTTACCTTTCTCTACACATACAACACTTCTCGTGGAAAACCTGCTTAGATCATCAGCCATACACGGATAGTAAAGCAAACTAATATCATAATCCTTCAAAAGCTCTAGAAATATTTTTTATGAAAGATTCATCTCTTTCTGACTGAAAACATACTGCAGGATCTTTTGATATATGAAAACATCTATATGCAGACCATAGAGGTAATGACGTTAAATCTCCAAAGGAAACATAACAACTGCCAACTTGAGTTCATCTGTCAGATAATTTTTCTCATGAGTTTTAAGCTATCTAAAGGCATATTACTATTATACATCAATACACAACAAAGGATTATTCTAGAAGTATCACAACAAACCATAAAACCGACTGTACCCACTAGTAAAGTTAATGCTGGAGCTAAAGTCAATCGAGCTTTCAACACTTGAAAAATCTTCTCCCATACATCGTACTACTAAAATTTTACTATTTTCTAAGTCAACTTAGTCAATAAAGTAGCAATAGATGAAAAACCCTTTATGAAACATCTATAGTAACCAACTAAATCTAAGAAACTCCTAATGCTTGATGGGGATGTAGGTCTAGGCGAATTCTTAACTGCCTCGATCTTTTGAGAGCCAACTAGAATACCCTCTTTAGAAACAACATGCCTCAAAAAAAGCAATAGACTTAAACCACAATACACATTTATAAAACCTTACATACAACTATTTATCCTTGAGACTCTGAAGAACAATTCTGAGATAATCAGGATGCTTTTTCGGACTATAAGAGTAAATCAAAATATCATCTATGAACACAATCACAAACATATTGAAGTACGACTTAAACAACCTATTCATGAGATCCATAAGGGTTCTGGGACCATTGATGAGACCAAAGGATATGATAAGAAACTCATGCAAACCATATCGAGTATAGAAAACCATCTTCAAAATATCACGCACCCTAACCTTTAACTGATGATAACTGGATCTGGGATCAATCTTAGAAAAGCAATTAGCAACCTGAAGCTAGTTGACTAGGTCATCAATTTTGTTAATGAGATACTTGTCCTTGATGACCTTGTTTAACTTATGGCAATCAATATATATTTTGAGGGAACTATCTTTCTTATGCATGAAAAGAACAGGGGTACCTCATAAGAAAATACTAGACCTAATGATTCCCTTATGTAGAAGATCTTTCAGTTGTTCATTCAATTCGACTAAAGCCATTCTATATGGAAAAATGAGATTGGGTGCATATTAGTAAGAATGTCTATTCTATCTCTTTGTCGAGAGGGACTCTGGGAAGATTATCGAGAAAGACCTCAGGAAACTTATTAACTATAAGGACTGACTGAAGAGAAAGGGTCTTAATACTAGAATTCTTTACCCAAACAAGATAGTAGACATAAACTTTAGAAACTATTTTTTTAGCCTTAAGATTAGAGATGAAGAAACATTTTTCCAGGACTAGGCTACCTTTCCATTCTAAGACAGGTTTTTTATGAAACAAAAATTTCACAATTCGAGTTTACAATCAACTAAAGTAGAAAAAGAATATAACAAGTCCACACCTAACATAACATCAAAATCCACCATGTCTAACTCTATTAGATTGGTTTTGGAATCTCTATGATAAATTGACACAGTGTAATTTCTATAGATACATCTAGCTAGGATAGACTCACCAACTAGATTAGAAATAGAGAAAGGCTCTAGAAGTTGTTTGGGACTAACTCTGAATTTCATAGTAACATAGGGAGCCACAAATGATAAGGTAGCTCCCGAATCTAACAAAGGATAAACATCAAGATAGAAAATTTTCAGCATATTAGTGACAACATAAGAGGAATTCTCTTGATCATGACGGCTAGATAAACCATAGAAGTGGTTCTTACCAGTACTAGAACTTGAAGCATTACCTTTCTAAGTACCACAACCTACCGAGGCTGATGGGTTAGTATGGGCTATATAATAATCATTTCCTAAACTAGCAAATGGAAAATACTTCACCACGTGACCTTACTATATAATTCCAAAACACCAATCCCTACCATAGATACACTCACTAGGATAGTCCTTTTCGTAGTTGTTACAAAAATGATATGAAGGTCCCTTTATAACATTGTCGGAGACTCAAGGCTTGGAGCTCTGAATTTCTGATCATTTTTTAACATGGGACCTAGTGCACTAGATAAAGATGGGCTTTCCTAAATGAATTATTACTGAAGGAAGACTGGTTCCTATTTTTGGCCTCTAATAACTTGACTCATAGTTAGCCATCTTGGATCTGGTATTCTAATTTTCTTTCCTTTCTTTAAACTTATTTTCTTCAACCAACTGAACATGAATCATAACCTGAGTTATGTCTATGTCTCCAATCAAAATTGTCGCCTTTCCTTCTTTACTAAAAAGTCTGTAAAACCCTGACACAAATAAGCCCATCAAATTTCTCATATCAAATACCATATCTGGAGCATAACAAGGTAACTGGATGAACTTAAGACTATACTCATTAGCACTCATAGGACACTACTCTAAATTTAGAAACTCTATATCCTTGATCTCTCTCAATTCTTAAGGAAAGAAACACCCCAAGAAAGCATCCTCAAACTCATTCCACTCTGCAGGTACAAAATCTTTTCCTCGGATGTCTTCCCACTACTTAAACCATATGCCCTAAACATCCTAAAGCTGATAAATAACAAACTCAACCTTTTTGTATCTATATCATGCATAACCTAAACAAGCTTCTAAATGGCATTTATGAATATTTTGGTATCCTCACCAGGATTTGACCCTATGAACTCTAGAGGGTTCATTACAAGAAAGTTACATACCTTAAAGGTGACATGAGAACCATAGCTGGTTGGGGCTAGGTGGTTATTTTGAGTTGCCACTATTTGAGTTAGCATCTGAATAGCGTTCTTGCACTCTAAATAAGGATTAACATTTGGTGGATGAGAGGCAGATGAAGTAAAAGCCTCTGTCTAATCGATGGTACTGGAGGAGTTTTGGTGTAAACATTTTAACTGAAGGAATGAACTCCATTCATGTTTTGTACAATACAAACTGGAGGTACCATAATAGAATCAACTCAAACATTAGTAGTGGCGCTCTAACTGGCACTTCTATTTAGAGGCAAGATCTGAAACACATGTAAAGTACGAGTTAGAAGAGAGATATAAAGTTAAACTCTATCACATGAACTGGATCATGAAAAAAGGAAAATATTCCTAAATACCTTGTAGCATCCTAATTATAAATGTGGCATGCTTAACATATATAATTAGGACTCTACTAGATAGGGCTTCACAGACACCCTAGGACACTTGAACCTTGTGCTTTGATACCCAATTTTTCATGACCTGAGTCTAAACCTATGGACAATCTAGATAATGAAATTGATACAGAAATATAAACAATTATTATGGGATAAATATATAAAGGAACAATCTTCAGTACGATATCACTGGAATAAATGAAAGACTATTTGTCTAATGAAAACTCTACTACTAATCATAAGAGTTAATCGGGACAAGGCCTCATAAACTTTATTGAATAAGAAAATAATCCAAACTAATAATAAATATAAAAGTAACTTTGTGTATCATTTATGATAGGAGTGCTCACGAATAAGCAGGATGTCAGACGATACCAAACACCTAGCAGTAAACCGTAAGCTCTAGTAGCCCAATCTACATCAGGTGAAAAATATAGTTAAAAACACAATCAATACAATAATATGTATTATAACAAAAATATATATATACGTGTATAGTATAAACTGAATAACCAATCATGAAAATATGTTAGGAGTAACTTAAAATAATTGAAAATTTGAGATGAAAATAATTATGGACAAGTGATGTGCCGGCAAATTGTGACTCATTTGGCCTAAAATTTTATGAAATAAAGTCCTTAATGCCAATTTGAGTTATTTTTAATGTTGTTTTGATTTATTTTTAGGTTAAAAGCGAAGAAGTGAGTGAAAAGGTGAAAAGAAGCAAAAAGATGAAGAATTAGAGCACAAAAGTACAAGGATCATCGTTGATTCAAATTGGCACATTGCCAAAATTCTTGCATATCATCAAATACAAAGCTGCATCACTGAAAGAGACAGTTCAACCCAACTCCAATACTAGCAAAATGGCAATGAGGACGGACAAATCGGTGTATCGATAAAGAGATCGGCAAAGCAAGTCCCTATAGATAAAAGTGGCAGATGCCAACCTATAAAGCATAAGATTTATGCCAATTCAGCGATACAATAACTATTCGACACATCACCAACAGGTTCAGTGATGATATCTTCATCCGCCGATTTGGATACAGTGACATTTTTATAATTAACCAGCCTGATTTTACTTCTAGTATAAATAGCTTTTTGGCAACTTAGAACCTTATTCTTGATAATTTTAACATTAGAGAGTTTGTAATCGAAACCATAGAGTGAATTTAGCTATTGTTGTTTAGTTTTAGCTTTGAATTTGAGATTTTCGTAGATAATTTTGGATTCTATGATAGATAGATATGAAGATATAGGTATATCTCTCTTATCTTTTGTGATGTGTAGCTAAATTTCTCTATTAAGGTTATGTGTTAATGAGTAGTGATAATTGTATGGGTATTGTTTATTCTCCTCTTTAATGGATTATGTGTTATGGGTTTAACCTCTACTCCTTATTTTGAACTCATGATTGGAGGTTGCAAACTCTAGTTAACCCTAGATCCTTTATCATCCTTGACAAAGGGGACAAGGGTGAGGAGTAGTGGTCAACTATAACTTGATTTCTATCATTTAATGGTAGTTTTTAGACATGAGACTACCATATCGAGATTATAGGTTTGTTATAATGTACCACTTGTGAGGTGTTTGAAAGAACTCACTTGTAATGTTTGATGTTTTATTTAAATATTGAATCAAACTTATGAAATTATCCAATTACCATACATGAATTCACTCTCCTGAAAGTATAACCCCATGTACCTTTAACTCTGGATTACAAACTCTAGATCTCACTTTTGCATACTAATCGAACATTTGATACATTTATGTTCACTCCGTTATTTTTACTTTTTTGCATTATTTTTAGCATTTCAAGCAAGCATATAGTCACTGGTGACACTAGAAGGTGAACCTATCACCTTCATTCCTCGTGGATTCAACCCCGACTATATCCTGGGTAATTATATTGCTAACGACTGCGTACATTCAATCTTAGGGTGTATTTGAGCGTTATAAAAAATGGCACCATTACCGGGGAATGAAACATAGTGTTCATTCACTGTAGTGTTATAAGCTACTTTTGTTAGCCATAGTGTAAACATTACTTTATTTGTTGTTTTTGTCCCTTGTAGGTGACAACATAGAAAAATAAGACAATATAAGTCAACATGGTAGAGACACCGCTACCTTTGATGAGAAACATGAGGATGAAGACCACTTGGGTGATGCCGAACGGGCGAGTATAATTCGCATACCACCTACGGTGGGCAATGTGGTATTTCATGCCATAAGTGTGATACTTCACTTACTCCAAATGAAATGACTATTCAGATGGCAAGATCATGAAGATGGAAAATTCCACTTGAATCTTTTATATATATGTTTGCAACACATTCGACATTGCTAACATTCGACATTGCTAACATTCGTTTGAGGTTGTTCCCATTTTCTTTGATGGGTGAAACGGACTTGTGGTGGTGAAAATAATCCAAAGGCTCAGTAACATCTTGGGTTGAATTGATGTAAGATTTCCTAGATCAGTTATTGATGTGAATAACAATAGATGACAACCTGAAATTAAATACCTTAGAACATTTCGGAATGGAACAAGTACAATGACAATGTGAACAATATGTGCTACAGAAGGCTACGGAAAGAGTAAACTGACATACCTTATCTTCCCAATATGAATATATAGTCCTAGATGTGAATACAACAATCCATATCTTTCCTTACGTGTTACTCTACAACACAAGTACATCATAGAGCTCACGTTAACAACTAACTGCATTACAAGTGCATAGGACGACAATGAATTACGTGACTACCATATAACGTCATTTCACCCTCTCAAAATAACATTTATTGCATCACCATACCAATAATACCATAACATTCCAAACATTCACCAAGACATGATAAACCAATAACATTTCACACCAAGTTTATCCTTTATACTCCCTCATTAACACTACGTCACAATTACTCCATCAAGTCATCTCAATACCTTTCACAACAACACATGAAAAACAATACATAATTGATACCATTCAAAATACCTCCGATATACTCCTTGAAAGTCATTCAAAAGGTACCATAAGTTGATAATTGCATCCATAAAGGGTATAGTGGTCTTGGGGGGTCAAAGAGATGCAACAACAATTGAAACGGAGTTCTGGGCTGACCTGCGAAGCCACCTGCGCCCGCAGGTGGGTGAGGTACATTTTTAGGTGACCATTGTCATGGTTCAGGGTCATATGCATTTGCATCTGCGCCCGCAGGTGCCCTGCCCGCGAGGGCGGGTGCCCATTTCAGCCTTCGGGGGTCATTTTTGGGTCCTTTTTTGCAATGAATGGTCCATGGTCATAATTAAACTTCTCTTTTCATATTTTAAGTTATCTTAGATTCCAACGAACATCCATGGTTTCACAACACACATAAACATCACCAAACTACATTTTCCTTTCAATACGTCACCAATTTTATGCATAATTTCACAACAACAATTCCAAATGTTATACACAAGGAGAAAGAAATTAAAGGACATAAACTCATATTACATGTTTATATTTAATCTATCAAGTTCACTTCCTTCAAGACCACAAGTCCACTTTCAAGTTTAGAAGGCAATACCCTTCACCGATTAAGCAAAAGTAGACTGTTTTACACATGGTGAACTGTCCAACACTTTGACAACATAACCAACATAATTTATACATAATATAAATCATATAATATATTAAACCATAATATTAAGCACTTACCCAAGCTTGCAAAGGAGTGATCTTGTCTAAAGAGTTAGTAGCTTAGGGTTTGTGAAAGATGAGAAATATCTTGTGGAAATTTCTAGATTTGCATGTTTGTCTAAATGAATAAAAATATGATTTTATACATTACATATCCCCTCATAGCCATCCTTATCCACACTTGGGTCAATAATTGAAGTGTTCACTTGGTCAACATTGAGAATGGGTCATTTTCCATTTTGGGCCAGGTCTTTTGCCAAATTATTGGGCCTTAATTGAGCCCAATAGCACAGATTAATTTAGCCCAAAAAAATTAATATATAATCCACCAACCATCTCATGTTTAAGTAATTCCATAAATGTTATGATAATGAAATAGGTTCGAAAATGTACGGGGTGTTACATCCTTCCCCCCTTAGGAACATTCATCCTCGAATGTTAGTAGCATTATCCTATTTCAACAAATTTAAGTCTAAGTTTATCCTTCACGTTATCATATACACATAATGCTTGTAAATACTTACTTTTTATTTCTCCAATTCCGCACTTTGAACTTTTTCTTCCACTTGAAACAAATATGGGTACTTCGACTTCATTCTTTTTTTGGTTCCCTATGTGATTTCTTCTACTTGTTGATTTCTCCAATGCACTTTTCTGAAAGCTACTTCTTTATTCCTTAGTCTTTTCACTTGTCGATCCAGAATAGCAAGAGGTATCTCTTCATAGGTGAGATCCTCCGAAACTTGTACCTCTTCTATGGGAGCCATACGATATAGGTCTCCTTTACACTCTCGAAGCATCGACACATGAAATACTAGATGAACTGTGGAGATTTCTTGGGTTAGTTTCAATTCATACGTGACTTGACCAAATCTTCGAACAATCTTATACGACACGTTATATAGGGCCAACGTTCCTTTCTTTTGAAATCTCATTACCCCTTTTATTGGTGACACTTTCACAAATACCCAGTCACCTGTATAAGTTCGTAGAATATCTTCAAGTGTTTTAATAGTATGTTCTGCTTGCCCATCTGTCTGAGGATGAAAAGCCATACTTAAATTCACTTGGGTTCCCAAACTCTTCTAAAAATTTTTTCCAAAAGTGTGCAGTAAATTGTGCTCCCCTGTCTGATATAATAGAATTGGGAATCCCATGTAATCGCACTATCTCTTTAACATACAACCTTGCATAATTTCAATCTATACAAGTGGTCTTGACAGGTAAAATGTGTGCTACTTGGTAAGCCTGTCAACTATCACCCACATGGAATAAAATTTCCGAAATGTACGAGGCAAACTTGTGATGAAACCCATGTTAATCATATCCCTCTTGCAAACTGGAAGATTCCTACATTGCATATAACCTCCAGGTTTCTGATGCTCTACTTTTACCTATTGACAATTTGGATAATGAGCTACAAATTCTACAATGTTCTTCTTCTTTATATTGCCTCACCAATACATCTCTTCCAAACCATGGTACATTTTAGTTTCTCCCGAATGAATAGAATACCGTGAATGATGTTCTTCTGTCATAATTCATTTCCTTAGCTCATCTATATCTTGTACACAAAATCTACCTTGGCATTGAAGTACTCCCCCTTGCGTAAGCTCAAATACCTTTGTCGCACTTTGCTGTACATTCTTTTTCAACTGCAATAAAAGAGGATTTGCATATTACTTTTCCTTCTATCACCTACAAGTGAAGACTCTGCTTCATTTTACACTATAATTATTTCATCTGTAGTTTCAAGAAGACAAACTCCCAAGGTGTCGAATTGGCTTAACGCATCGGCTACCACATTTGTTTTTCCCGGATGGTATAAGATATCACGATCATCTTTCTTTTTAGTAATTCCAGCCACCCTTGCTGTCTTTAGTATGGGTCCTTTTGATTAAAAAAAATCTACTACAAATTTTCATGATCAGTATATATATCAACGTGAACCCCATACAACTAGTGGCGCCATATTTTTAAAGCAAATATCACGACTGCTAACTCAAGATCATGTGTTGGATAATTTTTATCATGTGGTTGCAACTGTCGTGAGGCATACGCTATTACATTCCTGTGTTTCATCAATACACATCCTAGGCCGACTCCTGAAGTATTACAATATACTGCATACCCTTCTGTGCCTTCTGGAAGTACTAATATTGGTGTAGAAATTAATTTATCTTTCAGCTCGTGGAAACTCTTCTCACATGCATCATTCCATAGAAACTTGATTTCCTTATGTGTTAGCTTTGTTAAGGGTGCAGAGATAGAAGAAAATCCTTCAACAAATCTCCTATAATAACCAACCAATCCAAGAAAACTATGAATCTCTGTAAGCGTCGTAGGCCTTAGCCAATTTTTTTCCACCGATTCTATCATTTGTATATCAACCCTGAGTCCTTCATCCTATACAATGTGACCCAAGAACGCTATTGATTTTAACCAAACTCACATTTAGAGAAGTTTGCATATATCTTACGTTCATGAAGAATCTGTAATACCTGCCGTAAATGTTTAACATGGTTCTCTTGTGATCTTAACTAAACCAAAATATCATCTCCAAACACGGTTATGAACACATCTAAAATGGCTTGAACACCCTATTCTTCAAATCCATAAAGATAGCTGGTGCAGTTGTTAGTTCAACTGACATAATTAATAACTCATAATGACCATACCGTGTTTGGAAAGCTTCCTCAGGTATATCTTTTTCTCTAACCCTTACTTGATAATAATCCGATCTTAAGTTAATCTTTGAGGAGCATTTGGCACCCTATAACTGATCAAATAGATCATGGATTCTGGGGAGGGAATATTTATTCTTAACTGTCACCTTATTCAAGTGCTAATAATCATTACACATTCTCAACGTGCCATCCGTCTTCCGTACAATTAACACTGGTGCACCCCAAGGGGATGATATTATGAATCCCTTATCCAATAAGTCTTTTAATTGCTCCTTTAATTCCCGTAACTCTGCCGAGGCCATGCTATATGGAGGAATAGAGATAGGCTGAGTACTTGGCATCACATCAATACCAAACTCTATGTCCCGTTTTGGAGGTAAACCTGAAAAATCTTAAGGAAATTTCTCATGAATTTCATTTACCACCGAAATTGATTGAAGATTTGGTGGTTTCACATCAGTATCTTTCACTCTTACTAAGTGACATATGTACTCCTTTGGGTATTATTTCCCTTGCCTTGAGATAGGAAATAAAGTTACCTCTCGGTGCTCCCACATTACCCTTTCATTCAAAAACATTCCTTTAGAAAATGAAAATGTAACTTCTTAGCTCGACAATCTACTGTGGCCTAACAAGAATCCAACTAGTGTATCATAACCACAAACAGTTACTATACAATTACGATATACTCTTTTAACTACAATAGCTTCACCAACTGGTGTATAGACTTCAAATTGCGTAACTAGTAATTCTGGTGTTCTTTTAAAAAAAAAATTCCGCTATCAATGGAGTAACCAATGGAGTAACATATAATAATGTAGAATACGGGTCAATCAATGCATATACCTTATGTAAACATATGAATAATGTACCTGTGTCTACATCAGAAGAAGCCTCCGAATTCTATCAATCCGCTAAGGCATAGGTACGGTTCTGAATTCCACTAGAACTAGATGCTCCGCTAGCACCTCTGCCAGGCCCAATAGGCTGCACTCCTCTACCTAGGGAAGGAACCGTTGATGATGATGCAACGGTTGATCCCGTAGGTTGTGCTATGCCACCCTTGCCCCTTTGTGGGCATTCTCTCATTCTGTGCCCCGTCATACCACACAAAAAGTAAACATTTGTCCCCAACCGACATTCAACTAAATGATACCTTCCGCAGTGCTGACACGGCTGACGAGAAAATCCTGCTTGCTGTCTGTGAACCTTGAAGCCCACTAATCTGCCCAAAATGGCTTCCTCTAAATCCCCAAAATTGGCATAAAATACCTGTTGTAGGGGAAGAAAATGATGGTCTAGGTTGTCTAGGAAAACCTCGAGGCCTAGATTCTCCTTGGGACACCATAGACTGTCCCATAGGTCTATCCCTCTTTGATGACCCTCTTTTAAACTCGTGTAGCTTTATACTTTGCCTCTGATCCTCCATCTTTTGTGCAAACGCCTGTATTCTGGCTATAGTCTAATCTCTGTTCAAAGCAGCAATAGTACAGTCCCTTACCAAATATGGCTCCAATCTGTCCACATATCAATGGACTCTGTCTTCCATTGTGGCTACTACATTCGGAGCATATCAAGCCAAAGAGTTAAACTGAAGATTGTACTCTCTGACACACATATTCCCTTGATGAAGATTTAGAAACTGGTCTGCACGTGCCTCCCGGATCTCATATGGAAGGTAATGATCAAGGAATGCCATTTTGGATTCCTCCTAACCAGCTTGAAGTGCACCAATACCCCTCGATCGTTTCCAATCTTCAGACCACAATATAGATTCTCCTTTCAATTGATAGGTTGTAAGCTCAACTTTTTCTACTCCAGTAACGTGCATAACATCTAGAGCCCTTTGGATTTGGTCCACGTAGTCCTGTGGGTCTGCCTTCGGATCTAACCCGATAAACATGGGAGGGTTTAATTTAAGAAAATCTTGTGTCCGCCGACTAGCTACTCTAGCTGCGCCATCCTCACTTGTCATTGGAACAACTTGTCCTTGAGTTTGTGTAGCAACTATCTGAGTCAACATATGCACTACATTTTTTAAATCTTATTCAGTGGCATTAACAGGTGGTTTGGCGAATTCTTCTCTCCTCCTCAGCTCTTCTGGAGCTGGAAAAGTAGAAGACGCCCGCGATGCAAACTCAGCGTTAGCCCCACCTTGAGTAGCTTGGTCAGGTAGTGATATACTCGTTCCTTCTCCGGCAAGCATACATACCATCTTACCTTTGCTTCTACCTCGTCTTGTCATCAACATTTTACTATAACAAAGAAAACCAATTACAATGGTCAGATGTGATTTCACCACAACATTGGCTCTATTGCACGATCTAGAAATAAAGAAAAGAAACAACTCCTAAATGTCCCGTAGCCACCTACTTATAAATGTGGTGCACAACACATCCATAAGCAAGACTCTACTCAAACACGGCTTTGTAGAAACCTTTAGGACGACCTGATCTGATACCAATTTGGTCATGCCTCGTATTCCAATCGGTCGGACTGGCACCCAAAGCCGTTGAGGCCCGAGAGAACCAATCTTCATTCATGTACACTCGTATGCATGTCACTATCACATATAGATACAAGATGCTAATGGCGGAAGTCATTGAAAACAAATGATATATACATATATGAAACTTGGCCGTTAGGGCCACCATGTCAAAAGCATACATCCCTTACATTCCTTCGTTTGTCCCACAACATCTACAAAGCCTCTACAGATACATAGACATAATCAACCTACAGTCGGGACACGTCCCCGCTTTATACAATACCAAAACAAATATACATAATAACTCGAAAAGCCCCAAACCAACTGGATGTCACGACCCGAAATCCCATTCGGACCGGACTGGCACCAGAAGTCGATATGGCCCGAGAGAACCAATCTTTGCTCATGAACCTTAGTATGCATATTCTCATGTGAATCGTATTATTCCTCATACAACTAGGCAAAAAACATGAACATGGAAACATATGCTATATATATATTAGGAAACTTGGCCGTTGGGGCCATCATGTCAAAATGGACGTACATATCTTGCATTCAACTTCCCACATAAGTCTACAAAGCCTCTACAGATACATAACTCTGACAAACCTAGAGTCGGGACAACATCCCGCTCCATACTCATATACAATATCAAACCCATATGCATAATGACTCAAAAAAGCCCTGGATCAACTAGAGCTCACCAATAATCTGCGGATATCTCATCGTCTACTGCGGAGATCTACTAACACCTGAGCCTGCACCATGTAAGGTAAGTCCCCCAAGAGGGGTCAGTACGAAGAAAGTACTGAGTATGTAAGGCCATATGAGACTAGAATAACACATAAGTACTTCCAAGAAATTAAGCGTAAGAGAATAATCAATGTGAATAGACCTCCAACCTGAATGTGTGGAACCATGTTCATTACTTCTATTATTTCATTACTTGGTCAATCAGTCTTGCCATCCTCCTTTTTATAACAATCTTCATATTTATATATATGCATTCACGCAAGGGATATATTCTCATCTCTTTACAACTATCTTCATTATCGTTCACTCAACTAGTTAGTGGTTCATAATACCTTATGGATCATCACCTAATAAGTATATAATGCCGGGCCTCCACCTTTGGTGGGCTATAATAGATAAATATATAATACCGTGCCTCCACCTGTGATGAGCTATAATAAATAAATATATAATACCGGGCCTCCACATTTGGTGGGCTATAATAGATAAATATATAATACCGGGCCTCCACCTTTGGTGGGCTATAATAGATAAATATATATATAATATCGGGCCTCCACCTTTGGTGGGCTATAATAGATATATATATAACATAGCATAGTATTGAGATTGTTCCATCTTGAACTTACACCCTTTAAATTGTGATCCATACTCAATGTAACATATAGTAACCATACGTACATACTTCTCTAAAAATCTTATACCCTTTGCATAGTTATGAGAGTAACACATTAAAGATTTATATATTACTTCACTCTTTTACTTCATGAGATTGACGTCTTCACTCATGGGGAAAAATTTTATTAACTTGCACATCACCTCTCTTATTACTCTTATGAGATTGATACCTTAACTTGTGAGAGATTAACACATTGAGGATCATGATAATATTGAAAACACACCTCTAAATCTTGCTTCACTTCCTTACTTTCAAGAGAGTGATACGCTCACTTGTGAGGAATAGATATATTAGTTCACACTTTACCTCCTTCATTACTCTTATGAGATTGGTACAAAGCTATTCATAATAATATGGGACTTTGGAACAGGACATGATTGGAGAATGCTTTTCAAGCATAACTAGATTCGCTTTACATTTTACCCTCTTTGAGATAGTTCTCTTGGAATCTACAAAATCATGACAACTTAGGAACTTCCGTCAATAACTAAGAGATAAGTGGGTCATAATTCATCTAGGAGAAGGACACAAATGAATAACAATATATGTCAACTAGTTGGAATACTATAGGACCCTTTTGGAATATAACATTTTAAAACCTTTGACATATTAGCTAATGAACATGAGTCAACCAAAGGACATGCGTCATGTGAATCACAATTGACCAATTAACAAGGAACATGTGAGTATCACTATTCAATAGCCGGAAATGGAATACCTTAGGATATCTCGGAATAGAATAAGTATAAGGTGAACACTATATGCTGCAGAAAGATACGGAAAGAGTAACCTTACATACCTTCACTTCCATGTATGAGTACACGAGTCTATATATGAACATAACAGTCCAGCTTCTTCCTTACGTCTTACTCTACAATAAAAGTTCATACCGAAACTTACATTAGAAACTAGTTAGTATACAGGCGTACAAGACGATAATGGACTATGTGACTACCATATAACGTCATGTCATCCCTTACAATACAATCCACTGTATTTCCATACCAACAACACCATAACATTACACATTGACCAAAAGATCATACATCGATAGTATTTCACACCACACTTACCCTTTATGCTTTTCTCTTTACCATTCCGTCACAATTACTCCTTTATAACAACATATGAACAACCATACATACTTAATACAGTCCAAAATACCTCCATACGATAATTTAAAGTCATTAAAACAACATCACAAGTTGATAATTACATCCAAAAAGGGTATAGGGGCCTTCGGGGGTCGACAAGGTAGGAAAACATACAAAACCGGATCTGGGGGTGACCTGCGCTGACACCTACGCCCACAGGTCACTGAGGTGCACGCGCAGATGCACTTTGGCAGAAGCTAGAGGCATCTGCGCCCGCAGGTGCCTCTGTCTGCGGGGGTGGATGCCCGTTTTGGTCCGAAATGGCCTATTTTGGGTCTTTTCATGCAATGAATGGTCTATGATCATAACTAAAATTATTTTAACATATTTTTTATCATATTATATGCCAATAATAAGCCATGGTCTCAAAACACACATAACAATACCCAAAACCACACTTTACGGTCAATACGTCACCACAACCATAACCAATTTCACAATAGAAATTCCAAACATTATACATCATGATAAAAAAAGGTAAGACTATAATCACATCTTCACATGTCAATATTGAATCCATCAAGTTTATCTCCTTCAATATCACAAGTATATGTTCAAGGTTACAAGGCAAACCTATCCTCCGATTTAACAACATGTACACTTCACACATAGTGAGCTTCTCAATACTCCACCAACACAACCAACATAATATTCACCATCTCACATGCATAAAATATATTTAACCATAATAATATACACTTACCCAAGCTTTCCAAGGAGTGATCTTGTCTCAAATAGAAGATAGCTTAGGGTTTGAGTGTTGAGAGAATGTTATGGAAATGTCTAGAAAATGGCATGTGTAATATGGTGAATAAATCTGATTTTTCACCTTATAAATACCCTTTAAAGTCATATTTATCCTATACCTTTGGTCAATAATTTGTTTGTGGACTTAGTCATGCAAGAATGGGTCAATTACCCCTTTTAGGCCATATCTTTTTGGTTCTATTTTGGGCCTCATTTGGGGCCCAAATCACAAAATTAACTTAGCCCACAAATTGTAATGCATAATTCCTCTAATCTCTCATGTTTCATTATTACCATCAACGTTACGGTAGTCAGCTAGACTCAGAAATGTACGGGGTGTAACACTGGAGCTCACCAATGATCCGCAAATGACCCGCAACCAACTGTGGAGGTCTACTAACAGCTGCGCCTAGGGGTGTCAAAGTGAGCCTAAATTAAGTGAACCCGCCCAACCCAACCCCATATTTATGGGTTGGGCTCAAGATAATTTACAATTGGGTTCAATATCAACCCATTAAACCTAAACCCATTTTTAAGAGATCTTCACTTGAGCCCAATTCAATCTTCACTTCAACCCATTTAATAAGGAACATGATTTCCTTAATGAAAGATGAGAAAACAAGTGACATATAAATTTTTTTTACAAAACTTTTTTTTTAAAAAAAATTCTTATCCTCCCACCCCACCCCACCCCCCCACCCTAAATTTTTTTTTTCTTAAAAGCTTTTTAAAAATATTTTTTCTCACCACAAACACACACACACCTCGTAACTCACTGAATCCAATTAACCCCCCCCCCTTCCCCCCCCCCCCCAAAAAAAAAGACTAATTTTTTTATTTTTTTTTTTAAAAAAGTTTCATGGATAATATTTTTCCTCTATACCGAACACACTCATAGTATATTTTATTTCATTGGTATAATATTTTGTGACTTTCATTTTCAAATTAAGAACTTGTTTTTTTTATTTTTTGGAGTTGGAATTCAAATTATAGTTACGATAGGTAAATATCAATATGTTAATATTCTTAAAATTAATTGGGTCAAATTGGACGGATCAAGACCCAACCCAATTTTTAGCCCAACCCATTTGAACCCAAAGTAAATTTGGGTTTGGTTGAACCCAACCCAATTTCTAATTCAACCCATTTTAATATCTTCAATTTCAGCCCAACCTGCTCATTTGACACCCCTAGTTGTGCCTATAGCAAGTAAGGTATGTCCCCCAAGGGACGTCAATACGAAGAATGTACTGAGTATGTAAGGCTATATGAAACTGCATGATATATAAGTACTTCAATGGAATCAAATATAAGAGAATAGTTAATATGGATAAACCACCGTTCTATATGTGTGGAACCATGTACATTACATTCGTTACTCTCTTTGCCTTTACGTTTATTCATCTTTATCGTTCTACCCATGCTAGGTTTTTCTGTCGCCCCTGGGATGAGATTAACCCATGCTAGGTATTTTAACCCCTGGGATGTGATTAACCCATGCTAGGATTTTCTGTCGCCCCTAGGATGTTAGATTAACCCATGCTAGGCTTTTCTGTCGCTCCTGGGATGTTAGATTAACCCTTGATAGGCTTTTCTATTGCCCCTGGGATGTTAGATTAACCCATGCTAGGTTTTTATTCCACCTCTGGGATGCCACTCAAGAATATACAAACAATTATACATTACTTCATTCCTTCATTATAAGAGTGATACATACTTCATTTCTTTATTTCTGTGAGATTGACACATTGGTAGTCATAACATTAGTGGAACTTTAGAACGTAAAATTATTAGAACTCTAGAACCATGTCCACAGTTATGTGACACATAAATGATAATTGATCAATGAATAAGGAACATGTGAATAACAATAGATGACAACCTGAAATTAAATACCTTCGAACATTTCGGAATGGAATAAGTACAATGACAATGTGAACAATATGTGCTGCAGAAGGCTACGGAAAGAGTAACCTTACATACCTTATCTTCCCAATATGAATATACAGTCCTATATGTGAATACAACAATCCAGCTCCTTCCTTACGTGTTACTCTACAACACAAGTATAGCACAGAGCTCACGTTAACAACTAACTACATTACAAGTGCATAGGACGACAATGAATTATGTGACTGCCATATAACGTCATTTCACCCTCTTAAAATACCATTTATTGCCTCACCATATCAACAATACCATAACATTCCACACATTGACCAAGACTTCATAAACTAAAAACATTTCACACCAAGTTTATCCTTTACACTTCCTCATTAACACTACGTCACAATTACTCCATCAAGTCATCTCAATACCTTTCACAACAACACATGAACAACAATACATAATTGATACCATTAAAAATACCTCCGGTATACTCCTTTAAAGTCATTCAAAACGTACCATAAGTTGATAATTGCATCCATAAAGGGTATAGGGGTCTTGGGGGGTCAAAGAGATGCAAAAACAATCAAAACGGAGTTCTGTGCTGACCTGCGAAGACACTTGTACTGGAAGGTGGGTGATATGCATCCAAATGTGATCATTGGCCTGGTCCAGGGTCACCTACATTGGCATCTGCGCCCGCAGGTGCCCTGCCCGCGAGGGCGGGTGCCCGTTTCAGCCTTCGGGGGTCATTTTCGGGTTCTTTTTCGCAATGAATGGTACATGGTCATAATTAAACTTCTCATTTCATATTTTAAGTTATCGTAGATTCCAACGAACAGCCATGGTTTCACAACACACATAAACATCACCAAACTACATTTTCCTTTCAATACGCCACCAATTTCATGCACAATTTCACAACAACAATTCCAAATGTTATACACAAGGAGAAAGCAAGTTAAGGACATAAACTCATATTACATGTTGATATTTAATCTATCAAGTTCACTTCCTTCAAGACCACAAGTCCACTTTCAAGTTTAGAAGACAAAACCCTTCACCGATTAAGCAAAAGTAGACTTTTTACACATGGTGAACTGTCCAACACTTTGCCAACATAACCAACATAATTTATATATAATATCAAGCATATAATACATTAAACCATAAGTGTAAGCACTTACCCAAGCTTGCAAAGGAGTGATCTTGTCCAAAGAGTTAGTAGCTTAGGGTTTGTGAAAGATGAGAAATCTCTTGTGGAAATTTCTAGATTTTCATGTGTGTCTAAATGAATAAAAATATGATTTTATACATTATATATCCCCTAATAGCCATACTTAGCCACACTTGGGTCAATAATTGAAGTGTTTACTTGGTCAACATTGAGAATGGGTCATTTTCCATTTTGGGCATGTCTTTTGCCTAATTATTGGGACTTAATTGAGCCCAATAGCACAAGATTAATTTAGTCCAACAAAATTAATAAATAATACACCAACAATATCATGTTTAACTAATTCCATAAATGTTACGGTAATGAAATAGGTTCAGAAATGTACGGGGTGTTACAGGTCAATGCCATAGCTTCAAAGGGAACAAAAGCATACGAAAATTATGATGTCGAGTCACTTGATGAGGAAATTTGTGTCTTTTCAGACTAAATGGGGGTTCCCAACCTACCTACCAAAGGAAAGGAAGGAATTAAGGTTGGAAGGATCAAGATTAGAAGGATAGATATTAGAAGGATAGTGACTAGAGAGATCGCGATCATGATCAAGATTGGAGGAATAAAAAGAGTAATAGGGATAAGTATCTACCTCCATTGATCTGGAAAGTTATAAGGAAGAAGATGTGCTTGCTCATATTTTTATAGGGGTTGAATAAAGTGACAAGATGCTAAAGGATATGAAGGGTGATGTTTTACAACTCAATCAAATAGTCAGTTCACATTCAACCTCAATCAAGCATCTCAAAACCGAATTGGGCCAAATCTCATCTCACTTGAACACAAGGAAAAAGTGACAATGTGGTTAATCCAAAAAATAATGTTCATTGCATGGCAATTGTCACTAGGAGTGGTTTAACTCTTGGTAATAATGTTGTGAATCTTGATAAAAAAAAACCAATGAGTGGAGGATTGAAGATCAACCAAATGGAAAAATAAAAAGGATTGATAAGTCAAATGATGAAGCACTTATTCTAAATGAACTAAGTGTTGATAAATAGAAATATACAGAAGAGAGGGTTAAAGGTATGAGAGACCACAAGAGGTAAATGGAAATATCTCAAAGCCAGATGAAAGTTCAGTTGCTCGAAAGTCATCAATCAAACTATCTCTCCCATTACAACAAAAATTCAAGAAGAAGAAGAATAACACTAAGTTTAAGAAGTTTCTCTCAAAGTTTAGCAACTTATCGGTGAATATTTCTTTGGTTGAAACCATACTTGAAATGCCCAGGTATGCCAAGTTTATGAACGACTTGTTGACAAAAAAAGAAAAAAGAACCATGGACTTTGAAATAGTAGAGACCTCACATAGTTGTAGTGCTATTATGTAGAGCAACATGGTGGTCAAGAAAGAAGACACCAGTGCATTCACTATCCCTTTCACTATTTGCGTGTATCAATTTTAAAAGGCATTGTACGAAATAGGGGTAAGTATTAACTTGATGCCTCTAGCTATATTCTAGAAGTTGGGATGGGGAGCTCTGAAGTCCACAACTATGAGGCTCTTAATGGAGGATCAGTCTATTAAAAAACCAGTGGGAATTCTATATGATGTTATTATTTGGGTCGACAAATTCACATTCCCTTCGACTTTGTGATCCTATATTATGAGATAGACTATAAAGTTCCAATTATCCTTGGTAAGCCTTTTCTTGCTATCGGGAGGGCTTTAGTTAATTTGGCATGTAGAGAGATTAAGTTTTGAGTGAACAATAAAGAGGTAACCTTCAATGTGTGCAAGTCCATAAAGAAACCAAAGGACTAGCAAGTGATCTCCATGATTGACATGATTGATGATGAGGTGGCCTATGCTATGAAGGTGGATTTCATTAGTGAGCCACTAGCAGGGGTCTTGTGGAATTATGGAATTGAAGAAACTGAAGAGTATGATGAAGTTATTGCTTTCTTTATGGGACTTGGCTTATACACCAAGAACCCATGTAAATTAGATATTGAGTTGAAAAATTATGAAAGTCCTCCCGCTAAGCCCTCAATTGAAGAGCCACCGCAACTTAAGATTAAACCATTACCACCGTACCTTTGCTATGTCTTGTTGGGGAAGGTAACACCTTACTCATTATTGTTGCAGGAGATTGTTGTCTTAGTAAATAGAAGTATTGAAGTTGGTTGTGAGAAAGTTCATTCGGGACTATCATAATTATTATTGGGATTGCTCCCGATATTTGTACTCACAAGATAAAGTTGGAGCCCAATTGTGTACCTATTGTTGATCATCAATGGAGGCTAAACACTTTAATGCAAGAAGTGGTAAAAAAGAGATAATTAAGTAATTGGACACTAGCATCGTGTATCCGATCTCAGATAGCACATTGGTAAGCCTGATTTAATGCATTTCGAAAAAGGTGGGAATCATAGTGGTTCCTAATGAAAATAATGAGCTTATCCCCATGATACCGGTGACGGGTCTCATGGATTACCAAAAGTTGAATTTTTGGACAGAAATGGACCATTTATGAATCAAATGCTCAATTATATGATGGGGAGGGGTTGGTATTTCTTCTTAGATGGGTAGTTCCACTATAACCAAATTGCATCGCACCCAAAGACTAAGAGGCGGCCACCTTCACATATCCATATGGGATATTTTCTTTCAATCGCATGCCCTTTGGGTTATGCAATGCACCTGCCGCTTTCCAAAGGTATATGATATCGATCATTTTAGATATGGTGTAGTATACTATACAGGTTTTTATGGATTATTTTTACGATGTGGGTGATAACTTTGAATCATGTCTTGAACACATAGGTAAGGTGCTTGAACAATGTGTTGAAACTATTCTTATGTTGAGTTGGGAAAATTGTCATTTTATACTAACGGAGGGCATTTCACTTGGGGATAAGATTTTGGTTCATGGTATTCAAGTTGACCAAGCTAAAGTTGAAGTTATTGCCAAATTACCCTCTCCAATTTTTGTGAAAGGTGCTTGAAGCTTTCTTAGGCACGTCAACTTCTATAGAAGGTTCATCAAAGATTTCTCCTAGATTTCTCATCCAATGTATAAGCTTCTTGAAAAATAATCAAAATTCAATTTTAATGGTAAATATGTAAGGGAATTTAATTGCCTCAAGGAGAAATGTGTGCCGTCTCCCATCATTGTGGCCTCAAATTGGGCACTTCCGTTTGAACTGATGTGCGATGTAAGTGACTTAGCATTGGGTACAGTATTAGGACAAAAGATGGACAAGCTTTTTCATTCAATATATTATGCTAGCAAGTCCTTGAACGATGTACAACAAAATTATACGATTATGGAGCAAGATTTGCTTGCCATAGTCTATACTTTTGAAAAAATTCATGATTATGTATTGGGAATGAAGGTTATTATGTATACCGACCATGTGGCTCTTTGGTATTTAATGGCTTAGAAGGAGGCCAAAACTTGATTAAGAAGGTGGATCTTGCTCCTTTAGAAGTTTGATTTTAAAGTTAATGATCGAAATAGTTGTGAGAACCAAGTGGTGGATCATCTATCCCTCTTGGAATACAATAAGGAGAAGTTGGGTGAAATCGATATTCATGAGAACTTTCCTGATGAACTAATCATGGCATTCTCAGAGAGTATAGAATTGTGGTATGTATATTATGTGAATTATGTGGTATGTGGCTTACTCCCCGATGACATAAATCATTATCAAAAGAAAAGGTTCCTCCATGATGTGAAGAAGTATTATTAGGATGAACCATATTTACTTAGGGAGTGCATAGACGGAGTAATTTGTAGGTATGATGGGAATTGAAGAAGCAGGCCATTCTTGAGGCTTTTCATTCATCCTTTATTGGTGGTAATCATGGTTGTGTGAGAATGGCTGCTGAAGTCCTACAAAGCTGGTTTTACTAGCCAATAATCCCTGGAGATGCTCATGACTTGTTTAGAACCTGTACTCACTACCAAAAGCCAGGAGGCATTTCAAGGAGGCATGAGATACTCTTGAAGCATAACCTCAAGGTGGAGTTATTTGATGTGTGGGGAATCATCTTTATGGATCCCTTCGTGAGTTCATATGGGAATAAATACATATTGTTAGCCGTTGATTATGTGTCAAAATGGGTGGAAGCAATTGCTTTACAAAATGATGAGAGCAAGATCATCGTATATTTTTTGAAGAAACACATATTTATAAGGTTCGTGACTCCCCGAGCAATCCTTAGTGACGAAAGCTCTCACTTTTGTAACCGGGTGTGTAGTGCTTTACTTGATAAGTATGAGGTAAAGCATAAGGTGGCTACTCTGTAACATCCCCAATCAAGTGGTCAAGTGGAAGTGCCAAATCGAGAATTCAAATCAATCATAGAGAAAACCATGAAAATGGGACGTACTAATTGGGCTGGGCAATTGGATGATGCTCTTTGGGCCAACCTAGCAGCTTTTAAAATTCTTATTGGTATATATCCCTATCAACTTGTGTTTGGGAAAGCATGTCACCTACTAGTAGAATTATACTATCAAGCTCATTAGGCGTTAAATAAGATTAATATGGATTGGGAAAGGGCATCCAAATCTATAATTAAGCAAATACAAGAGTTGGAGGAATTTTTCCTTTAGGCATGTGAGTGCTCAATTTTATACATGGACAGAATAAAAAGGTGGCATGATGCAAGGATATTGAAGAGAGAGTTTCATATGAGAGATAAGGTGTCACTTTTCAATTCATAGTTGAAACTCTTTGTAGGGAAGCTCAATCTAATTGGTCACGCTCTTTCACGATGGTAAATGTGTTTCCAAGTGGTGCAATTGAATTGGAAGAACACAAGAAGAGAAGGTTCACAGTGAATGGACAAAGGTTAAAGCAATTCTATGTTGGTGAACTAGGAGCAGCCAAAGTGGAGGCGCTCTATTTCAAATATATTTCTTGATTATGAACAATGTCTTGCCACGATGACAACTAAGGTGCTTCTTGGGAGGAAACCCAAGTTTACTTTATTATTGTAAATAATGTGTGTTGATTACTACATCTGTATGATGGAGTTGGAATGTGGAAAGTATGTCATAACACAAGTCAGAGAAGAAATTTTTTGGAGATATTAAACAAAGATCCAGGGAAGAGGCTTTAGCGATGCGCTAAACCTATTAAAGAATTTTCGAAGCCCTTCACCTAAGAAGACCTCCCAAGGCTGTTGAACTATTCGAATAGGTGATAGTTTTTATTAGTCGATGGTGGGATGACCATCACCAAATTGTTTTGCCATTAGAAAAGTCTCAGGTGTTGCTTACTGTTAAGATTGGCGATAGCTTGGAATTTTGGCCTATCATTGACATCGTAAGTGATGCCACGTACAACGCTAAAAATGGTCACATGTTTAAAAAGGACGGTTTGAATTTCATGGACCCTTGACTTTTAATTTTCTTTTGACTCTTGGTATTTTTTAAATCTTTTCCCACTACCCACTTCCCTTTTTTATTTCATTCTCCTCAATCATTACACACATGCACACACATATATCTCTCTCAGCACCACTATACACGAGGCACGCCACCATAACTTTTGCATCCTCACCCAAGTTCTCTCTCATTTCTCATTGATTTTCTCTTAAACTCGAAGGTTAGCATTTAATTTTAATTCAAATCCATTATTGTTTCCATTATTCATATTTGTTTGTTGTTCTTAATGATTAAAATTGTTCATATTGGAGTATATTGTTGGGTTTGCTCTTGTTAAATTTTTATGTTTTGCAATTCGAGTTTTTGATGAACTCAAAGCTTTTAATTGTTAGGTTTATGAAATTAGGACAAATTGGTGGATTAATTGTGAATCTAAAATCGGGAGTTACTTCTTGTTGAAATAGTGTCAAAAGTTGTTTAATTTTGATTGGATGAACTTGATATCGACTGATTTTTCCTAATGATGGCAAAATCATCAATTTGTTGTTAATTGTTGAATCCAGGGAAAGTCTGAGTACCCATGGTCATTGGGAATTGAGTTCTTCATTAAATGGCTTGAGAATCGCACCAGTCATCATGGGGAAAATGACTATTGGTGATGGGTTGAGTACTTCGATGATACACCAAACTTTATGGTGTATCACCAAAGTAATCCCCATAACACAAAAATTACAGTAGACTTGGCTATTTAAGGTGAGATTTGGTGATGCCTTAGCAGTTCAATGATGCTCGTGGAGTATCGTTGAACCCTTCAACATATCACTAATTCCCTACTTTCCTTCACTGGTCCCTCCCCTTCTTTCTATTCTAATTGGTGATAGCCAAGCTGCATCGCTGAACTGTATGCCGATGCACTAAATTGTTCGGTCATTCCATTCTGTGAAATTGTGTATTTTGATTTGCTAATTTTGGCCTAGTCCATTGCTTCTTTTATGTGAAGATATGACTCGTAAGAATAATATGGCTATAAAACAAACCCGCTCTCCTCCTCCTACCTCCAAAGTGTCCAAAGGGGTTACCATTATAGAACAATAACAGGAACAAAGGGTCTACAAAAGAAACAGGAGTGAGGATACAAGAAGTAAGGCTCCGATTAATGAGGAGTCTAGCCCTTAGCACAGTTCCAACTCTGAGAGGGACAACACTAATTCCTAGGAGGAAGGGAACACCACACCTATTCATGCTCTACTCCAAACAACAAAGGTTGCACCAACAAAGAAGAAAATAGCTGAAGAAGCTCCTCATGCTGTAGAAAACCCTCACCCTCAAGAAGGTCACAGGTTCCTCAACCAGGTCAAGGATCCCGAAAAGAGGACAATAATTGAAGAGCAAACATTGAGGATTGTCGGTCTAGAAGGAAAACACCCTAAGGTGTTAAATGCCATCCGGTATCACATTTTTGAGCAATTCACTCAACCCTTGAAGACCTATGTTGAGACTTGGGTATGAGAGTTTTATGATGTTTATGAGAGATTGTTGCCTGACAAGAGGAAAAAAGGTAAAGCTCAAGAGATTTGGGATATATTGAAGGTGCTGGACATGAAGGTTAAGTGTGATGGGGCCTCGATTAATGCAGTTTATAGAGACATAATTTCTACATATTATTACTTTGCCTCTCATTCTTTGAAGAATGTTGATGATCTATGGGGTTGGTTAGCCCCTTTTCTTAGCGATGGGACACCTACATGCCTCACTCTTGGAACCTCAATTGCAAAAAATGATATAAGATTAGAGTCTCAGTATTGGCTAAGTTTTATGTGTAGCAACATCTTTCCATCCCAAAATGAATCAATTCTTGTGCATCCGTGAGAAGTTCTAGTCGGCACAATTATGGTGAAGGCAAGGCTGAATCTTTCCATGCTCATTCCCCCGGACATTGCTCACCGAGTACAACAAAAAAGACCTCCCTTGCTTTCACAAGTTTAACCACCGAGTTGTGTCACTGTGCTAAGGTCCCATTTGACAAGAAAAAGGATTTTAAGTATACCCCCACTTCGAATGTTGATATCACCTGACTTGAGATTGTGCTAGAGGTAAAGATGAAGAAATTATGACTGGATGATTCCTGGGCAATTGAACTTGACTCTATTGGTAGTGGTGACAACTAGACCAATCATACTACAATATCTTCTACTCCTCAAGACTCTTCCACAGGCCCATCTACTCAGTCACCTAGACCTACTGCCACTGGCCCTTGACAATTTAGTACTACAAGAACTTTGAGGCCCTTTCTTACTCAGGCAGATATTATTTGGATAGGCCAATTGCATACTCCGGTGATATGAGATCATCCAATTTGGAGGCGCAGATGCCTCAAATTATTATTGATGTGGTAAAAGCTGCCATGGTACCAATTCATGAGGAGTTACTGGGTATTTGTGAGACCCTGCACATATATGGTAACAAGTTGGACAAGTGAGCACTCCACAGGCCATAGTTCCTGATAATATGGTGAAGAAGATTCCAACTGATATTTCTTCCCTTTAAAAGCATGTAGATAAGCTCTGTTTCCCAGATTTGTCACACTTATAGGGAGTGTCATCTCAGACAACAGCCCCACAACCTTTTAGTGTTGATACTGCAGTAGCTACAAAAGAGGAGGACTACCTATTAGATAGAGATGAGATAGATTATATTGAGATCGATGCTTAATTTAAGGAGTAGGATCCTATTGATACATAGACTGATAGGCAGCAGACAAAATATGCCATTTATTTGGCAACATTGGTAAGGTCGACTAAATAAATGACACAGATCGAGACCTCCAGTTTAGTTGCTGCCATAGAGACTGAGGACCAGGACCCTATACCATATCCACCCCCACAGACCACTTCGGTAGTTGAGCTGGGTACTGATGCCTAGACAGAGGCCACTTCTGTGAGACAGTCAATGTCACAAGCTTAGTCATACTTAGGGGGACCCTTACTCCCATTCTCCTTTATTTATTTTAGTCCTATTGCATTAAGGACAATGCATACTTTAGAGTTGGGGTGGGGTGTTTATTTTATTGGCTCTATAATATTTTAGTTGGATTTTGGATATTTGGTTCTGATACTCTATTTAGGATATTATATTAATTTTAGTGTATGGTTGTGGCTCTGATTAGAATATTGTTTTCGATATTTCTATTTTGGGTTGTAATATTTTTAATTTGGTGTTTGGTTTCATTTGGGTGTGTGGTGTGTGATTTTTAATTTTCATTTCTTTACATTTTACTATTAGTGTTGTAGTTCGTAGTTAGTTGCAAATAAAAACTCTTTTTGGCATGCTTACTTAAGAGAAAAGTGTACTAGAAACACAACACTTTGACTCAAATGGTACTGTTGGGGAGATTTTCCACATGTGAAACTCTTTGAAATGTAAATCATTGTGAATGATTTCATTTTTCAAAATTTGCCCCTTTTTAAAAAATTTCCTTTGGTTTGGTTGAACTAGTTAGGCAATCATTAGTTGTGAGCACCAGCATGTTATGTTGACTACTTGAATACCTTCTTCGATATGTGCTATGAATGTGGTACATCAATTGAGGAAAAGTGCTTTGATTGTGCGATTAAGTTCCTTGTTTGGGTGAGGATTAGATTTGATCTTGCTCATTGAGTCCACCTAGAAATTTCCTGGTTGATCTATAGCTAAAGCAAAGAGTGTGAAATGTTGGAGAAGTGATCTTAGGCCATTGATCAAGAGTGAACCTCCAATTTGACCTTAATAGCCATCCTATTGTGAGTTGAGTGACCAATTTTGTCACTAATTTGATCTTTGGAACCCTTTACTTGAACAACCTTATTGTAAGCCAAAACACTTTTTCCACAATTCACTCTCTTGAACCAAACCCTTCATGAAGTGATTTGTTTGTGAGCATTACATCCTTATTTCATATATAAACATTCATAAGATGCTGGTACCATTGAGGAACATTATTTTTGAAAGAAAATGAGACATTTTTATAAAAACCTTCTCCGTGAACATGAGTAGGAGAGGTGGATTGAGATTGAGAAATAAGTTAGAGTATACAGGATGCGACCCCCCCAAGGGTCCTATTGCAGAGCTGCAAGCTTGGTAGGTGCATACAGAAAGTCATGCGATGACTTTCACTATTCCACCTATAATCATCATTGCTTTGCATTGCATGTGCATCTTTTGTGATTCCTTTAGGTTTTCTTTGACCTGTGTTTAGTTTCCATATGCTTTTCATGTATATCTGTGTTTTTTCAATTTTGTATCATATTAGAACTGTTTGTCAAAACGGTGTGAGCTACAATTTGGGAACTTTTTTGTTTGAAGGTGACATGATTATAGTATTCATTACTTATATTATTGGATACCTTTCTCAGTCGGCCTGTTATTCCTACTGAGTACATATGAACCTTACTCACCGCTACTATGCCCTTTCGGTGTAGATTCAAGTATGAGTATGACTCGCGGTGGCTGATCATACTTTTTGAGGACTGTGATCGAGGTGCTGGGTTACTCTAGGGACCAGAGTTGACTTCTGTACCTCCTCTATCCTATCTCCTATCTTTATTTTCTATTAGAGACAGACTTATGTAGTAATTTTAGATGTTTGGATTTGTACTAGATGCTGAACACTTTTGACACCAGATTTTGGGAGATTTTATGTTATTTCGTTCAGACTTACTTGTATTATGTCTTGTGTTGGTATGACTTCACTCTAGAAGTCTCGCCTTGGATTATTTTCTATTATTATTCGTATTCTTTCCATTTTGGGTGATTGGCTTACTTATCAAGGTTGTGCCGCAATAAGTGCCATCATGACCTAGTTTTTGGGTCGTGACACTTTATAGTTGTCATCAAATATCTTAACTGGTGAATATGCAAGTACTATACGTTGCATTTCTTCTCATGTGAATGTGATAAAGAATATGAGTTAAAATATTGTTCAAATTAAAGCTATTTTGATGTAAACTGCCTTGCATATTCACTAGATTCTCAGCTTGTGGCCACATGAGTAGATGAAAACAAAATTAAAGTAATTGTCCACATATATACACCTTCTTTATCACGTTCATTCAAAATCAATAAACAAATTAGGCTACCCTATACTTTCAATCTTGAATTCTTCGCAGGTTTTAGGCAAAAAAAAGATCTAGTGAATACAACGAGTCTACCGAACATATTGAAATTCAGGTATATATATATAAAATTTTAAAGCGCGGACTAGATTTTTCTTCGTGGGTTTTAGTCAAAAAAAGAAGATATAGCGAATTTGCTAAACAGATCAAATATATATATATTAATTTCTCTAAAGTTATGCCTTTCTGTTTGTCACGATCCAAAAGTTGAGGTCATGATGGCAACTACCGAGACTCAACTTAGGTAGGTAAGCTAGTTACCCAAAAAAGGAAAGAAATGCAAATTTTTATTAAAGTAAGATAAACGAGACTCCAAGAGTGAAGCCAGGTCAAAACAACAATCACTATAGCGAAAGTCCGAAAGAAAATATCATAAATCCCAAGAAGTTGAGTCACAAGTGTAAGAACATCTAATACAACACAAAATTCAGAGTAATAAATAAGTCTGTCTCCAAAAATATAAAGAAAAACATACTAGAAGGAAGAGATCTGGAATCCGCCCAAAATCAACTACCGCATCTCGTACTCCTGCTGGGATCTACACCGAAAGAGCACAATAGGGATGAGTATGGTCCACTTGTACTCAGTAGGTATCATAGACCGACTGACCAAAGTAAAAAATAATACAAGTAAGGAAATACTATGAGCACGTCACCTACAAACAGAAAAATTCCCTAATGGTAGCTCACACCGTCTCCACTAACAATACTAATATTTAAAGAAACAAGATAGACAAAGATACACATGAAACATATACAAAAACTAAATATGCTTCAAGGAAGTATAAAGAAACATGAAAGATGTATATGCAAATGAAATGCAATGATGGTGAAATGAATAGTTGAAAGTCATCACATGACTTTCTGTATACACCTATCGAGCCTCAATGCTCCCAAAATAGGGCCCATGGGGGGTTCTCAACCCTTATGCTATCTCAAACCTCAACTCACCTCTCTGGCTTGTGTTCACAGAACAAGGTTCCCATAAAATGTCTTAATTTCTTTCAAAAATAGTGTTACTCAATGGTACCAAAACTCATGAATAGGTATGCATGAAATGAGGAAATAATGCTCCTTGTTAATCAGTATGGATATAACAATCCATTTGATACCTGTATAAGTGAGCTTAGAAGTCAACTCAATATGTCAATAATTCATGATATCAATTCTTGTTTTGAACGATTAGAATGCATATATTCATGTAATACAACATTAATATCATATCAAGCCCTAAGAAGGCATCACAACAGGAATAAATGCATTCAATGCACAAATAAGGCCAATGACACCAAATAATTCCCCCGTACAGGCAACACACAATATATGATATCTCAAACTAACAACACAAAGTATATAAGCCTTACACGGGCACACAATGATAGTAATAATCTTGAAATATAATTACCATGGTTATTTTCCCCAACCCATAGCATACTTTACTTATTTATTAACTACCCAGCCCAGTCTGAAGAAAGTTAAGTCATAACCTACCTCAAAGTGACAAAATCCGAGCCTAAAGCCTTCAATACGTGTGACTTTGAATGGTCAGGACCATTTTGAATTTAGATTGCTCGAAAACAATTAGAACCTTATGTTGAACAACAGTCCCAATTCACCCACCTTAAACTCTCTCTTTTCAATTCTCCTATCGTCGTACAATTTTATTTTCTCCTTATCGAGGAAAACCCTCTCATAAGCTTGAAGTTGAAATTCGTCCAACTTGTTCAGTTGTGCCAACCTTAAATCCACATCTCTCACTCTAACTCAAGTTAAGCTTTTTGAGATCCCACAAAGCCTTGTGCTAATGCTCTACCGGCAGATGACAAACTTTATAAATAATGAGTTAGTAAGGAGACATACCTATTGACATTTTGAAAGTAGTGTGATAAGCCCATAGTGCATCATCAAGTTTTTGAGACCAAATGCTAGGGTTCAAATTCACAGACATTTCTAATATCATCTTAACTTCTTAATTTGACTTCTCCATCTTCCCACTTATTTACAGGTGATAGGTTGTAGCCACCTTATTATGTTTCACACTATACTTGGCTAGAGTTCCACAAAACACCTTGTTACAATAATGGGATGCCCCATCGCTTATGATTATCTGAAGAGTACCAAACCCATAGAAAATGTTCTTTTTCAAAAACACCACCACACTTTTACCTTCGATGTCTGCTAAGGACACAACTTCTACCTATTGGGATACATAATCCACTTCTACCAAAATGAACTTATGACTAAAAGAGCTCATAAATGGGCCCATAAAATTGGTGCCCCACACATCAAACAACTCTACTTCCATCATTTTAGATGATACCCCACACATTAAACAACTCCATGTTGCGACCCAGCTATACACGCAAGTGTACGTGATCTTTCAAGTAATAAAGTGGCTCCTTTAAAAGAGCCGAATATCGAACCCAAGGGACTTTCGTCAACATAAATCAATTCTAGACGTCACATAATAATTAAAAACTATTGTTGCGAAAAGGAAAAGGGATTTGTTACTAAAAATTAAATGATGGCGGACTATGAACTCCTATCTTCGCTACTGTAACCTTAGTTTTTGCAAATATGCTGGAAAAGTCAATAAAAGTTAAATTCCCAGGGTTAAGGCACTCTGAACGTCATCTCTTGAGCATAATTATTACTGGTTTAAGAACTTTGACTCGTTTATCTTGGTTATTGATCACGAGGTTAATGTTACAATTATATTCGTCTCCAAACTACAATCTTCTACTAAAAATTTGGAAACCTAACTACGTCATTGAGCGGTGATAAGTTTAACGAATTCTAGCACATTTAAACTATCTTCTCATAATTGAACAAGTGCGGTGGATTAGGTACCTCTCGGTCCTAACCACATTTCACTCTCTTGGAATTCCTTCCGCGAGTAGAGATCACGCTCCTTACATTCCCCGTTCTATCTCTTAGTTTCTCTCTCGAGCTCACCTCAAGACAAGGAATTTATTTCAATGGTGATCAAGCATTAAAATACTAAAATTAAGAATATAAGAATAACTAATTTATGATAAACTTCAGCAAAAACCAATATAATCAACCCAAGAGATTCATGTTCATAGCCTCAACCCCAAGAATGAGGGATTTTTGTGTAACACCCCATACATTTTCGAACCTATAAGACTGTGTTAGCATTTATGGATTCATTTACATGAGAGAATTGGTTAATTTATGCATTAATTTGTTGGGCTTAAATGAGTCTTGTGCCATTGGGCCCCATTGAGGCCCAAAGATGGAGCAAAAGACATGGCCCAAAGGGCATTTGACCCATTCTTTAAATTGAACAAGTAAGACCCTCATTTAATGTGGTGTATGTGGCTAAGGATGACTTAAGGTACCATATAAAGCAACGGAAAAATCAGATTTTATTCTTATCAACACACATGCCATTTCTAGATTTTTCTAACACATTCCTCTTTGCACCCAAACCCTAAGCCTTCATTCCTTTGGACAAGATCATCATATTGCAAGCTTTGGTAAGTATTTATTCTCATGTTTTAGTGTGTTATATGTCTAATATTGTCTATAAATCATGTTGGTTATGTTGGCACAGTGTTGGGCAGTCACCATGTGTAAAATAGTGTACTTTTGCTTAAACAGTGAAGGGTTTTGCCTTCTAAATAGTGAAGTGGACTTGTGGTACTGAAGGTAGAGAGTTTGGTGTGTTTATTATCAACATTCATATTTGGTTATGTACTTACCTTGTTTCCTTTTTGGTGTATAACACGTGGCATTGTTATTGTGAAATTGGTCATGGATTCGTATTGAAAGGAAAGTGTAGTTTTGGTGTTGTTTATGTGCGTTGTTGAACCATGAATGTTTGTTTGTATCTAATATGATCTAAAATATGTCAAGAAAATCTTAATTATGGCCTTGGACCATTTATTACACAAAAGGACCAAAAATGGACACTTTTTGGATGATTTGGGCATCTGCCCCCGCAGACGAAGGTACCTGCGGGCGCAGATGCCAACGCAGGTGCCCCTGGACACTGCCAAGGTTCACCTAAAGACACATGTTAGCCACCTGCGAGTGCAGGTGGCTTCGCAGGTCACCCCAGAATACCATTTTGTATGGTTTCGTCTCTCTTTGATCCCTGAAGGCCCATATACCCTTTTTGGATGTAATTATCAACTTATGATACCTTTTTAATGACTTTAAGGGGTAGTATGGAGGCATGTTGGACTATATTAATTATGTATTGTTGTTCATAAGTTGTTATGAGGCAATTTTATGGAGTAATTATGACGGAATGATAATGAGGAGGCATAAAGGGTAAACGTGGTGTGAATTGCTATTGATGTATGATGTCTTGGTCAATGTGTGAAATTTTATGGTGTTGTTGGTATGATAATGTAGTGGATTATATAATAAGGGTAAAATGATGTTATATGGCATTCATATAGCTCATTGTCGTCTTGTACACTTGTACGGTAACTAGTTGTTAATGTAAGCTTCGTTATGTACTTGTGTTGTAGAGTGAAAATTAAGGAAGGAGTTGGACTATTGTGCTCATATATAGGCTTGTGTATTCATACTTGGAAGTGAAGGTATGTAAGGTTACTCATTATGTATCCTTCGGCAGCATATAGTATTTACCTTGTCACTGTACTTGTTCATTTCCGAAATGTTCTAAGGTATATCATTTCAGGTTATCATCTATTGTTAATCACATATATCTTATTATTTGACCTATTGTTATTCATGTGTCACATAATGGTGGACATGATTCCAAGTTCCAATAATGTTACACTCCAAAGTTCCAAGAATGACATAATCATCGAATGAACTATTTCTAAGATTGAAGAAGTGAGGTAATAACGTCTCTATTCTTGGGTCGTATCCTAGGAGATAAAATACCTAGCATGGGTCGATCCCAATATGTCGGGTGGTATCCCAGGGGTGAAAAGAACACCTATCATGGGTAAATCCCTCTACTATGGGTGGTATACCAGGGGCAAAAGAAAAACCTAGCATGGGTCGATCCCAAAAACTGTTGATTACCCACTGATCAGCTTGGGGCCCGGGCATTGTAAGAATGGAAGGATGAGTAGTGAATGAAGAAGTGAGTGATGAACGAATGAATAAGCGTAAAATTAAAGAAATTAATCCACGTAATGTACATATTTCCATACATATAGAATGGTGACTTATCCATATTGGTTATTCACTTATATTTGATTCCATTGAAGTATTTATGTCTCATATAGTTTCTTATGGCCTTACATACTCAGAACATTCTTCGTACTGACGTCCCTTGTGGGAATTACCTTACTTGCTGAAGGCACAGGTACTAGTAGACCTCCACATTAAGTTGCGGGTCATCTACTGATCTTTGGTGAGCTCCAGTTGGTTTGGGGCTTTCCGAGTCACAGTTGTACATTGGTTTTGCTATTGTAAATGTTGTGTAAAGCGGGGACTTGTACCGAATTTAGGATGGTTATCTATGTGCTTCTGTTAGAAGCTTTTGTAGACATATGTGGGTATATGAATATAAGAGAAGAATGTCCATTTTGACTTGATGGCCCTAACGGCCAAGTTTCACTATGTATGTATCACATGTTCCATGATTTCCGCTATTAGCATTTTATGTCCTTATGTGGTGGTGATGTTCCTTATGGCATGCATATGAATGGGCATGAGTAAAGATTGGTTCTCTTGGGCTTTATCGGCTTCGGGTGCCAGTCCGCCCCGTTGGAATTCGGGTCGTGACATTTAGCCACTCATAACGTCAATTAACAACATAAGTGGATAAAATACCATAAAAACTGAAAAGATGAAGAATGAAACCTAATTTCAATGCCCAAAAATGCCCAAAGTAGCCTAGTGAAGATGGAATATGATACAATAACTCAAAAGCCCTATTTATAGAGAGAATTTCGAGGCAAAAATTTGCCAAAAAGTGGCCCGGCACACCCTTGGGCGCGGCTGGCACTTAGGCAAATTTTGCCTCTGCAAAGGTGCTCCCAAGCGGCCTGGAAAGCCCCTGGGCATGCTCCTGCGCTGCCTTCCTGAATAAAATATTCACCAAAAGCGGCCTGGCATGCCCCTTGGCTCGCCAGGCCCTTAATTTTTGATTTTCTTCCTTCGTCGACTTTTTGTTGTGGATTTGGTAGGATTCTTCAAGTTCAAATCTTTGGCTTGCCTCTTATCTTCAATATTCTTTGTTCGTAGCTTCTCCAAGCCTCGCTTTCCATGCCAAAAATGCCCCAAATAGTCGCAAATTCCACCTACAAGGGTCTAATCACATTGGTTAGCACAATATCACATATTCCATCAAAACCATATGGAATCCATATGTATTGTTCTCAAAACTAAGGTAAACATGGGTTAAAGTCGACACTAAGGCATATAAATACGCCTTAGATCACCACCCCACACTTGATCCTTTGTTTGTCTTAAAAAAATAATTACACTCAAACCCGAGGGACTTAAAACAACCGACACCCAATAGGTATTCCTGCATAGATACACAACCACATTTATCAAAATATGCACCAACATACTAGTATCACCAAAAAGTGAATAACAAATTGAAACAACCTATCCTCACAAAACAACTTTACTAGTTGCAAATTCATGCATGACACGTTACCAATAGATCACCACACTTCGCTAAACATGTACCCTCACCACAAGAGAATCACCCAATATTTCACACAAAGTAATTACTAAATGGGTGCATGAATAAAAGTTCACTCACTCTCAAAAAGAATTCACATGCAACACAAGATAAACCATAAGCTTGCCCTTAGTGTAATACTCCACTAATGTCAAAATGTTAAAGCTCAAGATCAAGTAGGACTTTAGGGGTTGTAATGTAGGCTAAGGGATGGGAAGGAACTATTTGGTCAAAAATAGTGGCTATCTTCCCTAAGCGCTTTAATACACTACGAATTCATCAAGACCACCTTCAACCAACCCATTTTCCACCACCTTTATCTTCCCAACTCTCCTTTATTTTGCCCCCATATTTTTAAGCTAGCTTAAGCATATTAGGTAAGGAGTAACTGCTATCAACCATTGATTCACTTTTTTTTTCTCATTACCATACTCCCTACCAACAACACACAAACTTTTTCACACACCCAAAGGATATATACTTGGGGCTTTAACTTCACTCTTCCCTTCTTCAATTTTTACACTCCTTCACATCTTAATTTCTCAATTAAAGAGCTTAGGAGTTTTTGATCAAATTATGGTTCATTGAATGAAAAGGATCAAGCTGCATGTAAGGCTACCAAAGAATAGGCTAAAGCTCAACGGGGCTAACTAAGATCATGCAAAAAGGGTAGATAAAGTAGGTATAAAACATGGCTATCAAAGAAATGCCTATATCATCTCCTAAACTCAACACCTTTTATTTCACTTTGCAAACACAACGGGCAAGTTCTAGACATCATTATGCATATGGAATATCACAAAAACCTTACTCACACATGGCACATGTTCAGCTCAGCAGGCTCACACTAAAATATCCAAAATCATGCATAAGTTCAACATTAAGCAACTTAGCCAGTTAACTAAGTGACAAATAGGCGTCTCAACACTTGCTATTATGTATCCTAGCATGTTTAACACGTGTATGCACAATTTTATAGCAAGCAAGAACACCCGACACTACATGACTAATTCGCTTTTAAGACGGTCGTCATCCATCCATCATAGAGCAAAGCCCTTAATCCTATGACTAAAAGGGACTCCAAAGTAACAAAAATATTAAAAGCCAAAACATCATAAAAATTAAAATCTTTTTGTGGTTTTTTACGGTTCAAAAGGACTATTCTTAGTAAAAGAACCAAAAACAAACGCTAAGGAACCCAAAATAAAAACAACTAGAGGCATAAAACAAACACATATACATACGTACAAAGGAGTCCCATAACACCCACCCCACACTTAAAAGATTAGAAATGTCCCTAAAGCTACAAAAACTAAATAAAGGAAGAGTAGGGTGTAAGGAGCTCCCTGGTCATTCAAGGAAATCATCATCCTCCGGCCCTCGGACTGCTAGCGGTGCATCTTTCGCCTCCACCTCATCATCATCAGAATCGGTCTGGTGGTCATTCTCATCTGTGGGGATATCATCATCTAAAGGCTCAACAAAATCAGGCCCAATTCGCAATAATGCCATGGCATGGTCGTTAAGCGGATAATCCCTCTCAACCTGGCTTAGCTCTTCAGCCGTAGAGGGCCTACTCCCAGTCCTGTGCCGAAGCATCTCCAACCCATACATACGGGCCAAAATCCCATCATCCCAAGCGTGATGCTCTGCAAAGGTGAGAGTGGGGCCGAGTGCGTTGGGTGCCCTGGTTTGGGTGACATCTACCGGTGTCTTCACCATAGGAGGATGATAATCAAAACCCTCTTCGGGCACTTCGAATGCTCGCATCAATTTAGTCAATATACCACCAAAATCATAACGAAAACCCCCTTA
This sequence comes from Capsicum rhomboideum, assembly GCA_031232105.1. NCBI lineage: Eukaryota > Viridiplantae > Streptophyta > Magnoliopsida > Solanales > Solanaceae > Capsicum > Capsicum rhomboideum. The sequence continues at coordinate 64,343,731 of CP124718.1, forward strand.
TAGACGAGCTAGGTGCATAGCCGAAAGCAACACAGAACCTACATCAATTTCCACATCATTCATGAGAGCATACACCAGGCAGACACGATCCCGTGTGACCTCCGTCATATGGCTACCCGGAATCAAGCAACAACACACAATATTTAACCAAATTCGCACCTCTTTATTCAAATGAGTATAGGGTAGACTCAGGTGGTACTCTCTTTTATGATGGCGGAGCCATCTCACTGTCGAACGTTGTCCCAAAGAGTGTGTCGAATTTCTGCATAGGGAGGCCTAGCATTGAGCTTGTGTAGGTCATAGGGATTGGCCCGAGTGTGTACTCCCAATATTCCATTTAAGCCAAGGGAATCAAGTATAACATCCGACCCTCGTACAACCACCGAGCTGGTAGGTGCATCCGGGTTCCAATTAGCATACAATTCCCTCACCAGATGAAGATTACAATCCGTAGGTCTCTCAAAGATGAAACCTATACCCACTAGCACAATATGAGCCAATATCTTAGGGTAAGTTCGAGCTAGACTATCCCTATCAATACATTCATCTGCAAAGTATGGCTTTTGTACCAACTCTTGCCGGCATTGGAGATTGCATTTATCCCATATCTCTGTTTTTGTCCTTTTGTGACTGGGGGAGCCACGGGGATCTTATTTCCTGATCGTCGTTGTTTGTGAGAACTGGAAGCAACCACATTAGAGTCTAACATTGTACCTGTAACAAAGTTCCACAAGCATGTGAATTTCCCACGTAAAGATAGCTAACCAACTCAATGTACGTTGGCTTTAAGGGCCACCCCACACTTAGTTGCTTAGCACCAAGTCAAAATATATGGGTGTAGGGTACTCAGACTTCCCCTCATCACTGAATGTCCAATCACCAAGTACAAACCATAGACTAATTTAACATTCCCAACACAAGATCAAAATCCCATAATTAGCATTAGAATAACTTACTTGTTTTACTAAAGAATTCACACAAGATTTATATAGATTCAACCACATAGGAGTTGTATCAAGTAATTTCAACCACCAATTCTCTCAATTACCACCAATAAAGCTAAATCCACTTTCAATTATTTAATCTAAAAACAAGATTACTAAGAATAATTTCCCATGTATTTCAAGGTCATCTTCAGAACACCCCATAGATGTCAACAATAGCATAAGAAGCAAGTCAAACTACAAAGAACATACGGGGCATCCCAAATTCGAATTCCAAAAAAAATCCCCATAATGTCAACATGCTCATAACATTCTAGAGAAAGAAAGCTTAAAGAAACATACCTTAATAGCTTGATGGAGTCTTGTGAACACAACACAAAGAGGAGAAAGTGAGAATTTTAGCTATGTGTGGGCAAGAGTAGAGAAAAGGAAGAGAGAATTTTTGATTTTGGAGAGTGAAAAAATCGGTTCTTGGTGTTTGACTTGGAGAGGGTTTGTGAGAAATAAGGAAATTTGGGGATTTGAAAGAGAGGGGGTGGTGTGGGTCGGGTAGACTAGGCCGATTTTTTTAAAAAAATTTGCTCACAAAAACTGAAGGGGTAGCGGCCTGGCACGCTGCCTAGCGCGCTACCCCACTACCATTCGCACATAAAACTTGGGTGTAGGATGTCTGGTACGCCCTGTGCCACGCCTGCCTGCTGCCAGTTGCCACCAAAATTTGGGCGCAGGCAGCCTGGCACGCCCTATGCCGCGCTTGCCCCTGCCAAGGCAGTAAAAATTTTGGGCAAGTGCAGCCTGGCACGCCAGGTACCGCGCACCATACTTAACATCATACCTGAGCGATTTTCCACATTTCCCACATAATTTGGGGGATTTTACAAGTCCCAAGAAGCAAAACTTCGCTCCAAAGCATGTCCGACCTTCCCCGCACCTGCAAATAATCATCTATCCACTAATTTTACCTTTTTCTCGTGGAATTTCATGGCACAATGCTCCATGTGTCTCTGCATAAACACCAAATCCTAGAACTAAGTTAGAAAAGATTTTTTTTTAAAAGAGATGGGTTGTCTCCCATCAAGCGCCTTAGTTTTGGTCGTGGCACGACTTTTCTTTTTGTATTTTTACTTTATAAATCCTAACTATTACAACACATTCATGGGTTGCCTCCCACGTAGCGCCTGTTTTAATGTCGCGGCTCGACCACACCCAACTCAATTATTGTCAAGGTGAAGCACGTCCTCTTTCTGCTTCTCTTCTTCACGAAAATAATGCTTCAATATCTGGCCATTCACCAAAAATCTCATACCATCCTCTTTATTCAAGATTTCCACCGCACCATGAGGAGTCGTGCGACTGACCTCAAAAGGCCCACTCCACTTAGATCTTAGCTTGCCCGGAAACAACATAAGTCTCGAGTTGAACAATAGTACTAACTGGCCTGGCTCAAAAGTGCAGTGGAGGATGTGTTTGTCGTGCCATTGCTTCATTTTCTCCTTGTAGATCTTCACATTTTCATAAGCATGGAAACAGAACTCTTTTAGCTCATGGAGCTGTAACAACCTCCTGTTACCAGCCAACTCAAGATCTAGATTCAACTTCTTCACTGCCCAATATGCTCGGTGCTCAAGCTCAACCGGGAGGTGACATATTTTCCCAAAGACAAGATGATAGGGAGAAGTCCCTATAGGAGTCTTATACGCAGTTCGATAAGCCCAAAGAGCATCATCTAACTTGAGTGCCTAATCTTTCCTCTGAGTATTCACTGTCTTTTGCAAGATTTGTTTTATCTCGCGATTAGACACTTCCACTTGGCCACTTGTTTGAGATAATATGCTGTTGAGACCTTGTGTCTAACACCATATTTCGTCAACACACTCTTCACCCAATAGTTTATAAAGTGTGAACCTCCATAGCTAATAATAGCTCTTGGAGTTCTGAATCTCGTGAAGATATGTTTCTGAAGGAACTTTACAACAACCTTGGAATCATTTGTAGGAAGATAAGTAGCCTCTACCCACTTAGACACATAATCCACTTCTACAAGTATGTATTGATTCCCATTCGGCTTCGGGAAAGGACCCATAAAATCTATCCCCTATACATCAAAGATTTAACTTCTAGGATATTAGTCAAGGGCATGTTATGTCGCTTTGCAATTTTCCCCATACGTTGGCATTGGTCACAACTTTTCACAAACGCATAAGCATCTTTAAATATAGAAGGCCAGAAGAAACCTGATTGTAGAATTTTTTAGGTTGTGCATTCACCACCATAATGAACACCATACGGTGATGCGTGGCATCTCTCTAACACCTGCTTCACCTCAGCATCCAGAATAAATCTTCTTACCACTTGATCAGGACCTTTCTTGAAAAAATAAGGCTCGTCCTAAATATAGGAACGTACCTCATATGACAGCATCTTCTTTTGTTGAGGACTAGAATCAGGAGGAAATAGCCCACTTACCAATAGATTCACTATGTTAGCATACCATGGCAACTCATCAAACCCCAAAACGAACAATTGCTCATCTGGAAATTCCTCACAAATACGCCCATCATCAACTATATGTGTCGAGCTCTCAAGTCTAGAAAGATGGTCAAAAATTTGATTTTCAGACCCCTTCCTATCTTTAATCTCCAAATAAAACTCTTGTAACAATAAGATCCATCTAATCAACCTCGGCTTTACATCTTTTTTATTGAACAACTAACAGATAGCAGCATGATCCGTGTATACAATGATGCTAGTTCCCACTAAATATAATCTAAATTTATCAAATGCGTACACCTAAGCTAGCATCTCTTATTCAGTCACTGTATAATTAACTTGGGATGAATCAAGAGTCTTGCTCGCATAATAAATAGAGTGAAATATCTTATTCTTTCGCTGCCCAAGAACTGTACCCACTGCAACATCACTTGCGTCACACATGAGCTCAAATGGTAAAGCCCAATCAAGAGCAATAAGGATAGGTGCCTCCACCAACTTCTTCTTCAATACCTAAAATGCATTAACACATGACTCACAGAAGACAAACTTAACATCTTTTTCCAAGAGTATGCACATGGGACGTGCAATCTTGGAAAAATCTTTAATGAACCGTCTGTAGAACCCAACATGTCCCAAGAAACTACGCACCCCTTTCACCAACACAGGTGGAAGTAATTTCTCAATAACTTCAATCTTTGCTCTATCAACTTTTAGCCCCTACTTTGACACTTTATGTCCAGGAACTATACCTTCCGTGACAAGAAAGTGGCATTTTTCCCAATTAAGAACAAGATTAGTTTCTTCACATCGAGCAAGGACTCTATCAAGGTTTTGCAAACATACCTCAAAAGAGTTACCAAAGACTGAAAAATCATCCATAAAAATCTCTATGAACTCCTCCACCATTTCATAGAAAATAGCCATCATGCAACGCTGAAAAGTAGCCGGTGCATTACACAATCCAAAGGGTATATGCTTTTAAGCGTAAGTGTTATAAGGGCATTTGAATGTAGTCTTCTCTTGATCTTGAGGATATATAGAAATTTGATTGTATCCGGAATACCCATCAAGAAAGAAATAATATTCTTGCCCGGCTAAATGATCCAACATCTGTTCAATGAAAGGGATTGGATAATGGTCTTTCCTCGTAGCATCATTTAGTTTCCGATAATCCATGAATATACGAAACCCAGTCATAGTTCTTGTAGGAATCAACTAGTTTCCGGTAATCCATGAAAATACGCCACCCAGTCACAGTTCTTGTAGGAATCAACTCATTATTATCATTTGTGATCACAGTCATACCACCCTTTTTTTGAACACACTATACTGGACTAACCCACGTACTATATGAAATAGGGTAAACAATGCCCGAATTTAACCACTTAATTACCTCTTTCCTTACCACTTCTTTCATTAATGGATTTAAGCATCGTTGGTGTTGCACAGTCAGCTTATTCCCTTCCTCCATGTAAATTTTATGCATACACAAACTCGGATTAATACCATGGATGTCAGACATCTGCCAACCGATAGCCTTCTTTCTTCGTCTGAGTATCACTAATGATGCCTCAACTTGTTCCCTTGACAAATTTGCTGCAAGAATAATAGGAAGGGTCTCATTGTCACCTTAGAAAGCATATTAAAGATGAGAAGGAAGTTCTTTCAATTCAAGCTTCGGTGCATCCTCAATTGATGGCTTGGTTGGAGGGCCGAGTGGACGATTTAAAGGTTCCCATCCACCATCTTTGGCATAGATGCCCATAAGATCAAGAACCTGCACCATATCAATAGCTTCTGCATCACCAAAAATATCTTTCCCCATCAAAACTTTTTCCAACAGATCTGTAGTCAAAGTGTGGATATCCTCAGCCAACAAATCTATAGCTGTAATAGCTAACAAGTTCTCATAAATCTCTGGTAGCTTCAAAGCCCTATAAACATCAAAAACCTCAACTTTATCATGAGCTCGCATAATCAGTTTCTCGGCTGCTACATCAATGATCACACCTGCTGTGGCTATAAATGGACGCCCCAAAATAAATGGGACTTTCGGGTCTGACTCAAAATTAAGCACCACAAAGTCAACTGGAAAGATCAACGAACCCACTTGAACCAGAACATCCTCAACAATAACATCCGGTCTTGTCACGGATCGATCTGCAAGCTGCAAAATAATAGTAGTGGGTTTAGGCCGACCCAAACCCAACTCCTTGAAAACCGACGTGGGCATCATATTTATACTAGCCCCCAAATCACTCAATCCACGAGCACAGACACGATCTCTAAGAGTAATTTTTACAGTGAAGCTTCCAAGATCCTTTAGCTTGGTAGGTAACCGATTTTGAATGCGAGAGCTACACTCTTCTGTCAGTGCAACTGTGGCATACTCTATCAATCTACTCTTATTTGCCACAATATCTTTCACAAACTTAGCATACTTTGGAATACCCTGCAAGATATCCACAAGAGGCAAATTAATGTGCACTTGTTTGAGTAGTTCAATGAACTTACCAAAGAATTTGTCTTCCTTCTTATTCTTGAACTTCTGAGGAAAAGAAGGAGACAACTTTACACTATGGATCACTTTATCATCTTTGGAGCTTTTGGAAGACTCAAATTGTTTGTGTTCAACCACAACTACTTTCGGCTCCAATTCTTTTGCTGGTGGAACTATATCCTCCAATTGCTTACCACTATGAGTAACAATAGCATTTACCTGCTTTGGGTTTGGCTCGATATCACCTGGAAGACCTCCTTGGGGCCTTGTATTCTGTGCATTTACTAACTGACCAATTTGCTTCTCCAAATTTTGAGTAGCTAATTGATTGTTTCTCACATCTGCTGCCACCTTAGCTTGCTCTGCCATAATCTGCTTCATCATATCTTCCACGCTCATATCTCCATGCTTAGCACCCACTTAATTTACTTGACTTTGATGTTTATTGTATTGTGGTGCATATCCTTGAAGTCTATATTGATTTTGATTACCTCCCCAAGATAAGTTCGGGTGATTTTTCCACCCAGTATTATAAGTATTTCCAAAATTCTGTGCTCCAACTCCTCTTTGGGAATTACCCATAAAATTTATGAAATTCAGATTTGCACTGTACAACTCGCTGGTATAGTCCCCATTTCCACATACACTACGCATCACAGAAACTAGTTGTTATACTGCATTTACGGGAGCTTTTTGCTTCCCAAAACTCAAACTACTGAAGTGATTGTTCATCATGTTTTGCATAGCTAAAATTTGGGCAGATAATGCCGTAACTGCATCCACATCTAGTTTCCCAGCAACCTTCTTTGTAGAATTCCTAGAATTATCACCATGCCAGTCTGGATTTCCCTGCAAAATATGATTCAACAAAGCATATAGTTCATTATAAGTCTTCTCTAAAGCTTATTCACCTGCAGCTGAATCAAGTAGAATTTTAGTGTTGGGGTCGAGAGCCTCAATAAAAGTATGCACCAATACTTCATTCGCTTGGTGGTGATAAGGACAATCCCTCAACATGGATTTGAATCGGTTCCAGGCTTGGTACAAATTATAATTATCTCTCTGTCTGAAACTCAATATCTCACTCCTCAGCTTTGCTATCTTTTCAGACGAAAATAACCTTATCAAAAATTTCCGAGCAAGATCATCCCAAGTAGTGATAGAGTTAGCTGGCTCTGCATCTAACCACCTCCTTGCTTCCCCCAACAGAGAAAAGGGCAACAAAGTAAGTCTCATATAATCAGAAGACACACCTGCAGGTATATATGTGTCACTGATCTCCAGAAAATTACGGATATACCTCTGCGGGTCCTCATGAGCAAGACCTGTAAACTTTCCACTTGAGTGCAAGAGTTCCACCATGTTCTGTTTCATCTTAAATCTACCTCCAGCTATCGGTTTTTGAATACTGGAGGTCACATTAGTAGCGAGTGGGATTTCTATGTCGCGAACTGTCCTAGATGCTATTGCTATCGGCTCACGTCTATTTGCAACTGGTTCTTCAATTCTTATGGGATCACCCCGTATGCCTTCGTTAGCCAGTTCGACTTGCAGGATTGGGTAATCTGCAGCCTGTCTCCTCAATCTATGGAAGTATCTTTCAGGTTCAGACTGTGGGGTTACCAAATTATTACTCCTTGCCAGCATTCAGATGAAATAAGCCTACAAAATAGAACAGCTAAGATCAAGTTGTCAACACTTAGCTTAAAACATTAAAGTAAAAAAGTCAATAGTTGAAATCTATCTATTTGAAAGTCCCCGGTAACGGCGCCAAAAACTTGTTGCGACCCAGCTATACACACAAGTGTACGTGATCGTTCAAGAAATAGAGTGGCTCCTTTAAAAGAGCCGGATATCGAACCCAAGGGACTTTCGTCAACAAAAATCAATTCTATACGTCACATAATAATTAAAAACTAGTGTTGCAAAAAGGAAAAGGGATTTGTTACTAAAAATTAAATGATTGCGTACTATGAACTCCTATCTTCACTACCGTAACCTTAGTTTTCGCAAATATGCTGGAAAAGTCAATAAAAGTTAAATTCCCAGTGTTAAGGCACTCCGAATGTCATCTCTTGAGCATAATTGTTATTGGTTTAAGAACTTTGAGACGTTTATCTTGGTTATTGATCACGAGGTTAATGTTGCAATTATATTCATCTCCAAACTATAATCTTATACTAGAAATTGGAAACCTAACTACATCATTGAGCGGTGATAAGTTTAACCAATTCTAGCACATTTAAACTATCTTCTCGTAATTGAACAAGCGCGGTGGATTAGGTACCTCTCGGTCCTAACCACATATCACTCTCTTGGAATTCCTTCCGTGAGTAGAGATCACTCTCCTTACATTTCCCGTTCTATCTCTTAGTTTCTCTCTCGAGCTCACCTCAAGACAAGGAATTTATTTCAATGGTTAGCAAGCATTAAAATTCTGAAATTAAGAATATACGAATAACCAATTTATGATAAAATTCAGCAAAAACCAATGCAATCAACCCAAGAGATTCATGTTCATAGACTCAACCCCAAGAATGAGGGATTTTAGTCACTCATAACGTTAATTAACAACATAAGTGGATAAAATACCATAAAAAGAAATAAAAACTGAAAAGATGAAGAATGAAACCTAATTTCAATGCCCAAAAATGCCCAAAGGAGCCTAGTTAAGATGGAATATGATACAATAACTCAAAATCCCTATTTATAGAGAGAATTTCGAGGCAAAAATTTGCCAAAAAGCGGCCCGACACGCCCTTGGGCGCGCCTGGAACTTAGGCAAATTTTACCTCTGCAAAGGTGCTCCAAGGCAGCCTGGCACGCCCCTGGGGGCACTCCAGTGCTTCCTTCCTGAAGAAAATTTTCACCAAATGTGGCCTGGCGCGCCAATTTTTTGATTTTCTTCCTTCATCGACTTTTCTTTGCGAATTTGGTAGGATTCTTCAAGTTCAAATCTTTGGCTTGCCTCTTATCTTCAATATCCTTTGCTCGTAGCTTCTCCAAGACTCGCTTTCCACGCCAAAAATGCTCCAAATAGTCGCAAATTTCACCTACAAGGGTCTAATCACATTGGTTAGCACAATATCACATATTCCATCAAAACCATACGGAATACATACGTATTGTTCTCAAAACTAAGGTGAAAATGGGATTAAATCGACACTAAGGCATATAAATATGCCTTAGATCACTCCACTTCCATTATTTTGGACATAGGCATCTCCTAATTTTGAGATATCAAACCCTGTCATTGGCATTGATCAAATGCTCTGGCAAAGTCTTGAGTGTATTTGTGGATGGTGGGCTAATAATACCCATATTGCAATATCTTCCTCGTTGTTGGTCCCCTGCATGATGTCCCCCCACTTGGGATGAGTGACAAGCCTATAAAATACTCAACATTTCTACCTCGAGCACACATCTACTGATAATATTATCAACTCAAAGTTGAAATAGGTAAAGCTCTCCCCAGAAGTAATTGCCCACATAATGAAGAAATTTTTTTCTTTAATGGAAATTCAAGTTTGTCAATATCATGTCACTGACCGAATAGTTAGTGAAATTAGCGTACTAGGGTACAAGATCAAGGGATGCTGTGAATACCTATTAATCTAGAAAGGATTCATCAATCTCCAACTGATCCAACCTCTTTCCTTTATTCTCAAGTCTAGACAGATGGTCTGCTACCTAATTCTCACACCTCTTTTGGTTTTTGATTTCAAAATCAAACTCTTACAGTAACAATATCCATCTAATCAACTAAGGCTAGGAATCTTCATTTTCCATGAGATACCTCAATGCAACATGGTCAGTTTGTACAGCAACTTTGGTGCCAAGTAAATACCCCTGAAATTTCTCAAAGGTGTATACTACTATAAGTAACTCTTGTTTGGTAATTATGTAGTATCTTGCACCCCATTTAACGCTTTAATAACATAATAAATGGGATGAAAAAGTTTCTCTCATTTTTTTCCAAGAAAATCCCCAAGTGCAACCCCACTCACATCACATATCACTTCAAATAGTTGCAACCAATCTGGAGCAACAATAATGGGGGCAGCTACTAATTTTACTTTCAGGCACTCAAATGCCTTCAAACAATCTTCATCAAACATGAACTTAGCTTCCTTCTCTAATAATTTGTACAATGGATTAGTAATTTTTGAGAAGTCCTTAGTGAACCTCCGGTAGAAACCAGCTTTACCAAGGAAACTTCTTACTCCCTTCACCGAGATTGGGGGAGGTAGTTTTTCGATTACCTCTATTTTGGCTTGGTCTACCTCAATTCCTTTTGCTGAAATTTTTTACCTCAACACAATACTCTCATTAACCATAAAGTGACATTTTTCCCAGCTGAGCACAAAATTAAACTCCTCACATCTTTGTAAGGTTTTACTGAGATTTGCCAAGAAATTTTGAAAGCATTACCTACCACAGGTAAGTCGTCCATAAACACCTCTAAAGTATCTTCTACCATATAAGAAAAAATTGACATCATACACCTTTGGAATGTTGTAGGAGCATTACATAACCCAAAGGGCATACGCTTGAAGGAGAATGTCCCATACGGGCATGTAAATGTAGTTTTCTCCTGATCTTTGGGTGAAATGCTGATATGGTTATAGCCCAACAAAACATTCAACAAACAATACAAACCTCTCCTAGATAACCTATTAAGTATTTCATCCATGAAGGGCATTAGGAAGTGATCCCTAAGAGTCTACAATTTGAGTTTCTTATAATCTATGCAAACCCACCAACAAGTGACTGGCCTTAGTGGAATTAACTTATTATTATCATTGGCCACCACTGTCATGCCTCCATTCTTTGGGACACACTACACCAGACATACCCACTTGTTGTTCGATATAGGGTAAACAACACCCGCATCTAGCCACATAATATTTTTTTCATACCACCTCTTGCATTTCTTCAAACTGAATCTTGTGCATGCAAATGCCCGGTGGAATTTTGATAATATCTGCAATAGTTCAACCAATTGCCTTTTTAAACATTCGCACTACTGAAACAAAGGCTTCCATTCTATCAAGTCAACAACTATGATTACGTTCAATATGTTATTCACACCCAGAAATACATATCTAAGATGTCCAGGAAATTCCTTAAGCTCCAACGCATGTAGTTCTTCTATTGATTATTTTGCTGGAGGAGTTAGCCTATTTTTCAAATCTAGGTCAAACTTCTTTAGGGCATAAGAATACAACCCCATTCCAGCCAAAGCACTAACCGTCTCCTCATAATTTTTGATGTCCTTCCCATCAAAATTCATCATCACTATAGCTAAGGATTCCACAGCAAACCTTTCTTATACAGGTACCTCAGTATCAACTTTATCAACAACGTCAATGACCGATACAACACACATGTATCTTGGTTACTTCATCGACTAACATATGTTGAACTTTACCTCTTCAATATTCAACCTGAATTTCAACTCATTTCACTCCATGTCGACTAACACTCTCCCGGGGGCTAAGAATAGCCCACCCAAAATTATGGGGGCTTCAAAGTCCACTTTGCAATCAAGAAACACAAAGTCCATCGAAAATAAAAAATTCTCAAAATTCAACAACGCATCATATAGTATCCCCACTATCCTTTTGACCAAACGGTCAACCATTAATAGTTGCATAACTGTCGGTTTGGGGGTTCCCAAGCCCAACTGTCTATAGATAGCCAAAGGCATCAAATTGATGGTAGCACAACCTCACATAAGGCCTTCGCAAAGGTAATTGCACTAATTGTGCATGGAATAGTGAAATCACCTAGATCTGCCTTTATTTAAACCAACGATTGTGAATCAATCGCACAACAATGGTGGACGTTTCCCGCTTCCTCGAAACTCACTATCCTCTTCTTTGTAACTAAGTCCTTCATGAACATAGCATATCCTAAATTTTCTCAAGCGCTTCAACCAATGGGATATTCACCGACAACTACTTTAACATGGAGAGGAAGTTATGAAATTGAACATCCTCCATTTTCTTTTTCACTCTATGAGGGAATGGAAAAGGAGGCCTAGGGATTTGAGTTAAGGCTTCTCAACCTCTTCTCTCTTATCCTTTGTCACCACAACATCATCCTTCACACTGGTAGACATTTCAGAGTCTACCTTTTTATCATTAATACTTTTCTGTTTCAAAGACTCGGTCGAAATATCATTAGCCACCATTTCATAATCAGAGGCTACATCTTCCACCTGTTTTTGTACCATCAGTTGTGGATAAAGTAAAACTTTTCCACTTCAGTGGTGACAACTATACAACTCTCATCATTATTAGGATTTTAAACAATATCGCTAGGTAGAGTGGCACTTTACCACTGATTGAAAGTTGCATACAACTGACAGATTTGGTACTCTAATTTCTTGATTGTAGTGATGTGAGAATCTACGAGCTGACTTATTGAATATAAGTCATTATTTGTCCCTTTAACACCTGCCTTAATAAGTGCTGACTCTAGCAGGATTTCCTGGAGGTACATATAAACCACTTCTATCAATCTTGCTTTTAAAATTCACTTAGTCTTGATCCTTGTATCAAGCCTTATCATAATAGTTCACCCTCTGATAGTTTTGACCTTCATTTCCTTGGCCATTGGCCCAGAAACTCCCCATCTGGTTGCTCATATAGTTTCCCTCTTCTTCAGAATCAGGCTCAATTGGCTTGCCCTATGAACCAACCACCTTTACGTTCTCAACATATCCTACCAACAAGTGCTTTCTTAGCAAATTTATCTAAGTTTTCATGTAATCCATGTCTTGGCCACATTCTTCTTCTATTCAGTGTTGCTCGACTGACATTCCCATAGCATAAGTGCTGCTTGCTACCTCAAAATCCCTGGAATGCAAAGATCTATTTGTTTTGGTAAAACTATCCAGCATTACTGTAGTCTCTGTGAAAGTCAACCCCATGAAGGATCCTCCAACTTCATTGTCAATCAGTGGCTTAGAATTTAAATTCAAAATCTATTTAAAGTCTCCATCAGGTGCTCATCTGTCAACTTATGATTTGGACATTAGGTCAACCTCTTATTGAACCTCATCCACATCTCATGCAGTGCTTCATTATTTTGCTACCTAAAGTTACTAATTTTTCCCTCAACTGTAATATCCTGGAATATAGAAAGAACCTTTCTAGGAAAGCTCCTTTCAGTTGCCTCCAGTTTGTTATATAAATATGTGCCAACTCAATTAACTACAATGTTTCCTCCACGGACAGATACAAAAGAAGTAACCTCAATCGAATGGTTTTCTGACTAACTCCTAGAAAATCAAAGGACTTGCAGATTCCTGTACATATTTGGATAATCACCAGCTATCCCTCAAATAAACCTTTGAGATTCAGCAATTGGATCATGGTGCTAGTGATATTGAACTTAGCTCCTAAAGCTAGTAGTGGTAGAATAATAGCACCAGTGGCACCAACTCCGTCTAAATCAGCCTCAGCCTCATCATCGAGGTCAAAGTGCATAGCATGTTGTTGTCACCCTCTAGATTTTTGTTGTTGATACTAATTGGTTGGATCAATATTGTCTACATATTGTGCATCAACATCGTCACCCAAATAATCATTGTCTTTATCATTACCGAGAGTATTTAGATTTGTATTTAGATTTTGTTGATACACTAGATTAGCAGCAAGTGCAACCACCCTTGCCGCTTCACACTATTGTGCATCCTTATTTCGCCTCAAAGTCCTTAAAAGCTTGGGATCTTAAGGTAACAATGGATCACCCAAACTTTGGGTACTTGACATGCACAAGTAAGTACCTTGCAATTACAAAAACAACAACAACAGTAAAATTAGGAAATATGACTATGAGTCAAGAAAAGAGAACAACTTAATAGACAACCGTATTCCCCGACAACAACACCAAAATCTGATATGCCCAAATTACACATCCCTTAAGAAAATCAAAATCAAACCTAAGGCATGTTACAATGTTCGGAACCATTAGAAATCTGTCAAAATGAAAGGATTACCAACACAAATTCGTTCATCACTCGAATGCCAACAAAAATCAATCCTAAATTTTTTATTTAGCCATGGATCCCATAACCCTAGTTGTGGGAGTTTAGCTTTACATAATTGTAAAAGAAAACAAAGTTGAAGAAATCTTAAATGAAGAAAATTATCTTTTCAAAATATGAATTTGATCATCAATAGTGTTTCACAAGTGATCAAAGTTGTTAAAAACCTAAGAAAAATTCAAACTTAGAGAGTCTCAAAATGATGTAACATAAGATGCATAAAAAATCCCTAGGAGCAGCTATTTATAGTAAAAGGAAATTTTGATTTGAAATAAAATTTAGAGAAGGTCCACTTAGTCCTGACGACCTTGAGTGACGACTCATCATAGGGTTGATGGCTCGTCCACTCAGATCGTCACTTGATAATCCATCAATGCTACAAGCCAAAGCAATAACATAGTGATGTCTAAAGTAGCATGATCGAATGTGGTGAAATAGAGATTATGAGCAAGCCTATGGTGTGGTACTCATGTACATGATGTTTTTTGAGAGAATGAAAGATTTGTATTAGTCCCTTGTTTTAATCTTGATCATTTGTTGAGTGAGTGGACTTCTTAATGTGAGGGAACTTTACTGCAATGCTTGAACACTCCTTAATCTTAGTTGGAGTCTATGAGCATGTTTGTAGTTTGGTAACATTTATTCATATTTGAGGCTTGTTGTTCACAAAATTAAGTGTTTGACAGGTGAGAGTTGTACCATTGATTTCAAAACTACGAGGGCAAGTTTCTTTAACAAAAGAAGCATATATCTAAGATCCCATGTAGTACCGTTTGTATACATAGTTGATTTTGTTATTTGTGCATTGATTTAATCGAGGATGAGCAAAGGTTTAAGTTGGGGGTGTTCATGAGTCAGAAAATTGGAACTCATTCGGCCTAAAAATTGTAAGAAAATAAGTCCTCAATGCCAATTTGATTTAGTTTTATGTTTTTTGATTTATTTTTAGGGAAAAGGCCAATAAGTGATTGAAAGAGCGAAAAGAAGCAAAAAGATAATGAATTGGAGCACAAAATTGCTAGGAGCATCGCCAAGGCAAATTGGCTCATCACTAGAATGCTTAACGTATCACAAAATACAAAGTTACATCGCTAAAAGTGACCGTTCAACCCAGCTATAATATGAGCAAAACTATGATGAGGAAGGACAAATCATCGTATCTCCAAAGAGATCGGTGGAGAAAGTATCTATCACCAAAGTGATAGATGCCAACTTATGAAGCTTAAGATATATGTCAATTCAGCGATACAAAGCCTATTCGATGTATCATCTAGAAGACCGGCGATGATATCTTCGGTTGCTAATCTGGACGCAGTGGTATATCTGTAATTAACTGGCCTAATTTTCCTACTAGTATAAATAGTTTTTTGGAAACTTGGAACCCTATTCTTGATAATTTTAAGCTTGGAGAGTTTGTAATCAAAACCATAGAGTAGATTTTAGCTATTGTTGTTGAGTTTTAGCTTTGAATTTGAGATTTTCATCAATAATTTTGGATTCTATGGCAGATCTAAATGAAGATATGAGTATCTCTCTCATATCTTTCGTGATGAGTAGCTAAATTTTTATCTTGGAGTTATGTGTTAATGAGTAGTAATAATTGTATGAGTATTGTTTATTTGCCTCTTTAATCGATTATTTGTTATGGGTTTGACCTCTATTCCATATTTTGAACTCATGATTGGAGGTTGCAAACTCTAGGCAACCTTAGATCCTTTATCATCCTTGACCAAGAGGATAAAGGTGAAGATTAGTGGTCAACTATGACAAGATTTCTATCTTTTAATTGTAGTTCTTTGACATAAGACTAATAAATCGATGTTGTAGGTTGATTATAATGTACCGCTTGTGAGGTGTTCGAAAGAACCCCTCTGTGATATTTGATGATTTATCTAAAGATTGACATTAAACACTAGAACCTAGCCTTACAATAGCTATCCAATTACCCGTACATGAATTCACTCTCAAGAAAGCAAAACTCCAAGTACCTTTAACTCTTGATTATAAACTCTAGAACTCACTTTTCCATACTAATTGAACATTTGATACATTTATCTTAACAACATTTGAATTACTCCCCCATTCTTACTTTCATACATTATTTTAGCATTACGAGCAAGCATATAGTCGCTTGTGACACTCGAAGGTGAACCTATCGCCTTCATTCCTCATGCATTTGATCCCAACTCTAAATTGGGTAATTATATTGCTAACAATCGAGTACATTCAATCTTAGGGTGTATTTGAGCGTTATCAACAAGTCTGAATAAAAGTATTTCATAAAAATATAAGTAGCAATTTCATAAATTTTATACATATGCAGAGTTTCTCATAACTAACAAACACTATGAGAGTTCATGATGCCTAGTGTCATACATCTACACTAGAAATGGTTGTTCTCGCGGGCTAAGGTATAGAACCATGAAAATAAGAATCCTGTAATCATGACTTTTGGGCAAAACCTATGGTGAACATAGTAGTGCAACCTAGGTTATCCAAACACTTGTCCTTTCGATGCTAAATAATCCTAAAAAAATATACTACTGCCCTGTAACATAGCTAAATCAGAGTTTGATCTGCGCTCAACATATTTGTGAAACTGTACTGTTGTGAGCCTGTGCTCAATTTTATGTCCTTAATAATAGGTATAAAATCATGTATCCAATAGTATATCTTTTCAATATAGAGTTTGTAATTCATAATATTATGGAAATCCTTTGTCATAAAAGTCAAGTTAAACATTTAAAGAAAGAAACTTTAATATTTTTGACTTAAACCCAAGTTTTGAACATAATTTCATAATATCATGAATGTATTTGAGCATTAGGATGAAAGAAATCCATCACTAAAATCTTGCATACCTGAAGAAGACAACATAACTTAAACAAGAACTTGGAAAGCAAGATTGACTTAAAGATCTGATATTTATACCTTTTGGTAGCCAAAATATTGTGGGTTATAGTTATAGGTAAGGAAAACTTAAAATTACCTTTCCTAAATGACACTGAAATTTTGAGGATAGGGTTTCATGCGCCACTTCATGAATCATGGTCCTATTTGTAATTTAGGATGTATTTTGTCAGACTTATGGAACACTTCTACGACTTGACAGTATGACTTGTGAACTCATTTCATGGTCCCTATTCAGATTGGTTGATTTGAGCGGCTTTTGTCATCTCCTAGGCAGGGTTTAACGAGTCATACCACGACTTGTGAACCATTCCATGACTCATACTGTGAGTCATGGTATCCTTGGAATTTAAAACATGAATGTTTTGGTTCCTCGAGTTGTTGCACGAGCCATGGATTCGGTTCACAAATCATGAACCCTCTCGTGAAAACATGATATTTCAAGTTTCAGATTTTGTTTATTGTACTAAGCACTGGGTATTAATAGGCTCAAATTCCAAGGTGTTATGATAATTTTTTTGTGAATGATGTGCTCCTACCAATAAAATTAAGAGATAAATCAATCCACACACTCATAGAAAATTCAACTATATTTTAAGGACTACGTACAGAAAGAATTCACTCTCTCCAACAAAAATAATTTAATGTGCCTCCTAAGGTCATACCATAGGTTTGCACGTCGTGTAAGACTCCATTAATTTAAGCTTGTCAAGTCTAGGATCAAGTACGACTTTCATAAGTTGTAATGTAGGGTAAAGGACGGGTAGGATAGATTTTTGAAAATA
Source organism: Capsicum rhomboideum (assembly GCA_031232105.1). Taxonomy (NCBI): domain Eukaryota; kingdom Viridiplantae; phylum Streptophyta; class Magnoliopsida; order Solanales; family Solanaceae; genus Capsicum; species Capsicum rhomboideum. Next base: position 64,361,419 of record CP124718.1, read on the forward strand.
ATGACTTGAACCTCATAAGCACATTCATAGTCTACGTTTTTTTCTTTCAAGCACGCACTTATGATAACCACAATTAAATTTCATACAAATTCATCACAAAACTACCCTTCTTTTTAAACCATAACATATAAATAGTTTCCCTAGCAAAGAAGAAAGTCATATTATTTTGTCATGCCCCGAGTCTACACTATGTGTGCGGCCGACACCTGATGCCACTGCTGGACAAAGCCTACCCATACATGGGATGTGACATGGAAATACAACTAACATATGTGGAAGAAATATGTAAAAACATGAGAGAAATGTTTTGTAAAGAAAACTTAGAATTTCATAAATATGGTAACACTAAGGTAAGAACTGAAACAAAATGAACATGTCTACTAACTGTCTATGAACCCTCTAAAATCTGAAAATAATGTCTACTGCGTCAAGTACCCCATCATAACTTTATTAAACTAAAAACTTACAAACCCACATAGTCTATGACCCTTGAAAAGATGGAGGGCTCAACAATAGCTAAAAATGAGGAACATAACGATACGGATGACGGTGAGCTTGTGTACTCGAATCTGCATCATAAAATGATGCAACATCGGATGGCGTAAGTATATGGAATATATTGTACGTAAAATAAATGAATGAAATATGGCATAAAGGCATGCCTAATTTGTGATATATCAGTGTACCTGAGTCATGAAGCAGAATATATAAAAAAATCATGAGATAAAATGTGTAACTGAAAAATAAGGGAGTCTGAATATCTGAGTCATGAGGTAACAGTACAACTGAATCATAAGAGAATCGAAATATCTTAATCACGGGGTAAACTTTATAAATGAAGACCATGAGTCATATATAAATTAAAGTCCAAATCTTTAAAAATCATGAGGTTGTCCTTGGAAAAAAATTATCTTTCATAAATCTTAATCCATTAGAATGGTCATTTCAATTCATAATTTATCATACTATTTTTGGTTAACCTGACATATGTCACGACTCGATTTCCTAGTCATGATGGTACCTACCGAAAACCACCAATAGTCAAGCCAAGCCCTAGCCCAGGATGAGAAGCGACTGGCCAATAGACAGAATCTCATAAGAAAGGAGATGAAGCAAAACTACTACCATCAACATGCTATGAACGTAAAGACAAAGAAAGTATTCATACCAGGAAAAAAAAGAAAAGGATAGTACATAATTCTAAAACCCCTCCCAAGACCTGGTGAGGTCAGTACACGAGCCACTACTAGACATATCTAGAATATAAGACATAAACCAAATATACACAACATATATACGACAGTCTAGGATCCAAAAAACTATGCATCAGAGATAGAGTGGGATCTACCTCGGTCGATATTAAGCTTTCCCTGCTCCATAATGAGTGCTGAGAAGAGAGTCAAATCACAACCATTAGCTAGTGCCTGGATTTGCATCAGGAAATGATATAGAAGTGCAGTATAAGTACTGGGGCAACGGGTACTTAGTAGGCATCATCAGCCAACTGAGCTTAATATAACATAAACAAGATGAAGTACGGGGGTGTATGCTAAGTTCAGTATAACTGATAAGCAAATGCAATACTGAATAATAAGTAAGTAACTATGCACCGAAAACATAAGTCAAACATAACCTAACTAGGCCCCCATAATCTTGCTAGGCACACGGAAGAATACAATACCCAGCCTAGCCCTCATAAATCGGCGGGACACACAAGAATAGTAAATGCGTAGTCCCCAATGTCTTGAATCTGTACTAGTATCCAGTAATCACAATATACAATGGGGCGCACCGAGCTTGAATCAGCACTAATGGGTAATAAAAAAAATCCAAAAGCCGAAATCGAACCAAACACAGTGGGTAATAACAATAGGGCACATATATATCATATCTGATGGACTTGAACCTGTACTAAGAGAACAACAATATCATAATCACGGTATCCAGTACCAGAACTCATAGTGCACCATAATTCGGGGCTGGACTCAAAACGTGACACCCAATAGTCAATAACCAACATTATCATAACAGAATTAGTAGCCGAGCTCGAACTAGAACTTTTCATAACCAGTAATAATAACAGAGCCCAATGTCACATCATATCCAATAAACGGGGAACATGCTAGCCCTAGGACGAAGCCGAAATATAGGTAAATGAGCTAACCCATTATCTGCTACAAGGTAAGTCCCCTAGTCCTCCTAGGTTCGTTGTCTACTATCATGTAATATCTAAGTCAGTCCAGGTATCTAGAATAGTTTATGGCAAGACGGGTCCCAATTCTAAGCCAAGGCCCGTAATACCAATCAAGTGCAGCACTATTAGGGACTAAAAGGCTAAAAAGGCCAACGGGTTACTATCAGGGTGACTCAATCCCGTCATAAGCCTAACAAGTCATACTAGGGCTAAACTAAGCCCAATGATGTCAAAGTTCTAATAAATCGACCAAAAGGGTAACGGGGCATACTACTGGGTCCCGAAAACCAAGTCTAGTTATACTTGTCTAAGTTTGGGCTAAGTTTTTCTAATCCTGGACTAAATTCCAACATTGACATTCCCTAACCAGCAACAACAACATCAATGCTATCCGGCCCCAAATAGGTCATTTGTTGTGTACAACGAGGATAACTGGCTTGGAATATGCTGAATAGGCCTATCTGGCCTAGAAGGCTTAAATGACAGCAAACCACAACCAAGCCTAAGTACCAGCCCTTAAAATCAACATAATAACACACATATATCACATATAATCCCAATTTAAGAGTAAAGGAAAACTACCCTACCTGGACGTCGCCGTAAGCTTGCCAAAGAACCTGCTAAGCTAGAGCCTTTCGCTTCCAAGAGGCCTCTAGTTGCTTCCGTATTATCAAAATAATAAAGTATATATCAAAGCATGACTATTTATATCCATATATCACTAGGTCGAAAAATGACCAGAAAACTAACGTAGGGCCTGCTTGTAGAATCCGCCAAATTTAAACCGTCACAGCATCCCAAATTTCATCGTGACTAATAGTCACAACATCTATCTTATCATCTGAGCTCAATACATAGTTCAAATACCACTAACCATCCAAACAAATCCAACGAAAACGTAAACGACCATAAAATTGGGAAAACATACCGTAGAAATATAGAGAACGAATCCACGAACTTAAATATGTGAGTGTCCAAGCTTGGACCTTGCTATACAATACTATATAAGAGCTTGAAGCTCTGAAAATGGAGCTTCTATGGACTTTGGCCGTTTAAACATGAGAGAGAAGGTGAAATTTTTATATATAGCTAAGGCAGGTGGCGCTAAAGTGCCCTTATGGCCACTTAAATGCCTAGGGCGTCTTTAGTGCCAAGCGCTAAGGTGTGCCTATGGCCGCTTAAGCGCATGGCAAATGCCAAAAATGGCTAAGTCCGGGCAATTTCGACTATGTGTCTGGGATAGATCCGGAGTCCCGTGCACTCAAATGAACTATGCTACCTAACTAATTTTGACTCTTCGGAATAAATAGCGTTGTCAGAATTTCCATCAGAGGTCGTTCTGACTAAAACTAGGGCCTACACCCCAAGGGACCCAAAACAAGTTCGGGTACCTCAAAACCAAAACCAAAGGTCTACCTAACCTAAAGTTGACATTTTGGATTCAATGAGAAGGTCAGAAATGGAATCTGAGGCTATTTAACGGGGGTTTAGGCCTGAGAGCCTTACCCGACTACCAAAAAATTCAACATAGGAAAGTGACTCTAAAGGTCAATTGAACTGCCAGGTAACCGTACTACCCGTCCTAGCTAGTCATACACAATCTAAGGAAGTCATGGAATTGATCTAAACATCATAAACATGACTAAACACTCGAAATAACCTGGAGGGTCATTACAGTATCAACTACTAATAAGGACTTTCATCCGTAAAAGTCAATAATAAGTGCATACCTGAAAACGTGAACAAGTAGGGATACTGGGCTCATATATCACGCACAAGATCCCCAGTGGCCTCCTCAATCAGATGGTTATGCCACTGTACCTTAACTACTGGAATGTCCCGGGAGCGTAATCGTCTGACATTTCTGGCCTGAATAGATACAGGCTCCTCTACAAATACTAACTTCTCATCTAACTAAACCGAGTCCCACTATAGCACATGCGACACATCTGAAATATACTGTCATAACATAGAAAAATGAAACATTGGGTGAATAGCTGAAAATACTGGAGGCAAAGCTAACACATATGCTACCTCCCCAACTATTCCCAGAAACTCAAATGGTCTAATATATCTGGGTTAAAGCTTGCCCTTCCTACCGAATCATAGCACACCCTTCATGGGCGATACCCTTAAAAAGACCCTATCACAAACTCTGAATCTCAACGAACGACGTCTATAGTCAGCATAACTCATATGCCAACACTGAGCTGTCTGTAGCCTATCCTTAATCACTCGAACTCGGTCCAAAGATTCATAGAACAAATCTGTGTTGCGAGAACTAATCTCCGAAGTTTCAAACCAACCAACTGGAGACCGACACCGTCTACCATACAAAACATCAAAAATAACCATATGAATGCTGGAGTGGAAGTTATTGTTATATGCAAACTCTACTAAAGGCAAGAACTTATCCTACTGACCCCACCAAAAGTCTAACACACAAGCACACAGTATATCCTCTAATGCCTGAATAGTATGCTCTGAGGTCCACTTGAGTACCCAACTCCTCATGAATAGTTAACCAAAAATTAGAGGTAAACTAAGACCTTGGGTCTGAGATAATATATATTGGCACTCCATGTAGGTGAACCACCTTCTGAATATATACACGAGCTAACCTTTCAGCACTTCAGGAAACTCAAACAGGGATAAATGCATCATTTTAGTCAACCGGTCTACAACGACCCAAACACTATCAAAAGCGCGGGACGTACAAGGTAATCCACCAATGAAATCCATAGTGACTCAATCCCACTTCCACTCAGAAATGGACAACTGCTAAAGCAAACCACCAGGTCTATGGTGCTCGGCCATTACCTGCTGACAACACAGATATCGAGCTACTAATTCAGAGATATCTCACCGCATACCTCTCTACCAGTAGCGTTGCCTCAGATCTTGGTACATCTTAGTTGTCCCGAGGTGAATAAAGTAATTAGAACTTTGTATCTCATGCAAAATTAAAGGAATCAAGTTTCCAACACTCAAAACACACACACAGCTATTATATCTCAATATATCATCAGAAACCAAAGTAGCCCTCTGGGACTCACCTCTCACTACCCACTCTTAAAGACCATGAATTTCACTGTTCCCAAACTGTCGTCTCTGAATCTGCTCTAACAAAGTAGACCTCGCCCCACCACAAGCAATAATCCTCCTAGGATAGTAGACATTCAAATGCACCATCGAATTAGCTAAGGACTGGATGTCCATAGCCAATAGCCGCTGAGAGACTGGAATAAAGGCTAAACTAGCCATACTCACTACCTTCTGGCTCAAGGCATCCGCAAATACATTCGCCTTTCTCGAATGATAGAGAATAGAGATGTCATAGTCCTTCAATAATTCTACCTATCAGCGCTGCCTCAAATTAAGATCCCTCTGCGTACTCCGATGATCAGTATATAGCTCATAATAAGCCCCATACAGATAGAACCTCCAAATTATGAGCGTAAATACTACCCCTGCCAACTCTAAGTCATGGTTAAGGTAATTACACTGATGCGCCTTTAGCTGTCCCAATGTATAAGCAATAACGCAACCCCACAGCCTTAGAACACAACCCATACTGACACCAGAAATGTCACTATAGACAGTGAAAGCCTCACTCTCAACTAGATGAGTCAACACAGGAGTGGAAGTAAGTCGGTCCTTGAGCTTTGGAAAGATCATCTCACAACCCTCAGACCACTGAAACAGAACCTTCTTTCTGGTAAATCTAGTCATAAGAGCTGTAACAGATGAGAAACCCTCAATAAACCATCTGTAATACCCTACAACCTAATGAAACTACAAGCCTCAGTAGGCAGCGTGGGCCTATCCCAACCTCGAAAAGCCTTAATCTTTAATGGCTCTACCATGATATCGTGCATGGATAAAACATGCCCCGTGAAAGCTACAGACTCAAGCCATACCTTACACTTTGAGAACTTAGCATAAATTCGATGATTTCTTAAAGAGTGGAGGACAATCCTCAAATGCTGTTTGTGCTCCTCACTATTCCTCGAATAAACCAAAATGTCATCGATGAACACAATCACAAAAAGAGTCTAAGTACGACCTAATTCATCAAATCCATGAAGGCTGTCGGGGCATTAGTCAATCCAAAAGACATCACCAAGAACTCATAGTTGTCGTAACGAGTCTTAAAGTCTATCTTAGGGATGTCTGCAGCCCTAACTCTTAGTTGTTGGTAACCATATCTCAGATCTATTCTAGAGACCACTGCTACGCCCTGAAGCTGATCAAATAAATCATTGATACGAGGCATAGGACACTTATTCTTCATTGTCACCCTGTTCAGCTGCCTGTAATCGATACACATACGCATAGACCCATCTTTATTCATTATGAACAGAAGGGGAACACCCCACAATGATACACTCAACCGGATAAAGCCCTTCCCCAGAAGGTCCTGGAGCTGACTACTCAACTCTCTCATCTCAAAAGGATCCATACGATAAGAAGCCATATAAATAGGTCGAGTGCCTGGATCAAGGCCAATAATTAACTCTTATGTCATTCTCATGAGGAAGTCTAGGTAGGTCAGTTGGGAATACATTAGGAAACTCATGAACAATAGGGATGGATTCAAGCGACGGACTCTCAATACTAGAATCCAAAACATAAGCAAGGAATGAATCACATCCCCTTGATATTAATCTACGAACCCGAAGGTATAGTCCACATCGGTGTGCGTCTAACAGAACCCTAACACACCTCCAGGGGTATACCAGGCATGGATTAGGTAATGGTATTGGCAAAGCAATCCAAGACTCTATGATGAAAAGACAACTAATCCATGCCCAGAATCACATCAAAGTTTACCATGGCCAATACAATAAAATCAAACTGAGTCTCTAACTCCCGAACAATCACCAGACAAGATCTATATACCCGATCCACTACTAAGGAATCACCAACGGGGGTAGATATACGTAAGGGCATAGATAATAACTCAGAACATAAACCCAACCTGATGCATAATAAGGAGATACATAAAAAAATGTGGATCTGGAATCGAATAATGTAGAAGCTGGCTGATGGCATATGGAAATCATACCTGTAATCACCGCATCCAAAGCTGAAGCATATGACATAGCTGGTACGATATACAACAGACACTGGCTACCACTAGTCTGAGCACCAACCTGACCACCAGTCCAACCTCCATATATTCCACCTTGGGAACCCCGGGGACACCCCAATATCCTTATGCACCACCTTTTCCTACTGGCGGTATAAACCTAATGGGCTATGTCGTCTGAACTAATGGCTCAATCACCCTATGCTGAGGAAACTCATGTGCAAAATAATCGACAACCCCACAAGTAAAACATACTCTTGGCTCACTACTCGGCCAAGAAGATCTAATTAATCCGATATGACCACCTCTAGTCGATGAACTAGGTTGATCACGTCCCTGAGGCTAACTTCCAAAATCGCTATAGACTGGCTGAACCTTATTTGAAATCTTCAAGGCTGACTATACAGGCCTAGTAGGCTGACCCTATCACTAAAAAGACAGTTGCTGCTGCTGAGGGTACCTACCCTGAAACCCACAGCCTCTGAACTGTGAGCTGTTGTGACTGCCACTGTAACTACCCTGAAATCGGGGTCTCTTATTGTTGCCCTCTTGAACCTTGCGATCCATTTTCTCAATCGAATACACATGCTCAGCTATCTCAGCAAATGACTTCCCCAAAGTCACTAAACTATGTGTAGCTCTATGAAGTGATAGCCGCAATCTCCTAACAAAACATTTGATCCTCTCATATTAGTCAGGTAGGATAATCCTAGCATGCCTGGCTAAGTCATAGAATCTATCCTCATACTCAGCTACTATCATAGACCCTACCTCAACCTGGTGAACTCATCTCAAAGACGCTCACGCATGCTGTAATGGAATATACTTCCCCAAGAACACCTCGGAGAACTGTGCCCATGTAGCAACTGGAGATCCAACTTTCCCAAAGTCAAGATAACCTCTCCACCATCTCCTCGTGACTATATCCAACTGATAAGAAACAAAATCTACCCCGCATGACTCCACTAATCCTAAATTCCTCAGCTTCTTCTCGTAGCTGGATAAGAACTCATAAACGTCCTCTCTTGGGGTACCAGTAAATGTGGATGGAGTTAATCTCAAAAAAGGAATCAACATCTTCTTCTCCTTGGCAGACATAACTTTTTGGACTGCTATCGGTACTGGTAGAACCTCAACTCTGGGTGCTGCAGCTGCAGGCTGTACCCCAACACCAACTCTTTGTGAGGCTGGTTGTACTCCCACAACAAGCGAACATCCAAATAATCCCAGCAACTGTACCAATGCACCTTGGAGAAATTAAGTATTAATAAATGCAAGTGGATCCAGGACTGCCCCTGGACCACCAGCTACTGTGGCGGCGAAGCATCTGGGGCTACAACGGGATTGACTAATGGATCCCTGATCTGATCTTGACCTGGGGCTAATGCTCGGTCCTACCCCCAACCTCTGGGTCAACCTTTACCCCTGACTGGAACTCGCACTACGAGCATGGGGTCTTGCTCCCCAGATCTCATGCCACGAGTCTTAGCCATCTACAGAAAGAGTGAACCAAATAAAGATCAGAAACCCACACTGACTCTATCACACGGATGTGAATCAAGGAATGAAATGTAACACCCTGTACATTTCCGAACCCATGAGACTACCTTAACATTTGTGGAATTATTTAAACATGAGAGGGTTGGTAAATTATGCATTAATTCGTTGGGCTTAAATGAATCTTGTTCTATTGGTCTCAATTGAGGCCCAAAATTAGACAAAAAGACATGGCCCAAGTGGAAATGACCCATTCTTGGCATTGACCAATTAAGCATCGCATTTATGATTAATGTGTGGCTAAGTATGAGACTAAAAGGGGCTATAAAAGGGCAAAAAAAACAGATTTTTATTCACCAAGACACACATGCCACTTCTAGAGTTTTCCAAAATATTTCTCATCTCACACAAACCCTAAGTCATTACTCTTTTGGACAAGATCACTCTCTTGAAAGATTTGGTAAGTATTTATTCTCATGGTTTAGTATATTATATGCTTAATATGGTGTATAAATTATGTTGGTTATGTTGGCAAAGTGTTGGACAGTTCACTATGTGTAAAACTGTCTATTTTTGCAATCGAAAAAGGGGTTTGCCTTGTAAACTTGAAAATGGACTTGTGGTCTAGAAGGAAGTGAAATTTATGGATTAAATATCAACATGTAAGATGTGTTTATGTTCTTAACTTTCTCTCTTTAAGTGTAACACTTGTGGGACTGTTGTTATGAAATTGGTCATGGAATTAGTGGCGTATTGATCGGAAAATTTCATTTTGGTGATGTTCATGTGTGTTGTGTAATTGTGGTTGTTTCTTGGCATCAAAGTTGACCTAAAATATGTAAAGAGAAGCTTATTCATGTCCATTACCATTTATTACAAAATGAACCAAAAAGAGACCCTTTTGGGCCGAAACGGGTATCCGCCCTCGCGTCTGGAGCACCTGCAGGCGCAGATGCCAGCGCAGGTCGCTCTCGACAAGGACAGAGGGGCACCTGCGGCCACATTTCATCCAGCTGCAGGCGCAGGTGGATCCACATCCCAGTCTAGAATTTCTTTTCGGGTGTTTTTGTCTCTCTTTGATCCCCGAAGCCTCCTATACTCTTCTTGGATATAATTATCAATTTATAATACCTATTAAAAGACTTTAAGGGGTCGTTTAGAGGTATGTTGGGTTATATATCTTATGTATTGTTGTTAATATGTTGTCATGAAGGGTATTGAGGTGACTTGATGGAAAATTTGTGACGTAGTGTTAATAAGAAAGCGTAAAGGGTAAACTTGGTGTGACATGCTATTGGTTTATGATGACTTGGTAAATGTGTTGAATGTTATGGTGTTGTTGGTATGGTAATGCAGTGGATTGTATTGTAAAGGGTGAAATGATGTTATATGGCAGTCATGTAGCTCATTGTCGTCTTGTACACTTGTAAGGTAATTAGTTGTTAACGTGAGCTCCGTTATGAACTTGTGTTGTAGAGTAAGACGTAAAGAAGGAGCTGGATTATTGTATTCACACATAGGACTGTGTACTCATATTGAGAAAATAAGGTATGTAAGTTTACTCTTTTTGTATCCTTCTGCAGCATATAGTGTTCACATTGTCATTGTACTTGTTCCATTCTGAAATGTTCTAAGGTATCTTATTTCAGGTTGTTATCTATTGATATTCATATGTATATTATTAATTGGCTATTGTTCCAACAATGTTAGAACCAATAACGTATCACTCTTCCAATAACGTATCACTCTTATAATATAAGAATTAAAGTAATGAGTACTTGTTGAGTATGGGTAGCAACCCAAAGGGGCAAAAGCCTAGCTAGGGGCAATCCCGAATGAATATTGAGTACGGGTAGAAACCCAAAGGGGAAAAATCCTAGTAAGGGGCAATCCCAAATGTATATTAGGAACAGGTGGCAACTCGAAGGGGCGTAAGCCTATCTAGAGGCAATCTCGAATGGGTGGCAACTCAAAGGGACGGAAGCCTAGCTAGAGGTGATCCTAAAAGATTATTTGAATGATATTACATGATCAATATTTGATACTGATGGTGACAATAAGATGAATGAAAATGAAAGAAATGAATGCAACATATACAACTCCACACGTGTATATAATGGTGGCTAATCTATTTTGCCCACTCACTTGTACTTGATTCCATTGAAGTATTTATGTGTAATACAGTTACTTATAGCCTTACATATTCAGTACATTCTTCGTACTGACATCCCTTAGGGGACTTACCTTACTTGATGCAGGCACAGGTGCTAGTAGAACTCCATAATAGGTTGTGGATCATTTGTCGATCATTGGTGAGCTCCAGTTGGTTCGGGGATTTTCTAGTCACTGCGTATATTTGTTTTGGTGCTGTAATGTTGTATAAAGTGGGGAATTGTCCTAACTTTAGGTTGGTTTTGTTTACGCATTTGTTAGAGGCTTTGTAGACGTATGTGGAAATATGAATATATGGGATGTATGTCCATTTTGACTTGATAGACCTAACAACCAAGTTTCTTATATGTATATATCACATGTTTCCATGACTTTCGCTACTAGAATCTTGTATCTATACATGATGATAATGCTTCTTGAATGACATGCATATGAATGGACATGGATGAAGATTGGTTATCTCGGGCCTTATCGGCTTTGGGTGCCTGTCCACCCCGTTAGAATTCGAGGCGTGACAAAAATGGTATCAGAGTAGGTCGTCCTAAGGATGTCTACAAAGACATGTCTGAGTAGATTCTTGCTTATGGATGTGTTGTGCACCACATTTATAAGGATGAGGCTACGGGACATTTAGGTGTTGTTTCTTTTCTTCATTTCTAGATCGTGCAATAGAGCCAACATTGTAAGTGGAATCGTATCTAACTATTGGGATTTGGTTTTCTTGTTATAGTAAAATGTCGATGACAAGATGAGGTAGGGGCAAAGGTAAGAAAGTAGATATGCTTGCAAGAGAAGGAACGAGCAAATCACCACCTGACCAAGCTAGTCAAGGTGGGGCTGCCGCTGAATTTGTATCGCGGGCTTCTTCTACTTTTCTAGCTCCCGAAGAGCCGAGAAGGAGAGAAGAACCTGCTGAACCACCTGTGAATGTCACTGACTAGGATTTAAGAAATGCAGTGCATATGTTGACTCAGATAGTTGCAGCACAAACTCATGGAAGAGCCGGTCCAACAACAAATAAGGATGATGCGGCTAGAGTATCTAGCCGGCGGATGCAGGATTTTCTGAAATTAGACCATCCCACGTTCATCGGGTCAGATCCGAAGGCAGATCCATAGGATTTCATGGACCAAATTCAAAGGGCTCTTGATGTTATGCACGTGACTGGTGTAGAAATAGTTGAGCTTGCAGCTTATAGATTGAAAGGAGAAGCTATATTGTGGTATGAATATTGGAAGAGATCTCGTGGTATTGGTGCGATTCCAGCGAGTTGGGAAGCATTTAAAACGACATTCCTTGACCACTATATTCCCTATGAGATCCAGGAGGCACGTGCTGACCAGTTTTTAAATCTCCGTCAAGGGAATATGAGTGTTAGAGAATACAGTCTGCAGTTTAATTCTTTGGCTCGATACGCTCCAAATGTAGTAGCCACAATGACAGACAGAGTCCATCGATATGTGGACAGATTGGAGCCATATTTGGTAAGGGACTGCACTATTGCTGCCTTGAACAAAGATATGGATATAGTGAGAATTCAGGCTTTCTCACAAAAGATAGAGGACCAAAGGAAAAGAAGAAGGGTACACGAATTTGAACGAGGGCCGTCAAAGAGGGATAGACCTAAGGGATAGTCTATGGTGTCCCAAAGAGAATCTAGGCCTCGGATTTTTCCTAGACCGCCTAGACCGTCATTTTCTTCCCCTAAAATAGGTACTTCCTCCCAGTTCTGAGGGTTTAGAGGCAGTCATTTTGGGCAGAGCAGTATGGATTGAGGTTCACAAATGACATGATTTTCTCGTCAACCATGTCAGCACTGTGGGAAGTCTCATTTAGGTGAATGCCAGATTGAAATGAATGTTTGCTATTTTTGCGACATGCCAGGGCACATGGTGAGAGAGTGCCCACAAAGGGGCATGGGTGGTATAGTACGACCTATGGGATCAAACATTGCATCATCATCATCGGTTCCTTCCCTAGGTAGAGGAGTGCAGCCTATTGGGTGTGGTTGAGGTGGTAGAGGAGTAGCCAGTTCCAGTGGAACCCAGAATCGTACCTATGCTCTAGTGGACCGGCAGAATTCGGAGGCTTCTCCTGATGTCGTCACAAGTACATTATCCATATTTTTATATAATATATATGCATAGATTGACCCAAGTTCTACATTGTCATATGTTACTCCATTGATTGCTGCAAAATTTTAAAGAACGCCAAAATTATTAATTAAGTCATTTAAAGTGTCCACGCCTGTCGGTGAATCTATTATAGCTATGAGAGTTTATCGTGATTACGTAATTACTGTTTGTGGACATGATACACTGGCTGATCTTATTGAACTAGAAATGGTGAATTTTGATGTTATAATGGGTATGGATTGGTTGGCTTCTTGTTATGCCACGATGGATTTCCAAGCTAAGAAAATACATTTTCATTTTTCACAAACGAATGTACTTGAATGGAAGGGAAATGTAGGGGCACGAGGAAAATTTATTTCCTACCTTAAGGCCAGGAAAATGATAGCTAAGGGGTACCTATGTCACTTAGTGAGAGTTAAAGATACTGACGTGGAACCACTAACTCCTCAATCGGTTCCACTGGTCAATGAATTTCTTGATGTATTTTTGGACGATCTTCCAGGTTTACCCCCAGAACGGGAAGTAGAGTTTGGTATTGCTGTAATGCCAGACACTCGACCTATCTCTATTCCCCCGTATAGAATGGCTCCAGTGAAATTGCGTGAATTGAAGGAGCAATTAAAAGACTTGCTGGACAAGGGTTTCATCAGGCCTAGTATGTCCCCGTGGGGTACACCGGTATTATTTGTATTGAAGAAAGATGGCACTTCGAGAATGTGTATTGACTATCGACAATTGAATAAGGTAAAGATCAAGAACAAATATCCTCTCCCCAGAATTGATGATTTGTTTGATCAGTTACAGGGCGCCAAATGTTTTTCAAATATTGACTTGAGATTGAGTTACCATCAAGTCGGAGTTAGGGAAACAGATATACCCAAGACAGCTTTCCGAACTCGGTATGGCCATTATGAATTTTTAGTTATGTCATTTGGACTAACAAATGCACCAGCTGTTTTCATGAATTTGATGAATAGGGTGTTTAAGCCATTTATAGACGTGTTCGTGATGGTGTTTATAGATGACATCCTAGTTTATTCACGATCCAAAGAGGACCACGCTAATCACTTACGACAGGTGTTGCAAATTCTTCGTGAGCATACGTTGTTTGCAAAGTTCTCTAAATGTGAATTTTGGTTAAAATCCATCGCATTCTTGGGTCACATTGTGTCAGACAAAGGGATACACGTTGATACAAAGAAGATTGAAGCGGTGAAAAATTGTCCAAGGCCTACGACGCCTACGGAAATTCGCAGCTTCCTTGGGTTGACAGGTTATTATTGAAGGTTTGTTGAAGGTTTTTCTTTCATTGCTACACCTTTAACAAAGCTTACACACAAGGCAGTCAAATTTCAGTGGAATGATGCATGTGAGAAAAGTTTTCAAGAGCTGAAAGATAAATTGACTTCTACACCGGTATTGGTACTTCCGAAAGGGATAGAAGGGTATGATGTATATTGTGATGCTTCTGGAGTTGTGCTAGCATGTGTATTGATGCAGCACGGTAATGTAATAGCATATGCCTCATGAGAGTTGTGACCACATGAGAGAAACTATCCCACATATGATCTTGAGTTGGCAGCTGTGGTATTTGCTTTAAAGAGATGACGCCATTATTTGTATGGAGTTCATGTTGACATCTATACTGATCACAAAAGCTTGAAATATATCCTTAAGCGGAAGGAGTTGAATCTGAGGCAGCGCAGGTGGCTTGAGCTATTGAAAGATTATGATATTGATATCCTATATCAACAAGGAAAAGCAAATGTGGTAGCTAATGCATTGAACCGCAAGGCAATAGGAGTCACCAGTGGCCAATTGATGGAAAAGCAAGACTTAGTCAAGGATCTACATCAATTAGCTAGCTTGGGGGTTTGTCTTCTTGAATCCTCAGATGAAGGAGTTATTGTACAAAATGTGGCAGAATCTTTATTAATAGCTGAAGTAAAAGAGAAGAAGTTTGCGGATCCTATGTTATTGCAGCTAAAAAGAGAATGTACAACAGGGTTTCATAAAGGAATTTGATCTTACGCAAGAAGGAATACTTCGATGTCAAGGTAGATTATGTGTACCGAATATAGACGAGCTGAGGAAACAAATTATGATAGAGGCGCATCATTCACGATATTCTATTCATCCGGGAGCTAGCAAAATGTATCATGAATTGAAAGAAATGTATTGGTGGGGAAACATGAAGAAAGACATTGCAGAATTTGTAGCTCAATGCCCGAATTATCAACAAGTAAAAGTAGAGCATCAAAAACCTGGAGGTTACATGCAATGTATCAATCTTCCAGTCTGGAAATGGGATATGATTAATATGGACTTCATCACAGGTTTTCCTCGTACACTGCGGAAATTTGAATCCATATGGGTCATAGTTGACATTCTTACCAAGTCAGCGCATTTCCTACCAGTCAAGACCACCTATACAACCGAAGATTATGCAAGGTTGAATATAAAGAAATAGTGCGATTACATGGTATTTTAATCTCCATTATATCAAATAGGGGAGCTCAATTTACTGCACATTTTTGGAGATCTTTTCAAAAGAGCTTGGGTACACAAGTGAATCTGAGTTCGACTTTTCATCCTAAGACTGATGGACAGGAAGAACGTACTATCCAAACACTTGAAGATATGCTACGATCTTACAAGTTAGATTTTCAAGGCAGTTGGGATGACCATTTGCCTCTAATTGAATTTGCCTACAACAATAACTATCATTCAAGTATCAAAATGGCACCCTATGAAGCTTTATATGGAAGGAAGTGTAGATCACCAATCGGATGGTTTGAAGCTAGTGAAACTGCTTTATTTGGGCCAGATCTTGTTCATCAAGCTATAGAGAAAGTTAAAGTGATCCAACAATGGCTACAAATGGCCCAAAGTCAACATAAGTCATATGCTGATGTCAGAAGAAGAGGGATCGAATTTGCCATAGGTGATTGGGTATTCTTGAAGGTGTCACCAATGAAAGGCGTAATAAGATTTGGGAAGAAAGGGAAGTTGAGTCCCCGTTATATATGGCCATATGAAATTGTCTGAAGATTTGGGAAAGTTGTGTATGAATTAGAATTACCCCAAGAACTCTCCACAGTTCATCCAGTATTTCATGTTTCGATGCTTCGAAAGTGTATAGAAGATCCCCCTCATATTGTTCCCATTGAAGATGTACAAGTTACAGAGGATCTTACCTATGAAGAGATACCTATTGCTATTCTGGATAGACAAGTGAATATGTTAAGGAATAAAGACATAACTTCCATAAAGGTACTTCGGAGAAATCAGCAAATAGAAAAGATCACCTGGGAAGCTGAAGAAATGATGAAGTCAAAAGTACCCTCATGTATTTCAAATGGAAGAAAAATTTCAAGATTCGAGATAGGATAAATAACAAGTAAGTATTTATAAGAATTAATTATATATATATGATAACATGGAGAATGATTCTAGACTTTCAATTGTTTAAATTGAATAATGTCATTAACATTCGAGGACGAATGTTTCTAAGAGGGGAAGGATGTAACACCTCGTACATTTTCGAGCCCATGAGACTACCTTAACATTTATGGAATTATTTAATCATGAGAGGGTTGGTGAATTATGCATTAATTTTTTGGGCTTAAATGAATCTTATGCTATTGGGCTCAATTGTGGCCTAAAATTAGACAAAAAGACATGGCCCAAGTGGAAATGGCCCATTCTTGGCATTGACCAAGTAAGAATAGCATTTATGATTAATGTGTGGATAAGGATGATACTAAAAGGGCCTATAAAGGGAACAAAAATCAAATTTTTATTCACCAAGACACACATTTCATTTCTAGACTTTTCCAAAATATTTCTCATCTCACACAAACCCTAAGTCATTACTCTTTTGGACAAAATTACTCTCTTGCAAGATTTGGTAAGTATTTATTCTCATGGTTTATTATATGATATGCTTAATATGGCGTATAAATCATGTTGGCTATGTTGGCAAAGTGTTGGACAGTTCACTCTGTGTAAAACTGTCTATTTTTGCAATCGAAAAAGGGGTTTGCCTTGTAAACTTGAAAATGGACTTGTGGTCTAGAAGGAAGTGAAATTTATGGATTAAATATCAACATGTAAGATGTGTTTATGTTCTTAACTTGCTCTCTTTATGTGTAACACTTGTGGGACTGTTGTTATGAAATTGGTCATGGAATTAGTGGCGTATTGATCAAAAAATGTCATTTTGGTGATGTTCATGTGTGTTGTGTAATTGTGGTTGTTTCTTGGCATCAAAGTTGACCTAAAATATGTAAAGAGAAGCTTATTCATGTCCATTTCCATTTATTACAAAACGAACCAAAAAGAGACCCTTTTGGGCCGAAACGGGTATCCGCCCTCGCGTCTGGAGCACCTGCAAGCGTAGATGCCAGCGGAGGTGGATCTGGACAAGGCCATAGGGGAACTTGAATCCACATTTCATCTACCTTCGGGTTCAGGTGGCTCTATAGCCCAGTCCAGAATTTCATTTTGTGTGTTTTTGTCTCTTTTTGATCCCCGAAGCCTCATATATCCTTCTTTTATGTAATTATCAACTTATAATACCTATTGAATGACTTTAAGGGGTCGTTTTGAGGTATTTTGGGTTATATCACTTATGGATTGTTGTTGATATGTTGTCATGAAGGGTACTGAGGTGACTTGATGGAATATTTGTGACGTATTGTTAATAAGGAAGCGTAAAGGGTAAACTTGGTGTGACATGTTATTGGTTTATGATGCCTTGGTCAATGTGTGTAATTTTATGGTGTTGTTGGTATGGTAATGAAGTGGATTGTATTGTAAAGGGTTAAATGATGTTATATGGTAGTCATGTAGCTCATTGTTGTCTTGTGTACCTGTAAGGTAATTAGTTGTTAACGTGAGATGCGTTTTGAACTTGTGTTGTAGAGTAAAACATAAAGAAGGAGCTGGATTATTGTATTCACACATAAGACTGTGTACTTATATTGAGAATATAAGGTATGTAAGGTTACTCTTTCCGTATCCTTCTGCAGCACATAGTGTTCACATTGTCATTGTACTTGTTCCATTCTGAAATGTTCTAAGGTATCTCATTTCAGGTTGTTATCTATTGACATTCACATGTCTCTTATTCATTGGCTATTGTTCCAACATTCCAAAAATGTTACAACCAATAAGGTATCACTCTTCCAATAACGTATCACTCTTATAATATAAGAATTGAAGTAATGCATACTTGTTGAGTATGTGTAGCAACCCAAAGGGGCAAAAACCTAGCTAGGGGAATCTTGAATGAATATTGAGTACGAGTAGCAACCCGAAGGGTCAAAATACTAGCTAGGGAAAATCTCGAATGTATATTAGGAATGGGTGGCAACTCGAAGGGGCGTAAGCCTGGCTAGAGGCGATCCCGAACGGGTGGCAACTCAAAGGGCCGGAAGCCTAACTAGAGGCTATCCCGAAAGATTATATGAATGATATTACATGATCAATATTTTATGAATGATTGTAACAATGACATGAACGAAAATGAAAGAATTTAATGCAACATATACAACTCCACACGTGTATATCCTGGCGGCTAATCTATGTTGCCCACTCACTTGTACTTGATTCCATTGAAGTATTTATGTGTCATACAGTTACTTATAGCCTTACATA
Organism: Capsicum rhomboideum; assembly: GCA_031232105.1. Classification (NCBI taxonomy): domain Eukaryota; kingdom Viridiplantae; phylum Streptophyta; class Magnoliopsida; order Solanales; family Solanaceae; genus Capsicum; species Capsicum rhomboideum. The sequence goes on from CP124718.1 coordinate 64,380,170, forward strand.
CTCAGTACATTCTTCGTACTGACGTCCCTTGGGGAACTTACCTTACTTGATGCAGGCACAGGTGCTAGTAGACCACCACAGTAGGTTGCAGATCATTTGCTGATCATTGGTGAGCTCGAGTTGGTTCGGGGATTTTCAATTCACTGTGTATATTTGTTTTGGTGTTGTAATGTTGTACAAAGCCGGAACTTGTCCTGACTTTAGGTTGGTTATGTATATGCATCTATTTGAGGCTTTGTAGACGTATGTGGGAATATGAATGTAAGGGATGTATGTCCATTTTGACTTGATGGCCCTAACGGCCAAGTTTCTTATATGTATATATCACATGTTTCCATGACTTCCTCTATTATCATCTTGTATCTATATGTGATGATAATGCTTCTTGAATGACATGCATATGAATGGACATGGACGAAGATTGGTTCTCTCGGGCCTTATCGGAATCAGGTGCCAGTTCGCCTCGTTGGAATTCGAGGCGTGACATGAAACTATCCCCTAAAATGCTCCGTGATCTCCCAAAGATAGGATACAGGCGTTCCTGTACTGATCCGCAGAACCCTACTACATATCGACTCATGTACTGACACTACCATAAAACCTAGGCTCTGATACCAAGCTGTCACGACCTGATTTTGCTAGTCATGAGGGCACCTACCGAAAACCACTAATAGGCAAGCCAAGCCCTAGACCAGGGCGAGAAGCGATGGGCCAATAGGCGGGATCTCATAACAAAGGACATGAAGCAAAACTATTACCATCAACATACTACAAATGTAAAGACAAAGGAAGCATACATAGCGGGACAAAAAGGAATAGGACAATATATGACTCTAAAACTCCTCACCAGAATTGGTGAGGTCAGAACACGAGCCACTACTATACATATCCAGAATACAAGACAGAAACCAAATCTAACACCCCGTACATTTCCGAACCTATGTTATTACCTTAACATTTATGGAATTATTTAAACATGAGATAGTTGGTATATTATTAATGGAAGCTATTGGGATAAACAAACCTTGTGCAAATGGGCTCAATTTAAGGCCAAAAAATTAGCATGAATACATGGCCCAACAAGAAGGAAATGATCCATTCTTGCTTTGACCAAAGAAGACCCTCAATTATTGACCAAAATGGACAAGGATGACTTTAAAGGGCCTATATAAAGGGAAATAAATCAGATTTTATTCACACAAAAGCCACATGAACTTTCTAGATTTTTCTAAACTTTTCTCTCAACACTCAAACCCTAAGCTATCTTCCTCTTGGGACAAGATCACTCCTTGGAAAGCTTTGGTAAGTGTTTAATGTTATGCTTTAATATATTATATTCATGTAATATGGTGTAGATCATGTTGGTTATGCTGGTGAAGTGTGAGAAGTTCACTATGTGTGAAACAATTTATGTTTGCTTAATCGGTGAAGGTTTTTGCCTTGTAAACTTGTAAATGGACTTGTGGTCTTGAAGGAAGTGAAATTTATGGGTTCAATATTGACATGTGAGATGTGATTATAGCCTTAACTTTTTTTATTCTTGTACATAATGTTTGGAATTGTTATTGCAAAATTGTGCATGGATTTGGTGGTGTATTGAAGGAAAAGTGTGGTTTTGGTGATGTTCATGTGTGTTGTGAAACCATGGATGATTTTTAGCATCCAAGATGATATAAAATATGTCAATAGAAGTTTAGTTATGATCATGGACCATTCATTGCATAAAAAGACCCAAAACAGACCCATTTTGGCCAAAACGGGCATCCGCCCCCACAGACGAAGGCACCTGCAGGCGCAGATGCCAACGAAGGTGCCTCTGGCCTCTGCCAAAGGTCACCTACGGGCGCACATCAGCCACCTGTGGGCCGAGGTGGATTTGAATGTCATCCCAAAAGTTTGTTTCGATTGTTTTCGCATCTCTTTGCCCCCCCCCCAAAGCCCCTATACCCTTCATGGATGCAATTATCAACTTATGGTACCTTTTGAATGACTTTAAAGGAGTGTACTGAAGGTATTTTTTAATGGTATCAATTATGGATTGTCTTTAATGTATTATTATGAAAGCTGTGGAGATGTTTTGATGGAATAGTTGTGACAGAATGATAATAGGGAAGAGTAAAGGGTAAACGTGGTGTGAAATGTTATTGGTTTATGATGTCTTGGTCAATGTATGAAATATTATGGTATTGTTGGTGTGATAATTCCATGAATGGTGTTGTAAAAGGAGAAATGATGTTCTAGGGCAATTGTGTAACTCATTGTCGTCTTATGCACTTGGAATGTAGCTTGTGGTTAATGTTGGTTCTGTTATGTACTTGTGTTGTAGAGTAAGACATAAGGAAGGAGATGGATCATTGTAATCACATATAGGATTGTGTATTCATATTGGGAAGATAAGGTATGTAAGGTTACTCTTTCTGTATCCTTCTGCAGCGTATTGTTCATATTGACTTTGTACTTATTCCATTCTGAAATGTCCAAAGGTATCTCATTTCAGGTTGTTATCTATTGTTAAGTCACATATTCCTCATTCATTAGTCGTCGTTGCTCATGTGTTACATAATTATGGACATGGTTCCAAAGTCCCAATAATGTTATGCTCCAAAGCTTCCAATAAGGTTATGACTACAAATATATCAATCTCTCACAAACAAAAGTATCATTCTCTCATAAGTGAATGTATTAATCTCTCATGAGTGAGCGTATCAATCTCTCACAAGTAAAGGTACTAATCTCGTAAAAGTTAAAGAATGAAGTAATGTATAGTTAGTTGTATCCATGGGGTTAAATAAACACCTTCGTGATGATATCCATGGTGTGAAGGAAACACCTTCATGATGACCATCCCAACATTATCGGTGTATACATGGGGTGAAAGAAACACCTTCATGATGACCATCCCCCCATGGTGTGAAGGAAACACCTTCATGATGACCATCCCTCCATGGTGTGAAGGAAACACCTTCATGATGACCATCCCAATATTATGGGTGTATCCATGGGGTGAAACAAACACCTTCATGATGACCATCCCAGCATTATGGGTGTATTCATGGGGTGAAATGAACACCTGCATGATGATATTATTTTCCCACTGATCAGCTTGGGGCCCGGGCATTATATGAATGGAAGGATGAGTAATGAACGAGGGAGTGAGTGACGAATGAAGGAAAGAACGTAATAAATATAATGAACATGGTTCCTCATATTCAGAAATACGGTTTATCCACATTGACTATTTCTGTAATATTTATTCCATTGACATTCTTATGTAGGATGTAGTTTCTTATACATACTCAGTACATTCTTCGTACTAACCCCTCTTGGGGGACTTACCTTACTTGTTGCAGGAACAGGTACTAGTAGACCTCCATTGTAGGCTACGAGTAATCCCCGGATCATTGGTGAGCTGTTCGAGGCTTTTCGAGACTCATGTGTACATTGATTTTGGTTTTGGCATTGTAAATATTGTATAAAGCGGGGACTTGTCCCGTCTGTAGGTTGGTTATGTACAGGTATCTATAGAGGCTTTGTAGACGGGTTTGGGTAGACGAATGTAAGAGATGAATGTCCATTTTGACTTGATGACCCTAACGGCCAACTTTCATATATTGTACATGTCATGACTTCCGCCATTGGTATTTGTTTATTATATGGGATAGAATGATATTCATATAGAGACATGCATATGAAGGTCCATGAGTAAAGATTGGTTCTCTCGGGCCTCAACGGCTTCGGGTGCCAGTCCGTCCCTAATGGGATTTTGGGTGTGACACCAAATATACACAACATATATACAACAGTCTCGGACCAAAAGACTATACATTAGAGATGGTGTGGGATCTGCCTCGGACATCAGTAAGCTTTCCCTACTCTGAAATCAGTGCTAAGAAGAGAGTCACATCAGGGAAGTCGTCCAGTACCTAGATCTACATCGGGAAAAGATGTAGAAGTGCAGTATGAGTACCGGAGAAATGAGTACTCAGTAGGCATCATCGGCCGATTGAGCTCAATGTAACATAAACAAACTGAAGTATGAGGGTGCATGTTAAGTTCGTGTATAACTGATAAGCAAATGTGATACTTTATAATAAGTAACTGTGCACCGAACACGTATGTCAAACATAACCCAACTGATCCCCCATACGCCTCCTGGGAACACGAAAGAATACAATACCCAGCCTAGCGCCCATAAATAGGTGGGACACATAAAAATAGTAAATGCATAGTCCCCAGTGTCTCGAAGTTGTACCAGCATCCAGTAATCACAATAGCCAGTGGGGCGCACCGGGCTTAAACAGGCACCAATGGGTAAAAACAACAGGCCAGACGCTGGAATCGAAGCAGACATAGTTGGTAACAACAATCAGCCACATATATATCATATTTACCGGACTAAAACCTGAACTCAGAGAACAACAATAACATAATCACGGTACCCAGTACCAAAACTCATAGTGCACCATAATTCAGGGCCGGACTCAAACCGGGACACCCAATTATCAATAACTAACATCGTCATACTTGAATAAGTAGCCAAACTCGAACCCAAACTCATCATAACCAGTAACTAGAACAAAGCCCAATATCATATCATAACCAATAAATGGGGAACATGCTAGTCCCAGGCCGAAGCCTAAATATAGGTAAAGGAGCTAACACATCATCTGCTATAAGGTAACCTAGGGTCCTCCTAGGTCCATAGTATACTATTGTGCATTATCTAAGTTAGTCCGGGTATCTAGAGTAGCTCATGGCAAGGCGGGTCCCAATTTTAAGCCAAGGCCAGTAATCTCGATCAAGAGAGGTGTTATTTGGGACTAAAAGGCTTAGGTCAAACAAAGAAATTCCCCAACCAACAATAACAATATCAATGTTATACGACCCCAAATAGGTCATTTGTGGTGTACCACGAGGATAATGGGCCTGGAATATGTCTGAATAGCCCTATCTGGCCTAGAAGGCCTAAATCACAGCAAACCACCACAAAGCCTATTGTATCATCCCACAACACCTTCACAATATCATACATATATCACATATAATCCCGATCTAGGAGTAAAAGAAACCTAGCCTACCTAGACGTTGTCGTAAGCCTGCCAAGGAACCTGCTAAGCTGGAGAATTCCCCTTCCAAGAGGCCTCACATTGCTTCCATGCTATTAAAGTAATAAACTATATCCAACATGACTATTGATACCCATATGTCACTAGGTAGGAAAATGATCGAAAAACTCCTGTGGGGCCTACTTACGGAATCCGCCAAATTGGAACCATCACAACATCCCAAATTTTACCATGACAGATAGTCACAACATCTATCTTATCATCTGAGCTCAATACACAATTTAAATACCAATAACCATACCAATAAATCCAATAAAAACGTAAACAACCATAAAATCGAGAAAACGTACCACAAAAATATTGAGAACGAAGCCAGTAACATAAATATGTGAGTCTCTAAGCTTAGACCTTGATATACAAGCTTATATAAGAGCTTGAAGCTCTGAAAATTGTGCTTGTATGGACTTTGGCCACTTAAACATGAGAGAGAAGGTGAAATGTTTATATATAGCCAAGAAAGGTGGTCCTAAAGCACCCTTATGGCTTCTTAAGGTCCTGGCTCTAAAGTGCTATAAGTGGTCGCTTAAGCGCTCCACTGCTTCCATCGCTTAGACGCTAAAGTGGTGCCAAGGGTCACATAAGTGCCTATGGCCGTTTTAGCCATGCCCTTGGTCGCTAAAGCTCCTTGGGATAGTCTGCCATGGCCTCTAAAGTGAGCCTATGTCCACTTAAGTGCCTAGCGCTAAGACATGCCTATGGCCGCTTAAGTGCATGACCAATGCCAAAAATAGCTAAGTCAGGGCAATTTCGACTCTTTGTCTGGGATCGATCAGGCGTCCCGTGCACGAGAACGAACTATACTACATAACTAATTTTGATGCCCTAAAATCAATAGAGCTGTCGGAATTTCCATCAGAGATCATTCTAACTAAAACTAGGGCCCACGTCCCAAGGGCTGACTCCACTTAGCCAATAGTCGGCCTATCACCCAAAACATGTTCGGGAACCTTAAGACCCAAACCAAAAGTCTACCCAACCTAAAGTCATCATTCTGGATCCGATGAGATGGTCAGAAATAGCATTTGAGGCCCTATAATAGGGGTTTAGTCCTGGGAGCCATTCCAGACAACTAGAAAATTCAACATAGGAAAGTGACTCTAAAAGTCAAATGAACTACCAGGTAACCGTACTACCAGTCCCAACAAGTCATACACGACTTGGGGCAGTCATGAAAAGGCTCTAAACATCCTAAACACGCCTAAAAATTGGGAATGACCTGGAGGGTCATTATAGTATCCACTACTAAAAAGGACTTTAGTCCGTGAAAGTCAAGAATAAGCACATACCTGAAAATGTGAACAAGTAGGGATACTGGGCTCACATATCACGCTCAAGCACCGATGTGGCCTCCTCAACCGGATGGTGATGCCATTGTATATTAACCACTGGAATGTCCTTGGAGCACAATAGTCTGACATTTCTAGCTAGAATAGCCACAGGCTCCTCTACAAATGCTAATTACTCGTCTAACTGAACTGAGCCCCAATATAGTACATGTGGCTCATTCGAAATGTACTATCGCAGCAAAGAAACATAAAACACTGGGTGAATAGCTAAAAATGCTAGAGGTAAGGGTAACACATATGCTACCTCCCCAACTGTCCGCAGAATCTCAAATGGTCCAATATATCTGGGGCTAAGCTATCCCCTCCTACCAAATTACATCACGCCCTTCATGTGCGATACTCATAAGAACACCTTATCACCAACTCTAAATCTTAACGGATGATGTCTATGGTCAGCTTAACTCCTTTGTCTACTCTGAGTTGTTTGTAGCCTGTCCTAAATCACCCGAACTCGGTCCAAAGATTCACGGAGAAAATTTGTGCCATAAGGACTAATCTCTGATGTTTCAAACCAACCAACTGGAGACCGACACCGTCTACCATACAAATCCTCAAACAGAGCCATTTAAATGCTGGAGTGTAAGCTATTATTATATGTGAACTCTGCTAATGGCAAAAACTGATACCACTGACCCCCAAAATCTAACACACAAGCACAGAGCATATCCTCTAATACCCGAATGGTCTGCTCGGATTGTCCATTGGTTTGAGGATAAAATGCAGTACTAAGGTCCACTTGAGTACTTATCTCCTGGTGAAAAGTCCACCAAAAAATGGAGGTAAAATAAGACCCTCGATCTGAGATAATAGATACTGGCACTCCATGTAGGCAAGCCACCTCCTAAATATATGCACGAGCTAACCTTTCAGCACTGTAGGAAACTGAAATAGGGATAAAATGCACCGTTTTAGTCAACAGTCTAAAACACCCCAAACACTATCAAAATCGCAGGACGTGCGAGGTAATCCACCAATGAAATCAATAGTGACTCGCTCCCACTTCCACTCGGGAATGGGTAACTGCTGAAGCAAACACCCGGGTCTCTGGTGCTTTACCATTACCTGCTGACAACACAGATGTCGAGCCACTAATTCAGAAAAATCTTGCTGCATACAACTCCACCAGTAGTGTTGCCTCAGATATCGATACGTACTAGCTGTCTTAGGGTAAATATAGTATCTAAAACTATGCGCCTCACAAAAAATTAAAGGAATCAAGTGTCCAACCCTAAAACAAACACACGACCATTAAATCTCACTACATCATCAAAACCAAAAGTGGACCTCTGGGATTCACCTCTCGCTACCCTCTCTCAAAGACTACAAAGTGCACTATTCTCAAACTGTCATCTCAGAATCTGCTTTAACAAAGTAGACCTCACCCCAACACAAGCAACAATCATCCTGGGATCAGAGATATCCAAATGCACCATAAAATTAATTAAGGCCTGAATGTCCAAAGCCAATGGATGCTGAGAGACTAGATTAAGGATAAACTACCCATACTCACTGCCTTTTCTCTCAAGACATCCGCAACTACATTCTGTTTCCTCGGATGATAGAGAATTGATATGGCATAGTCCTTCAGTAATTCTACCTATCGGCGTTGCCTCAAATTAAGATTCCTCTGAGTCATAAGATGCGGAAGACTATTGTAATCAGTATAAATTTCATAATAAACCCCGTACAAATACTACCGCTTCCAACTCCAATCATGAGTACGGTAATTATGCTTGTGACCCGTTAGCTGTATCGACGTATAAGCAATCACGCGACTTTACTGCATCAGAACACAACCCAAGCCGACTCTAAAAGCGTCACAGTAAACAATGAAACCTCACCCTCAACTGGACGAGTCAACACAAAAGTGGAAGTATGTTGTTCCTTGAGCTTTAGAAAGATCATTTCACAACCCTCAGACCAGTGAAACAGAACCTCCTTCCTGGTAAATCTAGTCATAAGAGCTGCAATAGATGAGAAACCCTCAACAAACCATCTGTAATACTCTGCACCCCAATGAAATTTCAAACCTCAGTAGGCAACGTGGGCCTAGCCCTGCCTTGAATAACCTCAATCTTTAATAGGTCTACAATGATAGCGTGTCAGGATAAAACATGCTCCATGAAAGCTACAGACACCTCACACTTTGAGAACATGGCAAAAAGTTGATGGTTTCTCAAAGTGTAGAGCACAATCCTAAAATACTACTCATGCTCCTCACTATTCCCCGAATAAACCAAAATGTCATCGATGGACACAATCACAAAGGAGTCCAAGTATGACCTAAATACACGATTCATCAAATCCATGAAGGCTGTCGGGGCATTAGTCATTCCAAAAGACATCACCAAGAACTCATAGTGGCCATAACGAGTCCTAAAAGTTTTCTTAGGGATGTCTGCAGCACTAACTCTTAATTGTTGGTAACCAGATCTCAGATCTATTTTAGAGAACACCGTTGTGCCCTGAAGCTGATCAAACAAGTCATCGATACAAGGCATAGGATATATATTATTCACTCTCACCCTATTCAGCTGCCTGTAATCGATACACATAAGTATAGACCTATCTTTCTTCTTTACGAATAGAATGGGAATACCCCACGATGATACACTCTACCTGATAAAGCCCTTCCTTAGAAGGTCCTAGAGCTGACTACTCAACTCCCTCAACTCAGCATGAGCCATATGATACGGAGCAATAGAAATAGGTCTGGTTCCTGTCTCGAGGTCAATAATAAACTCCTATGTCATGCTCGGGAGGAAGGCCAGGTAGGCTAGTAGGGAATACATCAAGAAACTCATGAACAACCGGGATGGAGTCAAGCAATGGACTCTCAATACTAGCATCCCCAATATAAGCAAGGAATAAATCACATCCCCTCGATATCAATCAACAAGCCTGAACGTAAGAAATAATCCCTGACTTTGTGCGGCTAACAAAACCATGCCACACCATCGGGGGTATACCAGGCATGGCTAAGGTAACGGTCTTGGGAAAGCAATCCAAGATTGCATGATGAAAAGACAACCAGTCCATGCCCAGAATAACATCAAAGTCTACCATGGCCAATACAATAAAATCAACCTGAGTCTCAAACTCCCGAACAGTCACCAGAAAAAATCTATATACCCAACTAACTACTAAGGAATCACCAACAGGGGTAGATACAGATAAGGACACTGATTATAACTCAGAACATAAACCCAATCATGGTGCATATCATGTAGATACATAATAAAACATGGATTCAGGATCAAATAATGTAGAAGATGTTTGATGGCATATGAAAATCATACCTATAATAACCGAATCCAAATCTTCAGCCTCTGGCCTTACTGGCACGGCATACAACTGACGCAGGCTACCACTAGTCTGAGCACTGACCTGACCACCATTCTGACCTCTCTTCACTCTACCTTGGGAACCATAAGGACAACCCCGATGACCCTGTGCACTACCTTTGTCTGCTGGCGGTATAGATCTAATGGGCTAAGCCGTCTGAACTGAAGGCTCAATCCCACTGTGTTGAGGACTCTCCCGCGTGAATTGACCAACAAATCGACAAGTAAAACATGCTCCTATCTCGTTGCTCGACCAAGAAGATCTAATTGATCCGGTATGACCATCTCTAGTCAATGAACTGTACTGACCACATCCTTGAGGCTGACTTTCTGAACCACTATAGGCGGGCTGGCCCCTATCAAAAATCTACAAGGCTGATTGTACTGTCCTACTAGGCTGACCCTGTCGTTGAAAAGACTGTTGCTACTACTGAGGGTACCTACCCTGAAACCCATAGCCTCTGAACTGTGAGCTGCTGTGACTGCCACTATAACTTCCCTAGAATTGGGGTATCTTATCACTGCCCCCATAGGCTTCGCGATCAATCTCCTCTATTGAATACACATGCTCAGCTATCTCAGCAAATGACTTCCTCAAATTCACTAAACTATGTGTAGCTCTACGAAGTGATAACCCCAATCCCCAAATAAAACATCTGATACTCTCATACTCGTCAGGTAGGATAATCATTGCATTCCTGTCTAAGTCATAGAATCTGCCCTCATACTCAGCTACTCTCATAGACCCTTTTCTCTACCTAAAAAACTCATCTCAAAGATGCTCACGCATTCTCTGGGGCATATACTTCCTTAAGAACACGTCGAAGAACTATGCCTAAGTAACGAGTGGAGATCCAACTGGCCTGGAGTCAAGATAACCTCTCCACTATCTCCTCGCAACTTTATCCAAATGAGAAGCAACAAAATCTATCCCGCGCGACTCTACTAATCCCAAATTCCTCAACTTCTCCTCGCAGCTGGATAAGAATTTATAAGCGTCCTCTCCTAGAGTACCCGCACATCTGGGTGGAGCTAATCTCAAAAAAGGACATAACATTTTCTGCTCCTCGACAGACATAGCTGGTTGGACTGCTACCAGTATAGGTGGAACCTCAACTCTAAGTGCCACAGCTGCAGGTTACACCCCAACACCAACTCCCTATACATCTGGCTGTACTCCGGCAATAGGCGGACCTCAAACTAATCCCAACAACTGTACCAATGTACCATAGAGCACTTAAGCATCAACAAAATCCAGGTTGAGCCTGGGCTACCCCCTGGCCCAGTGACTACTTTGACGACGGAGTATTTAGGGCTACAATGGGATCGAATAATGGACCCCCGGTCTAGACTTTACCAGGGGCTGCTACTCGATTCTGTCCCCAACCTCTAGGTTAACCTCAACCCCTGACTAGAACTCTCGCTATGGACTTGGGGTCCTACTCCCCAGCTCTCGTTCCATGAGTCCTAGCCATCTAAGAAATGTAGAAATGAAACTATCCCCTAAAAATGCTCTGTAGTCTCTAATGATAGGTACATGTGTCCGTGTACCAATCCGGGTAATGGGTTCTCAGTAGGCATCATCGGCCGACTGAGCTCAATGTAACATAAACAAGCTGAAGTACGAGTGTGCATGCTCATTCCAGGTATAACTGATAAGCAAATAAGATACTTTATAATTAGTAAATAACTGTGCACCTAACACATAAATCAAACATAACCCAACTAGGCCCCTGTAAGCCCACTGGGCTCACGGAAGAATACAATACCCAGCCTGGACCCCATAAACCAATGGGACATACAAGAATAGTAAATGCATAGTCCCCGTATCTCAAAGTTGTACCAGTATCAAGTAATCATAATAGCCAATAGGGCACACCGAGCTTGAACCGGCACTAATAGGTAATAATAAGAGGCCAGATGTCGAAATCAAATCGAACACAGTGGGTAATAACAATATATATCTGAAAATGTAGTTTTGGGGAATATATCATCTGAACCCATACCTTTACTTGTGTTACCAATTACTCAAAAAGCTTTCACAAAATAACTTTAATCTCATATGTCAAATTTACCCCTTTGGCCTATGTTCATAATTTTTCCACTTTAGGTTCATATTTATGAGTTATATTGTGGAGCCCTGAGCTAAAAATCATATGAAATAATGTTGAAATTCATAGAGTAAACTTGTAAGCATTCATAAGATGGTTTCATAAAACATGAGATAAGTTCATAAACAATAATATGGATTCGTAAATATGAAGATTCATAAGATTCAAAAGTCTCATCATTTTTTTAGTAAATTATCAAGAATCGATACTTAGCATGAGTGTTTCATAACTGTTATTAATATTTTTAAATTCATGAAGGAGATTTCATAAAAATCACATAGATTAGGTTTATCATGAAGGAAAGGATTAAACAATTAGAGATTTCATGAAGTTTGCATGTTGAATTGAGGATATATCAAGTTACGAGGGTTTTTACTCATTCCATAACCTTTTCATGAGATAAATTTAAATAGGGGGAATGAAATATGTAGGAATAACATAAGGAAATATGTACTTATATACCTGGAGAGATGCATGGACTTTCTAGAAGCACTTGATAGATTGTTTATCTTTATGCTTTGAGTGTTGTTTCTTGAAACTGTTGTGGTTTTTCAATTGGGGAGGGAGGAGAGGAATAATACAAATGATTCTAAGTGTTCTACTTAGTTGAAAAGGTTTTAAATCATGTACATTGAGTATTTAATAGTGGTAGGATGAAATATCATTAAATGAGTGAAGTGCCAAAGTTTCTTGCTAAAACAATCATAGGGAGTTGCCCTTGTCATAGCACTGATAGACCAGAGTTATGGCTACCATACCGCACTAAAGGTAAAACTTCAGAGAGTCTTCTTTTTGATAGCCTCTCAGTAAAAACCACGTAATACTTTACACAAAGTTTGAATTGATGAGATTTGGTTACTTTGTAAACTAGATTGAAAGACCTTTAATTTGGTAAGTAATGGAAACTATTCAAATTCTAGGAGGAATACTAGTTTAATGTATCCTCAGGTAAAAACTTATACGAAAACATAATCTAGAGGGAAGCTTTCTACTTAACTTTGTCCTAGAAGTTTTTTATTACTTCAATTCACATCCAATACACTTCCCACACTTAATAACTGACCTTTACACCTATATACAATAAAATCTTATCAGGATTGGGTCTAACTACACACCTAGAATGGTTCAAATCTTACCAAAAGTTTAAGGTGTTACAATATCTCCTTTTTTGGGTCATTCGTCTTCAAATGATGGTCATGGACATAGTAACTCTAAAACTTTCTAATAGTCTTGGTAGAGTTTTCTTCATGACTAGGACTAGCCCAATATCTAAAGAATCTATCGGCTAACCATAAATCTTATCATGTGTCTCACAGAACATTGAAAGAAAATGCACATGAAGAACTACATAGGAACATGGACTTGGCCCTTATTAGCCACTTAAAGAATGGAAAAGGGAAATCTCCATTGAAACGTACCTTACACTAAATTCAAAATCATGAAAATTGTTCTCATGGGAAATTTAATAAAGTTCTGAGGAAAAGCATCATAGGCATGAGTCATATCAAACATCCAGCTACGAAACATTAACATGGCTTGGGTATCTTTATATTATGATCTAGGTTCATAGAAAAGTTATGACAATATATAGACATGGACATAAGTCAAATTCAATCTAAAGCTACAAGGCATGAAACATGAGTTCACAAGGCATGGAGTGAGAATAACGGTATTATTGCCTTAAGTGGTATGACTGACAACCTTTAAGTTTAGCAACTCTTATCAATTACATTTTCTCCTTTGAATGCCATACTTCATCATTAAAAACATATAATTCTCACATGTGCAAATGCAAATACAAAAGTCTGAGTCTAACTACACACTCTTACCATGTCTATGCCTAATTCCAAGGTATAATATGTTGCACCGAAAAAGATCATGTTAGTTTGAATCACATGATCCCACATTCCATTTCCCCTTAGGAACCTTCACATAGATCTTTGATATGAGCTTAGGTTTGTTCTAAAACTCGACTCTCTTTTGCATCTAGAATTATTCCTAAGAAAACTACTTCTTCATATCATAAAAAACAATGAACCTCAATCTCTAACAAAGAAATAACTAGTCGCATAATGCAAATGTCCATAGGTATATCAATAAGACATTTAATCCTATCACTATAATCACTTGATTGCTTCTTTGTTGCCAAAACTTTCTAAGATTTTTCTCGTCATCCCTAGTATACCTATGACCTTTAATTTTATTAACTCCTACAAGGTGAAATACCATATATTATCATCTATATTTTACACATAATTAATCGTTATCTCACGTTTTATCTACACTTATAATCTTAGATGGAGAAAGCACACCGCCACCGTCATAAAAATGAGTATTCACTCTATCCCACATATCCCTTACCTAGCTTCTTTCACTACCATGAAATCATGACATATACTTATTATGACCTTGCCACTCACGATGGGGACGAAGGAACAAAGTCTAATAGGCTCGAATACTTTATTTTCCGAGCATATAAAGCATGAATAAAGATTCATTTAAGCATAGATATGGTACAATACTCCCTCATCATAATAAATTGTTGTGTATTTTTCTTAGAGAAAGACAATCAAAAGCACGAATTATTCAAGAAATCTGATTTGAGTATATATATGGCATAGCATGGTTTTACTAGCCAATAATTGCATATCATGAGTTCATAGGACTGAACACACTAAGAAACATGAGTTCATATATCATGAACTGTATAACATAAGGCTAAACTTTATTAATTACAGAGTAAGACAAGGATCGCTAAGTGAAACAATTGCTTCTAATTCTAGAAGTTAAACATGGACATGAATCTACATGATGTGCATGAACCTGAGTCATGCACTTGGTGGATAACGCTCAAATACACCCTATAAATGAATGTACATGGCCGTTAGTAATATGTTTACCCAACATACAGTCAGGATGGAATCCATGAGGAATGAAGGTGATAGGTTCGCCTTCGAGTGTCACAAGTAACTATATGCTTGATTGAAATGCTAAAAATAATTCATAAAGTAAACTTGTAAGCATTCATGAGATAGTTTCATAAAATAGGAGATAAGTTCATAAATAATAAGATGGATTCGTAAATATGAGGATTCATAAGATTCAAAAGTTTCATCATTTTTTGGAAAATTAACATGAATCGATACTTAACAAGAGTTTTTCATAACTTTTATTAACATTTTAAAATTAATTTAGGATATTTCATAAAAATCACATAGATTAGGTTTATAATTAAGGATAGGATTACACAATTAGAGATTTCATGAAGTTTGCATGTTGAATTGAGGATATATCAAGTTACAAGGGTTTTTACTCAAGCCATAACCTTTTCATAAGATTAATTTAAATAGGGGGAATGAAATATGTAGGAAGAACATAAGGAAATATATCCTTGTATACCTTGAGAGATGCATTGACTTTGGAGAAGCACCTGATAAATTATTTGTCTTTATGCTTTGAGTGTTGTTTCTTGAAACCCTTGTGGTTTTTAAGATGAGGAGGGAGGAGAGGAATAATAAAAATGATTCTAAGTGTTCTACTTAGTTGAATTGGTTTTAAATTATGTACATTGAGTATTTAATAGTGGTAGGATGAAATACCCTTAAATAAGTGAAGTGCCATAGTTTCTGGCTAATAAACGTCATAGGGAGTCGCCCTTGTCATAGCACTGGTAGACCAGTGCTATGGCTGCCATACAGCACTGAAGGTAAAACTTTACAGAGTCTTCTTTTTTGATAGCCTCTCAGTAAAACACACATAAAATTTTACATAGAAGTTGGATTGATTTGAGTATTTTACATTGGAAACTAGATTGAAAGACCTTTAATTTGGTAAGTAATGTCAAACACCATTCAAATCCTAGGAGTAATAATTGTTTAAAGTATCCCCTGGTAAAAACTTATACGAAAACATAATCTGTAGGGAAGCTTTCTACTTAACTTTGTGCTAGAGGTTTTTAATGACTTCAAGACACATCCAATACATTTCCCGCATTTATTAACTAACCTTTAGACCTATATATAATAAAATCTTATCAGGTTTGGGTCTAACTACATACCTAGAATGGTTCAAATCTTACCAAAAGTTCAAGGTGTTACGATATCTCCCCCTTTGGGTCATTCGTCTTCAAATGATGGTCATTGACATAATAACTCTAAAACTTTCTTGGTAGAGTTTCCTTCATGAATAGGACTAGCCCAAGCTCTAATAAATCTATCATCTAACAAGAAACACTATCATGAGTCTCACAGAACATTGAAAGAAAATACACATCAAGAACTACATACGAACGTGGACTTGGCCATTATTGACCTCCCTAAGCATGGAAAAGGGAAATATCTACTTAAACGTACCTTACACTAAATTTAAATTCATAAAAATCATCATCATAGGCACGAGTCATATCTAACATCTGGATACAAAATATTAACATGGCTTGGGTATCTTGGGTATCTTTATATTCTTATCTGGGTTCATATAAAGGTTATGACATGATATAAACTTGGACATAAGTCTTATTCAATCTAAAGCTACAAGACATGAAACATGAGTTCACAGGGCATAGAGTAAGAATATGACTACTTTTGCCTTAAGTGGTATGACTAACAACCTTTAAGCTTTGAAACATTTCTCAATTACATTTTCTCCTTCAAATGTCGTACTTCATCATTAAAAACATATAATTCTGACATGTGAAAATGTAAATACAAAAGTCTGAGTCTAACTACACACTCTTACCATGTTTAAGCCAATTCCAAGGTACAATATGTTACTCCGAAAGAGATCATGTTAGTCTTAATCACGAGATCCTACATTGTATTTCCCCTTAGGAACCTTCATCTAGATCATTGATATGCGCTAAGGTTTGTTCTAAGACTCGACTCTCTTTTGCATCTAGAATTAATCTTAAGAACACTACTTCTTCATATCATAAAAATCAATGAACCTCAATCTTTAACCAAGGAATAACTAGTCACATAATGCAATTGTCCACAGGTATATCAATAAGACATTTAAACCTATCACTATAATCACTTGATGGCTTCTTTGTAGCCAAAACTTTCTAAGATTTTTCTCGTCATCCCTAGTATACCTATGACCCTAAATTTCATTAACTTCTACAAGGAGAAATACCATATATTATCATCTATATTTTACACATAACTAATCTTTATCTCACATTTTATCTACACTTATAATCTTAAATGGAACAAGAACACCGTCATTATTATAAAAAGGAGTATTTACTCTCTCCCACATATCCCTTCCCTAGCTTCTTTCACTACCATTAAATTATGACATATACTTATTATGACTTTTCCACTCATGATGGGGACGAAGAAGTAAAGTATAATAGGCTTGAATACTTTATGTACCGAGCATATTAAATGGATGTATATTGTGCTTAGAGCAAAGCAATCATAAGCACAAATATACAAGAAATTTGATTTGAGCATATATATGGCATAGCATGGTTTTACTAGCCAATAAGGGCATATCATGAGTTTGTAGGACTGATGAAACATGAGTTCATATATCATGAGTTGTATAATATAAGGCTTAACTTTATAGAATCAAAGAGTAAGATTAGGATTGCTAAGTTAAACAATTGCTTCTCATTCTAGAAGCTAAACATGGACATGAATCTACATGATGTGTATGAACCTAAGTCATGTTCTTAGCTAATAACACTCAAATACAACCTAGAAATTAATGTACATAGCCATTAGTAACATATTAACCCAACATAGAGTCTGGATGTAATCCAAGAGGAATGAAGGTGATAGGTTCACGTTCGAGTGACACAAGTAACTATATGCTTTATTATAATGCTAAAAATAATTCATAAAGTAAACTTGTAAGCATTCATAAGATAGTTTCATGAAACATGAGACAAGTTCATAAACAAAAATATGGATTCGTAATTATGAGGATCCATAATATTCAAAAGTTTCATCTTTTTTTTTTATGGAAAATTATCAAGAATCGATTCTTAGCATGAGTGTTTCATAACTTTTATTAACATTTTTAAATTCATGTAGGAGATTTCATAAAAATCACATAGATTAGGTTTATCATCAAGGATAGGATTACACAATTAGAGATTTCATGAAGTTTACATATTGAATTGAGGGTATATCAAGTTACAAGAGTTTTTACTGAAGCCATAACCTTTTCCTAAGTTTAATTTAAATAGGGGGAATGAAATATGTAGGAATAAAACAAGGAAATATATCCTTGTATACCTTGAGAGATGCATGGAATTTGGAGAAGCACCTAATAGATTGTTTGTCTTTATGCTTTGAGTGTTGTTTCTTGAAACCCTTGTGGTTTTTTAGTTGGGGAGGGAGGAGAGAAATAATACAAATGATTCTAAGTGTTCTACTCAGTTGAAAAGGTTTTATATTATGTACATTGAGTATTTAATTGGGGTAGGATGAAATACCCTTAAATGAGTGAAATGAGTGAAATGAGTGAAGTGCCAAAGTTTCTTGCTAAAAAAAGTCATAGGGAATCGCCCTTGTCATAGCACTGACAGACCAGTGCTATGGCTGCCATACCGCACTGAAAGTAAAACTTCAGTGAGTCTTCTTTTTTGATAGCCTCTCAGTAAAACCCTCATAATATTTTACATAGATTTTGAATTAATGAGATTTGTTTATATTGGAAACTAGATTGAAAGACCTTTAATTTGGTAAGTAATGGCAACAACTATTCAAATTCTAGGAGGAATACTTGTTTAAAGTATCCGTAGGTAAAAACTTACACAAAAACATAATCTGTAAGGAAGCTTTCTACTTAACTTTGTGCTAGAGGATTTTTATAACTTTAATTCACATCCAATACATTTCCCGCACTTAATAACTGACCTTTACACCTATATACAATAAAATATTATCAGGTTTGGGTCAAACTACATATCTAGAATGGTTTAAATCTTTCCAAAAGTTTAAGGTGTTATAATATCTCCCTCTTTGGGTCATTCGTCTTCAAATGATGGTCATGGACATAGTAGAGTCTTGGTAGAGTTTCCTTCATGAATAGCACTAGCCCAAGCTCTAAAAAGTCTATCAGCTAACCAGAAATACTATCAAGAGTCTCACAGAACATTGAAAGAAAATACACATAAAGAACTACATAGGTATATGGAATTGGCCCTTATTAGCCACCTAAAGCATGGAAAAGGGAATTCTCCGCTGAAACATGCCTTACACTAAATTCAAAATCACAGAAATCATCCTCATAGGGAATTTAATAAACTTTTAAGGAAAAGCATCGTAGGCACGAGTCATATAAACATCTAGATACGAAACATTAACATGGCTTGGGTATCTATATATTCTGATCTGGGTTCACAGAAAGGTTTTGACATGATATAGACTTGGACGTAAGTCTTATTCAATCTAAAGCTACAAGACATGAAACATGATTTCACAGGGCATGGAGTAAGAATAAGACTACTTTTTCCTTAAGTTGTATGACTGACAACCTTTAAGCTTAGAAACACTTCTCAATTATATTTTCCCATTTGAATGCCATACTTCACCATTAAAAACATATAATTCTAACATGTGAAAATGTAAATACAAAAGTCTGAGTCTAACTACACACTCTTACCATGTTTAAGCCTAATTCCAAGGTACAATATGTTGTACCCAAAGAGATCATGTTAGTTTGAATCATGAATCCTACATTCTATTTCCCCTTAGGAACCTTCATCGAGATCGTTGATATGCGCTTAGGTTTGTTCTAAAACATGACTATCTTTTACATCTAGAATTATTCCTAAGAACACTACTTCTTCATATCCTAAAAATCAATGAACCTCAATCTTTAACCAAGGAATAACTAGTCACATAATGTAATTGTCCACAGGTACATCAATAAGACATTTAAACCTATCACTATAATCACTTGATGGCTTCTTTGTAGCCAAGACTTTCTAAGATTTTTCTCGTCATCCCTAGTATACCTATGACCCTAAATTTCATTAACTTCTACAAGGAGAAATACCATATATTATCATCTATATTTTACACATAACTAATCTTTATCTCACATTTTATCTACACTTATAATCTTAGATGGAACAAGCACACCGTCATTGTTATAAAAAGGATTATTTACTCTCTCCCACATATCCCTTACCTAGCTTCTTTCACTACCATTAAATCATGACATATACTTATTATGAACTTTCCACTCATGATGAGGACGAAGAAGTAAAGTATAATAGGCTTGAATACTTTATGTACCAACCATATAAAGCATGAATAGAGAGTCCTTTAAGCATAGATATGACATAATCGTTCCTTAACATAATAAATGGATGTATATTGTGCTTAGAGCAAAGCAATCATAAGCACGAATATAGAAGAAATCTGATTTGAGCATATATATGGCATAACATTGTTTTACTAGCCAATAAGGGTAAATCATGAGTTTGTAGGGCTGATGAAACATGAGTTCATAAATCATGAGTTATATAACATAAGGCGTAACTTTATATAAACACAGAGCAAAACTAGGATCGTTAAGTGAAAAAATTGCTTCTCATTATAGAAGCCAAACATGGACATGAATCTACATGATGTGCATGAACCTAAGTCACGCACTTGGCTGACAACGCTCAAACACACCATAGAAATGAATGTACACAGTTGTTAGCAATATATTTATCCAACATAGAGTTAGGATGGATTCCACAAGGAATTAAGGGGATAGGTTCACCTTCGAGTGTCACAAGTAACTATATGCTTGATTGTAATGCTAAAAATAATTCAATAAAGTAAAAATACGAGAGAAATTATAATGTTGTTATGTTCAATTTCTCAAATTTTCAATTAGATTACAAAAGTAAGTTCTAGAGTTTGTAATCAAGAGTGAAAGATACTTGAGGTTATGCTTTCATGAGAGTGAGTGCATGTATGGGTAATTGGATATTTACATAAGTTTGATTAATATCTATTGGTAGGCTAGGTTATTGATTTTAATGCCAATCTTGCAATTAAACATGAAACATCACAAATGGGTTCATTCGAACACCTCACAAGTGGTACATTACAACCAACCTACTACCTCGATTTAGTAGCCTAATGTCTAAGAACTACCATTAAATGATAAATATCAAGTCATGGATGACCATTACTCCTTACTTTTATCCCCTTCGTCAAGGAGGGTAAAAGATTTAGGGTTAACTAGGGTTTGGAACCTCTAGTTATAAGTTAATAACATGGAATAGAGGTCAAACACATAGTAAATAATCAATTAAAGAGGCAAATAAACAACACCCATACGATTATCACCATCATTCATACATAACCCTAAGAAAGACATTTAGTTACTCATAACAAAAGATAAGGGAAATATACCCATATCTTAGTTTAAATCTATCATAGTATTCAAAATAATCCAAGAGAATCTCAAATTCATAGCAAAAACTTAAAAAAATAGCTAAAATCCACTTTAGGGTTTTGATTACAAATTCTTAAATCTCAAAATTGACAAAGAATAGGGTTCCAAGATGCTAAAAAGGCTTTATAGCTTCAGCAAAATTGGGCCAAGAATTTACAAAAATGCCAGCGCATCTATTTCATCTGATTGACAGACAATCACTGAATCACTCAAAGATATGCCAATTTGTACTTGCATCGCTGAATCAACATTAACTTTAAGCTTCAAGGATTGGCTTCTCTATCTTTTGGAGATGGGTAGTTGTTTTGCCGATCGACTGGGTGATACGCCGAGTTTCTCTTCTTTATCACCGAACTGCTTTGATGGAAACTTGATTGAACTATTACCTTCAGTAATGGAATCTCTCATTTGGTGATACGCCAGCCATTTCAGCGATACGCCAATTTGTATGGGTGATGCTCCTTTTGAATTGTCAGCTCCAATCTGTCATATTTTTGTTTCTTTTTGTTCTTTCAATCATTTCTTCTCTTTTTCCCTGAAAGTCAACCAAAACAACATTAAAACTAACTCAAATTGGCATTGAGTACTTGATTTCTTACAATTTTTAGGCCAAATGAGTCACAAATTGCTTGCTCATCAACACCTCCAACTTAAATCTATGTTCGTTCTCGAGTAAATCAATGCACACACAACAAAATCAATAATGCCTAAAATTGGTGCTACTTGGGAACTTAGATACAAACTTCTTTTGTGAAAACAATGGTTCAAGTCTCACCTATCAAACACTCAATTTTAGAACAACAAGCCTTAAATGTTTACTAAATATTACCAAACCACGTACAAGCTCATAGACTTCAACTAAGATTAAAGAATGCTCAAGCAATGCAATCAAGTGACCTCACATAAAGATGTCCCTTCCCTCGAGAAAGATTATCAATAAAACAAGGGACTACTATGAATCACTCATACTCTAAAAGACAATTATGAAGATGAGTACCACACCATAGGCTTGCCCATAATCTCCAGTTCACCATATTCAAGGATGTACTTTGTAGATCATTAAGGTTTCGCTTCAACTTGTAGTGTAGGAAATAGGTAATATTAGGAAAAGTTAGGGTTAGAGTGACTCTTCCCCCTCAAAGAATCTAAAGAGACCTCAATTACACTTTTTTTCCGAAAACTTACTTCTTATAAAATCCCAAGGATCAATTATCAAAAAAACAAATAATTACAAACTAGAAACACGACTACAACTCTTTTTTTATTCCTTTTCCATCTTTTTCTGCCTTTTTTTTTTATATATCTACAAAGGATACTAGGACAACTAGGAGAGGAAGTGAATGTTCTCCACTTTATAAACTTTCGATTACAACATTAACCCAATGGTTCCTCTACCACAAACTTAGGTTTTTGGCTATGTTGGGTTTATGGTCTCACATAGACGCTTGAAGAAGGGTTTGGTTCAAAAGAGGGACTTGTGGGAAAATGGGATTTCGGCTTGTAATGAGGTTGTTCAAGAAAAAGGGTTCCAAGGCTCAAATTAGGGACAAAATCGGTCATTCAACTTATAATGGGATGTCTATTTTAGTCAAATTGGAGGTTCATTCATGATCAATGGCCTAAGATCACTTCTCCAATATAGCAAACTCTTTGCTTGAGCTATAGAAAAATTGAGAAAGTACTACGCAGACTGAATGAGAGAGATCAAGTCGAGTCCTCACCCACAAATGGAACTCAATTGTATACTTAAAACACCCTTACTCAATTGTTGTACTGCATTCATAGCACATATAGAAGAAGGTACTCAAGTAGTCAAAACAAGATGCTGGTGTTCATAAATAATAAGCGCCAAACTAGTTCAACTACCAAAGAAATTTTTCGAAAAAGGGACTCATTTTGAAAAATAGAATAATTCAAAACAATTTATCATTTAAAAGAGTTGCACATCTGAAAAGTCTCTCCAAGAGTACCATTTGAGTCAAAGTGTTCTATTGCTTGTACAGTTTTCTCTTATGTACGCACGCTAAAAAGAATTTTTATTTACGACTAAACTATGAACTATTAAGTTAAAACATAAAGTAAGGAAATGGAAATGAAAAATCTCACACCACACTCAAAGAAATCCAAGCTCTAAATTCAAAATATTACAACACAATTTTTTTAAAAAAAAAATCCAAAACATCATCCGAATCAAATTTGTCCCACACACCAAAAATAAAATAGAGTATCTAAAAATCAAATATCAAAATAGAATATCTCAAGAGCAAGCTAAAATATTATACATCCAAAATAAATTAGCCCCCCAACTCTAAAGTATGCATTGTCCTCAATGCAATAGGACTAAGATAATGGAAAAAGAGTGAGAGTGAGGGTCCCTATAAATATGACTAAGCTAGTATTGATGATTGGCTCACAAAAGTTGCCTCTGTTTGTGTATCAAAGCCCAAAGCAGTCCCAAGAGTGGCATGTGGGGGTGGATCTAGTACTATATACTCGGTCTCTATAACAACAGCTGAACCAGAGGCCCTGATCTGGGTCTTCTCTCTAGTCAACCTCTATAAGGTAGAAGTTAGAATAACATCCTCAGTTTTCTGCCTGTTAGCCAACATGTTAGCCTGCACTTGCTCCTCATAAAAAGACATCAATCAGGGACTCATCAATCTCATTTCCATCTTAACGGCGGTCTTCCTCATCCTTCTCCCCCTCTACAACTATTGTAACATCAACATGAATAGGTGATGCGGCCAATGCCTGATTTGAAGCTCCCCATAGGTGTGAAAAATCTAGGAAGCAAAGCTCATCTACATGATTCAGAAGGGAAGCAAATTTATACTACATCTTAGTTAATACACCATCTAGTATTGGTGGCTATGGAGCCCTCAACTCGTCCAACTTGGTACTATATATATGTAAGGTCTCATGAATACCTAGCAGTTCATCATGATCTGGTACCATGGCAACTTTCATCACATTAGCAATCATCTGTGGTGTAGCGACCCTCTTGAGAGAATGCTACTTCAAAAGCAAAAGCTAGTATAATACTGGATGTGCTTAAAAGATCTTAACTTAGACAAATTAAGCATAATCTAGTGGCAGATTATGCCCGTTCAAAAGAGTTAAAGGTACAAAGGTTTTCTATTTAACAATTCATATTATTCGAGTTTAAACAAAATATGTGTTTCAAATTATGTTAGAGGAACCTTTAAATATAAATCAACCAGTTCCTTGCGAGATTCTACTTATCCTTTCACACCACTACAGACCCACGTTATGAATAATTACCAAACTATCGAGTATCAAAAGATGGCAGGTTCAACCTTTATATATAATTACAAAACAAAATATAAATTCAGCACACTACAGAACTCGAGTATACCCACTCTAAAGTAGCCAGTCCAGTTACCAAATTTAAGTTACAAACAAAATTTAAAATTGCATATATATGTATATCACATGGATCATATACAAGTCCAAAAATTACAACAAAGTATAGATGCCTATATGCAAATGTGATCTTCATTAAAGCTCCAAGAAAATTCTACTTCCAATGGTCATCTTACAGAATCCTCCCGAAGATCACATATGATAGAAACAACTATCACTAAGCATAAAGCCTAGTGGTGTATAAACATTGGGCTTGGAGCCATTAGATTCTCCAATTTCCTCCCAAGTAATCAGCAGTTCAATTGGTACATATATAAATAACTCAAGGTAACAAATGTAGCAAAAGTATCAACACATTATTTAGAAGCTCAAGTATTAAGAAAGCCCAAAAACTAGTTCACAAGGGGTTAAATAACAAGCTTCACCCAATATATACATCATTCCATCACACCAAGCATAATCAAATATCAAGGAGGACTGAAGTGTAACACCCCGTACTTGTTCTAACCTCACTTGATACCTTGAGGTCATATCTACCTAAGTGTTGAGATGCCATGAGTATGTGTTTTATGGTGTCATTGATGAAACATTTGATATCGGACCTAATATGTGCGATTAGACCTTCGTAGGAGGTGTTTTGTGATTTCGTGGATCATTTGGGCAATACCCCGTACACATTCTAACCCCATTTGGTGACTTGGAGTCATGTTTACTTGATGATTAAGATCACTAAGTAAGTATTTTGTAGTGTTTTGATAAGGTATTGGACGATATGCAAGTATTGAAGAAGTGGCTGAAAAATTCAGCAAGGTATGAAAACTTGCGCCACTATCGTATTTCAGGGGGTGTGGCGCAAGCCACTGATTCAGAGTGCCCTTCCGGACTCATTTTGTAACGCAATTCTACGGCGATTCTTAGATGGTTTATTTTGGTTCTTTGGAATTCTTTGAGCATTGTTAAAGATTCAAACACTTAAATATACTCCTACATACTCCTACATGATCAAATCATGAAACATAAATAGTTATCCAAAATGTCCAATGAAGCCATGGGCGGCTAGAATTCCTATTTTTGCAATTGAGACGATGAATGAGAATCTCGTAAGAGAATATTGTCATGAAATTATGGAATTATTTAAACATGAGATATATGGTGAATTATACATGAAATTTGATGGGTTAAATGGATATGTTTTATTGGGCCCAAATGTAGGCCCAAAATAGAATAAAAGACACGGCCCAAAAGGGCAAAAAGATCCATTCTTCCACTTTGACCACATTTAATGCCAAGGAATGGCTAAGTATGACTTTGGGTCTATATAAAGGCCCCAAAATCAGATTTTCATTCACACAAAACTCTCATGCCTTTTAAGATATTTCTCAAACATTTCTCTAGTTCCAAACCCTAAAGAAAATATTTCCTTGGGACTCTTTGGACAAAATCATCCTATTCCAAGCCTTGGTAAGTATTTATTCTCATGGATTAACATATTATATGCATGGTATATTATGCACCTGATGATAGTTATGTTGGAAAGGTGGTGAATAGTATATTTTTGCTTTTGGTGAAAGATGTGCTATCTTGGTGATTTGAACTTGAAAAGAGACTTGATGTCTTAATGAAAGAGAATGGTATGGATAAAATATGAACATGTATGGTGTGATTTTGTTATTAAACTTGTTATTTTTCTAAAAGTGTAAATTGTGGGATTTTTGCTGATATGTGCTATGAGGTGTATTAAGGTAATTTGATGGATTATTTGTGATGTGGTGTGTATAAGAAAGTGTAAAGGAGAAGTGTTGTGGAGAAATGTATTGATTATCATGTATTGGTCAATGTATGGAATATTGGGGGATTTTTGGAATAATAATTTAATCAATGGTTTTGTCAAGGGGAAATAGCATGTTTAAAGGTAAACATGTAACTCGTTGATGTTATATGCATTTGTAAAGTAGTTGATGGTTAATATGAATCCCGTTATATATTTGTGTTGTAGAGTGACACATAAAGAAGGAGAGGGACTATTGTATGCACATCTAAGATTGTATATATTCGTATTGCGAATACAAGGTATGTAAGGTTGCTCTGTCCGTATCATTCTGCGGCAAATAGTATTCACATTGACTTTACGCTTGTCCTATTCCAAAATATGCTAAAGTATTCTATATCCGGTTATCCATGGTCATTGTCATATATTCCCTACTCATTGATCATTGGTGAATCTCATGTCTCATATTCATGAATAATGTTCCAAAAGCTCAACAATGTTATATTTCAAAGTTCCAATAGTGGTTATACTCATATATCTTGTTCATTGATTATTGTCTAATGGTTCTAATAGTGATATGTTTCCAATAAGGCTATGTTTCCAACAATGTTTATTCACATGTCTCTCACTCATTGGTTAATGATCCAAAGCTTCAAGTGAAGTTATGATTATCATGGTATCAATCTCCAAGTAAAAAAACAAAGTAATGCATATGTGGTCAATGATCAAGTATGGGTGGCAGCTTTGGGGGTAAAATGCCTAGCTCAAGCCGATCCCGAGGTTGTTGGATCAGGGAGCAGAGAAGACTAAATTTTGAATCATGAAGTGACAATCTTGATAAATTCTATTACAAACAACCTAATGACCCAAAGGACTCTCAAGCATCACGTCATAGTTAAGACTCACAAATTTCATTTTTTCAGGAAAAACAAGTGACGAGCAAATATAGGAGTGGGTAGAACCAGGATCAAATAGTGTAAACACACACAAGCCAAATAAGTGAAATTTACCGACAACCACGTCTAGTCTATCTTGATCTTCCTTCTGTCTCATAGAATAAGCTCGTGTAGTATCCCTTGACCCACTGGCTTGTTTAATTCCTTTTGCACCCGCTGCTTGTGTATTTTTAGATCTTGCACCTCTATCGCCTTGAAGAGAATTAGTAGTAGACTTATGAACTGAGCCTTCCATGCGCAAAAGAGAAACATGATTAGGATTAGGACGATTCTTAACCTTATGATCAAAGCTCCCACAATTAAAACATACACCAGAAGCCCTTCTACAAGTATCATAATGATTTTTTCCACATTCTGCACAAGTACGTATGCGGGTCTTGCCTTGGCCATAGTTTGAGTGCTAGCAGTAGAAAAATCAAATTTGCTTTGCTTATGTTGAGATGGCCTGTGCACACTATCTGCCTTGGAATTATCAAATCTTCCCCTTTTGGATGGACCTCCGTAATCTAATTTAGGTTTTCTAAATTTGTTTTCATTTCTAGTAGTTTCTTCTTATCAGGTCTTTCCTAAGTAAAAGCAGCAGAAACTAACTTACAAAAATTCTCATGTTGCAGGACTGCGACATTCTTTTTGATAGAGTCATTCAAACTATCTTCAAATCTCCTTCACTTACCTTTTTCCTCATTAATAATATCGCAGGCGTAGCGAGAAAGACTGAGAAACTTTTTTTGATACTCAGCAATAGACATGCCTCATTGCTTTAGATTCAAAAACTCCTTTTTCTTTGCATCCCAATAAACAGGTGGGATATACTTCATAGTGAATTTCCTAACAAAATTATCCCAAGGAAGAATTGGAGGTTTTGCCTTAGCATTCAGTACACTTACCCACCAGTCGTAAGCTTATTTTGTAATAGTGTGATATCATACTTAAATTTAGCAGCATCTGAACACTCTAATTGCTCGAACACCCTCTCCATACACTCAAGCCATTGTTTAGCATTAGTAGGATAAATAGTACCTTCAAACTCAACTCCACCCATCTTTCTCATTTTCTCAAAGTTTACCCCATTTGGATCATGCATCATTTTAGCGAAGTGGTGGAAAGATTCAGCCATATGTTGAAAAGGAGGGTTCCTAATGTGAGGACTAAAATTCATGTGACTATATTTTCCCTATCTTACACCCCGATCATTCCCAAATTCAGATCCACTTGTACGTGGGAAATTAAGATCAGAAAAACATTCCCCCACTCGTTCTAGTGCATGAGGTTGGGCATTAGAGTCATTCGAACCTTCACCAGCTGCTTCCATAGGTATATTAGAGGAAGAGGCCATAACTTAGTTCCTTCATGATGGAAGATCACATTGCATTAGGTACACGTATATGATGCATATGCACACTAGATGCAATAAAAATATAAAGCAACTAAATACTAAAATAAAAGCCTCTTTAAAGAGAAATCATTATACCAACAATTCACAATAAAAATCCTAGAATCAAAAATAGTAAACAACTCTAAATCCTATGTAGCCTCCTGATTATAAGTGTGGTGCACAACACACCCATAAGCAAGACTCTACAAGGCTCGGCTTGTAGGCCTCTACCTAGGACACGATCTTGCTATGATACCAAATATTGTAGAGACCCTATCGGGAGGATGCTACCTCTAAAGCAAAAGCTAGTATAATACTGGAGGTGCTTAAAAGATCTTAACTTAGACATGTTAAGCTTAATCTAGTGGCAGATTAGGCCCATTCAAAAGAGTTAATGGTATAAAGGTTTGCTATTTAATAATTCATATTATTTGAGTTTAAAAAAAATGTGTGTTTCAATATATGTTAGAGGAACATTTAAAAATAAGTCAACAAGTTCCTTCCGAGATTCTACTTATCCTTTCACACCACTACAAACTCGTTATGAATAATTACCAAACTATCGAGTATCAAAAGATGGCAGGTTCAACCTTTATATATAATTACAAAACAAAATATAAATTCAGTACACTACAGAACTCGAGTATACCCACTCTAAAGTAACCAATCCAGTTAACAAATTTAAGTTACAAACCAAATTTAAAATTACATAGATATGTGTATCATATGGATCATATACAAGTCCCAAAAAATATTACAAAGTATAGATGCTTATATGCAAATGTGATCTTCATTAAATTCCAAAAAAATTCTACTTCCAATGGACATCTTCAAGCATCCTCCCAAAGATCCCCTATGATAGAAACAACTGTCGCTAAGCATAAAGCCTAGTAATGTATGAACATTAGGCTTGGAGCCATTAGATTCTCCAATTTCCTCCCAAGTATTCAGCAGTTCAATTGGATTGTATATAAATAACTCAAGGTAACAAATGTATCAAAAGTATCAACACAATATTTATAAGCTCAAGTAACAAGAATGCCCAAAAACTAGTCCACAAGGGGTTAAATAACAAGCTTCGCCCAATATGTACATCATGTCATCACACCAAACAAAATCAAATATCAGGGAGGACCGATGTCCAATGTCAATAAGGGTCGAGGCCCACTATCAAAAAGGGTCAAAACCCAATAATCAAGAGATTCAAGAAACATATTAAAAATGGTTTTCTAGTTCGTAATTAAAATGGACAATTTCCATAACTAAGACAAAACAAAAATTCATAGTGAAGATGACAAAAGTGCCGAATCAATAGGCATGCCAATAGGGACAAAGTCACAGCCACAAGAAGGACAAGGTCAAAACAAGGATGCCAAGTGATCAAGCAATCCGTACAAGTGGGCAAGTTAAACTAATGTATTGAAGACTCCAAGGATACCAAAACAACAATACAAGGTGACAAGAAGGTAACCAAAGTACAAAAATAATATTTCAAATACTCCAGAAGTTAACAGGAGTATGAGTTCAAGATTATACCCAAACCTTAGACTTTTAGCATTTACGTAGTCTAAACACACTTCAAGAGTTGAAGTCGTAGACCAAAAAATGTATCATGTTCCCCAGCTTGTACATAAGTATATGATACAATCCAAACCGGGTCCAAACCATTCACTAGAAGTCAAGCCCGAGAACTCCAAGCACTTCATGGAATGTTCATGAAATGAGAGGTACTTGAAGTCATCCCACAACCATCAAAAGGGTGCTACGTGGTGGTGATTCCATCTAAAGAGGATCAAGGGTCCTTGGAGGGATCAAACGGAAGCCAAGGAGGGCAAAATGGCACATGGAGTGCACTGGAAGGCTCACCTGTGCCTGCAGGTAAGCCACATGATCATGAAAATGGTGGACAGTGGCACCTGAGGACTTCACCTGTGTGGGCAGGTGGCCTAGTTCGGCTGCCAAGTTAAATTTTAAAGGAATGGGTCACTTTTGGGCCCAAGTATGTAATAAATGACCCATGGCTATAAATATCCCAAACCATGATTTATTTTCCTTAGTTTTTCTTGAATATTGATGAACAAATCTCTTGAGAGAGTTTTTGGTAGGCGTTTGTTGAAGGTTTGCTTATTAACGCGTGGTTTCGAGGGAGTTTCGATTCCCTCTTAGTCACCGTAGGAATTAGGTGTAGTTGGTGAATATAATTTGAGGGTTCTAGGGTTTAATATATCCTATTGTTCTTGAATACACATCTACTTATGTCTAATTTTTCATCTATCTATTGATTATCTTTTCGATTCTTAGTTAAATTCAATTTTCGTAGTTTTTCGGTTATCATTTGGTATCAGAGTTGAGCTTGAGTTCGTTCCCACGAATTCAATCTTAGGTCTCGTTATCTAGAAAATCAAAAAAAAAAGTGTCAGAAATAAGTTTTTACAAAAACCTCCAAAAAAGTTTTTTGAGTTTTTGAGTCTTGTTTGAGTTTCTACTGTTAGATTTATCTCCTCTAACAATATCTAGGTCGGAATCATGAGCCGTAGCTTTGATTTGAGGAGATTTGGAGAAAACCCCATTGTTGAGACTGAAGTTCTTGAGAAAAAGTAAAGTGGGTTGTGAAATCTGAAAATTTTGGTGTTGATTTGAGGGTTAAAATCATTAGAAAAGTGTTTCCCACATTGAAGGGGCCTCATATCTGAAGTTTAATGGATTTTTGAGCCAAAATGAATTAGTTGGAAAATTTGAAGTTCTTGGGGTTGTTGAGGATCTTCAAATCTTCAAGAAGAAGATTCCTCCAAAAAGGTGTTGTTAGAACCAAAAAGGAAGCAAGAGAAAAGTGTTTGGGTGTTGGTACAAGGAATATCCCCAAAGAAAAAGGAATATTCTAGGATAGAGAATCCAAAAGGACCCATAGAAGAGAAAAATTTGGAGCTTTCAAGTGCACTGTCCAGCCCTATCTGCGCCCCACCTGTGCACATAGGAGGGCCATCTGCGGCTACAGGTGACCAACGCAGGTCACCTGCCAAGTTTCTCTTATCACTTGCGCTCGTCCACCAGCGTGGGCAGGTCACAAGCTGCGTCCACAGGTCGTTCAAAACGCACCTCAACTCTTAAAAATTTACTTTTCTCAGGTTCAATACTTTTAGTTTCATTCATTGAATCCTAATCTTAATTCTCAATTCTAAAACTAATTAACCACTAGTAATTCACCTACTTAGTTGGTTGGTTAGTTCTTGAGTTTGTTTTCCTTCTTTTTCCTATTTCTTTTTGTGCTTTTCTAGTTTTATTTTTGTCGTTACTTCTTGACTTAAGTCCGTAAATATTTGTTTTGAGTCTTTCAAACAAAAATCCAATCCGATCAAGAGAAGAGAATTGACACCTCAACTACCACCCGGAGAATAAGCTAATCTTCAACATTTGCGAACCCAAGCGTGAGGCATACAAAGGTGTGTAGAGTTGTGAGGTTCTTTATTTAACTCTAACTTGATTATTGTTTGTGTTTAGTATCTTTTCTAGTAGGTACAATGGCCACGGAGGGTGAGACACCATCAATTAGGGATGTCAACACTTCAAATGCGATCTTGGCGGTACTTGAATCATTAAGCCGTGGAATGGAATCCATGGACGGGAGAATGGGAGCCATGGAAGGTCATATGACCACACTCCAAGGAAGTGTGTCTACCATGGGTGGAAAGATAGTGAACATGGAAGGTCGTCTAAACTCCACCCAATCCACTCCTCAAAACTACCATGCCTCATCTAGTGGACATGCTCAAGACACATCCGCTACTATCTCCCCGGAAACACTCCATCAAATATTCAATCCACCAAGACAAACACAAGACCCCATAACCCAAGCCACTAATTATCCATATAACTGAAACCACGTCCGTCCACTACAACCCCAATTCAACCAAGCCAATCAAGAAGGACCACAAGACCGAATTCCCCGTAACCAGGACCTACCCCAAGCACCAATAAACCAAAACCCTCCACCTCAAAGCTCCACTAGACCAAAATCCCCCACTCCAAATACCCCGTAATCAAAATTAGCCCATTCAAGTTGAAGAAATAGGAGACGAGGACCCCCAAGTTGAGTTTGAAGGGTATGATGAAGAGGTTGTGCATGCAGAGTATTGGAGGAATAGACCCTTGCCTCAACAAGGATTTTGAGGTCGAGGAGGAAGATTTGGTCCGGCACCTTATCCAAGAGGAAACTTAGGGAATCATCCACAAGGAGAGCACCAATGGAATTACAATGATAATCAAGGTGGCAACGGAGGTCGAGATAATGGGATCAATTCAATCAAGACTAGTCTTCCAATTTTCAAAGGAGAGAGTGATCCTGAAGCTTATTTAACATGAGAGTCTGCTTGTGAAAGAATCTTTTAAGCCAATGATCTCACCGATGACAAGAAAAGTTGCTACGCCATAGCCCAATTCAAAGAATTTGCTATCACATGGTGGGAATATGCCAAACGATTTGAAAATGTCTTGAATAATGGACAAACACCACCATGGAATGCTTTGAAGGCTCTCATGAGGAAAAAGTATGCGCCAAAAAGGTATAGGCATGAGTTACTTGCCAAGTTGTACAACCTAAGGCAAGGGAGCAAGAATATCTTAACTTACTTTGATGAGTTTCAACAATTGATCTTGAAACTTTAATATCAAGAGAATGCAAAAAATTTTGTCATCCGTTTCAAGGTTGGTTTGAACAAAGAAATCTCCCCATCCATGACGTGCCATAAGTTTGCTACCTTAGATGAAATCTTTCAAGCGGCCTTAGATGTTGAAAGAGACATCAAGGAGTGGACATATCTCAAACCCAAGGGGTACTCTTCCACTAATTCATAGAGTAAGAGCAAAGAGGTAGCCCAACCTTCTTCGGGATGGAGGAAGAATAAGGACCTCCACAAGTCTTATGACAAGAAGCCCGTCGAGAAGCCTACTCCAAGATACCCACCAAGGAATGAAGGTAACAAGTATCCAACTCCTAATCCTAAAGGTTTCCAATGTTTTAAGTGCCAAGGTTGGGGACACAAGGCAAATGAGTGTCCCAATCGGAGGAATGTAATCCTTAGAGAAGGAAGGATATTCTACCTTGGGGAAGAGGTGGGGCAAGAAGATGATAATGAAAGCGAAGCCCAAGAAGGAGAGATTTTAGAAGAAGATGAGCAAGTAGAGGAAGGAAATTAGTATGCTTGGCCTCAATATGGAGAGTTTGAGGTTCCAAACTTTGTGGTAAGACGAGTGATGATTAGTAAGTCCATATATGACTCTAGTCAAAGGGAAAATCTATTCCATACTAAATGTCTTATCAAAGAGAATATATGCTCATTGGTCATCGATAGTGGAAGTTGTGTAAATATAGATAGTTCCACCATGGTTAATTTCTTGAAGTTACTTATAACCAAGCATGTCGCACCGTACAAGATCCAATGGTTAAACGAGTGTAGAGAATTAAAAGTGACTAGGCAAGTTGTGATCTGATTCACGATTGGGAATTACCATGATGAAATACTATGTGATGTCATTCCCATGCAAGCGTGTCATATTTTGCTTTGAAGACCATTCCAATCTCATGAGGTAAAGGAGTGAAGTAATATATAAGTGTTTGCTTCAATTAATATCAAGATCATTAATGTGTCACTCTCATAACTAGGTAAAGGGTATAAGATTGTAAAGAAGTAATGCGCGCATGGTTACTCTATGTTTCATTAAGTATGGATCACAATTTAAGGGGGATAAGTTCAAGATGGAATAATCCAAATATTATGCTATGTTATTTATTATAGCCCACCAAAGGTGGAGGACCAGTATTATATACTTACTTATATAATCTCATAAGAATAATGAAGAGGTAATGTGCGAGTTAATATATCTATCCCTCACTAGTAAAGGTGTCAATCTCTTGAAAGCAAAAAGAAGCATATATGTGTGTTTCCAATAGTATCACGATCCTCAATATATCATTCTCTCATAAGTGCATAAATCAATCTCTCCCAAATAAGAATAAGAAGAGATTTAATTGATAAGTATTCTCAGGTGGTATCCCAGGGGTGTAAAGAACACCTAGCATGGGTCGATCCCATCACTACCCACCAAAGAGTGGATATATGTAAACCCACCAATAGAGTGGATGTATGTTAACCCACCAATAGAGTGGATGTATGTTAACCCACCATAGAGTGGATGTATGTTAATAACACACCAATAGAGTGGATGTATGTTAACCCACCAATAGAGTGGATGTATGTTAACCCACCATAGAGTGGATGTATGTTAATAACCCACCATAGAGTGGATGTATGTTAACCCACCAATAGAGTGGATGTATGTTATTAACCCACCAATCGAGTGGATGTATGTTACATTGTTAACACACCAATCGAGTGGATGTATGTTATATTGTTAACCCAAATCTCTTGAACAGAGAAATCTCTTGAGTAGAAGAATTTCTTGAATAAAGAGAATCTCTTGAGTGAAGAAAACTTCTCTTGAATGAAGATGTGAATGAATGATATGATATGAATAATAAGGATATAAATGAGTGATCTAAAATGACAATAACAAAAGTAATATACATGTTTCCTTACATAAGACGATGGTTTATCCACTTTTAATATTCTCTCATATTCTATTTCATTGACATTCTCATGTATGATGTAGTTTCTATAGCTTTACATACTCAGTACATTCTTCGTACTGACCCCCTCGGGGGACTTACCTTATATGTTGCAGGTGCAGGGACTAGTAGACCTCCACAGTAGGTTGACAGTTTTTGCAGATCTTTGGTGAGCTCTAGTTGGTTCGGGGCTTTCCGAGTCACAGTTGTATAGTTGTTTTGATGTTGTAAATTTTGTATAATGCAGGAACTTGTACCCTCTTTAAGTTGATATTTTAGATGCATCTGTTAGAGGCTTTTGTAGACATATGTGGGTATGGGAATGTAAGATGTACGTTCAATTTGATGTGATGGCACCAACGGCCAAGTTTTTATATATATATATATATATGTCATATGTTTCCATGTTCATGACTTCCGCATAGTTGCATGAGATCTAATAAGATTCATACGAGTAGAGGCATACGAAGGTACATGAGCAAAGATTGGTTCTCTCGAACCATATCGGCTTCGGGTGCCAGTCCGGCCCGAATGGAATTTCAGGTCGTGACAATAAAGTACTCTTTTTAATTTCTAGTAACTCCATCATGTTGACATGAACCAATATTATCATGAAAATTAAGCATAGTTCGTGCAAATTACACTTAATCATCAAAACAGTAAATCTGGACAGCCCCACTATTTTGGGTTATAACTTAGTTTTGAATAGGTAAACAGCAAAAACAAACCTTATACCTTCATGACAGTTTTAGGTATATGCTTCATCATTGCAAAGAATTCAGAATCACCAAAAAATACTTTTTGCACAAAAAGATATCTCAAAAATACTAACAGTAACACATAGGGGATTTCCAAATCAGAAAACTGGACAGAACTTGTCTTCACTTGCGTCCCCTATTTCGAATTCTTCACATTAAAATCAAATTTTTACCCAAGAATAAAATTTGTAGATATATGTGTTATCTTTCCAAAACATATTTGTTTACTTAAAAAGGTTCTCTACCCAATGATATATGATAAAAATACTAAACACTGCATAATTCAAAAACAAGTTTCAGGTACAAACCACAAGGTAGAATGTGTCTTTGATTTCAGCACAAAGGAACAATATTCTTTAGTGATTTTATGGGATAATTTAATGTAGATGGAGTTCACGGGGTTTCTTAGAGCTAAGGGAACCTAAAATATGAGAGGAGGTGCAAATATTTGGGAATAATATATTTTTAAATACCCAAGAACACCCTAGAAGGGTGGCTATCCAATATTTTTAAACAAATATCCCTACTCTTTAATATTATATCTAGAAAGATCATAGTCATGGTAATTTACATAAATAAACCAAGGCAATTGATTAAAATACCAATATAATCTCAAGTAAGCAAATTTTCAAAGATCGCAACACTTTGGTTAAGCGTCAAGTAAAAGGTGTTCTTATTTTATAGTAATGGTCTATTGGATCTACAATATTTATTTGAATATTTGGGGGCGTTACATGAGGCATTTAATCCTCCAACCTAGATGATCTCATATCTCCTGAGTACGTTAAATGGCCCATATGTATAATGTCTGCTGAGTGAGAAGGGCCCTAAAAGTGCCTGAAGTAGTAGATGGTCAAGGGCTAGGGGCAGTAGGTCCATGAGGGTGAGTGGATGGACCTATGGAGGAACCTATAGGATTAGGAGTAGTAGTAGAAGTGGGCTTGTTTGCACCACTATCAAGTGAATCAATATCAACTTTCGGGGAATCATCCACCCCAACTTTCTTCTTCTTCACCTCTTTTACGGTCTCAAGTCTAGTGATATCAAAAGTCGATATAGGGCTATAATTAAAGTCTTTCTTCTTATAAAAGGGGAACTTAGTATAGAGGCAAAACTCAGTGATCAAGCATGGGAATTCAACGGAGGTCTTCTTTTGTTATGCTTGGCGAGCAATGCTCGGGGCGATGATCATGGCAAGATTAAGCCTCTCCTTTACTAGGATTGTGCCAA
The DNA here is from genome assembly GCA_031232105.1 of Capsicum rhomboideum. NCBI lineage: Eukaryota > Viridiplantae > Streptophyta > Magnoliopsida > Solanales > Solanaceae > Capsicum > Capsicum rhomboideum. The sequence goes on from CP124718.1 coordinate 64,417,604, forward strand.
CTATCACTTCCCGAGGGTGCACAAAAATTGTCTCATTCTGAGAAGGTAGGAGATTACTACACATGAAGATCAACCAATATTAAGCTTCCAAGTGCATAGCACCCTTCACAATTGGAGTACTGGGCGCAAGCCAGAGAGGGTTCCCTTCACTCATTAAATGGGCTAACCAACCCTGAAGATCGTCAACATTTTGTAGAATATGGGATACCAACAAGTGATGCATGTACATGATGTCACAATAAATCAAATTGATCAAGTTCCTATCATACTTATCTTTAAAACCTCTAACCACTATTTAATCTCAAGTCTCTTGTGGTTTATGACTTTTTCTCTTAGTTGTTAATAATTTTTTGTATGCCTCGTAGAAATCTCTAACCCAATTTTCCTCATATAGCTTAAATAGCTTGTTTAATTTTTCAAAATCATGATCACGGATAACATCCAAGACCCTCAGATGCTTACCGTCTAACCCTTCCTTACTCAGTCTCTACTCTTTAATGATTGTCCTTTTTTGGGGGAACCTTTAACTGATTGAGTAACTTGTGGCCTCTCTGAGGGTGAGGGTTTACAGCAGCAGAGGTGTTTGTTTAGCTCTTTTTTTCTTTGATGATGCAACCTCTGGGCTTTTGAATGGAGCATAAATGGGGGTGGTGTTTCATTCCTCTGGGGAATTGAGATTGCACCCCTTGGAGTTTGAGATATGTTTCGAACTTTACTTCTCAATAACCATAGCCTTACTTCTAGGATCCTCAACCCTCTTTCTTTTATTTTCCATGCTTTTCGATTGATATGGACTCATCATTTTGACCCCTTTTGTAACCTTAAATGTAGGAGAAGGAGGACGAGTTTGTTTCTTAGCTAGCCGCTTGTTTCAAGGCATACATATAAGTCAGAGAAGTAATGTACTAGGCCAATGTTAGCAAAAGAAAAACATAAAAAAATTTAGAACTACATTGCCAAACAATTTAGCAAATCGCTGATGGGTTTGGCAATACAGTTTGGCTTTCGCCAAGAGGAACAGTTGGGGTAAGAGTATTCTTCAAAGAAAAAAGTGGAGGATCGGTGATCTGCCAAAGAGTTTAGTGATACTGCACAAGCATTGTAAAACTATTAAGGCATCGCCAAAACGTCACTTTGATTAGCCCAACACACTATGACTTTTGGTGATATGAGGAGTTCTTTGGAGATATGCCATGAAGTTCTGCCCATCACCAAAGCTCTCAACCCATGGCCAATTGTCATCATCCCCACTATGTCTTGTTTGATTTTTTTATGCCATTGTTGTGGAAATTTCAATTCCAAACAACCATGGGTGCTCAGACTTCCCGATGTTACAACAATTAAACCATAAATCAATGGTTTTTCCCTTAAGAATGTTGTCTCACAATCTATCATTGGGCAAAATCAGTCGATTAAGAATAATTTAAACAAACCCTACAAATTTGACACACATTTAAACAAACAACAACCCACAAAGCATATATTCATGATTAAAGTACATGTGGTCCTAATTTCACAAACCTATCAATTAAAAATCACGAGTTCAACAAAAAACCCAATTTTCAAGCACAAATTCGACCTAAGTTAGAATACCTGTCATGATAATTCAAATGAGAACTATATTAGACACCAATAGTGACATATAATCACAAGCAATAGCAATAAAAGAGGATTTAAACCTAAATTTAATTATTACCTTCAGATCTAAAGAGAAACACACGAAAAACGAGAGCTGAGGATGATGATGGTGTGAACTCTAATGAATCGTGATGGTGATGATGTAGTTCTCGTGTGCAGCAGTGGTGTGAAGATAATCGAGTGTGTGTGTGTGTGTGTTTAATGGGTAATACAATAGAAAAGAGGGAAGTAGGGAATCGGAAAGTACTTGAATTAAACCTAAGAGTCAAAAAAAATTTAAAAGTCAAGGGTCAAGGACTCAAACCATTGTCCTTTAAAGTGGCTCATTTTGGCGATGGTAATTACATCGCATAACCTACCGGTGATACGCTGAATTGAACATTTATCACTGATGGTAACAGTGTTAAACACCTGGAACTTTCTTACTGGTGAACCAATTTGGAGATGGTCAGCCCATTGCCAATCTCGTTGGTGATACATCAAATGTTGAATACCATCACTGATTTCCACAGTTTTATAGCTTTGGAAGATCATTTTTGGTGAAAGGCTTTGGTGGTTCATTGATGGGTTTGGCATATAGCCAAAACCTTTTCCCTGGAGCTTTGCATATAATCTCCAATATTTTTCCTCTCTAACTTGTGATATGACATGTTTCCTACATCCCAATCTATACATACACCTGCACCAATCAAGACACGTTATTTAAGCTTGGGTTGCCTCCGAAGAAGCACCTTAGTTATCATTATGGCACGACGTTGTTCAGCATCAAGATATACGTTTAGAGTGGAGTGCCTCCACTTTGGCAGCTCCGAGCCCACCAACATAAAAGTGTTTCTACCTTTGACCATTCATTGTGAACTTCCTCTTCTCATGGCCTTCTAATTCAATTGTATCACTAGGATACATATTAACCACCGTGAAAGGGCCCGACCACTTAGACTAAAGTTTCTCTTCAAAGAGTTTCAACCTTGAATTGAAAAGTAACACCTCATCCTACATGAAACTCTCTCTTCAATATCTTGTCATCATGCCACCTTTTCATTTGCCCCTTGTAAAAAACCGATATCTCATACACCTGAAGATGAAATTTCTCAAACTCTTGTGTTTGTTCCACTCTAGACTTGGAAGCCATTTCCAATCCATAGTAAGATTTTCTAAAGCCCAAAGAGATTTATGTACTAACTCTACAGTTAGGTGAACAAAGTTTCCAAACATAAGTTTATAGGGATACATACCAGTAGCCATTTTGTAAGCCTAAAAAGCATGATCCAATTGTCTAACCAAATTAATATGTCCCACGTTCAAGGTTTTCACCAAGATTTATTTGATTTGTCAATTTATAACTTCCACTTGGACACTTTATTGAGGATGATATGGGCTAGCCATGTTATGTTTCACCCCATACTTATCAAGTAAAGCATCGAACACCCAATTATAAAAGTTAGAGCCTCCGTCACTATGAATTGCCTAGGGAGTCCCAAACGTTATAAATGTGTGTTTCTTCAAGAATAGCGTGATGCTCTTGCTCTCATTGTTTGGCAAAGCAATTGATTCCACCAATTTTGACACATACTCAACAACCACTAATATGTACTTGTTCCCACATTAACTCAAAAAAGGCCCTACAAAATCAATTCCCCTCACATCGAACAACTCTACCTTGAGATTAAGCTTTAAGGGCATCTTATTCCTCATTGAATTTGGCATTGAGTACAAGTTCTAACCAAGTCATGAGTATCTCTATGGAGTGTGGGTCAATAAAACCTTCTTTGAAAGATTTTGGCGGCCTTTCTCAGACCACCGAATGGGGATAATGGCAAGGCTTAAGAATGGACCACATATCTGATTCCATCACACAGATATGGATCACTCTATTTGTGCACTTCTTGAGTAAATAAAGTTTATCTCAATAGTACTTCTTCACATAGTGGAGGAATCTCTTCTTTTGATAATGATTTATATCATCGGGGAGCAAACCACATACCATTTAATTCATATAATTTTCATACCATTGTTCCATACTCCCCGAGAATGCCATGATTATATCACCAGGAAAGGTTTCATCAATCTCGATTTCACCTAACTTCTCCTTATTGAACTTAAGGAGGGATAAATGATCTACCACTTGGTTTTTAGAACCTTTTTGTTCCTTAACCTCAAAATAAAATTCTTAAAGGAGAACAATCCACATAATCAAATGAGGTTTGGACTCCTTCTTAGCAATCAAATACCAAAGAGAAGCATGGTCAGTATGCTCAATAACCTTCATGCCCAAAAAATATGCACGGAATTTTTTAAAAGCATAGACTACGACAAGAAAATCTTGCTCCGTAACCATATAATTTGGTTGTGCATCATTCAAGGACGTTCTAGCATAATATATTGGATGAAAAATCTTTCCCTTCCTTTGTACTAATACCACACACAATACCAAGCCACTTGCATCAAACTTCAATTATAAAGGTAGTGCCCAATTCGGTGCCATAATGATGGGCGTCGACACAAGTTTCTCCTTAAGGCAATTGAATGCTCTCACACAATCTTCATTTAAATTTAATTTCACTTCCTTTTCAAGAAGCTTACACATTGGATGAGCGAACTTAGGGAAACCTTTGATGAACCTCCGATAGAAGCCGACATGCCCAAGGAAACTTTAAACACCTTTCACAGAGATTAGACAGGGTAACTTGGAAATAACTTCAACATTTTCTTGGTCAACTTAAATACCTTGACCCGAGATCTTATGCCTAAGTACAATGCCCTTTTTACCATAAAATGGCACTTCTCCCAATTCAATACAAGATTAGTATTAACACATTGTCCAATCACCTTACCCAAGTGTTCAAGACAAAATTCAAAGGTGTCACCCATAACAGAAAAGTCATCCATAAAGACCTCTATAGTATCCTCCACCATATCTGAATAGATAAATAGCATGCACCTATGAAAAATAAAAGGTGAAATGTATAACCCAAAAGACATACGCTTGAAGGCAAAAGTACCATATGAACATGTGAAGACAGTCTTCTCTTGGTGCTTGGGGTGCAATGATAATTTGTTTATAATTAGAGTACCCATCTTAGAAAAAATACCAACCCTGCCCCGCCAAACGATTAAGCATTTGATCCATAAATGGAATGGGGAAGTGGTCATTTTCAGTCCATAAATTGAGTTTTCAATAGTTCATGCACACTCCCCAACCCGTAATCGGTCTCATGGGGATAATATTATTATTTTCATTAGGGACCACCATGATTTCCCCTTTTTTGGGATGCATTGAATTGATCTTACACATGTGCTATCCGAGATCGGATACACGACGCCCGCGTCTAACTACTTGATTATCTATTTTTTTACCACTTTTTGCATCATAGGGTTTATCCTCTATTGATACTCAACACTCGGTACATAATTAGGATACAACTTTATCTTATGAGTACAAATGTCGGGAGTAATCCCAATAATATCCGCAATAGTCCACCCAATAGCCTAAATAAATTTTCTCACAATCGACTTCAATGCTTCTATTTGCCAAGGTAATAAATATCCTGCATAATAATGGGTAAGGTATTACCTTTCGCCAAAAATACATAGCAAAGGTGAGGTGGTAATGATTTAAGCTCAAGTTGTGGTGGCTATTCAACTGAAGGCTTGGTGGGAGGACCCTCTCAATTTTTTAATTCAAGGTTTAATTTACATGTGTTCTTGGTGTAGTAACCAAAACCCGTCAAAAAAGTGATGACCTCACCATACTCTTCAATCTCTTAACTCCCATAGTTCCATAAGACCCCACTAGTGGCTCACTAATGAAATCCATCTCCATTGCATCATCTACCTCATCATCAATCGTGTGAATCACGGACATAACTTGCAAGTCCATTGGTTTCTTCATGGACTTGCACACATTAAAGGTTACCACTTCATTATTCATTCTAAACTTTATCTCTCCATATTCCACTTCAACTAATAACCTCCCGATAGCAAGAAAAGCCCTACCAAGAACTTCGTAGTCTATCTTACAATCTAGGATCACAAAGTCTATTGGAAATATGAATGTATCAACCCGACAAAAAAACATCATATAGAATTCCCACCGGTTATTTAATAGATTGGTCCGCCATTAAGAGTCTCATGGTTGTGGACTTTGGATCTCCGAATCCCTAAATCTTGAATATAGCTATTGGCATCAAGTTAATACTTATACCTAAGTCGCACAAAGTCCTGCCAAATTTATACACCCCAATAGTGCAAGGGATAGTAAATGTACTGGGGTCTTCTTTCTTGATCACCATATTGCTCGATATAATAGCACTACAATTATGTAAGATCTCCACCATTGTTAAGTCTGTGGTTCTTTTCATTGTCACCAAGTCCTTCATGAACTTGGCATACTTGGGCATTTCAAGTAAAGCTTCAACCAAAGGAATGTTCAACGACAAGTTGCTAAATTTGGAGAGGAACTTCTTGAACTTAGTGTCATCTTCATTTTTTTGAACCTTTATGGAAATTGGGGAGGTATTTTTATTGATAGATTTTGAGCAACAGACTTTCATCTGGTTTTGAGACCTTTTCTTCGACCGTTTATGGTCTCTCATCACTTTAACCCTCTCTCCCACTTCATTCAGTTTATCAACACTTGGTTCATTTCGAATTGGGGCTTCATTATCTGACTTATAAAGCCTTTTCTTCTTTCTACTCACTTGCTCTTCAACACCCCTCTTATTGTGGTTTTCATGAAGATTCATAACAAATTATTGAGCGTCCTACCACTCCCAGTGACAATTTCCATGCAATGAGCATTATTTTTTAGATTCACCATTTTGTCACTAGGGAGAGCCCTCTTTTGCTTTGTGTTCAAGTGAGATGAGATTTGGCCCAATTGAGTTTTGAGTTGCTTGATTGAGGCCGAATGTGAAGTGACCATTTGATTGAGTTGTGAAAATTTTCTCTTTATCTCCCTTAGCATCTTGTCACTCCCTTTAACCCCTATAAGAATACGAGTAAGCACATCTTCTTTCTTATAACTTTCTGGATCAACGGAGGTAGGTTCTTTACATTTTTTCTATCATGTAGAAGGATGTATTTATCATGGTCATGCTTTTTGTCTCTCTAATTGCGATCCTTATCTCTCTCCTTATCCCTTCTATCTCAATCATAATTGCAGTCTCTCTAATCTCGATCCTTCCAATCTCTATCCTTCCAACCTTAATTCCCCTTTGCCTTTGGTGGGTAGGTCAAGAACCCTCTATTTGGTTAGATAAGACACAAATTTCATCATCAAGTGACTTGGTATCATCATTTCATATGCTTTGTTTTCCTTTGAGGCTACGATATTGACCTCGTTGCACCCATGATATGTTTTGTGAGGAGATCTAATGGTGTCATTACTTTGGCCATGTTTTTATCTCTCTCTTAATCCTTCTTCCCATGTTCTTGGCTCACATAAGACATAAAAGGATCCCCCACGGACACCTTAATATTTCGTGTGTGCCATGATCTACTTTTTTTGGTCAAGTGGTCCAATAATCCTGAGTCAACTTTGAAAGTTTGACTGAGTACGGGTCTTCCGGACGTGTTATCCACCACTATCTTGTTCAATTAGTCCAATGACCTATAGAGTATTTGAAAAAGCATTTTCTTTGGAAATTCATGATTAGGGTAATGCAAAAAAATTTCTTAAACCTCAACCATGCTTCATGTAGTGGCTCACCACTCATTTGCCAAAAGTTTGTGATCTCATCTCTCAATTGAAGCATGCAAGATAGTGGGAAGAACCTATATAGGAAGGCTTCTGTCAATTTAATCCAAGATGTTATAGAAACTTTGGCAAATTCTCACAACTATAACACCACTTCACCCTTCAAAGAAAATGGGAACAACCTCAAACGGATGGACTCTTGTGGAATATTAGCAATGTCAAATGGGTTACAAACGTCTATAAAGTTTTTCAATTGGTTGTTTTCATCTTCGTGGGCTTTCCCTCCAAATAATCCTTTCATTTGGAGTAAGTGAAGCATCACACTTGTGACATATAATACCATATTGCCCACCATAGGTAGTATGCAAATTGCTCTAGCTCGTCCAGCATCACCCAAGTGATGTTCGTCCTCAAGTTGCCCATCAAAGGTAGCAGTGTCACTACCATGTTGACTCATATTATCTTGTTGGTCTATGTTATCACCTATACAAGACAAAAACAACATATAAAGTAACGTTTCCATGACAAATAACAAAAGTAACTTATAACACTATAATGAATGAACTCTATGTTTCATTCCACGAAAAATGCGCCATTTTTGATAACGCTCAAATACACCCTCAAAATGAATATACGCGGTCGTTAGCAATATATTTATCCAACTTACAGTCAGGGTCAAATCTATGATGAATAAAGGTAATAGGTTCACCTTCGACTGTCACAAGTGATTATATGCTTGCTCGTAATACTAAAAATAATTCAATAAAGTAAAAATGGGCGAGAAATTAAAACGTTTTTATGTTCAATTTCTCAAATGTTCAATTGGATTGGAAAAGTGAGTTCTAGAGTTTGTAATCAAGGGTGAAAGATACTTGGGGTTATTCTCTCATGAAAGTGAGTACATGTATGGGTAATTTGATATTTACCTAAGTTCAATAAATAGCTATGGGTAGGCTAGGTCCTATATTTTAATGCCAATATTTCAATAAAACATCAAACATTATAGGTAGGTTCTTTCGAATACCTCACAAGTGGTACATTCACAAACATTACTACTTCGATTTAATAGCTTTATGTCTAAAAACTACTATTAAATGATAGATATCAAGTCATTGTTGAAAACTACTCCTTACCCTTATCCCCTTCGTCAAGGAGGGTAAAAGATCTAGGGTTAACTAGAGTTTACAACCTCCAATTATAAGTTAATAACACAGAGTAGAGGTCAACCAAATACCAAATAATTAATTAAATAGGAAATAAGCAAGACCCATACAATTACCACCACTCATTCATACATAACCCCAAGATAGAAATTTAGCTACTCATAACAAAAGATAAGAGAAATATACCCATATCTTCATTTAAATCTGCCATAGAATCCAACATAATACAATAGAATCTTGAATTCAAAGCAAAACCTAAAAAAAAATAGCCAAAATCCACTCTACGATTTTGATTACAAATTATCAAATCTCAAAATTGACAAAGAATAGGATCCCAAGCTGCAAAATAAGCTATTATAGCTTTAGTAAAATTGGGCTAAGAATTTACAAAAAAGCCACCATGTCCATAACGACGGATGGACAAACAATCACCGAATCACTCGAGGATACGACGATTTGTACTTGCATCACTGAATCAACGTTAACTTTTAGCTTCAGGGTTTGGCTTCTATAACTTTTAGTGATGGGTAGTTGATTCACAGATTAAATCGGCGATACGCTGAGTTGTACTTCTTCATCGCCGAACTGCTTGGATGGAAACTTGGTTGAACTTTTACCTTCAGCGATGGAATCTATCTTTTAGCGATACGCCAAGAATTTTAGCAATAAGACAATTTGTATGGCCGATACACCTTTTGAATTTTCATCTCCAATCATCCATCCTTTTGTTTCCTTCCGCTCTTTCAATCACTTCTAAGACTTTACCCTAGAAGTCAACCAAAACAACATTAAAATTAACTCAAATTGGCATTGAGTACTTGATTTTTTTACCATTTTTAGGCCAAATGAGTCGTAAATTGATGACTCATCAATGGAGCAAATAAGTATGACATGAGTAGTTTCATCTTGACTAAAGTACAAGGAATAAGCTAGGATAAAAATGTATCATCGTCTCATCATATTTCTTTCTGAAACTTTCTACTATTTAAATCTTAAGACATATCTTGGTCATTTATTCTATCATCTCCCCTTTAACTCAAAAGTCAACATTCTAAGTCTAGGAACCTATTCTCTAAACTAAGCTACAATAAAATTAATCTACATGGTTGCAATACCACTATACACATGAATGTTACACTCTTCCTGATAGACTACATTTGGAAATACAAAAACTCTTTCTATGATTACTTTCTAAGATATCTCGTAACTTTGTCGTGCCTTTAAGGCTATCTATACATTACTTGAACTCTTATTGACATACTTATCCATTTCCTTTAATACTTAACAATATATTTTCTCCTTATCAGTTTATTAACATTACACCTTCAAATTTCTATCCACCTAATTCAAAAGGATTAAGACTATACTAAGAGACTTAATATCGTCTATCTATAATCTCCTCAATTCATCTCTCAGGGTCATCAAAAGAATATATCTAACATTTTCCAACTCACACATAGTATTTAGATGCTTAAATTTTCATGTTAAAACATACCACCTCATGTAAACACCTTTATTTCCAGTACTTAACGCTATTCACTTATTCTTCTACAGCTCACAAATATCACACTTACACCTTCACACTTATCATAAGTCTTAAATTTAAGTTCTTGCGCACACTATATCAAGCATATTAGGTAAAATCCCAAAACATACATTATAACCTACACACTACCATTATTTTCACCATGACAATCATCTAAAGCTCAAGCTTACTGTTTAGTACTAAACATGAATGACAACACTATCCATTTATACTACTCCAAATTATAGCTACTAAAGTTAAATCAAGAAACACTAGTCTGATGAATGTTCATGACAAGTAGATCTTAATCACACCACCTTAATAATTGCAGCCTACAACCACATTTTACTTCACAACATTGATCAATACTGCTTATCCATTAATTATACAACTTTTACCTAACTAGATTCATTACCATGAAAATATCATGGTGTCCCTTATTCTAAAATTCAAGGTACAACCTAAACCTATTAATTCTTGACTACTTTATCATTCTATTCATAACCTTTACTTGAAATTTATGAACATAATTACATGCTATCATAAACTTCTTCCCTAGTTCAAGCATACTCTAAGTCATCTTAACCAACAATCCTCTCTCTACATACTGCCATAAAATGTACCAACTCTTACTACATCTTAGTCAACACCTAATGACATATCATCCCTTAGTTCTCTAATAACTACATCAATTTTTTAGACATACCCCAATCAATTAGTATTTCCATTTGTTGGCTACTATATGCCTGACTTCATGTCCTGACTCTAGAATCATTCTTCTAATTTTGGCTTGTAAGACCTTAAATAAAACTATATAATAGAAACCATGGAGGATTAAATCTATTGAGTTGCAGAAAATTTATGACGATGGAAGAAAAGCTCCAGTCCAATGTAGATCTTTTGGAAAAAGTCTTCCAAATATTTGGAGGCCCAAATTAAAGACAAAAGAGGAGTTGGATTGTGGTCCAAAATCTATCCAAAATAAGAAATATGTCTGGTACCCCTATTTAGTGTTCTAGAATCTTACTTAAAGCTATGTTGACTGCATTTATAGCTTTACTAAACAATGTATTGGCAGTCTTCTATGTACCTAGGAAATTTTATCTTATTTAATTTATTTTGACCATATTTTATATCTAGAATGTCCTTTTAGGGTGGCAGCACCATTTATTCCTATAAAAAGTAGTGTTTTATTCTTCATTGTAACTAAGTATAACTTAGTATTAATATTAGTAGCATTGTGGCATATGGAGACCTTTTGAGGTTTTGTTTAGGGTTATGCCATTTTAATTCTACTCTGAACCATAGGTTGGATTTTTTTCAATGCTATTCTTTGAGTTCCCTCCCTCCTATTTTTATTCTTCTTCATTGATTCACTTCTTCTTCTACTACTAGACAAGGTTTCAAGTATCAAATTCTTGAGCTTGTCTTCAACTTTCTCAACAATCACTCCCTCCATCTTTCTATTATCTAAATTTAAAGTCTTCTGCTATCCGTGTTATTATCACAATGTCTTGAGTGAAAACTTTACCCAACCTTGAGATATACACTTACTCTCCAAAGGGTGTTATTTGTACCAAAAATTTAAAAAGGGTTTGATAGTACATGCTATTGTAGGCTTAAACACACGAGTCATTTAAATAAGAGTGTACGCTTCAAATCAATAGACTCAAATGTACTAATGGGCTCCTCATGTGCCCTTGTGCGGTCTCTTAATTTTTAATGGCTTTAACTAAGAGCACCATATTGATAAGAATATGAGCTTTAATGCTTCTATGACCTGGAAGGTATGGTGTAGTAACATAAATTGGAACGATAAATGAATCTTGATAGGTTTCTTATGGAACATTTCTATTACACGATCTAGAGTATTAAAGAATAGAAAATTCTTCTTAAATGTTGGTAGTTTCTCATTTACACAAGTGGGGCTCTAACAATCATAAATAATACATAGACTCCCTCAAACACTTAAACCTAATGCTTTAGTTTTATAACAAGTTTGTCACACCCCGAGTCTACGACCTGGGCTTGGACGACACCCAATGCCATTATTATCCTGAGCATACACGTATAGCTTGTGAGATAAGTGTTCAACTAATATATGCAGAAGACATAAGTAAAAATATAAGATATCTCTTTTGAAAAGAAAACTTTGAATTTCATAAATATGGTAATATGAAGGTCAAAATTGAAATAACATGAACATGTCTACTAACTATTTATGAATCCTATATGGTCTGAGAATAATGTCTATTGGGACAAGCCCCCATCATTCCTTTATCAAACTTAAAAAAATAATAAGCAATACAGACTACGTCCCCAAGAAAGTGTGAGGGCTCACCAATAGCTAAAAATGAGGAACTTAATGATGTGCTTAATCATGAGACTGAGTAGCTGAATATGCATCACAAAACAATGTAGCACCAAATGGCATAAAATGGAATGTAATATATACAAAATAAATGGATGAAATATGACATGTAGGTATGACATTTTTTGATAAATCGGTGTGGTTGTGAAAAATATCATCTTTCATAAACTATAATTCATATGTAGGGGAGTTCATAAAACTAGTAAAACAATAATGGCATGAGATAACTATTTCAAATGAACGTTTGGAATCAATATATTTCTCTCTTCTATCACAAGATAAAAGTATATGAATCTTTATTTAATTTTTAACACTATTATGAAGCTTTATCATGTTTATGTTGTTTAACTGTAGATGTTCCTACAATTCACAGATCTAACATCCATAGGGGCAATGTGTATATACCTTTAAATAGAATGGTCAACCCCTAAAAAATAAAAAGGCAAAGTTGTTGTAGAGTAAATGGATGTCCTAGAAAAGAAATAAAAAACTGGAAATATACCGCATCAAATATATATAATTAGATAATTAGACTTAGAGTGTTGTAGTTGGAAACATTTTTAAGAAATGAATTTTAAAAGTGTTGTAGTGCAGTGAAATAAGTAGACATAAACCAAACAAGTAATTAAAATATATAAAATATTTATGATTATTTATGAAAAACTAATATTACATACTTAAATAAATATAAAATTTATGTATATAATTCATATTACAGCCAGATCTTACACCCTATGTTTGACCGGCACTTGAGACTACAAGTAATCTCAAGCAGACCCTTGGTAATAGCATAATTCTAAAAAATATACACTTATTTAAATCATAGCAGAAGCATATTGTAACAATACTTATTGTTAATTTTAGTTTTTTTTAATATATTTTGACCATTTTTCCCTTCTCCATAGTTATTTTATATCGTTTATGAGTTTTGGGGCTAATTGGCATGGTCCCCGAAGTATTCGGGAGTGATTTAAGTGAGTTTGAGGTTTTGAGTGGCCTTGAAAGTGATTATTTTGACTTTGGTCAATATTTTATGATCCGAGCATCAGATGGTGATTATGTCAATTTCATTAGATATGGAATGTCACTTTTTGGTATTAGTGTGGTTAGATTGGATTCTGAGTTGTTATTTTGAGTTTTGAGCTTTTAGACAAGAAACTAGTTAAATTTATCCTAAAGGGGCCTCGAGGGTTAACTTGTTAATAATGACCTCTTTTGATAAATCTGATGATTCTATTGAGCTATCAAAATTAACCTAGTAGCATTATTAGTTTATTTTTTTGGTGTCCCAAATGAATCACGAGGGTTCGTTCAGAGGATTTTTAGATCATTTCCTTACTTTATTTACAGATATCTGGTGCAATATCAGACCCTTCATCATATTCACATGGCCATGTGTCGTAATTGTGGGTCTTCATTATATTACTCATCGTGATCTCGAGGTGGGGCACTGCGATCGCAGAGAGTTAGCTTGTGGACTGAGTTGAGTTTTTCATCGAGGTTGTGAGTCCATATCTTGCAATTACGATGAAAAATTTAATGTCGGTCAAACTTTGACCCTCGCGATCATGAGGCACTGTTCACTAGAACAGTATAAATTCTCCATTTTTGCTATTTTTGCCCATTTTCACCCTTTTTGAGCTTGGAGAGCACAATTTTAACAGATTTTAAAGGGGGTTTTCATCAACTCGGATTTGGTTAAGCTTCTAAAAATACTTTTGATCATTCCCCTTTGATTAAATCATGTTTTCAACTTCATAACTTGGATATTAAAATTGAAATTTTGGGGTTTCACTTGGTAAAGTGAGAAAATTGGTTTTCTTCAATTTCAAGCTCGATTTCAACTTATTTTTTGATGAGTTATAATATTTGGAACTTTAGAGTATGGGAAACATTATTCCTTAATAAAAATTCAGGTTTTACCAGTTTTCTTTTGGGGTTGATTTCCAAACTATTTTTTTAACACGAAATGAAAATAGCTAATATGAGTATCATTAGACTCGTCTTGATGTATATAATATGCTTTTTGATAGATTGGATTCATTCTGAGATTACACAAAAAGTAAAAGCTCCTTTTTGAATTGTCTAGGCTCATGTTTTAGCTTTTTGATGTAGGTTATGACTTAATTATCTGCAGATCGAGCTAGGTAGTTAATCATTTATGTAAAGTATGTTAAGTGTTGGGGATTTTATTGTGAAATTCATATTTGGTGATCATTATTTTATCAAGTTTATTGTGTGGGTGCTTATGTATATATTATTATTTACTTGAGAGATTATTATTATTGTGATGCCTGTGGGGAGGTTGGTATTGGTCTTGTTTGAGCATTATTTGCCTTATTCTTATTGTGAGGCCTAAGTGGGGGGCTTGAATTGATATTATTGATGTATAACATAACTCTTTACGACTATGGTGCCATGCGATGACTTATATTATGATCTAAAAATTTGAGAAAATTTGAGCTCATTTATACCATTATTGAGTTTATTCATTGCATGATATTGTTTTGGTTATGAGCATTCATCCTCATTTCATTCATTCGTATTCATGGAATTGGATATCTGAGAAATACTGATTTTGAAACAAAATTTAAACACTTTATAAAATGCCTTGACCGAGGGATGTGCCAATAAGGTTGATTGAGATACGAGTTTGTGATAATATATGGGTTGTGAACACCCCATGGGTCCTATCCTGGAAGCTTATGCTTGGAAGGTGTATCCAAGTTGATACTGATATTGCATCATATGCATTTCTCTTATGTTGCTTGCTAGTTGTGTAATTTAGCCTTCCTTTTTATCTATATTCATATTTAGTTATTCTTATACTGTTGTATTCATACTTTTAGGAGATACGACTTGAGCCGCCATTTGAAACTTGTTTGTATGTAGGTGGAAGCATACTCATAGTATATTTTCTATGTTTTGTTTTCGACTTTGCATGGTCAGCCTATTATGCCTAAGAGTACAAGTAGACCGTACTCACTCCTACTTTTTGTACCATTTCGGTGCAGATCCCAGTTTGAGTGCAACCCACAGATATTGAGATCATGTTGAGTTGAGGATTTCTCGTAATACTAATGAGCTCCTTATTCAGAGCATGATTCTAGACTTCATCATATCTTTATCTAGTATTTATTTTACATTTCAGCGATAGAGTTGTGTATTTTCATATTCTATGTTAGTTATTAATGATCTTTACTCATGACACTAGATTTTAGGACTAGAGTTGTATTTATTTAAGTTTTGGAGTTTCGTTATATATATATCTAGCTTGACTTTATTTTAAAGTCTCGTATTTAAGTGTTATTTATATTTTTTCCATATTTCTCTCTCTTTTTGGCATTCGGCTTACTTACCAAGGTTGGGATATGGTAGGTTCCATTATGACCCTAGCTTTTGGGTCATGGCAAATTGGTATCAGAGCACTAGGTTCACCAGTCTCATGATTAAAAAAGTAAGATGTTTAATAGATTCCCGCGGAATGATAAGTTGACGTCTGTATCTATCTTTGGAAGGCTATGGGATGTTTTTAGGAAAACTTTTCTAACTTGATTCCTTATCATGCATGTTGTTCATGCCAATATTCTAAACTTATATTCCACTTTTTCTGTACATATGGTGAGGACTAGATCCAGATTTTATTAGGATGTGGGGACAACACCTGATGTTGGACCCCCAGTCAGGGGGTGAGGCAGGGGTCGTGGCTTAGACAGAGGTAGAGGTCGAGCATAAAGAGAGACCCAGACTAGAGTACAAGCTAGAGTAGCCACTCCTGATCTTGATAATGATTATGATAAGGAAGCTTAATGATAACCTTCAAATTATACCTTAAAATTATAAGCGGTCATTGTCAATATAATTACCCAACTTAGAGTCGGGGTCGAATTCACAAGGAATGAATGCAATAGCTTCACCTCTAAGTGTCAAAAGCAACTAATGTTTGCTCGTAATGCTATAAAAATAATGCAAAAAAGTTAATGGTTTTTTTTTTTTAACATTTTGTAATCAACAATATTAATCATAGTTTGATATGCAAGGTTTGAGCTATAGAGAGTTCTAATCAAATGTAAGAAGGGCTTGGGGTTATGCTATCTAGAGAGTGAGTACATGTGTGGGTAGTTAAATATTTGCCTAAATTCAATTAATAGCGAAGGGTAGGCTAGATTATAGGTCTTTGGTGCTAATCTTTCAATCAAGCACCAAAATATCACAAATGGGTTCATTCAAACCCCTCACAAGTGTGGCTATATAACCAATCTAACACATCAATTAGCATTCTTATGTCTAAGAGACATTATTAAATGATAATCATCAAGTTACTTTTAACTACTACTCCTCACCCTTATCCTCTTTGTCAAGGATGATAAGGGTTCTAGTGTTAACTAGAGTTTGCAACCTCTAATTATAGGTTAAGTACATAGAGAAGAAGAAAAATCCCTATCAATTAACCAATTAGGACAACAAATAAACAACACCCAATCATAACCCCAAGTTGATAAATTAGCTACTCATAGAGAGAGAAAAAGGAAATATACCCAAATTCTCATTTCAATCTTCAATTAAATCAAAGATAATCATAAGAAATGGAGTCCAAATTCAATGGGAAGCACAGGAAAGCAACCAATTTTACACTAGGGTTTCAACTCTATGTTTCTAAAGCTCAAAAATTACAAAGATTGAGTTTTATATTTGAAAAATACCTTTTAAATCTCAAAATTCGTGTTTTAGCTAATTATGTAAATGTTAACGTACTGATAACCTGCTAGCGCACCTGCGTGCACAGGTCATTGGTGTAGGTGAGCTCTCAAAATCATCTAGCTTACTGTTTTGGGCATCTACTACCTCATCTATATGTTCATGCACTCACCTGTGTGCGAAAATGATCTATATTCCTCCCATGCATCATTTTAAGCTTCTATCCTTAATTTTTGCAGTCCTTTTGACTCATATGGTTAGCTCGACCCCGAATTCATCGATTAAATGTACAAAACAAGTAGTTTATCATGATATACTTTATGAATCAAAGGAAATTAGATGATAATTCGAGATTAAGTGACTAAAAAGTTTGTAAATTACCAACTTAAGCAATCAATGATCTTTTCCAATAAAAAGGATATTCATAACTCCAAAACGAACACAACCTATTATGCTAAGCAACCAAAACCTTAAAGTTCAATTTACTCTCCCAACAAGTCATGGTAAACAAGCATTTAACACTTCTCCCTTTAAGATACAACTGTTTTGGTTGCAAAGCTATATGACATCACAAGTAAAAGTTTCAAATCAAGATGCTTCTCAAAGCTTGACACTAGACTTTCAAAGATTACCTGAATTTCACTTTGCATCTTGTCTTGCTCATTTTCCCTAATTGAAAGTAAGACAACACTTTACACTTTAAGGTGTAGATTCTGCTCATAGGTAGGAGTTTTCTCCACTCACATAGAACAATGCAATTCACAAGGAACATATAGATCGAAAGAATTTTCGCTCACTCTCACAAAGAAATTCAAGTGCAACAAGTAGAACCATAGGCTTTCCCTTTGTGTCATTCGCCACTAATGTGGACCATCAAGGTTTGAAATCACCAAGGACTTGCAGGCATTGAGGAAGGTTAGGGTGAAGGAAGGGATTTATGGACCAAAAGACTCGAAAACCTCCCTAAACATAATCGCATTAGCAACTTCTTCAGTCCAATTCTTTCAAATTTTCCGCATTATTCACCCTCCTTTGTTTTCTTTTGTTTCCCTAAATTTCTATCATTCTTTTGCTAATCACACTTGTGACCCTCCCTATTCATTCACTTCTTTGATTCTTTCAAAATATTTTCTACTCACTAGCCATTCAAGCCCTTTTTTCTCATGCTTTTCCACTTCTTTGAATCATTTTCTATGGGCCAGGCTTTTTGCTTTATTTTTAAGTTCATCTCTTGTCTTATGAAACATTTTTTGAGACAGCCAAGCATACACCTCTCATATATAATTTTTCAAGTCTATTTCTCCCTAAAACATAGGCTTTTGGCCTAATTTTGTC
This sequence comes from Capsicum rhomboideum, assembly GCA_031232105.1. NCBI lineage: Eukaryota > Viridiplantae > Streptophyta > Magnoliopsida > Solanales > Solanaceae > Capsicum > Capsicum rhomboideum. The sequence continues at coordinate 64,436,032 of CP124718.1, forward strand.
ATTCTCACAATTGTGCACCCCCAAACTTAGGCATTTTCCTACACCAGCCTACATTAGAACAATGCGATGCGTTCAAGCAGGTTGGGCGCCAAAAGGGGGGTTATTAAAAAGGGTCATGGTGTCATAGTATGGTCATCACAAATAAAGAGGATAATGGGAGAAGATTCAAATTGGTTGACTAGGGAACAATGTTAAGGTGGGATTTAGTTTAAAGAGGGCCTCGGGTCCTCCTCCAAACCAAGCGTGGCCTAGGATTTTTCCTTTGATACACTCGGGACAAGTTCTAGACTATAATGCATGCACAAGAATCGATTGAAAACCTCACCACACAAGGCACCACACCCTTAAAATAAAAAGCTAGCCTTCCAAACAATTTGGCCAAACGAACTTGACAAACTACTACGAATCGAGAACTCTTCTTTTGTGTAGAAAGAGACAAAAATTGAATTTAAAGGTCATGACTCAAGAGAAATCTTGAAACCTCTTCGCTCTTTGTTTATAAAAAAATCATTTTGCTTTTTAAAAATAATTTTCAAAAACCATTTTGCTCTTTAAAAATCATTCTTCTTGCCATTGATAAATTTTTAGAGGTAACTTTGGAACTTTGCCAACTACCACTTGAATCCAAATCAAAACAATAGGAATTTCCCCTAAGAAGGTCTATCGATCCATCTATCATAGGGGAATACCACTCGGTTCAGCAAAAAAAAAACAAATAACAAAAAGAAAATGCTCCTTGGGAATGAATCGAGTTTTGAAGAAAACCCTTGGAGTTTATTTGACACCTATAAGCACAAGGCAAATAAGACAATGTGCATGTACAACATAGACATCACCCAAAAACAATAATCAACATAAGAAAAATGCATATGGGTCTCAATTGATAACAACAATATAATATGGGCCCAAAAAGGGCTAAAAACATATCAATCCAAACACAAGCTCGGCGAGGGAAATATTAATAGTATCACAAAATGATCCCAATAAGGAAAATATCTGCATAAAAAATAACATCAAAATAGTGTATCAAAAAAAAATATTACAGATCACGAATAAAATAGAATGTCCCACCCCCCAACTAAAGAACATTGCACTGGCCCAAATGGAATAATATAGAATGGTAGGAGAGAAGGTTAAGGACTCCCTAAAGTGCACTAGGCACATGGATATGCATCATCAGTGGTCTGTAAATGCTCATCAACTAAAATACCAGGAGCTTCCTCAGACTAGGCTCTTGTGACTGTGCCAAAACTAACACACTTATCCTCATGAGGCTGTGAACTAGAAGTAGCACTAACCATCCTGGCATGTTGTTCATATACTGAAAATAGCGTGGCAAGCCTAATCTAGTGGGTATTAATAATACCTACACCAAAAGTCTACTCCTGCCTTATCTGCCACTGTGGTGTGCACAAATAAATCAGCAAATGGCATAACTGGGCCAGTAATAACCTGAGGGAGAGTCATTTGAGAAATATCTAAAGAAGGAGAAGGTTGTATCATCTGGAAATCTGAGCATAGGCTATCAAGATTAGTCCTGAGAGTGGGAACTGCCACACTATCCCCTCTCACCTTAACTGAGGCTAATCGTCACTCATAGTTTTGCATTTGAGAACAAAGAGTATTAAGACTCCTATTAATGGTTGTTTGTATGAACTGTGGAATATCAATGACCAGCCGAGCTAGAGTACTACTGTTTTCCAGTGTCATGGATGCGACCTTAGCAAATGTAATAGTAGTACTATCTCTAGAAGGTTGAGTAGGCGGAGGAGGAGGCAGTATAATAGATGGATCAATAACAGGAGTAACTCTACTAAAATTTTAAGAAATGTCAGATGAAGGTACAACCATAGGTTCGGTGATCAAGTTCAAAACACTAGGTAGATCCCTAATCAAAAAACTATCAACCTTAAATACTTTTCTTTTCTTCCCCATAGGATTATCATCATCTTGAATCTGAATAATGTCAATAATAATAGTACATTTCACCTTCTTGTTGATCCTAGGAATGGTAGAGACCTTTCTAGGAAAACATAGCATGGATATAGGAACATAAAAAGGCAACAAGATTCCCAGTTGTCTAGCTCTTATATTGATCATTTTCGTGATTATCTCTCCTACAACATGTACATTACTCATAATATAGACGACAAGGATGTCCATTTCAATAATGATGTCCTGATCATTAGTGGAAGGAAGCAATCACTTACCCATAAAATCGAGCCATTACTTGGCTTGAATTGAAAGATCTCTCGTTTTAATTTTCCCTTCACCATTGGCCCAGGGAGGAAGGCCTTTAACAATGATTGGGGTAAGCCAAATGAATTGTGCGCACCTACCTTTTACCCACTCTTTATATTCATTGCTTGACTTAGAAGTACCATCAAAGTAAAACTTGTTGATCGCTTCCGCAGAGCAAGGCATATCAATCCCTCTCACAAGAACACTGGGAAAGCAAGGTTGCTGGACTACCAATTGATTATACTTGTGTTGTTTGTTTAGGATGGCGAATTAAGCATAGAAATCCCAAACAATCTCTTGATAGTAGGTTTTAGGATGCGGTGAAACTTGGAGATAAGTTAAGATATCCCATTCACGCTTATAAATTTGCCTCATCATGCCGGGGAAATGGTCGGGGACTCATTTCAAGTTAAACATTTTCTCTGGGTCAAATTATTAGGTGCTAACCTAATCATCATACAAATCACTCATCCCCTTAATCAAAAACTAGATATTTATTTCCTATTCCGACCTAAGGACCTCAACATCCTTGTCCAACCCCATAGAAAGATTAATAGATTTTTGAATCTCAGGGTCAAATGAATCATCGTGTTGAATCGAGGCTTTCTTTTTGGAAGTGGTTGCTATCGCCTTTCCATTGTTTTTGTCTTTGTTTGCGTTCAAGATATGAATTTCCTTGGGGATATCTCTGTAAAGAATGAAAGAAAGAACCAAAACTAAACTAAAAGATAAAACATGTTTTTGGATTTTTATATCATAAAAGAAAAGAAAAACTATGCTAAAGTAAAAATACATGTGAAAGCATCTGGGGACAATGGAATTCACAAGACTGAATATGTGAACCACATGCATTGAGGCAACATGAATCAGTGCACTACCATTGCACCATACTGGTCTTTTTACTCATTTTTAACACAAATTCCATCCTTTAACTTCAGCTTTCTCTCTTTCTCACAAGGTTTTGTACATCCACCTAAATTTCCTCCTAGGTTTATCAAATAAACCCTCACCTTTGCTAGCTAAGTGAACATTCTTATAGATTTAGCTTTATTCTTCTATTGGAAACTAGGAAATCATGTTGGTTTTGCTTAAAAGTATGGGACTGCCTTTCCTCCATGTTAACTGCTCCATGTCCCTTGGTTAGTAAGAGGCCTTATTCTTTTGTTGGTTAACTTTGAATGATAATTCAAGCTCTTAAAAGAAGTGCAAATTTAGTGGGTAAATTCTAGAAATTAAGGTAAAGCTACTTCCCATTTTTTCCCTTTTCTATATACATGTTTTAGTGGAGAATTGTGTATATATTGTTGTCAAGAATGCAAGGGATAATGAGTTCAATATTGTATTGTTATAATAAAAGATTTTGGGACTATTTTAGGGGCTATTTTATGTCTATATTTGGGGATAACTTGGTTGATCTGAAAAAAAGATGTGAGTTGTTGGTATTGACATATAAAAGGAGGGTGTAATGATACAACACTTAATTAGATGTTGTATAAGCTTGTTGCCTATCATACTTTGTGGGTTGTTTTGTACATGTTATGAAACCAAAGGAGTTTTCGGGAATCTTCTATGAATCCGTGTTTTGTACAACAGTAATTAGAGGAGAAGGGGTTGAAAGAACACCCTTATTTGGTGAATTACAGACGTGCTGCCCGGCTACTATTTTGAGTAAAGTTGAATAGCCCGAATTTGCTAATTAATTACTAATACTAGTTTTACCACGTCCTTCATTGTAGATAAGTATTCTAAAATAAAAGAGGTTAATTCAGGGTAATACCGGAGTTATACAACAAGGTATGTAAGGCTACTCTATTCTGTATTCTTTGGCATGAAATCCAACACTTGAGTTACAAAGTGAGCTTCCAAAGTTCTCCCATGGAAAATGATATATAGTGGCAGCGTATGTTCTCCCATGCAGCTAACGACCTTGCTCCCACTCCCTAATATATTAAAATACCTCAATATATGCTTATTACCTAGTCGCATGTCTATATTCAATAGCAAGCTTTATGAGTTATCCTTTTAGTCAAATAAGATCTATGTGTTATTTCAGCTCCTAGGTATTTCATTTGAGTAAAAACTTCTCCCTACTTCATTTTACTGCATCAAGTGTTTATTCGTGCATCTTTTACTAGTTGACTATTGTCCCAAAGCTCAATAATGTCATGAACACAAAAGTAACAATCTCAAAGGTAATAACTAAGAAATGCAATCTGGTTATGTATGGGTGGTAGCTTAGGGGCGTAAGCCTAGCATGGGCCGATCCAAATCCATTAATATATGGGTGGCAACTCAGAGGTGTAAGCCTAGCATAGGCCTATCCCAACTTGTGTATTTACTACTGATCAGTTGGTCATTTGTATCACATGACTTACAAATATTATAAAGAAAGAATGGTAAAGTGAAGAAAAGAATGTAATATACATGATTCCACAAATACAGATAAAGGTGGTCTATTATGGTTTACACTTGTTCTGATTTCATTTGAGCTCTCTCTTTACATATTAGTTACTCTTTGCCTTAGATATTCATTACATTCTTTCGTACTAATGTCCCTCATGGGTGAACTTGTATTTCATGATGCAGGCATAGGTACTTCTGCTAGTAGACCCCTCTAGTAAGAGCAAGGATATCCAGTTGATATTGGTGAGCTCCAGGTTAATTCGGGGCTTTCCGAGTCTGTTATATATGTTTTGGTATTGTATAGTAGCTAAGTGTAAGGTGGGAGCTTGTCCCAACCTTAACTATGTTTATTCTCTTTTAGAGGCTTTATAGACGGTAAAGTGAAGTGTGGTTATGCCTTGTCTCCCAGTCATTGTGGCCCCAATGTCCAAGTCATGTATATATAGTTTTGGGATTGACTACGTGGTTTATTTTAATTAAAGCTTAATATCCATATTTGGCAGCATTTTTAAATGTTCATGGCAACACATGGTAAGTACAAGGTTATGGGTTGGTGCTCTCGGGCCTTTATGGCTACGGGTGCCTATCCCCCCCAATAGGATTTGAGTCGTGACATTCACAACTATTATTCTTGATATGATTGTACTTCAACTATGTTTCACTTCAATTGTTTCGAAATCTATGACTCATTTCTCTGTTACCAACTCCATAATGAATTTAGCATACCCGGGCATCTCTTGTAAGGATTCCAACAATAGTATGATAACTGATAGGTAGCTAAATTTTTAAAGGAACTTTTTGAACATTGAATCATCCACCTTTTTCTTGAGCCTTTGAGGGAATGGTGGAGGGATTTTAATTTGCGACTTTGAAACAATTGGACTTTTCCTCTAGTTTTAAGACATTTTCATCACCCGCTTTAGGCATCTCTTTAATTTCACACCTTTCTTCCACTTCATCCGGCTTCTCAATATTTGGCACATTTTGCATAGAAACTATATCGTTCAATTTATCGAGCCATTTACTCTTTCCACTAGCTTGTCCATCAACTCTCTTCTCATCAGGATTCACTACATCCTTCTACCACTCCTGGTGACAATTACCATGATGTGAGCATCATTTTTTGGATTCACCACGGTGTCACTAGGTAAACCACCCTTTTACCTTACATTTAGTTGGGCTGAGATTTGGCCCCAATTGACTCTCAGGTTGTTTGATTGAGGTCGAGTATGAAGTAACTATTTATTTGAGTTGCAAAAAGTCACTTTTCATCTCCCTTATAATCTTGTCACTTGCTTCAACCCCCGTGAGGATACGTGCAATCATACCTTCATTATTATACTTATTTGAATCAGTGTAGGTTGCCTCTTCACCTTTGGCCTGATCATTTAGAGGAATGTATCTATCATGTTCACGATCTTTGTCTCTATAATTATGATCCCTATCTTTTTCTTTGGCCCTCTAATATCTATCACGATCGTGATCTCTCCACTCATGGTCCCTTTCCTTCCAGCCTTAATTCACCTATTGCCTTTGATAGGTAGGTTAAGAACCCCCCCGATTTTTTTGACAAGTACCAAATTTTTTCATCAAGTCCCTCCGCATCATCATCTTTATATGCTTTAGTTCCTTTAGAATCAACAACATTGACCACCTTTGGAGTTGAGCCAATTACATGTTTAGTGAAGATGTCTAATTGTGTTATTACCATAGCTATATTCTCGCCTCTCTCCTAATCCTTCTTTCTTTGTTGTTGGCACACAAAAGATGCGGAGGGAGCCTCTACGGCCACCTTAGTATCTCTTGTGTGCCATGCTCAATTTTGGTTTTTTACTTGATCCAATAGAGTCGAAGTAACTCCATAAGTTTGTTTAATTATAGATCCTCCGACCGCATTATCTGCTACAGTCTTGTTCAATTGATCCAATTCCCTATTGAAGATTTAGAGGAGCATTTTATCCGGAACCTCATGGTTTGGTCATTGCAAAAACTTTTTATTGAACCCTTTCCATGCTTTATGCAATGGCTTATTGCTCAATTTCTTGAAGTTTATGATTTCATCCCTCAAATTGGAGCATACAGTATGGTGGAAAGGATCGGTCTGAAAATGCTTCTGTCAACTCAACCCATAAAGTTATAGAACCAGCGGGTAATTCTCGTAATGATAAAATTACATCACCCATAAATGAAAATGGAAAGAGTTTTAACCGGATAGACTCCTATGAGATATGAGCAATGTCGAATAGGAGACACACATCAACAAAGTTTTTCAATTAAAGATTGGTATCTTCATGAGCTTGACCACCAAATAGACCCTTCATTTGAAGTAGATGGAGCATCACACAAGTGACATGAAACACTCTGTTACCCTTGGCGGGTGGGATGTAGATTGCCCTAGACCTTTCAGCATCCCCTTGGTAATCTTCATCCTCAAGGTGTCCATCGAAGGTAGTGGTGTTGCTACCATTTTGACTCATTGTATTTTGAAAGCTTAGATTATCAACTGAACAATAAAACAACAATAAATAAAGTAAAGTTTACACTACGGCTACTGAAAGTAACTTATAACACTAAAAATAACAAATGCTATGGTTCATTCCCCGACAATGGCACCGTTTTTTATAATGCTCAAATTATACTGTAAAACTATAAGCGATTGTTGTCTATATAATTACCCAACTTAGAGTTGGGATTGAATTCATAAGTAATGAATGCTATAACTTCACCTCTAAGTGTCAAATGCAACTAATGTTTGCTCGTCATGCTATAAAAATAATGCGTAAAAGTAAATGGGGGTATGTTTTAAAATATTTTGTAATCAACAATATTAATCATAGTTTGAGATGCAAGGTTTGAGCTATAGAGAGTTGCAATTAAATATAAGAAGGCCTTGGAGTTATGTTATCTTGAGGGTGAGTACATGTGTAGGTAGTTGAGCATTTACCGAAATTCAATTAATAGCTATGTAGGCTAGATTATAGGTCTTTGGTGCTAATCTTTCAATCAAACACCAAAATATCACAAATGGGTTCGAAGAACACCTCACAAGTGTGGCTATATCACCAATCTAACACATCAATTAGTATCCTTATGTCTAAGAGATACTTTTAACTCATAATCATCAAGTTATTGTTAACTACTACTCCTCACCTTTGTCCCATTAGTCAAGGATTATAAGGGTTCTAATGTTAATTAGAGTTTGCAACCTCTAATTATATGTTAAGAGCATGGAGTAGAAGTAAAACCCATAACAATTAACTTATTAGGAAAACAAATAAAAAACACCTAAACAATTATCACTACTAATTCATGCATAAGCCCAAATTGAGAAATTAGCTACTGATATAGAGAGAAAATGGAATTATACCCAAATTCTCAATCCAATATTCCATCAAATAAAAGATAATCATAAGAAATGGAATTCCAATTCAATAGAAAGCATAAGAAAGTAACAAATTTCACACTAGGGTTTCAACTTTATGTTTCTAAAGCTCAAAAATTACAAAGATTGAGTTACAGATCTGAAAATCCCTTTTAAAGCTCAAAATTCGTATTTCAGTTAATTACAAAAATGTCATCGCGTTGGTCACCTGCTGGAGCACCTGTGTGTGCAGGTCATTGACGTAGCTGAGCTCTCAGTATCCTTCCAGCTTACTATTTTGGGCATCTACTGCCTCACATGTGTGCGTATTTCCTCACCTGCATGCGCAGATGATCTATACTCCACTCATGTATCAATTTAAGCTCCTTTCCTTTATTTTTGCACTCTTTTTGACTCATATGGTTAGCTCAACCCTAAATTCATCAAATACTTGTGTAAATGATTAGTTTAATATGAGATATACCTTTAATCAAAGAAAATTAGATAATAATTCAAGCTTAAGCGACTAAAAAGTTGGTAAACTGCCAACTTATCACTTATCAGCCAGAAGACATAGGTCAAGCCCAAGCTTCTCATAGATTTATTGTTACCCTAGTGTTGCAGGATCTACTGATTTGTGTTTTGAGTCATATGCATGGTATTACCTAGAGTGTTATTATACCTTGTAAATCTGATGGTTAACAAACTAATGGAGGTGTACAACCACTAGAGTAGGCTCTTACTCATGGTTTTTAGAATCCAAGGGCACATCCAACTGTTGTTGTGGCCCTAAGTATTAAGACATTGCCTACTAGACTTGTTGTTCTACCTATAGCTCCAGGTCCTATGATGTCTACTAATAAGCAAAAGAGATTCAAGAGATTTATCAGATTTTCCCCTCCCAAAGTTTAGTAGTGTTATTGGTAAAGATGCTTATGAGTTTCTGATCAATTGTCAGGAGAGGTTGCATAACCTCAGTTTGATTGATTCTCGTGGTGTTTCTTACACTACTAACTAGTTGACTAATATAGCTAGGCAGTGGTGGAGATATCTTATTAGTTGTAGACCAGCAAATTCCCCTTCTTTGACATGGACCCAATTTTTTGAGTCTTTTCTGGAGATGTTTGTGCCCTTTAGCCTGAGGGACCATTGGATAGATAAGTTTGATCATTTGGAATAGGGATCCAAAACTATTGTAGAGTATGAGGTGCATTTTCATTAATTGTCTAGATATGCTATCGCTAGCATTTCCACATATTCTGAATTTTGGTAGGAGAAGTGGGTCTAGCCTAATCACGAAGCTAGTCAAACTAATAATCAATGTGAGGAAGAGCATACTTGTTCTTGATAGTCACCTTGTTTAATTGCCAATAATCAATACACATGTGCATGGATCCACTTTCTTCTTCACAAACAAGATAGGAGCACCTCAAGATGGAATGGGAATGGGCATAGTGAACAGCTCAACATCGAAGGCAAAATCAATATCTTGGTCCAGAGGCATACCAGGCAAATCTCTAGGAAACACGTCCCTTAACTTGCTAACAACTCGCACAACATCCAAGAGGGTGGTAAACCAATACTAGTATTGCGAACATAAGCCAAATAGGAAAGACACCCCTTTCTTACCATGTGACTAGCACGTAGAAATGATATAACACCCTTCGAACAAGAGTTAGGGACACCCTCTATTCCAACGTCGAAATACATGGAGTAGCTAAAGTCACAGTCTTGGCAAAACAATCCAAAACTACATGATAAGGATCTAACCAATCCATACCCAATATGACATCAAAATCAACCATATCGAGGATAATCAAGTCCATCGAAGTCTCACTCCCTAAAATGGTCACCCAAAAATTGGTTCAGCTGATTCACCATTAAAGAATCACCTATAGGGTTAGATAAACGAATAGGTTTTTCAAGGGACTCTCACATAACATTAATACCAATAGAAAAATATGCAGACACATAAGAAAATGTAGAACCAAGGTCAAATAATACTGTAGCGGGATAATGACAAGCTGGGACAATACTTGTAATCATTACATAGAGGCCTCTGCATTAGGACACCCAGGAAAAGCATAACACTGACCACGTCAATTACCAGATAGAATGACTCCTTGTACACCACCATGAGTTCCCTGAGCCCTACCTCTAGTACCTCTGGAACAACCTCTACTGCCCTGTGTAATACCTTAACTACTGACACTAAAGTTAGACAAAGATGAAGCAGTGATCCCTGCTGGGAAGAACCAATCGCATGTTGTGGACAATACCTCCCTACGTGACCATGCTTATCATCCACAAAACATCCTCTACTAGAAGAATCATATTGAGAGGACCCAGAAGAACTAGAACTTCCTTCATAACTTGATGAACCAAAATGAGACCATCGGCCTGCATGGATCGATATCTGACCACTCACAGTCTCAAAACTAGCAAACCTACTATTTGAACTCTACAAAGCTACTTGAACTAGTCTGCTATGATAACCTCTGCCTGAGAAACCCCTACCTCAAGATGCATAACCCCTTATGCACCCTATTAACACCACCACCCTGCATACCCTTGCAAATAGTCTTAATCATCATTGCATGATCGACTATATTCTAAAAAGAACCACTAAAAAACATTAACTTAGAAGTCGCATATTGGTAATAACTAGTCAAGCCCTTAACAAACTTTTTGATCTTCTCAGACTTGGTGGAAATGCTAGCAATGGCATATCTGGAAAAAGTATAAAAAAGAGACTCATATTCTACAATAGTTTTAGAATACTAATCTAAGTGATCAAACTCATTTCTCTGCTGGTCCCTTAAGCTAAAGGGCACAAACCGCTCCAGAAAAGTCTCAGAAAATTGGGTCTATGTCAACTAAGGGGAACTCATTAGTCTCCAACTGACAAGAGATCTCCACTGCTGCCTAGCCACATCAGTCAACTGGTTGGTAGTGTAAGAAACACCATGGGAATCAAGGAAACTGAGGTTATACAACCTCTCTTAACAGTCAATCAAAAACTCATAAGCATCTTCACCAATGACACCACTGAACTTGGGAAGGGACAATCTGATGAGTCTTTCAAATCTCATTTTCTCATCAGCAGACATAACAGGGCCTAGTGATATAGGCGGAACAATAAATCTAGTAGGAAAAGTCTTAATATGTAAGCCACCACAACATCTGACTATGTCCAGGGAGTTTTAAAACCATAAGTAGTAGCCTGCCCTAGTGGTTGTACACCACCTATAGTCTGAGAGCCATCCAGTATACCCGATAGAATACCAATCTGGGGAATGACATCCAAATAGCACAAAAGATAAACAAACATATCCTACAATACTAAGACATCTACGAAACCTTGAGGGGCCTGAGTTGGTCTCGATAAGTCTCCTTATTATGATTAATCTCAGGCTCGGGAGAGGCTTCTCTAGCTCTCCCTCTAGCTAGAGTCGGTCCTTATGCTCAAACTCTACCTCTATCTTAACCACGACCCCTGCCTTGCCCCCTGATTGAGGCTCTAACAAAAGGTGTTGGCTGAGCATCCTAAATAACTTTAGATCTAGTCCTTATAAATAATATGTACGAAATAGAATCAAATTAAAGAAGTTTTCAGAAAAAAATCACATAGACACCCAAAGAAAGATATGGACGTTAACATATTGATCCATGAGACTATATTAAAGATCTTACCCTTTCACTCATGAGAGCGGTGAACCTAGAGTTTTGACACCAATTTATCACGACCCAAAAGTTAAGGTCATGATGGCACCTACTGTACCCTAACATTCGATAGGTAAACCCAACTCCTAAAGAGAAAAAAAAATGAGGAAAAAAAAATTAAACACATTATAAGACTTCGTAAGAATGTCAGGCCATAATATAGATAAACAACGATATCTGAATCTAAAAAAATACAACTCCAAACCCCAAAATCTAATGTCATGAGTAAAGAGCACTAATACTAATAAACAATATGAAAATAAAGAAAAGATCGATAAGATGAAGTCCATCATCAAGCCTAAAATGAGGAGCTCACCCCTCCTCTAAATAAGCCACGATCGCCACATGATTTCAGACTCCATAGGTCATACTCTAACTAGGATCTGCACCAAAAACGTAGAAAAAGTAGGAGTTAGTATGGTCCACTTATACGCAGTAGGTATCATAGGCTGACTGAGCAAAGCAGAAAACTAAATAAGTAAAGAATACTATGAGCACGCATCTAATGCATACAAAAAATTTCCCAATAGTGGCTCAAGTAGTATCTTCTAATAATTCTACAAGTATAAATAAGTATAAGAACAACTGCACACAAGTATCCGAGGAAAGACTAAATAGACAATAACAAACACATGAATAGAAGTGTAAATAATGCAATATAATGTAGCGGAATTATAATGAAGTAAGCCATCGAAAGGAATACATCGCATGACACCTCGTATACACCTTTCGAGCATAATAATTCTATGATAGGATCCATAATGGGTGCAAAAACTATATACTTTCACAATATCAATCTTATATCTTAAGCAACCTTGCCGGCAAAGTCCTCAATCATGGGTTTATAAAGTGTTTCATCTTCTTTCAAAATCAGTGTTTCTCTATGCTACCAATACCAAAACAACATCATATAATGAATCAATTTAACGATGATATCAAATGAGTTCAAATCTCCTCAAATCTCAATAAATAATGATAGAAGCCATCGTATGGCACAACAGTAATTAATAGTCGTGTAAGACATTAATATTATCAATTCAAGCCCCAACTCAAGCTTTAAAATATAAATAGCTGGAAAATAATCCTCAAACAATACCAACACTAGCCCCTGTATGGGCATCACAATGATAATAATCTCTCAAGTCAATAATAAGATTCACATAAGCCCTCACACGAGCATCACAACAATAATAATCTCTCAAATTTATAATAATACTCATATAGGCCCCCACACGGTAAACACGATAAAATAACTATCTTAGAATATGAATCTCATATCAAGATCCCCAACCTATAGCATACTTTACATGAATGGTTAACTATCCAGCTAGTCTGAAGAAAGTTAAGTCATAACCTACCTTGAAAAGTTAAATTTCATGCTTGCCTGATGTCGCCCAAAATATGCCTCCTAAGAAGTATAAAGCGGTCACTGTTAAATATAGAACCCAACTAGTTTGGGGTCGATCCCACAGGGAATAGGATGGAAGTAGGTTAAGTTCTTGTTCGAGTAGTTGACAAATAAGTAAAAACTGGGGCGTTTTGTAATTAAGTAGTGACAGTAACTATTGTTGATTGTATCAAGTTTGTAGACAATAAGAGAAGTATACTAGAACTATGATCCCCAATGATTCCTTAACTCCATCGGTTACTTGTGCTAAAAAAACCGTCCCGCTATGTTGCATGCAAAATCTGACAAGATATATTCATCTAAATGTCTCTCGACCTTGGTTAGATGAATTTCACTCTTCTCCTCTCGGTCTCCGAGTATCGCACTACTAACCCTTGTCTTGGATCTCCGATAATTATTCTCGCTAAGGCTCAAGTTATTGGATGAAGGTTGATAGATTCAAATCTCTGTTGTTATCTCCTTTTCCCAATCTATACCTCTCCCTCGAGAAAGTCTAGAAACAAGCGAGTTTCTAACATTTGCAACCATTATAGGATAAATCACAATGAAGGAAATACCAATATATGCATTCACTGCGGTTCAGAGTTGCTTTGCACTTAACCTATTTTGTTAATTCCTCATGGTTCACACAACCCTAGTTAATGAGTTTAGCTACTGCTAATTGCAAGAACACAAGAAGAATTCAAAGATGAAAACATGATTGTACACTATCAATAATGAAAAAGAACGAAAATCTCAATTATCAATAAAACTCGAAGATAGGGTTTGTAACTACAAAACCAAGAATATGTTTATAAACTCAAAAACAATAGAAAATATCTCTCAAAACAATGTACTGACTAACTCTCGCACATAGGACTATACAGGGGTATTTATAGATACAAATCTAATCCTATCCTAATTAGAATAGGAGAACAGAGTTGGCAACTTCCACAGTATCGTGACTTGGTGTCGTGAAACCATGTCATACCATGTAGGTGAGTGTCGTAGAAATCAGGCTCAATTAGACATCTTCAGAAGTTGACTCATGCAACCTTTTCACGTCACGTAGGTGGTACTCATTCCACGTGGATGCCTACCTTGGAAATCAGACCATTTTCAACATCTCTGAACATGAGTCATGCCAGCCACTCACGTTACGTGAGTGGACTCCACGTCACGTGGGTATGTCGTGACTCCCTCTCTGGTGCAGATTCTTGTTCTTTCATCTTCAGACACTTCGTTCTTGGTCTTGATTCTTCCTTTTGATCATTTTTCGCCTTCAAAACCTATTTTCCTGCAAAGTAGGACAGATACCACATCATACCAACCAAATACACCCAAGTTATTGCATATTTTCCTTGTTTTAAGCAACGAAAGTGCCATGTAACCATGGCGCATCATGGACCCTTCTACATGGAGCCTTTACTTGATGAGTGACTTCGAAATAAACCAAATCTATAAAAAAAAAAGCAATATACATGTTAAAAGGAGTTTTATGATACCCATATTAGCTACTTATATTTTGGGTCCAAAATAGTTTGAAAATACTAAGGGAAAAAGGGTAAAACTAAGATTTTATCAAAGAATCAAGTTTCCCATACCTCAAGGGTCCTAACTATGAAAACCCATCAAAAAAAAATTTGAAATCAAGGATGAAATCATCGAAAAACTATTTTTTTCTTTATCAGGTGAAACCCCAAAATCCAAGTTGAAATCATAATTTTAAAGTTATTTTGAAGATGAAATCAATGGAAAATTATAAAAAAATGACTTTAGAGTTTACCCAAATAAGATTGATGAAAATTTTCTTTGAAATCGCCAAGAACCGAGCTCCCAAAGTGTAAAACTGGTGAAAATGGGGTATTGGATGAGAAAGGAAATTAAATTTTGTCCATGTATAATTTGTTCTTCACGAATGTGGTCCCTCAGCCGTAAAAACAAAGACCAACCCGATTTGAGTCCCACGAATGTGGTCAAACCATCACATTCACGATGAAAACTGACTCAGACATCCCTTTGCGAATGCAGTCACTACCTCGTGTTCTCGATGAACGAAAAGGTGACCCTTTGCAATGCAGTCCCATTATTACATTTGTGATGTACAATATTTTCCTTTTTTATGAACATAGCTAGGGTCCCATGAATGCAAAGAAAGATTCATGAGGCATAAGATATCAACAAAACTAGAAGTGCACAGGTTTAGAAATGTCTGTGAATGGACCCTCGAGATTTATTTGGGGCCCCACAGAAATAATCTAAATATGTTACTTAGATAATTTCAATGTTTTGGATTCAATAGAACCATTAGATTCATGTAAATAGATTGTTTTCAACAAGTTCACCCCTGAGACCTCTTTAGGCTAAATTTAGCTATTTTCTCATCTAATAGGTCAAAACTAAATATAAATATTTGAAACCCAAATCGATTATGTTAATAACCCAATATCAATATTGCAGATCTAATGGAACTAATAGAATCACCATCCGATGCTCGGATCAAAAAAATGTTAACCAAAGTCAAACTATTCATTTATAAGGCTACTTAAAACCTCAAACTCACTCAAATCACTCCTGAATTATTTGGGGACCATGCCAACTATCTCCACAACTCATAAATAGTATATAGCAACTACAAGGAAGGGTAAAATGGACAAAATAGAGAAAAAGTTGTAAATCACAACAAGTGTTATTACAATAGACTAGGAAGTTGAGGTCCATGCATGTTGATTCTGTGAAAGTTCAGTGGAGACATCACCCAATTGAGGAAGAAAAATGGGATGTTGAGTCAGATATGTGGAGTAGATACCCCCAGTTTTTTACCAATTCCGGTACTTTCTTTGCTATTTTATTCGAGTACAAACATATGTTTTAGTGGTGGATAATGTAACAATCCTCATTGTGATTTTTAGCTTTTTTGTGTTTTGGAAATTTTGACCTTCCTTTAGATTCTTTATATTATATATGAGTTATAGGGATGGTTTCCATGGTCCTCAAAGTGTTCGGGAGTGATTTAAGTGAATTTGAGGTTTTGAGTAGTCTTGAAATTGATTAGTTTGACTTTGGTCATCATTTTACGACCCGAGGGCTTGTGATTCTATCAGTTTCATAAGATCCAAAATGTTATTTTTTAGTTAGTATCATGGTTGGATCAGGTTTCTAGTCTTTATTTAAAGTTTTGAGCTTTTAGATGAGAAACTAATTAAATTTAGCCTAAATGGGTCTCGAGATTTAACTTGTTGATAACAAGCTCTTTTGATAAATTCGATGGTTCTATTGAGTCTAGAACATCAAAATTAACTTAGTAGTATTATTATTTTATTCCTGTGGGGCCTCAAATAATCCCGAGCGTCTATTTGGAGGATTTTTGGATCACTTCCTTAGTTTGTTTTCCGATATCTGGTACAACATTAGGCCCTTCTTCATGAACGTTTAGCCACATGTCATGATTGTAGGCCTTGATCATAGTACTCATTGTGATCGTGAGGTGGGTCAACAGGATTGCAAAGAGTTAGCTTGTGGAACGGGTCGTATTGCCCATCGCAGTAGCGAAGCCCATATCCAGCCATCGTGATGACCAATTTAATGTCGGTAAAACTTTAACCCTCACGATTACATGAAGGGTTCCATTATTGTGAGACATTATTAAACTGAATAGTACAAATTCTCTATTTTGGTGATTGTAGACCATCTTCACCATTTTTGAGCTAGGAGGTTTTAAAATATTTTAATGGGGGTTTTATCAACTTGGATTTGGGTAAGTTTCTAAAACTATTGTTGATCATTTCTCTTTTATTAAATATTGTTTTTAACTTCAAAACTTGGATGTGAAACTTGGAATTTTGGGGTTTCACCCGGTAAAGTGAGAAAATGGATTTTCTTTGATTTCAAGCTATTTCAAATATTTTTTTGATGGGCATTCATATTTAGAACCCTTAGAGTATGGGAAAAATTATTATTTAATAAAAATCTAGTTTTTCCCTTTTTCCTTTGTGGAAAATTTTTGAACTATATTTGGACCCGAAATAAAAGTGGCTAATATGAGTATCATTATACTCCTCTTGACATGTAGATACTATTTTTTGATAGATTGTGTACAATATGAGACCGCGCAAAAATGAAAGCTCCTTATTGAAGGGTCCAGGCTTGTGTTTCAGCTTTTCAAAGTAGGTTATGACTTAACATTCTTCAGATGAGGCTAGGTAGTTAATCATTCATGTAAGTATGCTAAGGGTTGGGGATTTTATTGTGAGATTCAAATTTTTAGATTATTATTTTATTGTGTTGCCCGTGTGGGGGATTATATGAATATTATAATTGACTTGAGAGATTATTATTATTGTGATGCATGTGTGGGGGTTGGTATTGGACTTGTTTGAGCATTATTTGTTTTATTATTATTGGGATGCCCGAGTGGGGGTTTGAATTGATATTATTGATGTCATACATAACTCTTTACTACTATGGTACCAGTGATGACTTATATCATGATCTATTGAGATTGGAGCTCATTTATACCATTATTTAGTTGATCATTACATGATATTGTTTTGGTTATGAGCATGCATCCTTATTTCATTCATCCATATTCATGAAATTGGTACCATTATAAAACACTGATTTTTAAAATAAATGAAACACTTTATAATATATCTTGATCGAGGGATGTATCAGTAAGGTTGATTGAGATATGAGATTGTGATAGCATATAGGTTGCGAACCCCCCATGAGCCCTGTCCTGGAATCTTATGCTAGGAATTTGTATACAAGGTGATATTGAGACATTCCATCCTTATCATACCATTGCATTTCTCTTATGTTGCTTGCTAGTTGGTTATAAGTTGGCGAATTACCGACTTTTTGTTGCTTAAGCTTGAATTATCATCTAGTTTCCTTTGATTCAAAGTGTATCTCATGTTAAATTGCTCATTTGTATAGGTAATCGATGAATCCGGGGTCAAGCTAACCATACAAGGCAAATGGAGTGCAAAAGTGAAGTAAAGGAGCTTAAAATAATGCATAGAAGAATTGCACAGGTAAAAAGATGTGCACGCAGGTAAGAAAGTAGATGAAAAATAGTGAATGAGAAAAAATAAGTTTCTTGTCTATGATGGTGACCTACGCACGCAGGTGCCTACCTGCACTGGAATCAGTGACCCGGGTTGTGGCATTTTTTAATTTGCTGGAACGTAATTTTTTAGCTTTAAAAGGGATTTGTCAGATCTGAAACTCCATCTTTGTAATTTTTGAGCTTTAGAAACCCTAAGTGTGAAATTGGTTACTTTCTTGTGCTTCCCATTAGATTTGGATTCCATTTCTTGTGATTATCTTGGATTTGATGGAAGAATGGAATGAGAATTTTGGTATATTTCCTCTTTCTCTCGCTATGAGTAGCTAATTTATTAACTTGGGGTTATGCTTTAATTAATAGTGATAATTGTTTGGGTGTTGTTTATTTGTCTTCCTAATTAGTTAATTGCTATGGTTTTTACTTCTACTCCATGTTCTTAATCTATAATTAGAGGTTGCAAACTCTAGTTACACTAGAACCCTTATCATCCTTGACAAAGCGAATCAGAGTAAGGAGTAGTAGTTAACAATAACTTGATAATTATCATTTAATGGTGTCTCTTAGACAAAAGGATGCTAATTAACATATTATATTGGTTATATAGCCACACTTGTGAGGTGTTCGAAAGAACCCACTTGTGATATTTTGGTGTTTGATTGAAACATTGATACTAAAGACCTATAATCTAGCCTACCCATAGCTATTGATTAAATTTAGGCAAATACTCAACTACCCACAAATGTACTCACTCTTTAGATAGCATAACTCCAAACCCTTCTCATATTTGATTACAACTCTATATAGCTCAAACTTTGCATCTCAAACTACTATTAATATTGTTGATTACGAATTGTTGAATACAAACCCCTATTTACTTTTTGAATTATTTTCATAGCATTACAAGCAAGCATTGGTTACTTTTAACACTTAGGGGTGAAGCTATCATATTCATTCCTCGTGGATTCAACCCCAACTCTAAGTTGGGTGATTATATTGACAACATCTTCTTGTACTATTAAGGTATAATTTGAGCGTTAATTGGAGGATCATGAGAAGAGAAGGTTCAAGGTGAATGGTCAAAGGTTAAGACATTTTTATGTGGGTGGACCCGGAGAGGCAAAGGTTAAGGCACTACGTTTCAAGGATACTTGTTGATGTGGAACAACATTGTGCCACGATAATAACCAAGGAGCTTCTTGGTAGGCAAGCCAGTGTTACCCTTTGTCATTTTACATGTGTTTGAGTACTAATTTTAAGATATATTGGTGAGTACAAGTGAAAAATTCTATGTATGAGACCTTACACACTATTTTGACCAAATACGGGTACCTACTAGCATACATGCCCACATGCCCACATACCCAAGCGTGTAAGGGCGCAGGTGTCTAGCAGACTACAAGAAAGAGACTGTTTTGGGCGAGTAGGTCACCTGCAGGCACAGGTTGGGTACCTGCATGCGTAGGTCGGTAGTGCAGTTGACCCATATTAACAAAAATAACTCCTAGCTCACTGGTTTAGCAACCAGCCTCTACCTATATGCGCAGACCACCATCTACATGCGCAGGTTGGTGCGTAGGTGGGCCTCTAGTCAAGGTAAGTTTGCTTTGAATTTTTGTGGGCCCACCCAACTCGATAAGCCCAATAACCTTTTAAAATTCTATTTTTACCTTATACACAAATAAATTTATCACCAACGACACACTATTCTCAACATCACCCGATTTTCTCCTCCTCAACCTTACCCAATTTTCTCTTTCTTTTCCCTTTACCCAATTTTTTCAACCCTCTTCATAAGAACACGCACACAACATCAATTGCAACTCCGGAGACCTCTATCTCACCATTCTCTTGCCATTCCTTTGAATTTCTACTTGAGTTGGTAAGCTCTTTTTAAATTTTTTCTACATTTACTTGTGTTTGCATGGTGAATCATCTCATATGCTAAATTATTTTTTATTGATTGGTTAATTTGGGATGTGTATGGCATAAACTAGTTGTTTTTATGGATTGTTTGGAATGGGTGGCATATTGATCATAAAAACTGAGGAATTTTTGAGTACCCTATTTCATGCCCACCATGTCTTTGATAAAATTCCCACGTGAAACTTTCACTTTGTTTTCTCTTTGTTGATAACCTAATGGATCATATGGAGGGTTCTTGTGCATATATGAAGTCAATTCCATCAAGAAAAGGTTATTTAGGTTTATTTGGAGTTGAATGGGGTGAATTGGAGTGTTCTTAAGTACCATCTTTATTATCTAAAATGTTTTTTATATGAAGCACGCCATGTGTTCGATAAAATTCTTATGAGTAATTCTTGGCATTATATTTACTTGTCATTGATTTATTTGATTTTGGAGCATAGTTTTGGCATTGCTTTAGTGATGATGTGAGTCAAAATACCTTCTAAGGAATGTGAAATGGTGGTTCAAATTGGTGGTGTGTTTTTAACAGAATTGGTTGACCCTGACATATTTTGAATTAATTTGTATGCATTTAACTCGTAGGTGAAGTCTGAGTAGCCCCATTGATAACAATGCATGATCGCTTGATGATAATTTGGCTGACATCATTCTTAAGGGTAAATTGTTATTTTTGTTAGTCGAATGGTCATGGACTAATTTTGTGCTACAATGCTAAGTGTGTGGAGTGTATTCATATTAAACATAGTGGTGTAAAGTTTATGTGTGTGTTCTATTAGCTTGTTAGGCAGTATTTGGGATTTGACGTACTTGAAACTTGTTGTGTGTCGATGATACTACTACATGAAAGTGGTAAAATACCCTTAAAACTCATGTCACATACTCATGGAATACAAACTTTGTATCGAACCCCTAAAAACCTGAATATTGAGTCAAAAAGGGGTTTTCTTTCCCTTGGTCGAACCTGCCCAGGCCAACACCAGCCGTCTGTGTGCGAACCTGGAGACCTGCATGCGCAGATCACTAGTGCAGATCCCAGGTAGTCCACCTACTACAGGCTGCCTTAATTCCCGAAGCTTTCTGAGGTATCTGGTACATCTTTGGGAGAGCTACCTAGTCTCGAAGGCACGAGTACCCCTCCTGTGACTTCACTTTTGTCATATGCTCCCCAGACTTCTAGTGGTTCTACTCCAGTTATTGATACATCTCTTGCACCACCTCCCTCGAGCACTGCATCGCTTACTCAGCCTTCACAGTCTTCTATAGTTATGTTTGATAAGGTCACATCCATGACCCTAGAAAATAATAGTACTCTAGCTCGGTTGGTTATCGATATCCCACAGTTTATCCAGATAGTCATTGATAGGAGTCTTGAGCTTCTTTATTCTCAAATGTAAGACTATGAGTGGCGATTGGCTGTGGTTGAGGCGAGAGGGGAGAGTGAGGTAGTTACGAATCTCAGGGCTAATCTTAATAGCCTTCACTCAGAGTTCAAGATGATACATCCCTCTTTCACCCTAGATGATGCTCAAATAAGTTTCCCTCAGGTTACTACTAGCCCAGTTATACCATTTATTGATTTGTTCAGGAGTACCTCCGTGGGGGATAAGGAAGGGATTGACTTTGGTGTAGGGCTTACCAAGGCCCAACAGATTAGACTTTCTACATAGTTACTAGTAGATGATCAGTATGCCAAGTTAGTGGGTGGTAGTTCCAATTCATAGCCTGTAGGAGCTCAGCATGATAGTTTGATTGTAGTTACAGGAGCCCAATCTGAGGAGTCTCCTCGTGTTTCAGTTGATGAGCACTTATAGACCACCCATGATGTAGTTCGACATGTATAGCGAATTTTAGGGATTCCTTACCTCTCTCTCCTATCATTCTCTATTATTGTCTTGGGAATAATGCAATGTTATTTAGTTGGGGGTAGGACATTCTATTTTATTCGTGGTCTTTAATATTATTTTTTTGATACATTGTCTTGATGTTATTTTTGATTCATATATTGCCCTTTCGATCCCATTTTGTGACATTTTTGATAATGCACTTGTCGAACTTATATTTGGATGGATATGCTTTTAGCCCTTATCGGGACGATGTTATACGTGTGTTATCCTTCGATACCTATATGTGTTATTCTCTTGTTCATTATTGTTTTGGGTGATGTCTATGTTGGAATTTCGCATCGTTCTATTTTCCTTGTGTATATACGCATCAAATAAACTCCAAGGGTTTTCTTCATAACTCTATTCTTTTCTAAGGAGCATTTCTTTGTGTTATTTGGTTTTCTTTATCAAATCAAGTGGTATTACCCCATGATAGAAGGATTGGGTGACATTCTTTAGGTAAATACCCATTGTTTTAAGTTAGAGTCAAGTGGTAGTTGTCAAAGTTCTAAAGGTACCCTCCAAAAATTGGTCATTGGCCAGCAAAATGATTTGTCAAGAGCAAAATAGTTTTTGAAAATGATTTTAGCAAAAGGAAAATGGTTTTTGAACAAAAGAGAGAAAGAAGTTTCAAGCTTTCTCTTGAGTTGCGACTTTAAATTCAATTTTTAGCTCTTTCTTCACAAAAGAAAAGTTCCTGATTCGGATTAGTTTGTCATGTTCAATTGCTAAAATTGTTTGGAAGACTAGCTTCTTATTTTTAGAGTGTGGTGCATTGTAAGGTGAGGTTTTCAATAAATTCTTATGCATGCTTGTAGTCTAGAACTTGAACCAAGTGTATTCAAGCAAAATCCTAGGCCACGCTTGGTTTGGAGGATGAATCGAGGCCCTCTTTGAATTGTCACATGACCCAAAATCCCACCTTAACATTGTTCCATAGTCAACACATTTGAACCTCTTCCCATTGTCCTTTTCTTAGTGATGAACATACTATGACATCATGACCCATTTTAATAACCCCACTTTTGGCACCCAACCTACTTGAATGCGTCGCCTTATTCTAATGTAGGCCGGTGTAGGTAAAGGCCTAAGTTTGGGGAAGGAGATTTGCAATATCATTTATGAGAGGTGTATGCTTGGTTATCTCATCAAATGTATCATAAAATAAGAGATGAACTTGAAAATGAAAGCAAAGAACCTAGCCCATAGAAAAGGATTTGAAATAGTGGAAAACATGAGAAAAGGGGGGCATGAATGGCTAATGAGTAGAAAATATCTCGAAAGAACCAAAGAAGTAAATGAAGAGGAAGGCTCATAAGTGTGATTAGCAAAAGTATGAAAGAGATTTAGGGAAACAAAATAAAAGAAAAGTGGGTGAATAAGATAGAGAACTAGAAAGAATCAGGCCTAAGAAGTGTTAAAACGATTGTGTTTAGAGAGGGTTTTGAGTCACTTGATCCATAAATCCCTTCCTTCATACTAACCTTCATTAATTCCCGCAAGTCCTTTATGATTTCAAACCTTGTAGGTCTACATTAGTGGCAAATGACACAAAGGGCAAGCCTATGGTTCTACTTGTTGTACTTAAATTTCTTTTTGGGAGTGAGTAAAAATTCTTTCTATCTCTATGCTCCTTGTAAATTGTATTTTTCTATGTTAGTGAAGAAAACTCTTGCATGTGAGTGGAATCTACACTTTGAAGTGGAGAGTGATGTCTTACTTTCAATTAGGGTAAATGAGCAAGATAAGCAGCAAAGTGAAATTGAAGCAATTTTTGAAAGTCTTGTTTCAAGCTTTGAGAAGCATCTTGATTTGAAAATTTTACTTTTTGATATCCTATACCTTTTCAACAAAAAGATTTGTATCTTGAAAGAAGACGTGTTCATTTCCTGTTATCCATAACTTGTTTAGAGAATCGATCGGACTTTGCGGTTTTGGTTGTTTAGCGTAGTAGGTTGTGTTTGTGTTGGAGTCATGAATACCATTATTATTGGAAGATTCGTTGATTTCTTGAGGACAAGCAATAGTTCAAGTTTAGGGGGCTGATAAGTTGGCAATTTACCAACTTTTTAGTCGCTTAAGCTTGAATTATCTTCTAGTTTCCTTTGATTTGAAGTGTATCTCATGTTAAATTGCTCTTTTGTGCAGGTAATTGATAAATTTGGGGTCGATCTAACAATACGAGTCAAATGGAGTGAAAAGGTGAAGTAAAGGAGCTAAAAATAATGCATGGAAAGAATAAAGCTCATCTGCTTGCGTATCTCTTCACCTGCGTGTGTTGGAAGCAGAGAACTTGAAGAAACAAGTTGTTGGTTCACATTTGTGACCTGTGCACGCAGGTACCCACCTATGCTGGCATATGTGCCAGCAGGTGACCAGTGCAGTGGCATTTTTAAAATTTGCTGGAACACAATTTTTTAGCTTTAAAAGGGATTTTTTAGTTCTGAAACTCCATCTTTGTAATTTTTGAGCTTTTGAAACATTGAGTTGAAAACCTAAGTGTGAAATTGGTTACTTTCTTGTGCTTCCCATTAAATTTGGATTCCAGTTCTTGTGATTATCATGGATTTGATGGAAGAGTGGAATGAAATTTTTTGTATATTTCCTCTTTCTCTCTCTATGAGTAGCTAATTTCTTAACTTGGGTATATGCTTGGATGAGAAGTGGTAATTGTTTTTTTTTGTTTTTTTTTTCTTCCTAATTAGTTAATTGCTATGGGTTTTACTACTAATCCATGTTCTTATCATATAATTAGAGGTTGCAAACTCTAGTTACACTAGAACCCTTATCATCCTTAACAAAGGAGATAAGGGTGAGGAGTAGTAGTTAACAATAACTTGATAAAAATCATTTAATAGTATCTCTTATACATAAGGATGCTAATTAAGGTATTAGATTGGTTATATAGCCACACGCATGAGGTTCTCGAACAAACCTACTTGTGATATTTTGGTGTTTGATTGAAAGATTGGCACCAAAGACCTATAATCTAGCCTACTCATAGCTATTTATTGAATTTAGTCAAGTACTCAAATAACAACATATGTACTCACTCTCAGGATATCATAACCCTAAG
This sequence comes from Capsicum rhomboideum, assembly GCA_031232105.1. Taxonomy (NCBI): domain Eukaryota; kingdom Viridiplantae; phylum Streptophyta; class Magnoliopsida; order Solanales; family Solanaceae; genus Capsicum; species Capsicum rhomboideum. The sequence continues at coordinate 64,461,103 of CP124718.1, forward strand.
CCCTTCTCACATTTTATTACAACTCTCTATAGCTCAAACTCTACATCTCAAACTACGATTAATATTGTTGATTACGAATTGTTGAACACAAACCCCTAATTTTCTTTTTTACATTATTTTCATAGTATTACGAGCAAGCATTAGTTGCTTTTAACACTTAGAGGTGAATCTATCATATTCCTTCCTCGTGGATTTAACCACAACTCTAAGTTAGGTAATTATATTAACAACGTACACTTATACTCTTAAGGTATAATTTGAGCATTATCAGTGTCTAATTTAGCCTTCCTTTTATATATATTCATGTGTAGGTATTCTTATATTGTCATTATACTTGTAGTATTTATACTTTTAGGAGATACGACTTGATCCATTGTTGGGAACTTTTCTGTATGCAGGTGGAAGCATGCTCATAGAATCCTTTATTTATTTTGTTTTCTACTTTGCTTGGTCGGCCTATGATACCTACTTTGTACAAGTAAACCATACTCACTCCTACTTTCTGTACCCTTTCAGTGTAGATGCTAGTTCGAGTATAACCCTCGGAGCTTGAGGTCGTGCTGAGTTAAGGCTGTCTCTGAGTACTGGTGAGCTCCTCATTTGAAACATGATTCCAAACTTCATCATATCTTTATCTTGCCTTTATTTTACAGTTATGTATTTCCATATTCTATGTCCACTAGTAGTGCTCTTTACTTATGACACTAGATTTTGGAATTTGAATTGTATTTATTTTAGTTTCAAAGTTTGCTTATACATATCTGACATTAATGAAAAGTCTCATAGTTGGATGTTATTTATCTTCTTTCTGCATTTCTATCTCTTTTTGGTGTTGGGCTGACCTACCAATGTTGGGATAGGGTAGGTGCCATCATGACCCCAACATTTGGGTAGTGACACATAGTCATAAGATCTTTGGGCAATATAAAATGACTATCTATTTTAAACAATTTATAAAGATAAAGTATGAAAATCATGCTAGATTGTCTGTGTCTGAAAGTCTCTACCAATCATAGATGAGTTTCTGGAACAAGACCCCAAATAATTCTAAATAAAACCGAAACTAAACAAATGACTAAAAGGAAGAACTGAAACTGCAAGTTGTCCCCGGATAATGAGGACTCACCAAGTCTGTTGGGTGATAGGCTGTGATGCGAATCTAACTGTGAGTCTGGGAAAGGGCACTTGAATCTATATCATAATAGGATATAGCGCAAGTAAAAGGTATGCGGTCAGTACTACTAAATATACTAAGTATGTGAGATCATGCTATTAATTTAAATTATGAAATCACAATGTTATGTAAATATGACTGAAGGTAGTGAAAGCATGTGAGAATGCATAAGTCAAAACTATAATACGTAAATCAATTTTTGTAATGAGAGATGAAACATTTATGAACTAAAAATATTTGAAATCATGATAATTAATATAAGTAAAAGATGATACTAGGGAGTTTCTTAAACTGACATAAACTATGTGAGCAACATGGAGTCCAATGTATAACCCCAGTTGGAAGGGGTCCCTTTAACTTGTGATAACAGTCAATTACACCCGTAAAAAGATGTATGCAGTCATAAGGAATATATTTATGCAACTATAGAGTTAGGTTCGATCCCTCGAGGAATAATGTGACTAGCAATTGAGAAAAGAAGGAATAAGAGAAACTCACTTTAATCCAAACAATTGATACAAGTGTTTTTGGGGGGGTTTCAATATAAAATTAAAATAAGGATAGAAACGATATTAATATGAACAAATTGATCAATGTTTTTCACAAACGAGGGAAAACAAAAAGATCGATAATGGGGAATCAATTCTATTAACGATCCATTGTATTTAAACCAAGTACTCATATTAAATCATGGATTTAGCAATTTAGCCTTGGATTCAAAATTACCCGCTAATGTATCTCGACCATTGAGGTTTTAGTCCTCACTTATTCTATCGAACCAAGCTAAGAAACATTAATCACAAAACAAATTTTAGGTTACACTAGGGTTTTACTATCTCTAGCTCAAATCCATTAGATGATGTTTAAAGCCTTAAATTGTATTAAATTAACCTTTCATAATCTCAATTAAAACTTCCAAGCTTAATCAAAGTAAATGGGTGAGTCCTCGGGTTAGATACTCCCTTCAAAAAATAATAAAGCATAAGATTAATTTAGATAAACACACACCTATTTCACAAACTAATTAGATTTCTATTAACACAAAAGCATGAGATATAATTAAAACCCAAATATTGTTATGTTTCCAACTCAATATTCAAAACAAAAAATAAAAATTATACCCAAATATAGTCCCTACAAAGCAAGGAAATGAAGAAAGTATTAAGAATTTGTCACTACAAATCTTCCAAATCCTTGCTCCAAGGGTGTTTGTTGAAGAAACCTAGTCTACATGCTTGAGAAAAGAGCCAAACATATTCTCGGAATAGCTGGGGATCGAGTTTTGTATGTTTGGGATTGAAATTGTGATGTTCCAGATCTACTCCTAACACCTGGTAGTTTTCTTCATCGTTATTGAAGGACTGGACAATCTTGATCGCGATACTTTGACTTTCAATTGACTGGGATCGTAGTATTTGACCTCGCGGTTGATACATCTAAACTACAACACCCTTTTAAAAGAGTGAAATCGGTCGTTGTCAAATATAGAACCCAACTAAGGTTGGGTCGAATCCCATAGGGAATAAGGTGTTAAACAAATGTTATGTAGCTTCAATGAGGATTAGCCAACATTTTTTGTGAAATGGGGGTGGGTTTTGGGTTAATAGTAGTGAACAAATTTCAGTTTCAGTAACCAATGGTAGTTTTGCAACAGTTAATTCAATAGAGAAAGACAAACAAGGAGTGTGTTCACCTAGGTTTCCAATCCCTCGGGTCATGAGTGAATTATGAAATTGTGTTAAGATGAGTGATTATCAGACAATCGATTCTTTAATTTATCTAGATGTTTTTCAAGCAATTAGATAAGTTTACACTCTAATTTTTTTGAACTTAAAATTCCAAATATATGATTCGAGTTCATCCTCAAGTGATTAACCTTGTTAAAGAGTTAATCATTAGTTTGGATGTTAGCAATTCAAAAGTCTTGTTATGAATTCCTTATCATTACAATTAAAATCTTTACTCAAGCAATTTAACATAAGACTTTTTCCCAATGTTGCAACCATCAAGAATGAATTAAAATCGAAGGGATTCATAATACAATCACCCAAATAACACAATCTCAACACCCATGAACCCTAATGGTGATTTTCAACCATGGATTTCACAACCATAGTTGTGGGGGTTTTAGCCACTCATGATAGAGAACAAGATAAAGAAGATTATTTTCATAAGATAAAGCGAAAACCTTACAATAAAATAATAACAAATCTTTATCCTCGATATTCAAAACCCAAAGACAGTAATTCAAAATGTTTATCCATAGAAAGTATTCATAAAAATATCCAAGTATGACTCACCATTCTAAACCCTAAACAGGGTATTTATAGGCTCCAAATAAAACAAAGTTTAAAATTCAAAATCTAGTCTGCCGCATCAAAGCGAATGGTAAGTGCGATGGCGCATCAGAGGGGTGATGGTCCATCATTAGAGACATCGACAAAATATCCAAAATAGTGTAGTCTGCTTAAGTCTTAGAGGAACGAGTGACAGCCTGCCGCAGGCCCGATGGTTCGTCACTTGAGCCTTTGCTAGATTCCCTTTTTGGGTTGTATTCTAGTTAGCCTATGGTAGTAGTGATAATGGTTCCTCAAGGCCTTGGCTACCCATTATGGAATCTGTTACCAATCTTCATTGAAGAGCACGTTCTGGTCAAGGATTTATGGAAAGAGCGGCGGTCCGCCATGCTCTTGATGGCTCGTCAATAATACTGTCAAATCCTCTTTTTCAGCTGATTCTTCTATCTTTTAAGGGATTCGACTTATTACCTGAAAATGAACATAAACCACATTAAAAATACCACATGTTACTTGAAAACTCCAACTTAACCTTAGTTAAAGACGCTAAATGTGTCGTCATATGCCGGCACATCATCACCCTTAACTTAGAATGATTGCTTGTGTCACGCCTCAAATCCCATTCGGGACGGACTGGCACCCAAAGCCGTTGAGGCCCGAGATAACCAATCTTTTCTCATGTACATTTATATGCATGTCTCTATATGAATATCATTATATCTCATGCAATTATGCGGAAGTCATGGAAACATATACTATATATGAAACTTGGCCGTTAGGGCATGCATCTCTTACATTTGTCTTTCCACATCCGTCTACAAAGCCTCTACAGATATATATACATAACCAACCTATAGTAGGGATATGTCCCTGCTTTATACAATATTTACAATGCCAAAACCAATGTACACATGAACTCGGAAAGCCCCAAACCAACTGGAGCTTACCAATGACTGGCAAATAATACGCAACCTACTGTGGAGGTCTACTAGCACTTGTGCCTACAGCAAGTAAGGTAAGTCCCCCAAGGGGGTTAGGCCGAAGAATGTACTTAGTATGTAAGGCTATAAGAAACTGTATCACACATAAAAACTTCAATGGAATCAAATATAAGAGGATAGGCAATATGAATAAATCGTCTTTCTATATGTGTTAGAACCATGTACATTACATTCATTACTTTATTTTACTTTACTTTAAACAGATTACCATCTGATAAGTGGTAAAGAGGATAACCCATGCTAGGTCCTTCCACCCCAGGGATACGGTCCTCATATACACTTGGGATCGACCCATACTAGGATTTTCTGTCGTCCCTAGGATACCACCCATAATGTTGGGATTGACCCATGCTAGGTAATTTAACCCCTGGGATACTACTATGATATTGGGATCGACCCATGCTAGGTAATTTAACCCCTGGGATACCACCCATGATATTGGGATTGACCCATGCTAGGTGTTGCTTCCACCCCTAGGATACCACCCAAGAATACTCATCAATTATACATTACTTATTTCTTTCATTATAAGAGTAATACATTCGTTCATTTCTTTACGTCTATGAGATTGATACGTTGGTAGTCATAGCATTATTGGAACTTTCGAACATAACATTATTGGAACTTTGAAATGTAATATTATGGGAACTTTGGAACCATGTCCACAATTATGTGACATATGAATAATAGTTGGTCAATGAATAAGGTACATGTGCACAACAATATATATGACAACTTGAAATAAGATACCTTGGAACAATTCACAATGAGATGAGTACAATTATAATGTAACCACTATGTGCTGCAGAAGGATACGAAAAGAGTAACCGTACATACCTTATCTTCCCAATCTGAATAGACAATCCTATACGTGAATACAATAGTCCATCTCCTTCCTTATGTTTCACTCTGCAACACAAGTACATAACGGAACTTACGTTAACAACCAACTTCCTTACAAGTGCACAAGACGACAATGAGTTACATGTTTGCCTTATAATGTCGTTTGCCCCTATACAATGTCATTCACGGCATTTTCATACCAAAAATACCACAACATGTCATACATTTACCAATGCATTACAAAACAATAGCATTCCACACCAAGTTCATCCTTTACGCTTCCTAATTAATACGGCGTCACAATTATTCCATCAAGTTACCACAATACACTTCATAACAATATATCCACAATAATCCCACAATTTGTACTTATAGATAAATAACAAGTTAAGGAACATAAGCACACCATCCACGTTGATATTTCTTCCATACCATGCACTTTCATCTAAACCTCAAGTCCTTTTTCAAGTTTAAATCACAAGGATGCACATCTTTTAGTAAAAAACAAAAGTGCACTATTCAACACTTTGCCAACATAACCACCATGATATACATAATCTCCCATGCATATAATATATTAAATCATAAGGATAAACACTTACCCAAGCATTCAAAGTTATGATCTTCCCCAAACAAGTGTAGTTGCCTTAGGGTTATTAGGGTTTGAGTTGAGAGAAATGTTGTAGAAATTTCTAGATTGGCATGTGTGTTTGTGGGAATAAAATCTGATTTTTGTGCCCTTTATATAGTCCCTTGAAGTTATCCTTAGCCACTTTGATCAATCATTGATTAGTCAAAGAAAGAATGGGTCATTTTGCCATTTTGGGCCATGTCTTTTGTTCCAATGTGGGCATTAAATTGAGCCCAATAACACATATCAACTTAGCCCACCTAATTCAATGCATGATCCACTATATATCTCATGTTTAAATAATTTTATAAATTTCACGACAATATTCACTCACGAACTTCATGTTCGTAGCCTCAATTTCAAAAATAAGATATTCTAGCCACCCATGGCTTAATTGAACATAATTTGATAAAATACTTGTGATGAAGAATTAACTCCAACTTGGATGCCAAACTCTCTCAAGAGTAGCCTTACTATGATGGGATAATGTTACCATAACCCAAGAGTCCTCGTTATAGACTTATAATCGTGGAAGAAATTAGGCAAAAAGCACCCTGGCACTCCCCCGGGCGCCCTAAAGACTTGGAATAAAATTCCAACATTTGAAAGGTGTGCAGGGGAGGCCTGGAACTCCCCTGGGCATGCCCCCTTTCTACCTGTGCCACAAAAATTTCAGGCCAAAGAGGCCTGGTACGCCACCTTCAGCGCCCCACACTTAATTTTTGATTTTGACTTTTCTTTGCGGATTTGGTTGGATCTTTCAAGTTACAACCTTTTGCTTGACTCTTATACTTAAGATACTTTGCTTGGATGTCCATTAAACCTTACTTTTCACCCCACAAATGCTACACAAAGTCACAAACACCTCCTACATTTACTAGCACAATATCAATTGTTCCATCAATAACAATACAAGATACGTACTTATTACTCTCGAACCTAGGGTAAACATGGTTCAAGGTTGTAAAGTAAGGTCAAAAAGGTACGGGGTGTTACAATCTCCCCCCTTTATAAACATTCATCCTCGAATGTTAACAACATCGTCTCACGTACTACACATGCATCTTTACGTTCACCTATATACATATACACATAATGCTTATAGATACTTCTTTATTATTTCTTCTCTTTCGCACTTTGAACGTTTTCATCCGTGTAAAACAAATTATGGTATTTAGATTTCATCAGTCCTTCAGCTTCCTATGTGATCTCTTCTACTTACTGATTTCTCTAAAGTACCTTTACGGAAGCTACGTCTTTACTCCTTAACTTTTTCATTTGTCGATCTAGAGTAGCACTAGGTATCTCTTCCTAAGTGAGATCCTACGTAATGGAGTAATAGGAGATGGATCTCTTATGCACTTCCAAAGTATCAAAACGTGAAATACTAGATGAACTGTGGAGAGTTCTTGGGGTAGTTTTAATTCATACACAACTTACCCAATTCTCCTTACAATTTCATATGGACCTATATAGCGTGGACTCAACTTTCCTTTATTCCAAATCTCATTACCCCTTTCATCGATGACACCCTCAAGAATACCCAATCACCTATAGCAAATTCAAGCCCTTTTTTTCTAACATCAGTACATGACTTGTGTCGACTTTGGGCCGTTTGTAACCACTGTTGACCTTAACTTTCTCCATAGCATGATGAAAAAGATGAAAGTAGTTTCATCTGTGTCAAACTATCCCATTAGTGATCCATCCTTTCTCCCATATAACGCTCCATAAAGTGCATTTTTGATACTTTAACGATAGCTATTATTGTAAGAAAATTCAATAAGAAGTAGGTGGTCATCCCAACTACCTTTAAAGTCTAATGTACACACTCGTAGCATATCTTCAAGTGTTTGGATAGTAGGTTCTGCTTGTCCATCTGTCTTAGGGTGAAAAGTCATACTCTATTTCACTTGAGTACCCAAGCTCTCCTGAAAAGATTTACCCTATCAGATATAATGGAGATTGGAATCCCATGTAATCGCACTATCTCTTTAACTTACAACCTTGCATAATCTTCAGCTGTATAGGTGGTCCTGACTGGTAGGAAATTCGCTGACTTGGTAAGCCTGTCAACTATTACCCATATGGAATCAACTTTCCGCAGTGTACAAGGCAAACTTGTGATAAAATCCATGTTAATCATGTCCCATTTCCAAAGTGGAAGAGTGATACATTGCATATAACCTCCGGGTTTCTGATGCTCTACATTTACTTGTTGACACTTTGGACACTGAGCTACAAATTTTGCAATGTTCTTTTCATGTTACTCCACCAATACATTTCTTTCAAATCATGATACATTTTGGTGGTTTACGGATGAATTTCATAAATTGAGTATTATAGTACTCCCTCTTGCATAAGATCAATTGCATTTTTCAGTCCATGTTGTACATTCTCTTTCAGTTGCAACAATATAAAATCCATATACTATTTCTTCTTTACCTCAGCTACATAGGAAGACTCGGCCGCATTTTACACTATAATTCTTTCATCTGGAGTGCAAAAAGACGAACCCCTAAGCTGTCTAATTGACATAGGTCCTTAATAGTACCTTTCCTTTTCGTAAGTGGACTATCCATCAATGCTTCCCAACGTTTTGTGGCTTAACGCATCGGCTACCACGTTTGCCTTTCCCGGATGGCATAAAATATCACTATCATCATCTTTAAGTAATTCCAGCCCCCTTTGATGTCTTTAGTTTAGGTCCTTTTTGCTTAAAAATATATTGTAAACTTTATGATCAATACATACATATCAACATGAACTCCATACAAATAATAGCTCTATATCTTTAAAGCACATACCACAGTTGCTAACTCAAGGTCATGTGTTTGATAATTTCTCTCATGTGGCCGCAACTGTCATGAGGTATATGCGATTACATTACCATGTTGTATCAATACACATCTGAGGCCGAACTCGGAAGCATCACTGTATACTGCATACCCTGCTATACCTTCGGGAAGTACTAATACTGGTGTGGAAGTTAATTTATCTTTCAGCTCTTGGAAACTTTCCTCACATGCATCGTTCCACTGAAACTTGATTACCTTGTGTGTTAGCTTTGTTAAAGGTGCAGCAATAGAAGAAAATCCTTCAACTAATATCCTATCATAACTAACTAATCAAAGAAAATTGTGAATCTCTGGAAGCGTCGTAGGCCTTAACCAACTCTTCACCGCTTTTATCTTTTGTGTGTCCACCCTTATTCCTTCATCTGACACAATGTGACCCAAGAATACTACAGATTTTACCCAACATTAAAATGTAGAGAACTTTGTATATTTCCTATGGTCACAAAGAATCCGTAACACCTATCTTGAGTAAGCTAAAATATAATCTATAAACACTGTTACGAACACGCCTAAAAATGGCTTGAACACCCTACTTATCAAATCCATAGAAACAGCTGGTGCATTTGTTCAAAAAAAATTCCTTGGGTATATTTTTTTCTAACTTTGGCTTGATGGTAACCCAATTTCAAGTTAATCTTTTTTTAAAAAAAAAACATTTGGCACCTTGTAATTGGTCAAACAAATCATCAATTCTGGGGAGGGAATATTTGGTCTTAATTTTTTCCTGTACAAATATTATTGGTGCAACCCCCCCCCCCCCCGAGGGGACATACTAGGATTTATGTATCCTTTGTCCAACAAGTCTTTCAATTGGTCTTTTTAATTACCATATCCCCGCAGGAGCCATGCTATACGGAGTAATAGAGATAGGTTGGGTGTCTAGAATCACATAAATACCAGACTCTATTTCCTGTTCTGGAGGCAAACCCGAAAGATCTGCAGGAAATGCCTCAAGAATTTCATTGACAACCGGAACCGATTAAAGAGTTGGTGGCTTCACACCAGTATCTTTGCCCCTTTGGTTATCATTTTATTTGCCTTAAGATGAAAAATAACTGTACCTCTTGGTGCTCCAACATTACCTTCATTTCAAAGTCATCCTTTTGTGGACAATAAAAATGTAACTTCTTAGCTCGGCAATCTACCGTGGCATAACAAGAAGCCAACCAATACCTACCCATGATAACATCAAAATCTACCATTTCCAGTTCAATAAAATCAACTAGCATGGCATAACCACAAACAATTACTATACAATTATGATATACTCTTTTACCTATAATAGATTCACTTACTAGTGTAGATACTTCAAATGGCCTAACTAGTAATTCTGGTGTTCTTCCATATTTTTTTTTTGGTAATAAATGGAGTAACATATGATAATGTAGAGCTTGGGTCAATCAATGTATATACCTTATGTAAAAATATGGATAATGTACCTGTATCTACATCAGGAGAAGCCTCCGAAATTTGTCGATCTGCTAAGGCATAAATATGGTCCTGGGTTCCACTAGAACTAGCTGTTCCTCTAGAACCTCTGTCGTACCCCGTAGGCTGCGCACCTCTACCAAGAGAAAGCATCGATAATGGCCATGTGACGGTTGGTCCCATAAGTCGTGCCATACCACTCGTGCTCCTTTGTGAACACCTTTTCCTTATATGTCCCGACATACCACACCAGTAACAAACATTTGTTCCCACCCGATATTCACCTGCATGAAACTTCCCGCAGTGCTGGCACAACTGACGAAGAGACCTCAATTAGTTCACACCTCCTTGTGCTTGACACCCTACTGTCCGTGAACCTTGACCCTTACTTTTTTGCCCAAACTGGTTGTTTCTAAACCCTTGGAATAGAGGGGGAGCATTTGTTGTCGATGGAGGAAATGATGGCCTAGGCGGTCTAGGAAAACCTTGAGGCCTAACTTCTTCTTGGGACACCATAAACTGTCCCATAAGTCTAACCCTCTTTGACGGCCCTTCTTCCAATCCTTGTATCCCTCTCCTTTGCCTCTGATCCTCCATCTGTTGCGTAAAAGCTTGTCTTCAAGCTTGTGTAGCAACTACACGGGTCAATATTTGCACCGCACTCATTAAATCTTGCTCAATAGTATTATCGAATAGGTCCGAAGATACTCCTCTCCTTCTGGGTCCTTCTATAAATGGAAGAGTAGGAGAAGCCCCCGATACGAACTCATTTCCATCCCCACCTTGATCAGCTTGGTCAGGTGGTGCTCTACTGGTTCCTTCTCCGACAGTCCTATCTATCTTGTGACCTTCTCCCCAACCTTTTCTTTCCATCGACATTTCTATTATAACACAAAACAAAAAACACAATTCCCATGGTCAGTTATAATTCCACATACACTTTGGCTCTAATGCACGATCTAGAAATGAAGGAAAGAAACAGCTCCTAAATGTCCCATAGACTCATACTTATAAATGTGGCATGCAACACATCCATAAGTTTGACTCTACTCAGACACGGCTTTGTAGACACCCTTAGGACGACATGCTCTGATACCACTTTGGTCACGGCTCGAGTCCCATTCAGGACGGATTGGCACCCGAAGCTGTTGAGGCCCGAGAGAACCAATCTTTGCTTATGTACATTCATATGCATATCTCTGTATGAATATCATTATATCTCATGCAATTATGCAGAAGTCATGGAAATATATATTATATATGAAGGCTGTTAGGGCCATCAAGTCTAAGTGGACATACATCTCTTACATTTGTCTTTCCACATCCGTCTACAAAGCCTCAACAGATACATATAAATAACCAACCTACAGTCGGGATAAGTCCCCGCTTTAAACAACATTTACAATGCAAAAACCAATGTACACATGAGACTCGAAAAGCCCCGAACCAACTGGAGCTCACCAATGACTGGTAAATAATACGCAACCTACTGTGGAGGTCTACTAGCACCTGTGCCTGCAGCAAGTAAGGTAAGTCCCCTAAGGGGGTCAGGACGAAGAATGTACTTAGTATGTAAGGCTATAAGAAACTGTATCACACATAAAAACTTCAATGGAATCAAGTATAAGAGGATAGGAAAAATGGATAAACCGTCGTTCTATTTGTGTTAGAACCATGTACATTACATTCATTACTTTATTTTACTTTACTTTAAACAGATGACCATTTGATCAGTCGTAAAGAGGATGACCCATGCTAGGTCCTTCCACCCCTGGGATACGGTCCTCATATACACTTGGGATCGACCCATGCTAGGCTTTTTTGTCTCCCCTGGGATACCACCCATGATGTTGGGACTGACCCATGCTAGGTAATTTAACCCCTGGGATACTACTATGATATTGGGATCGACCCATGCTAGGTAATTTAACCCCTGGGATACCACCCATGATATTGGGATTGACCCATGCTAGGTGTTGCTTCCACCCCTAGGATACCACCCAAGAATACTCATCAATTATACATTACTTATTTCTTTCATTATAAGAGTAATACATTCGTTCATTTCTTTACGTCTATGAGATTGATACGTTGGTAGTCATAGCATTATTGGAATTTTTGAACATAACATTATTGGAACTTTGAAATGTAATATTATGGGAACTTTGGAACCATGTCCACAATTATGTGACATATGAATAATAGTTGGTCAATGAATAAGGTACATGTTCACAACAATATATATGACAACTTGAAATGAGATACCTTGGAACAATTCAGAATGAGATGAGTACAATGACAATGTAACCACTATGTGCTGCAGAAGGATACGAAAAGAGTAACCGTACATACCTTATCTTCCCAATCTGAATAGACAATCCTATATGTGAATACAATAGTCCATATCCTTCCTTATGTTTCACTCTGCAACACAAGTACGTAACAGAACTTACATTAACAACCAACTTCCTTACAAGTGCACCAAACGACAATGAGTTACATGTTTGCCTTATAATGTCGTTTGCCCCTTTACAATTTCATTCACGGCATTTTCATACCAAAAATACCACAACATGTCATACATTTACCAATGCAATACAAAACAATAGCATTCCACACCAAGTACATCCTTTACGCTTCCTAATTAATACGGCGTCACAATTATTCCATCAAGTTACCGCAATACACTTCATAACAATATATCCACAATAATCCCACAATTTATACTTATAGATAAATAACAAGTTAAGGAACATAAGCACACCATCCATGTTGATATTTCTTCCATACCATGCACTTTCATCTAAACCTCAAGTCCTTTTTCAAGTTTAAATCACAAGGATGCACATCTTTTAGTAAAAAACAAAAGTGCACTATTCAACACTTTGCCAACATAACCACCATGATATACATAATCTCCCATGCATATAATATATTAAATCATAAGAATAAACACTTACCCAAGCTTGCAAAGTGTTGATCTTGCCCAAACAAGTGTAGTTGCCTTAGGGTTATTAGGGTTTGGTTGAGAGAAATGTTGTAGAAATTTCTAGATTGGACTGTGTGTTTGTAGGAATAAAATCTGATTTTTGTGCCCTTTATATAGGACCTTGAAGTTATCCTTAGCCACTTTGATCAATCATTGATTAGTCAAAGAAAGAATGAGTTATTTTGCCATTTTGGGCCATGTCTTTTGTTCCAATGTGGGCATTAAATTGAGCCCAATAACACATATCAACTTAGCCCACCTAATTCAATGCATGATCCACTATATATCTCATGTTTAAATAAATCCATAAATTTCACGACAATATTCACTCACGAACTTCATGTTCGTAGCCTCAATTTCAAAAATAAGAAATTCTAGCCACCTATGGCTTAATTGAACATAATTTGATAAAATACTTTTGACGAAGAATTAACTCCAAATCAGATGCCAAACTAGCTCAAGAGTAGCCTTACTATGATGGGATAATGTTACCATAACCCAAGTGTCCTCTTTATAGACTGATAATCCTGGAAGAAATTAGGCAAAAAGCACCCTAGCAAGCCCCCGGGCGCCCTAAAGACTTAGAAAAAAATTCCAGCATTTGAAAGTTGTACAGGGATGGCTTGGCACGCCCCTGGGTACGCCCCCTTGATTCCTGTGCCACAAATATTTCTGGCCAAAGCTGCCTGGCACGCCACCTGTAGAGCCCCACACTTAACTTTTGATTTCGACTTTTCTTTGCAGATTTGGTTGGATCTTTCAAGTTCCAGCCTTTTGCTTGCCTCTTATCTTTAAAATACTTTGCTTGGATGTCCTTTAAACCTCACTTTTCACCCCACAAATGCTACACAAAGTCACAAAAACCTCCTACATTTACTAGCACAATATCAATTGTTCCATCAATAACAATACAAGATACGTACTTAGTACTCTCGAACCTAGGGTAAACATGGTTCAAGGTTGTCAAGTAAGGTCAGAAAGGTACGGGGTGTTAAATCTTGTCCTCAATAAACAAAAACAACATTGTCTCATACAAATAATTAATACCTCAAAAGAACAAGCAGCTGGTGTATCATTCACATGGACTTCACTCTAAGACTCACAATAGGTCAGTTTAATCACAACTAGCAGGGATCAGTACTTGGAATTGTACTATAACTCATTGATCTATAAACACTCAAGATGTAAAATCTTATAGTCTGCAAGTACACAAATCAAACTCATACTCTCACCAGAAAGAAGTCCCTCAAATACAAACTCTCACTCTCACAACAAAATTCAAAAAATGCACATGCAATAACATAGGCTTTCCCTTACCATTTCACAACGATCATTGGTTGGTTTACAAGGATCACTACAGGACTTTATTCGGCTTGTAACATAGGCTGGAGTGCTGGTACGATATATTTAGGATTAGTTACTTAGCCTTACTTGACGTGCACTAGTTCACAACACCTCTTATTCTTGTAATCACAAGCATTAATTTCATCCTTATTCTCCATTACCAACTTCTTTTCAAGGATTCATTTTCAAATCATTTCTTTTCTTTTTCACTTAACCAGCTCATTGCTTTCTCTTTCATTTTGCACATTCTTAGGGATTTCTTATATCCCCACTCACTCTTTTCATACCCGACTTCACACATCACCTTTCTACAGTAGCCACTCTCAACTGAGGCAATTTGCCTAAGTTGAGGTGCACGATGTTCAAGGAAGGACCAGGGCCAAAATAAAAGATAAATGATAGAGTAGGGAAAGTTAGTATGTGTTGAAATAAAACAAAATCATTAAGGCTCAACATAGGGATCAAGGGGTTCATACATCATTTGGACGACTTCATTTAGGGAACGTGGACTTTAAATCAATCAAGGCTTGTAATAATATTCTATGTCATCCACCTATCACCTTAAAAAATGGACTGGGCAAGTTCTAGATGCATGCACAAAGTGAGAAAACAAAGCAAGAATTCTCACACACACATAGTACAAACAGACAGTGACCTCGCCAATGTTTAAATTCACACACAAGTTTATGATATTTGCAACTCATTATAAAATACTAATGCCCAATAGAGATCCACCATTGTCCATAATCAATCTAAAATTAATCGTACAATTAACAAAAAAAAAATTTAGAGGGGTCTTCATTTCATTCTATACAACACCACATAGCTTTTCATTCAATTGATTTCCTTGAAGGCACAATACATAAATAAATAAACACGATTCAATAACATAATTTAAACAACAACCTAAACATGTCGGTTCTACTTGATAGCGCATAAGGGAAAATAATACAAGCAACAAAATCCCTCATGGTGATAATAGACTCATTTGCATGCTTTTTTTTATTAGACATCGTCTTTTTTTTGGGTATAATACTATCAGCCTTTCCCTTATCGGTCATCTTTTGGCCCATGAGATCCACAATCACTTCTTCTTCTTCTTTTTCAACTTTCACAATCTTAGGTTCCCAATTGTCGGTGGGAGGATTCTTCTTTAAATTGGCTATATCTTCTTGGGCATGTTTTGGTTCAGCATAAAACTTGGCCAAGTAAGGAATGGACAGCTCATTCAACCTTTTGTTCACCCTTTCCTCTACGTGGTCCATCCAAATATGCAGATTTTCCTACTGCTTTAAAGCCTTTTTAATAATTTTATCCATAAAAGGCTTGAACTATCTTGAGCAAGCCTTTAGCTGCTTTTCAAACCTCTTCTACTTGTTAATTATTTTGGAAAAGTTTTCTTGAATGAATCGATACTCTAAAAATGATGGGGGCATGGTTGTCGTATCAGTAGTCTCAGTAAAAGTGGTTAGAGGAGCAACTCCTGATGTGCCTGAGCCAACCTGTGGATCAATAATAGCAAGGGGTAAGTCAGTACCTATGGGAACTTGTGATGACTGTGGGATAGGTTGCGACTGAGTCTCTTGCGATGATTGCTTTTGAACAACCATCAACTCAAAAACATCAATTCATCTTTTGTCCTCTCAATGTCTTGCTTATGAGTAGCTCGAACTTCATCATCAATCTAACTCAGGACAAGTAACTTAGCTTATTTGTACAATTCTGTGATGAGACATAGGAAAGGTAAAGCACTAGTAGTATTGTGTGCCCATATAAACAACTAATTAGCTATTATCTCTCAAAAATTAATCATTAGCCCCTCTATCAAACTTACTACTAATACCTCCATCTGTGGGTCTAGGTTTTCATCTCCACCAGTAGGCATCAATCTAATCCTAACTACCATCCATCAGAACTTGTCTTTAAAACTCAAGGATAACTTGGCTATCCTCTCCTTTTTATTCAACCAAGAAGGCTCTCCAGAGTCTGTGAATGTGTGCGCCAACCATATGAGCTGGGAAGACGTTGTGCTCATCCTATGGTCGACTTTTGGAGTTATAGCTGGAGAAGTGTAGGTATTACCAAATAGAATCTAGTTGATAGTGTGATCTTAAATGTCAACCGGCACTCCGCAAACCAGAATCATCATCCTGTTCTGTATATCCCAAGTCTTTTGCCCATTAGGCGAATCATTCTTGATAGTTTCTAAGTAGTTGGCAAAGAATTCACGGACCATCATTGAATAATATATTCCTGGGTACATGTTGAAAGGGTGAAGTCCATAATCGTTGAACCTCCTCTCAAGTTCTAGATACTCAGATAATTTTGTGGTCACAATTTGGTATTCTTTAGCAATAGGTCTCTTCAAATATCGGGACTTAGTTGGCTGCACCCCCTCACGATATGTTGTCTTATCTCCTTTCATTTCCCACCTAATATTCTCCCAAACCCCGGGGAGCTTGATTCAAATCACCACAACTAGTTTTGCTTCCAACCCTTTTTCTAGGTCTGGGTCTAAGCTGGAAGAACTCTCTTATGCACCTTTGACAATTGGGGTCCAGTCAGAACTGTCATCAATTTCCTCCATATCAATGGGTTCACTACCATACAAACTATCCTCCTCTTCAGACTGGGAGGCTATGTATCGTCTCCTTCCACTTTGCCTAGTGTTTTGGTACGGGGCCTAATTTTTATCACCCTCTAGCTTGGGTTCATCCCTCAGCTTTGACACTATGGTGTCCCGTGTTTTCCTTGCCAAGCCTTCTTCACGTCTAGATAGAACATTGGGAGGCATGGTACCTGTGGCTAAACTTGTTAGACATAACACACAAGAGTAGAGCAAAAACTGAATGAAATAATACTAACTGTTTGGTCTTGATGGCATTAGTGATGGTCTGCCATAAAGGTAATGGTCCATCAACTTGGCCATCATACCTTAAGAAGAAACCTCATGAAATTTTTTTTAGTGACGGTTAGGCTGACGGTCTACCAGTGGGGCTGTCAGCTACTAACCAGTAAAGGCTATCGGGAAAATCTTTGTGATGGCCAATATGACGGTCCACCATGATTGTGATGGTTAGTTAGTTGGACTATCAGGTCTTCCAGTTTTCAAATTTCTCTTGTTGACATTTTGTCAAACACTTGGTGGGTAACCCGGCTTTTGATGTGTAATAGCATTATTTTCTCACAAAAATTTAACCACGATATCAATAGGTTACTCAGACTTCACCTCAAGGGATGCCACACCACACAACCATTATGAAAGTGCAGAATATAAAGCATAACTAAACTATACAACAGAGAAGGAAAATAAATAGTTCACTAAAAACAAAAAGGAAATCTACATTTGAGAAAAGAAATACCTGAATGGCGTATATGAATGCTAACTTTGCAAGGTACACAGAAGAAAACTACAAGTATAGACTTTTAAGAACGAAAATAGAAAACTTAGGGCTTATTTTTGTTATGATGATTTGTGATGAAAGGTGTTGCTTTAAATAGGAGGATTGGGTGATAAGGGGTGATGAATTTTTTGTTAGTGGGTGATTATGGGTGATGAATGTGATTAACAGGGTGTGAATGTGGGGTGTTGAACATTTGGAAATATAAAGAGAAGATATGGGTTTTAAATAGAGGGTTTAAATATTATTAAAGTCGGGTTGGTTTTAGGCCTGGGTTTAGGTTGGGTCAGGTTGGGTCGGATTTATTATTGGGTTGGGTCGGTTAAGGATAAAATGAAAAATTTAAAAACTCACCTAGGACGGCATAGGTGGCGGTCCGTCATTGGGGCGACTGTCCTTCAAGAAGAACCAGAACGTGCTTCACATACAGATCTTTTAACGGAGTGCATGACGGTCTATCAGCAGAACGATGGTCCGTCAGTGTGTCCATCACTTTTATCCAGAATAACATGTTATCATCACTTCTTTGATGATAATCTTGACGGTCTGTCGAAGGACTGACAGTACGTCAGCCTGGCCGTCAGTGCTTATCTAGAATGCATTCACTTTGGTCTTTTGTTGGTGACCCACTATAACAGTCCACAAGGCTTGTGGCGGTCCACTACTAGGACCATCGAGCTCAACAAGTTTCAGTTTCTCGCCTTGTTTGTCACCTAGATTCCTACACACTTAACACCCATATTAACCATGCTTAACTACAAAATATTAATTATGTTATAGTACAAATAGATTGTGGGTTGCCGCTAACTAGTGTTTGATTTCATATCGTGGCATGACCTAGTTATCTTGACTACTCACACTTCATCAAGATATACCAAAGATAATACTTTTACCTCTTCATGTGGACCCACATACTTCTTAACTCATTTTCCATTAACTTTGAACAACTTGCCCTCTTTGTTCTCCAATTCCACCACTCCGGATGGAAAAGCTTGAGTGACTTTAAAAGGCCCCGATCATTTGGATTTCATCTTACCAGGAAACAGTTTGAACCTTGAGTTGAAGAGCAGCACCAAATCCCCCACATGGAAATCTTTCTTTTCGATCTTTCGATCATAGTACCTCTTTATTTTATCCTTGTACAAGTCATGTCTCTCATAGGTACAAAGCCTAAACTCATCTTTCTCATTTAATTGATTCAGCCTCAAATCAGCAGCCTCCTTTCAACTCAAATTAAGCTTCTTATGCGCCCATAAGGCTTTATGCTTAAGCTCTACCGGTAAGTGACAAGTTTTACTGAAGACTAATTGATATGGAGACATACCGATTGGGGTATTGAAAGCAGTGTGGTAAGCCCACATAGAATCATCGAGTTTCCTTGACCAATCACTTCTATTCGCATTCACTAACTTTGCCAAAATCATCTGGATTCCCCGACAACGATGCCAAATTTGATACACCTAAACAACAACTCCTTTTTAAAAGAATGTAAAAAGTTGTTGTCAAATATAGAACCCAACTAAGGTTTGGTTGAATCCCAAAGGGAATAAGGTGTTAAACAAATGTTACGTAGCTTCAATGATGATTAGCCAACAATTTTCATGAAATAGGGGGGAGGGGATTGGTTTAATAGTTGTGAACAAATTTATGTTTCAGTAACCAACGGTATCTTTGCAACACTGAATTCAATAGAGAAAAAAAAACTAGGACTATGTTCACCAAGGTTTCCAATCACCATCGGGTCATGAGTGAATTATGAAATTATGTTAGGATGAGTGACTATCAGACAATCGATTCTTTAATTTGTCTAAATTTTTTTCAACCAATTTAGATAAGTCCTCACTCTAATTCTTTCTAACTTAAAATTCCAAATATATGATTTGAGTTCAGCCTCAATCGATTAAACTTGTTAAATAATTAATCGTTAGTTTGGAGGTAAGCAGTTCTAAACTCTAGTTATGAGTGCCTTATCTTTATAGTTAAAATCTTTACTCAAGCAATTTAACAAAAGACATTTTCCCAATGTTTGCAACCATCAAGAATGAATTAAATCAAAGGGATTCATAATACAATCACCCAAAAAACACAATCTTAACACCCATGAACTCTAATGGTGATTTTCCACATTGGATTTCACAACCCTAGTTGTGGGTTTTTTAGCCACTCATGATAAATCGAGAACAAAATAATGAAGATTATTTTTATAAGATAAAGAGAAAACCTTATAGTAAAATAATCACAAATCTTGATCCTTGATATTCAAAACCCAGAGACAGTAATTCAAAACTTTTCTCCAGAGAAAGTAATCGTAAAAATACCGAAGTATGCCTAACCATTCTAAACCCTAAACTGGGTATTTATAGGCTCCAAATAAAACAAAGTTTAAAATTTTAAATCTGGTCTGCCACATCAACGCGGATGGTTAGTGCGATGGGCCCGTCAGAGGGTGACGGTATGTCCCCGGTTCATCGCCAAAATATCCAAAATAGTATAGTCTACTTGAGGCTTGGCAGACCGAGTGACGGCCTAACACAAGCCCAACGGTTCGGCACTTTAGCCATCGATGGATTCCTTGTTTGGTTTTTATTCTTGTTAGACTATGGCAGTAGTGATGATGGTCCGTAGAGGCCTTGATAGCGCATCGCGGAATCCATCACTAATCTTCTCTGAAGATCACATTCTTGTTAAGGACTGATGGATAGAGCGGCGGTCTGCCAAGTTCTTGACGGTCTATCAGTAACACCGTCAAATCATATTTTTCTACTGATTCTTCTGTCCTTCAAGGGATTGGACTTATTACCTGAAATTGAATATAAACCACATTAAAGACATCGCATGTTGCTTGAAAACTCACAATTATTCTTAGTTAAATATACTAAATGTGTCATCATAAGCCGACACATCAGGGGTCGCGAGACTTTAAATTTGACTGAACTTCATAATCGCGACCTTTCTTCATCGCGACAGCGATGAGCAATTTTGTTTTGCCTCGATTTCACTTAATTCCATTAGAGCTCCCTATAAACCTCAAATTACCTTGAATCAACACTATTCAAACAATAATTAGCCTCACCACTTATCAACTTGCAAGGGGTATAGAACATATCTGATGTGGATCTACTAACTAAACTCATGGGAAAAATGCTCAACTAGTGGAAAACCCTTATCTTATGGTGACAATGTAGTTTTGAGACATGGGTTATCTGGAATCGATATTTGACTAAGAAACACTTGTAAAATACATACATAATTATTTTAACCAGGGAAATTAACCATAAAATAACATAAGATAACTGAATTTCAAGAAACTTTGCATAATTAGGTATGAACCCAAGATCACAAAATCATGAAATCCTTTAGATGTTTTTCTGAAATATAGGGCATAAGGGTGAAACTAAACCCTTATTAAAGTCCCATATACCTGGTAGTTGGATAAATTTGAACTAGAAGCCTTAAATTTGAAACTTGGTGGATGAAGCCTAGACTTGGTTTAGGAGCATTTGTTTTTGACTCTTAGGGAGTTTGAACGTGAGAATGAGGGATTAATTGACTGATTATCTCTTAATATCCCTTATAAGATGTTAAAATGGAGTAGTATTGGACACAAAAAGATAGAAAAAGACTAATCTTCCCCTTAGAAACCATTCTAAAATTTACTGGAATTGTGACCTACGAGTCAGTGTACGACTTATACATTAGGCACATGAGTTATTGGTTGACTCATAGTCCTTTGGACAAATTTTGGGATTTATTCTATTTTGGAATCACAACTGTATCTATCACGATCGAAATTATGGGATTGTGTGGGAACCTACTTTATTCTAACTATATAGGAGAACCCTTACCACCCAACAAATTATTATGCAGAAATTCAAATAAAAGTCTTATCGTAGTTAAGCAATCCAATTATGTAAGAATTGACATAATCATAAACCAAAAATTAGTACAAGTATTTATATAGATTATCAACAAATTTCAACAATATCTAAGACCTAGTCTAGATATGTACAAGAGCTTCTACAATGAGAGCAACAATAAGAAGACACAACTTCCATGGAAAATAGGTGCAGAAGTTGATGCTGAACGATTATCGCTCCCCATGAAAAACACCTAATCAACCTGCAACAAGTCTATATCCCAAAAAACGGATATAGCAAGAGTAGTATAAGTACACCACAAGTATAGGCATCCATCATCGGTCAACCAGGGATAGATCATGTAACTATCATATAGAAATCACAGAAGGAAAGCATGAAAATTTCAAATTAAAGTTCAACACCAAGTTCACAATTCCTATTCCCATACTTCACCTACCTAGTGGCTTAAGATTATATCTTATTAGCTTGGTTTGACCAATTTACTAATGAGCAAACAATCTAAATTTTGTCTAATACTTCTGACTACTCTCCAAATTTGTGAACGTTATCTAACAAGACAACTCTTCATAACTTCAACTAATGGATTAAACTATGTTTCTTAATAATGAAACCACACATACACAAATGAGTATTCACTCCATAGTCAACTCTATAAGGTGGTAGCGTCCACAATGCCCCCACATGCTTAACCATGATTTTTCTATCTTCTTATCAAATTAAGGCAACGTCATAATAATTATCAAGTTGTAAAAATCATGCAACTCATAAAATATCTCAACTAATAGATAAGAACTACCACACGTAAACATAAATCAAATATTAGTAAATTAGTAATCAACGTATAACAAGTAATTTCAACCGACAAATTACCATCAACAAATAACCACTTAAAAAACCAATAACCTAAACAAGATCAACCTTCACCCCATCACAAATTTGACAATTATAATCACAATTATAAGTTCAACAACAAAGGGGAAGGGTCTATAACTTCTCTAAATAACACAAGTGTAAACCACCCCAATCATGCATCACTTAATCATATCACAAGAGCAGTATAATTCTACCTCAATTCACTAGAACACTTTATCCATTCAAATAAACCATAAAATGGCTTAAGATATGCACAATGGATCACAACCTTCACAACATCTACTAAAATATGTACATCCACACTGTGGGGACTTGTCTGCCTAATTGACAGGACCTGCATAAAATCACATAAATATATATATATATATATGTACCACCTTATGGCGCCCAATCCTCAATAATCATATTATATGCATTTTATTATTAATTAATCTCTCAAGATTCATCATAGTGTATTATGTTTATAATTCAAGTCATTCAAGTATCAACAATCAACTACTACCAACTACAAGTATGTCCGAAGACTAATCCATAATTTATTAATATAAGCATGACCAACCATATTCCTCTATTAAAAGTATGTCCAAAGACCAATCAACAACTTATTCATATAAGCATTATCAACCAAATTAAATATATACTCTAATTCAACATATATAATTTCATTCACTAATTCGATCCTCTTTTATTCACATTGAGACCGGTAAATTCAGTTACGAAATAGCCCTTACAGTCAAGTTATTACTAGAATCTAGACAATATTTCATTGCCTGATTATTCAATCACTCGACACTATTCAACTTACAATTCTTGTTTTAGTTAGGAACCTTTACACCTACTACTTTCTAACACTTAGCCAATCTTGACTTTAGATTCTTAAGTTATGACACTGCATTTTCTTATCATGATCAATTCTTAAAACTATCTTTTAGCAAGAGTACCTTACAATCAAAACATGCACAATAGCAAATTCACCCTTTTTAAGGTATTAAAGACAAGTTTTATAGGTTACAAGCTCATACAATTCCTCTATTGTTACCTATATTCACATATTCACCTTGTAATTCATTGACAAGATTGCATTTTGCCAACTTTTTATTCTAGTTTAGCTTGAATTATTGTCTTATTTTCTTTGATTCAATTTATATCTTATGTTAAAATTCTAACTTGTGTGGGTAGTTGATGAACTTGAGGATGAGCTAGCTTTACGAGTCAAGATGAGCGCAAGAATGAAGAAAAAGGACTTAGGATGATGCATGGAAGGAAGACAAGGATTGGTATGGTCATATGCTCTAGCATCTTACCATATGCCCCCATATATGAGGGGGCACTCAGCACACAGAAGAACTAAAGGAACTGTCCTGACATGCATGGCCACATGTGCTCGCACCTGGGTATGTGCTCCAGTATGTCAAGGGCACATATGGAAAGGCAGTAAATGAAGAAAAAAGGGCATAAGTTTGACATGAGAAGTCACCTACGCGTGCACATGGCCATTTTTTTAAATTATCTATTACGTATTTTTTTAGCTATAAAAGGGATTTTTCAGATCTAAAACTCCATCTTTTGCCATTTTTTAAAGTCTAAAACTTGTTATTGAAATCCTAGAGTGGGATTTTAGTATTTGTACTTGATTTCTTGCTTGGAATTTAGAATTTCTCTTGAAATATTTGGATTCTATGAAGGAATTTAATGAGAATATAGTTATATTTCCTTCTTCTCTTGCTATGAGTAGCTAAATCTCCAACTTAGGGTTAAGCATGATTGAGTTGTGATTTGTGTGTGGGTTGTACCCATTTGCCTAGATAATCAATTCTTTGCTGATGAGTTAGTCATTACTCCATTATTTAACCTAGTATTAGAGGTTGCAAACTCTAGTTTTGCTTAGAACCCTTTTCATCCTTTAAAAAGGGCATAACGGTGAGGAGTAGTGATTGACAATAACTTAATTTTATCATTTAATAGTAGATCTTAGATATAAGGCTACTAATTAAGGTATTTGGTTGGTTAAACAGAAATATGTGTAAGGTGTTTGAAAGAAGCCACATATGAAATTTTAATGATATATTGAAAGATTAACGTTGAAATCTATAATTTAGCCGATCCGTAACAATTAGTTGAATTTAGGTAAATTAGTACTTATCTATGCATATATTTAAACTTATGAGGGAATAACCCCAAGTCTCTTGCTCTTGATTACAAATTTTAGATTTCACTTTTTCAAATCAAATTTCAAAATTAACTATTTGAACACGAAATTGATTGAATAAACCCCCATTTTACTTTATTCCATTATTTTTAGCAATCTGTGCCAACTCATAGTCACTTGTGACACTCGAGGGTGAAGCTATCACCTTCATTCCCTATGAAATTGACCCCGACTCCAAGTTCGGCGAAAGTTATATTGTTAACGACCACATACATCTTGAGGTGTATCTTGAACGTTACCAATATGGCATCGTTGTTGGGGAATAAGACGTAGCATTCATTCATTGTATTGTTATAAGCTACTTTTTTAGTTGAAGTCTAAACTTTACTTTATTTGTTGTTTTTATCTTGTCTAGGTGATAATCTAAGTCTACACAATAGGATGAGCTAACATGGTAGTGACACCACTACCTTTTGTCATGCCTCAAATTCCATTGGGGAGGACAGGCACCCGTAGTCGTAAGAGCCCAAGAGAACCAACTTATGATCATATACTTCTTATGCATGTAAACAAATATTTTGCAGTGTATGGACATGATGTATCGATAAAGTGAACCAAGTAGGTAAATACAAAATAGATACACAGGACTTGGTTGTTGGGGCCACAACTTCTAAGAGACATGACACTACCATGCTAAACTTTACAATGCCTACAAAGCCTCTAGAAGATACATAAACTTATTTAAGGTTGGGACAGTTCCTCACCATACAGATAACTACTACACAAGACCAAAAATATATACAACTGACTTGGAAAACCCCGAATCAACCTGGAGCTCACCAATAGCTTTTAGATGTCCTGTACTCCTACTGGAGAGATCTATTAGCTCCTGTGCCTGCAACATGAAAGGTAGGTCCCCCAAGGGGGACGTCAGTATGAAAGAATGTACTGAGTATATAAGGCTAAAAGCAATTGTACATAATCCAAAAGTTTAAGTGATACCAAGTACAAGTGTATAGATAATGTTAATAACCCACCCTAGCTGGTATCTAAGAAACCACGTACATTACATTCTTTACTTTCCTTTTTCCTTCTTTCCTTTATAATCTTTAATAATCCATGTAGTACAAATGACCAACTGATCAGTGGTATACAAATTGGGATCAGCCCATGCAAGGCTTACGCCCTTGATCTGCCACCCACACAAATCACTCGGGATTGGCCCATGCTAGGCTTACGCCCCTGACCTGCCATCCACACATAACCAGCCTTAAGTTGCTTACTTTGTTTAGTCTTTGAGATTGTTATACTGGTGGTTATAACATTATGGAATTTTTAGAATAACAGTGCTCGAGTAAAAGAAGACACGCGAATAAACATTTGATGTAATTGTAATTGCCATAAAGTAAAGAATACTTGTACACAATTGAAATGCTTAGGATCCAAACTAATAGATATATCATAGTTGACTAAGATGGGAATACCATAAATTTGCTAGTAAAGGTAAACAGGCCAACTTGACAATAAACATACATTGAGGTACGTTAAGACATTACGGAGTGGAAAATAGGTCGTTAACTACGTGGACATTTTATGCCGCCAAAGGATATGAAAAAGAGTAACCTTACATACCGTATCTTCCCACCACGTGACTACAACAATTAATCTCCTTCCTTATGCGTTACTCTACAACACAAGTACGTAACAGAGCTAACATTAAAGGCTCATTACATTAAAAATTTGCTAGACGGTAAGTAGTTACTTAACGGGAAGTAAAAACCGCCCAACCTTCTAAACACATGGTGTATCACTCCCCACTTATTTATACTGCCATATTACCTTATTCCACCCTCTTACACTATAAATTACTGCCTTATCAAGACAACACCACCAAAACAGTCCACAAACCAACATAAACATTACAAACCGATAAGATTTCCCGCCAAGTTCATACTTCACATTTTTACCTCAATGCATCTCCACATATTTATTCCATCAAGTTAAATAAATACCTTACACAACAATATAGCTATAACAGTCCACACATTTTCACAATTCACTTTAACATAACAAGAAAGTATTATCTTTTCACTACGCCAAATGTTTTATGTAGAAACACGTATAAACATTTTCGCCAAGCAATACATAAAAAGAAATGAATTAGGAGAAGAACCACGCTTTAACATACTGAAATTTTATCCCTCCAACTTAATTTCTTCAAGACCTTAAGACCCTTTACCAGTTTAAACCACAAGGAAGACAATCCTTTAAAACTAAACACAAGTGGACTGCCACCAACATAAGGGAATGCCCTATACCTTTTAAACATAACCAACATTATTTACCCAACCTCTTATACATATATTACATTAATATATAATGGTAAACACTTACCATGGCTTGCAAAGTGGAGAATTTGTCCAAGAACCCTAAGGAAAAATGGGGCTGCAGGATAGGGTTGAGAGAGAGAGGAAAGTGTTAATTTTAAAGACTGTTTTTCAGCAGAGAAATGAATGGAAAATAAGCTGAAATGAGCTTTATATAGTCCCTCTTGAACCGCCACTTTTAGCTCATTCTTAGCCAATTTAGGTCAAAAATAGTCCAAGTACGTAATGCACCTACTTGGCTATTCAAGTTGTCCAAAACAGTCCATTTACTTACTTTATTTTGACTTGGATCATATCTTGTTGGGCCTAAATTAATCTTAGGTGTTGGGCTGGTCATCTTTCCATTTTTTATGTACTTTGTTTGGGACTCAATTGAGTCCATTAACTTATATCCAAATGCAGCCCAATAGTTTAAGTAGGTTATACACCTACTATCTTAATTAAGTCGTGGAAGCATCTCGCTTATGTTCTCCCCCCTTTCCAACTTCTTAATCCTTCTACCTTAATCCATCACTTAACTTTAACTTTACACTTAAATATGTCCTTATCATCTCAAGTTTAAATACTTTTATCCATGCTAGGTTGATCATATAAGTTTCGGAAATGTACAGGGTGTTACATCCTTCCCCCCTTAGGAACATTCATCCTCGAATGTTAGTATCATCACTACTCAGCCTAAACAAGTTCAAGCCTAAGTTTAATTTTTATGCTAGCACATATGTAACACCCCGTACATTTTCGAACCTATTTAATTATCGTAAAATTTATGGAATTATTTAAGCATGAGATTGTTGAGGTATTATACATTAAATTTATTGGGCTAAATTAATCTTGTGCTATTGGGCTTAATTGAGGCCCAAAATTACACCAAAAGACATGGCCCAAAAAGGAGGAAAATAATCCTGTCTTTCTTTGACCAAGTAAACTATAAATTATTGACCAAAAGTTGGCTAAGGATGACTAAAAAGGACTATATAAAGCACAAAAAATCAGATTTTATTCACAAAGGCACACTTGCCAAATTCTAGAATTTTCACAAGATATTTTCTCTTCAACCAAACCCTAAGGCAACCATCTCTTTTGGACAAGATCATCACTTTGAAATATTGGGTAAGTGTTTAATCTTATGGTTTAATATATTATATGCTTAATATGGTGTATAAATCATGTTGGTTATGTTGGCAAAGTGTTGAACAGTTCACTATGTGTAAAACAGTCTACTTTTGCTTAATCGGTGAAGGGTTTTGCCTTCTAAATTTGAAAGTGGACTTGTGGTCTTGAAGGAAGTGAACTTGATGGATTAAATATCAACATGTAACATGTGGTTATGTTCTTTACTTTCTTTCTCCTTGTGTATAACATTTGGAATTGTTGTTGTGAAACTGTGCATGGAATTGGTGACGTATTCAAAGGAAAAGGTAGTTTGGTGATGTTTGGCATATAACATAACTTAAAATATGAAAATATAAGTTTAATTATGACCATGGACCATTCATTGCAAAAAAGGACCCAAAAATGACCCCCCGATGTTGAAACGGGCATCCGCCATTGCGGGCAGGGCACCTGAGAGTGTAGATGCCAACACAAGTGACCCTGGACAAGGAAAATGGTCACCTACGGATGCACCTAATACACCTACAGTCATAGGTGGATTCAAAATTCAGTCAAGAACCCCGTTTCAATTGTTTTTTCATCTCTTTCACCCCTCGAAGCCCCTATACCCTTCATGGATGCAATTATAAACTTATGGTACCTTTTGAATGAATTTAAAGGATTTTACCAGAGGTATTTTGAATGGTATCAATTATGGATTGTTGTTCATGTGTTGTTGTGAAAGAAATTGAGATGACTTGATGGAGTAATTGTGACATAGTGTTAATGAGGAAGTGTAAAGGATACACTTGGTGTGAAATGTTATTGGTTTATGATGTCTTGGTAATTGCGTGGAATGTTATGGTATTGTTGGTATGGCGATTCAATAAATAGTATTGTAAGATGGTTAAATTTCGTTATATGGCAGTCACGTAATTCATTGTCGTCTTATGCACTTGTAATGTAGTTAGTTGTTAACGTGAGCTCTGTTATATACTTGTGTTGTAGAGTAAAACGTAAGGAAGGAGCTGGATTATTGTATTCACATATAGGACTCTGTATTCATATTAGGAAGATAAGGTATTTAAGGTTACACTTTCCGTATCCTTCTGCAGCACATATTGTTCACATTGACATTGTACTTGTTCCATTCCGAAGTGTTCTAAAGTATCCCAGCTCAGGTTGACATATATTATTATTTACATGTTCTTATTCTTAGACTAATTGTGATTCACATGTCTCCTAGTCATTGACTGAAGTTACAAAGCTCTCATAATGTTGTAACTACCAAAAAAACTATCTCAAGGAAAGTAAGGATGTAAAGAGAATCTATTCATTCTTGAGTAGCATTTCCAATAATGTTACATTCTAAAGTTCCAAT
This sequence comes from Capsicum rhomboideum, assembly GCA_031232105.1. Taxonomy (NCBI): domain Eukaryota; kingdom Viridiplantae; phylum Streptophyta; class Magnoliopsida; order Solanales; family Solanaceae; genus Capsicum; species Capsicum rhomboideum. The sequence goes on from CP124718.1 coordinate 64,490,829, forward strand.
GATGTTATGAATATCAACGTGTCAATCTCACAGAAGTAAAGAAATGAAGTAATGTATTACTCTTATAATGAAAGAATGAAGTAATGTATAATTGTTTGTATATTCTTGAGTGACATCCCAGGGGCTACAGAAAAGCCTAGCATGGGTTAATCTAACATCCCAGGGGCTACAGAAAAGCCTAGCATGGGTTATCATAGTAACATCCCAGGGGCTACAGAAAAGCCTAGCATGGGTTATCACAGTAACATCCCAGGGGCGATAGAAAAGCCTAGCATGGGTTATCATAGTAACATCCCAGGGGCAACAAAAAAGCCTAGCATAGGTTAATCACATCCAGGAGTTAAAATACCTAGCATGGGTTATCCTCTTTTACCACTAATCAGTTGGGCATAGAATGACGAATGAATGTAAAAGCAAAGAAATTAATGAATATAACGCACATGGTTCCTCACATACAGAAAAATGGTTTATCCACATTGACTATTCTCTTATATTTGGTTCCATTGATGTTCTTATGTATGATGCAGTTTCTTATAGCCTTACATACTCATTACATTCTTCGTACAGACGTCCCTTGGGGGACTTACCTTACTTGCTGCAGGCACAGGTGCTAGTAGACTTCCACAGTAGGCTGCGAGTCATCTACTAATCATTGGTAAGCTCCAGTTTGGTTCGGGGCCTTTCGAGTCACATACGTACATATTGGTTTTGGTATAGTATGGATGTTGTATAAAGCGGGGACTTGTCTCGACTTTAGGTTGGTTATGTATGTACACCTGTTAGAGGATTTGTAGACGTACGTGGTTAGATGAATGAAAGAATGTATGTCCATTTTGACTTGGTGGTCCTAACGACCAAGTTTCATATATGTATATATCACCTGTTTTCCATGACTTTCGCCATTAGCATATTGTATCTATACGTGATAATGATGTTCCTTGAGTGACATGCCTACGAATATACATGAACGAAGATTGGTTCTCTCGGCCCTTTCCAACTTCGAGTGCCAGTCCGCCCCGTTGGAATTCAAAGCGTGACAAAGTGGTATCAGAGCAAGTTGTCCGAAGGTTGTCTACAAAGTCGTGTCTGAGTAGAGTCTTGCTTATAGATGTGTTGCACGCCACATTTATAAGTAGGAGGCTACGGGACATTAAGGAGTGTTTCTTTCCTTCATTTCTTAGATCGTGCAGTAGAGCCAATGTTGTAGGTGGAATCATAGCTGACCATTGAAATTGGTTTTCTTCTGTATAGTACAATGCCAAATACAAGACAAGGTAGGGGAAAAGGTAAGAAGGAATACATGCTTGCCGAAGAAGGAACTAGTAAATCACCACCTGACCAAGCTAGTCAGGATGGGGCTGAAACTGAATTTGCATCACGGGTTTCTTCTACTTTTCCAGCTCCAGAAGAGCCGAGAAGGAAAGAAGACCGTGCCAAAACACCTGTTCATGCTACTGAGAAGGATATAAGAAATACGGTGCACCTGTTAACTTAGATAGTCGTTGCACAAAATCAGGGACAAGTTGGTCCAGCCTTTGCAAAGAACAAGGGGAAACAAAGGCAAAGGAGAATGGCACAAGAATTTGAAAGAGGGTCAAAGAGGGCTAGACCAATGGGACAGTTCATGGCATCCTAAGGAGAATTTAGGTCTCGGGTGTTTAACAGACCATCATTTCCTCATTCTATAGTAAATGCTCTACCTCAATCCACGGGTTTAGAGGCAACCAGTTTGGACAAAGAAGTGATATTCAGGATTCACCGACAGTGGAGTATAAAGCACAAGGAAGTAAAAGCCAATCAATGTCTCCTCATCAGCCGTGTCAGCACTGCGGATGGATTCATTCAGGAATATGCCGGTTAGGGATGACTGCTTACTTTTAGTGCGGTATGTCGGGGCATAAAATGAGAGAACATCTACAGAAAGGCTCGGGTAGTAGAGCACGACCTACGAGATTAGCCGTTTTATCCTCCTCATCAGGTATACAGCCTACGGGGTATGACAGAGGTTCTAGAGGGACAGTTGGTACTAGTGGAACCCAGAATGGTACCTATGCCTTAGTGGATCGATAGAATTCGGAGGCTTCTCCTGATGTAGATACAAGTAAATTATTCATGTTTTTACATAAGGTATATGCATTGATTGACTAGGGTTTTACATTATCATATGTTACACCATTGATTACGGAAAAATTCAAAAGAACACCAGAATTACTAGTTAAGCCATTTGAAATTTCTATACTAGTTGGTAAATCTATTGTAGTTAAAAGAGTATATCGTAATTGTATAGTAACTGTTTGTGGTTATGATACACTGGTTGATCTTATTGAGTAGGAGATGGTAGATTTTGATGTTATAAAGAGTATGGATTGGTTGGCTTCTTGTTTGGCCACAGTAGATTGCCGAGCTCAGAAGTTACATTTTTATTTTCCACATGGAAGGGTAATGTGGGAGCACCGAGAGGAAAATTCATTTCCTATATTAAGGTAAAGAAAATGATATTCGATGGGTATAGATTCCACCCAGTAAAAGTATAGGATACCGATGTGAAGTCACCAATACTTCAATTGGTTCCAGTAGCAAATGAATTCCTAGATGTGTTACCTGAAATGAAAAGTAGAGTTTGGTATTGATGTGATTCCAGGAATTCTATTCCTCCATACAGAATGGCTCCAGCAGAGTTACGAAAAGTAAAAAGAGCAATTAACAGACTTGTTGGACAAGGGATACATAAGATCTAGTATGCCCCCTTGGGGTGCACATGACACATTGACAATGTGTATTCACTATCGGCAACTGAGTAAGGTACCAATTAAGAATAAGTATTCCCTCCCGAGAATTGATGATCTATTTGATCAGTGATAAGGTGCCAAATGTTTCTCAAGGATTAACTTAAGATCGAATTGTCATCAAGTAAGGGTTAGAGAAAAAGATATACCCATGAAAACTTTTTGAACACGGTACGGTCATTATGATGTTTTAGTTATGTGATTTGGACTAACAAATGCACTCACTGTTTTTATGGATTTGATGAATAGGGTGTTCAAGCCATTTCTAGATGTGTGCGTGACAGTGCTTATAGATGATAATTTAGTTTACTCAAGATCACAAGAGGACCATGCAAATCACTTACAACGGGTATTACGGATTCTTCGTGACCGTAAGATATATGCAAAGTTCTCTAAATATGAGTTTGGTTAAAATCCGTAGCGTTCTTGGGTCACATTGTATAGGATGAAGGACTCAGGATTGATATACAAAAGATAGAAATGATGAAAAATTGGCTAAGGCCTACGCCGTTTACAGAGATTCATAATTTTCTTGGATTGGTTGTCTATTATAGGAGATTTGTTGAAGGATTTTCTTCTATATCTGCACCCTTGACAAAGTTAAAACATAAGGCAATCAGGTTTCAATGAAATGATGCATGTGAGAAGAGTTTCCAAGAGCTGAAGGATAAATTGACTTCTACACCTGTGTTGGTACTTCCAGCAGGTACAGAGGGGTATGCAGTATATTGTGATGCTTCAGGAGTTGGCTTAGGTTGTGTATTGATACAACAGAGGAATGTGATAGCGTATTCTTATGACAGTTGAAACCAAATGAGGAAAATTATCTCACACATGATCTTGAGTTAGCAGTCGTGATATTTACTTTAAAAATATGGTGCCACTATTTGTATGGGGTTCACGTTGATATATATACTGATCATGAAAGTTTGCAGTATATTTTTAGGCAAAAGGACCCGCACTGAAGACAATAAAGGTGTCTGGAATTACTAAAAGATGATGATAGTGATATCTTATACCATTCGCGAAAAAGCAAATGTGGTAGCCGATGCATAGGTGCAAAGAAATAGAAAGCACTAGTGGCCAGTTGACGGAAAAGCAAGGTATAATCAAAGATCTACATCAATTAGACAGCTTGGGGGTTTGTCTTCTTGAAACTCCAGATGAAAGAATTATAGTGTAAAATGCGACAGGGTCTTCATTTGTTGCTGAGTTGAAGGAAAACCAATATGCAAATCCTATTTTATTTTAGTTAAAACAGAATTTGAGCTTACGCAAGGGGGAGTACTTCAATGCCAAGGTAGATTTTGTGTACCGGATATAGATGAGCTAAGGAAATGTGAATTATGTTCGAAGAACATCCTTCACGATATTCTATTCATTCGGGATCAACCAAAATGTACCATGGTTTTGAAGAGATGTAATGATGGAGAAACATGAAGAAGAACATTACAAAATTTATAACTCAATAACCAAATTGTTAACCAGTAAAAGTAGAGCATCAGGAACCTGGAGGTTATATGCAAGGTATGAATGTTCTAGTATAGAAATGGGACATGAATAACATGGATGTCATCACAAGTTTTCCTCATACACTTTGGGAATTTGATTCCACAAGGGTGATAGTGAACAGGCTTATCAAATCAGCACACTTTTTACTTGTCAAAACCACCTACACAACCAAAGATTATGCAAGGTTGTAACTTAAAGAGATAGTTCGACTGCACAGAATACCAATTTCTATTATATCAGACAGGGGAGCTCAATTGCTGCACATTTTTGAAAAGCCTTTTTAGAAGAGTTTGGGTATAAAAGAGAATTGGAGTACGACTTTTCATCCTCAAACAGATGGACAAGTAAAATGTACTATCCAAACACTTAAAGATATGCTACAAGTTTGCACATTGGACTTTCAATATAGTTGGAGTGAGAATCTATCGCTTATTGAATTTGCCTACAATAATAGTTATTATTCAAGTATCAAGATGGCCCCTTACGAAGCTTTATATGAAAGAAAGTGTAGATCCCCAATTGGGTGGATTGAAGCGGGTGAACCTACTTTACTCGGGCCAGATCTTGTTCATCAAGATATGGAGCAAGTTAAGGTGATACAACAGCGGCTACAAATAGCCCAAAGTCGACACAAATCATATACCGATATTAGAAGAAGGGAATTAGAATTTGCCATAGGTGATTGGGTATGTTTTCAAAATGTTACCAATGAAAAGGGTAACGAGATTTGGAAAGAAAGGAAAGTTGGCCCTATATAGCGTTCCATATAAAAATTGTCCTACAATTTGGGCAAGTCGCGTACGAATTGGAACTACCCCAAGAACTCTCCACAGTTCATCCAGTATTTTATTATTCAATGCGTTGAAAGTGCATAAGAGATCTATTGCACCCATTGAAGATGTACAAGTTACGGAGGATCTCACTTATGAAGAGATACCTCTTGCTATTCTGGATCGACAAGTGAAAAGACTAAACGATAAAGAAGTAGCTTTCAGAAAAGTGCTTTGGAGAAATCAACAAGTAAATGAGATCACATGGGAAGCCGAGAAAATAATAAAGTCTAAGTACCTTCATTTGTTTTAAATGGAAGGAAAAGTTCAAGGCACTAAGTTGAAGCAATGACAAGTAAGTCTTTACAAGCATTATGTGTATATGAGAACATGAAGGATAACCTTAAACTCGAATATGTGTAAATTGGATATGTTACTAACATTCGAGGACGAATGTTCCTTATGGGGGAAGGATGTAACACCCCGTACATTTCCGAACCTATTTAATTGCCTTAACATTTATGGAATTATTTAAACATAATATTGTTGAGGTATTATACATTAAATTTATTGGGCTAAATTAATCTTGTGCTATTGGGCTTAATTGAGGCCCAAAATTACACCAAAAGACATGGCCCAAAAAGGAGGAAAATAATCCTGTCTTTCTTTGACCATGTAAACTATAAATTATTGACCAAAATTTGGCTAAGGATGAATAAAAAGGACTACATAAATCACAAAAAATCAGATTTTATTCACAAAGGCACACTTGCCAAATTCTAGAATTTTCACAAGATATTTTCTCTTCAACCAAACCCTAAGGCAACCATCTCTTTTGGACAAGATCATCACTTTGAAATATTGGGTAAGTGTTTAATCTTATGGTTTAATATATTATATGCTTAATATGGTGTATAAATCATGTTGGTTATGTTGGCAAAGTGTTGAACAGTTCACTATGTGTAAAACAGTCTACTTTTGCTTAATTGGTGAAGGGTTTTGCCTTCTAAACTTGAAAGTGGACTTGTGGTCTTGAAGGAAGTGAACTTCATGGATTAAATATAAACATGTAACATGTGTTTATGTTCTTTACTTTCTTTCTCCTTGTGTATAACATTTGGAATTGTTGTTGTGAAATTGTGCATGGAATTGGTGACGCATTGAAAGGAAAAGGTAGTTTGGTGATGTTTATGTGCGTTGTGAAACCATGTATGTTATTTGGCATGTAAGATAACTTAAAATATGAAAATAGAAGTTTAATTATGACCATGGACCATTCATTGCAAAAAAGGACTCGAAAATGACCCCCGAAAGCTGAAACGGCCATCCACCCTCGCGGGCAGGGCACCTGCGGGCGTAAATGCCAATGCAGGTCACCCTGGACAAGGCCAACGATCATATGAGGATGCACCTTATCCACCTGCGGGCACAGGTGGCTTCATAGGTCAGTCAAGAACCCCGTTTCAATTGTTTTTGCATCTCTTTGACCTCCTAAAGCCCCTATACCCTTCATGGATGCAATTATCAAATTATGGTACCTTTTGAATGACTTTAAAGGAGTATACCAGGGGTATTTTGAATGGTATCAATTATCTATTGTTGTTCATTTGTTTTTGTGAAAGGTATTGAGATGACTTGATGGAGTAATTGTGACATAGTGTTGATGAGGAAGTGTAAAGGATAAACTTGGTGTGAAATGTTATTGGTTTATGATGTCTTGGTCAATGTGTGGAATGTTATGGTATTTTTGATATGGTGATTCAATAAATGGTATTGTAAGAGGGTGAAATGACGTTATATGGTAGTCACGTAATTCATTGTCGTCTTATGCACTTGTAATGTAGTTAGTTATTAACGTGAGCTCCGTTATGTACTTGTGTTGTAGAGTAAAATATAAGGAAGGAGCTTGATTATTTTATTCACATATAGGAATGTGTATTCATATTGGTAAGATAAGGTATGTAAGGTTACTCTTTCCATATCCTTCTGCAGCACATATTGTTCAAATTGACGTTGTACTTGTTCCATTCCGAAGTGTTCTAAAGTATACCAACTCAGGTTGACATATATTGTTATTCACAAGTTTTTATTCTTAGACCAATTGTGATTCACATGTCTCCTATTCATTGACTGAAGTTCCAAAGCTCTCATAATTTTGTAACTACTAAGAAACCTATCCCAAGGAAATTAAGTATGTAAAGAGAATCTATTAATTCTTGAGTTGCATTTCCAATAATGTTACATTATAAAGTTCCAATGATGTTATGACTATCAACATGTCAATCTCACAGAAGTAAAGAAATGAAGTAATGTATTACTCTTATAATGAAAGAATGAAGTAATGTATAATTGTTTGTATATTCTTGAGTGACATCCCAGGGGCTACAGAAAAGCCTAGCATGGGTTAATCTAACATCCCAGGGGCTACAGAAAAGCCTGGCATGGGTTATCACAGTAACATCCCAAGGGCTACAGAAAAGCCTAGCATGGGTTATCACAGTAACATCCCAGGGGCGACAGAAAAGCCTAGCATGGGTTATCATAGTAACATCCAGTAACATCCCAGGGGCGACAGAAAAGCCTAGCATGGGTTATCACAGTAACATCCCAGGGGAAACAAAAAATCCTAGCATGGGTTAATCACATCCCAGGGGTTAAAATACCTAGCATGGGTTATCCTCTTTTACCACTGATCAGTTGGTGATAGAATGACGACTGAATGTAAAAGGAAAGAAAGTAATGAATGTAACGCACATGGTTCCTCACATACAGAACGATGGTTTATCCATATTGACTATTCTCTTATATTTGGTTCCATTGATATTCTTATGTATGATGCAGTTTCTTATAGCCTTACATACTCAGTACATTCTTCGTACTGACATCCCTTGGGGGACTTACCTTACTTATTGTAGGCACTGGTGCTAGTAGACCTCCAGAGTAGGATACGGATCATTTGTAGATCTTTGGTGAACTCTAGTTGTGTCACTCCCCAAATCCTATTGAGGCGTGATTTGCGCCCGAAGTCGATATGGCCCGAGAGAACCAATCTTTGCTCAAGTACATTCGTGTGCATATCCTCGTATAAAACTGGTTATTCCTCATGCAACTATGCGAAAGTCATGAACATGGAAACATATAACATATCTATAGATATATGAAACTTGGCCGTTAGAGCCATCAAATCAAAATGATCATCCGTCTCTTACAATCACATACCCATATATGTCTACAAAAGCCTCTAACAGATACATTTACAAAACCAGCTAAAAGTCGGGACAAGTCCCTACTTTATACAACATTTACAACCTCAAAACACTGTACAACTATGAATGGGAAAGTTCGGAAGCAACTGGGGCTCACCAAAGATTTGCAATTAACTGTCAACCTACTGTGGAGGTCTACTAGAACCTGCACCTACAGCAAGTAAGGTAAATCCCCCAAGAGGGGTCAGTACGAAGAATGTACTGAGTATGTAAGGCCATATGAAACTTGTATGATATGTAGACATGTCAATGAACTCAGATACAATAAATGATCAATATGTATAAGTCACAATACTGTACTTTGGAAACCATGTATATTGCTTTCTTTACTTTCTTTATTTCTTTGATTCTATGGTTATTCATCTTTGCCTGTGAACTATGATATCCGGGCCCCGAATGATCAGTGGGTTTACATAACATAACGTTATGTTAGGATCGGCTCGAGCTAGGATTATGCCTCTAGAGCTGCCACCCTATGAATCAATATATCGGGATCGGCTCAAGCTAGGTTATTACCTCTAGAGCTGCCACCCATTCCAACATATCAGGTTCAGTTCGAGCTAGGTTATTACCTCTAGAGCTGCCCCCTATCAGGATTGGTCCGATCTAGGCTTATGCCTCTAGGACTGCCCCCTGCTCCAGCAATCTCAGGATCGGCTTGAGCTAGGCATTTTGCCCCCAAAGCTGCCACCCGTACTCAATCATTAACCACATATATGTATTACTTTATGTTTACTTTGAGATTGATTCAATGATAGTCATAACTTTATTTGAATCTTTGGATCAACAATCAATGAGTGAGAGACATATGAATAAACATTATTGGAAACATAGCCTTCGTGGAAACATAACACCATGGGAACCATTGGACAACAATCAATGAACAAGATACATGAGTATAACCACTATTGGAACTTTGGAACACAACCTTATTGGACTTTTGGAACATTACCAATGAATCCGAGGCATGTGATTCACAACTGATCAATGAGTAGGAAACATATGAAGGATCCTTGTAAATATTGTATAAAGCGGGGACTTTTCCCGGCTTTAGGTTGGTTATGTATATGCATCTGTTAAAGGCTTTGTAGACCTACGTGGTAAGATGAATGAAAGAATGTATGCCCATTTTGACTTGTGGCCCTAACGGCCAAGTTTCATATATGTATATATCACCTGTTTTCCATGACTTCCACCATTAGCATCTTGTATGTATACGTGATAATGATGTTCCTTGAGTGACATGCCTACAAATGTACATGAACGAATATTGGTTCTCTTGGGCCTTACCGGCTTCGGGTGCCATTCCGCCCCATTGGAATTCGAGGCGTGACAACATAATACTTATATATATATATATATGTATGCTTACTTGTTATTTCTCCAATTCAGCATCTAAGGCTTTCGCTTCGGTTTCAAATAATTGAGGATACTTAGATTTCATCATTTCCTCAGCTTCCCATGTGACCTCTTCTGCATGTTGATTCCTCCAAAGTACTTTTACAAAAGCTACTTCTTTATTTCTTAACTTCTTAACTTGTCGATCTATAATAGCTATAGGTACTTCTTCATAGGTGAAATCTTTCATAACTTGTACATCTTCAGTAGGAGTAATATGAGATGGATTGCCTATGCACTTTCGAAGCATTGAGACGTGAAACACTAGATGAACTGTGGAGAGTTCTTGGGGTAGTTCCAACTTATATGGGACTTGGCCAAATCTTCGGATAATCTTATATGGTCCTATATAATGTGGACTAAACTTTCCCTTTTTTTCAAATCTCATCACCCCTTTCATTAGAGACACTTTCAAAAATACCTAATCACCTATAGCAAACTCTAGCCCCCTTCTTCTAACATCAACATATGATTTGTGTCGACTTTGGGCTGTTCTTAGCCGTTATTGTATCACCTTAACCTTTTCCATGGCTTGATGAACAAGATCTGGTCAAAATAAAACAGTCTCACCTACTTCAAACCACCCAATCGGTGACCTACTTCATAAGGCGCCATCTTGATACTTGAATGATAGCTATTATTGTAGGTGAACTCAATAAGAGGTAAATGATCAACCCAACTACCTTTACAGTCTAATACACAATCTCACAGTATATCTTCAAGTGTTTGTATGGTACGTTCTGCTTGTCCATCCATCTGAGAGTGAAAAGTTGTACTTAAATTAACTTGTGTACACAAAATCCTCTGAAAAGACTTCCAAAAGTTTGCAGTAAATTGAGCTCCCCTATCATATATAATAGAGATCGGAACTCCGTGTAGTCGAACTATCACTTTAACATATAATTTCACATACTTTTCAGCTGTATAAGTAGTATTAACAGGTAAGAAGTGTGCTGACTTGGTCCCATATGGAATTAAATTTCCAAAATGTACGAGGCAAACCAGTGATGAAATCCATGTTAATCATGTCCCACTTCCAAATTGGAAGATTCATACATTGCATATAACCTCCAGGCTTCTGATGCTCTACTCTTACTTGTTGAAAATTTGGATATTGGGCTACAAATTCTGCAATGTTCTTCTTCATGTCACCCCACCAGTATATTCCTTTCAGATCATGGTACATTTTAGTTTATCCCGGATGGATAGAATACCTTGAATGATATGCCTCTGTCATAATCCTTCTTCTTAACTCATCTACATTAGGTACACATAATCTGTTTTGGGACTGAAGCACTCCTTCTTGGGTAAGCTCAAATGCTTTCGTCATACCTTGTTGTACATTCTCCTTAAGCTGTAATAGAAAAGGATCTGCATACTGCTTTTCTTTTACTTCAGTTACTAACGAGGATTCTGCTGCATTTTGTACAATAACTCCTTCATTTGGAGTTTCAAGAAGAAGAACCCCTAAGCTAGCCAGTTGATTAGATCTTTGATTATCCCTTGATTTCTATGAGTTGGCCATAAGTTCTCCCCATTGGCTTATGACTTAATGCATCAGCTACCATATTTGTGTTCCCCATATGATATAAAATATCAATGTCATAATCTTTTAATAGTTCAAGCCACCTCCGCTGCCTCAGATTTAGGTCCTTCTGCTTAAAGTTATATTGCAAACTCTTATGGTCGATATATATGTAAACATGAACATCATACAAGTAGTGGCTCCATATCTTTAAAGCAAATACTACTGCTGCTAGCTCAAGATCATGTGTCGGATAATTTTTCTCATATGGCCGCAATTGTCTTGAGGCATAAGCTATAACTTTACCATGTTGCATCAATACACATCCCAAGCCAACTCCTGAAACATCACACTACACTGCATATCCTTATGTACCTTCTGGAAGTACCAATATGGGTGTAGAAGTTAACTTATTCTTCAGATCTTGGAAACTCTTTTCACATGAATCATTCCATTGAAACTTGGTTTCCTTGTGTGTTAGTTTTGTTAAAGGTGCAGCAATAGAAGAAAATCCTTCAACAAACCTTCTATAATAACATGCCAATCCGAGGAAACTATGAATCTCTGTTGGCGTTGTAGGTCTTGGCCAATTCTTCACAGCTTTTATGTTTTGAGTATCAACCCTTATCCCTTGATCAGATACAATATGACCCAAGAATGCTACAGATTCTAACCAACACTTACATTTAGAGAACTTTGCAAATAACTTACGATCACGAAGAATCTGCAACACCTGTCATTAGTGACTAGCATGGTCCTCTTTTGTTCTTGAATAAATAAGAATATCATCTACAAACACTATCATGAACACGTCTAAAATGGCTTGAACACCCTATTCATTAGATCCATAAAACCTGCTGGTACTTTTGTTAGCCCGAAAGATATAACTAAAAACTCATAATGATCATACCGTGTTTGAAAAGTTGTCTTGGGTATATTTCTCCCTTTGACCTTTACTTGATGGTAATCCGACCTCAAGTCAATCTTTGAAAAACATTTAGCACCTTGTAATTGATCAAACAAATCATCAATTCTAGGGAAGGGATATTTGTTCTCAACGTGCAATCTTTCTTGCAAACAAATAACACTGGTGCACTCCACGGGGACATACTAGTCCTTATGAATCCCTTTTCTAGCAAATCTTTTAATTGCTCCTTCAATTCCCGTAATTCTACCAGGGCCATTCTATATGGAGGAATAGAAATAGGTTGAGTACCTGGAATCACATCAATACCAAACTCCACTTCTCATTCTGGGGGCGAACCTGAGAGATCTTCAGGAAATACATCAAGAAATTCATTTACCATTGGAACAGATTGAAGAGTCGGTGGCTCTACAATGGTATCTTGCACCCTTACTAGGTGACATATGTATCCCTTGTATATCATTTTCTTCGCCTTAAGATAAGAAATAAACTTATCTTTTGGCACTCCAACATTACCCCCCCATTCAAGGACTGTCTCTTTTGGAAAATGAAAATGTACCTTCTTCATTTGGCAATCTACTGTGGCATAACAAGAAGCCAGACAACCCATACCCATTATAACATCAAAATCTACAATCTCAAGCTCAACAAGATCAGCCAACATATCATGATCACAAACAGTTACTATACAATTACGATAGACTCTCTTAGATACAATAAATTCACCAAGTGGTGTAGATACTTCAAATGGCTTAACTAATAATTCTGGTGTTCTTTCAAATTTTTTAGTAATCAATGGAGTGACATACAATAGTGTAGAACTAGAATTAATTAATGCAATGTACCTGTAACCACATCCGGAGAAGCCTCCAAATTTTGTCGATCCACTAAAGCATAGGTACGATTTTGGGCTCCACTAGAACTAGCTACTCCTTTACTACCTCTTCCACGACCAGTAGGTTATACACTTCTACCTAAGAAAGGAACCGACTATGATGATGCAATGGCTGATCTAGTAGGTCGTGCCAAACTACCCGTACCCCTCTGTGGGCACTCTATCATCATGTGTCCCGACATACTACACCAAAACCAAGCATCCATCCCAAACTGACATGCACCTAAATAAATCTTCCCGCATTGCCTACATGGCTGACGCAGAGGCCTTAATTGGCTCATACCCCTTGTTCTTGATACCCTGCTGTCCGTGAACTTTGAATTTCATTTCTTTGCCCAAATTGGTTGCCCCTAAAGCCTTTGAATCGGGGTGGAACACTTGCTGTAGAGTAGGTAGGTGATGTCCTAGGCGGTCTATCAAGAAACCAAGGCCTAAACTCTCCTTGGGATGTCATGAACTACCCCATAGATTTAACCCTCTTGGAACGTACACTTTCAAATTCCTGGGTTCTTCTTCTTTGCCTCTGATCCTCCATTTTTTGTGCAAAAGCTTGTCTCCTTGCTATATCCTTGTCTCTATTCAAAGCAGCAATAGTACAATCCCTAACCAAATACGGATCCAATCTATCCACATATCGATGAACTCTATCATCCATAGTAGCTACTACATTAGGAGCATACCTAACCAAAGAGTTAAATAGAAGACTATGCTCCCTCACACTCATATTACCTTGATGAAGATTTAAGAACTGATTTGCATGAGCCTCTCGAATCTCAAATGGAATATAATGATCAAGAAATTCCATTTTGAACTCTTCCCAACTAGGTAAAAGTACACCGGTGCCTCTAGATTATTTACAATATTCATACCATAAGATAGCCTCTCCTTTTAATCTATAAGCTGCAAGTTCAACTGTATCTGCACCCGATACATGCATAACATCCAAATCCCTTTGAATTTTCTTTATAAAGTCTTGCGGGTCTTCATTAAGATCTGATCCGGTGAATGTGGGAGGATCCAATTTAAGGAAATATTGTATCCGTAGTCTAGCTTCCCTATCTGCACCAGTAGTACCTGTAGTTGGGACAGCTTGTCCTTGACCTTGTGCAACAACTATATGAGTCAACAATTGCACCGCATTCCTTAGATCCTGCTCAGTAACATTAATAGCTGGTTTTGGGGGTATTTCCCCCCCCCCCCCCCCCTTGGCTCTCCTAGAGATGGAAGGGTAGAAAAAATCCGTGATGCAAACTCATCTTCATCCCTACCTTGATTAGCATTTTTAGGTAGTGATTTACTGGTTCCTTCCCCGGCAGCCATGTCCACCTTCTTACTTTTACCCTTACTTTTTCTTACAAATGGCATCTTTACTATCATGAGGAAAAAAAACAAATTCAATGGTTAAATATGACTACACCTACAATCTTGGCTCTACTGCATGATCTAAGATATGAAAAAAAAAAAAAGACAACTTCTAAATTGTCACGCCCCGAATGCCATTCCGGACGGACTGGCACAGGAAGCCGATGAGGCCCGAGAGAACCAAACTTTTCTCATGTCCATTCATATGCATGTAATTCAAGGAACATTACCACCACGTATAGAGATATAAGATACTAATACCGGAAGGCATGGAAAAATGTGATATATACATATATGAAACTTGGTCGTTAGGGCCATCAAGTCAAGATGGACACACATCCATTACATTCATATTCCACATACGTCTACAAAGGCTATAACAGATACATGTATATAACCAACCTACAGTCGGTACAAGTCCCCATTTAATACAACATTTACAATACCTAAAATAAAAGTACACATGTGACTCCGAAAGCCCCGAACCAACTGGAGCTCACCAAATATCCCAAATGACCTGCAACCTACAGTGGAGGTCTATTAGCACCTGTTCCTGCAGCAAGTAAGGTAAGTCCCCCAAGGGACGTCAGTACAAAGAATTTACTAAGTATGCAAGGCTCATAAGAAACTGTATCACACATAAGAACTTCAATGGAATCAAATATAAGAGGATAGGCAATATGGATAAACCGTCATTCTATACGTGTTAGAATCGTGTACATTACATTCATTACTTTTCTTTACTTTGCTTTAAACAGATGACCAGCTGATCAGTGGTAAAGAGGATGACCCATGCTAGGTTCTTCCACCCCTAAGATAGGGTCCTCATATTCACTTGGGATCGACCCATGCTAGGCTTTTCTGTCGCCCTTGGTATGCCACCCATGATGTTGGGATTGACCCATGCTAGGTAATTTAACCCCTGGGATACTACTATGATATTGGGATCGACCCATGCTAGGTAATTTAACCCCTGGGATACCATCCATGATATTGGGATTGAACCATGCTAGGTGTTGCTTCCACCCCTGGGATACCACCCAAGAATACTCATCAATTATACATTACTTCTTTCTTTCATTATAAGAGTAATACATTCCTTCATTTCTTTACGTCTATGAGATTGATACGTTGGTAGTCATAGCATTATTGGAATTTTGGAACATAACATTATTGGAACTTTGGAACGTAATATTATTGGAACTTTGGAACCATTTCCACAATTATGTGACATATGAATAATAGTTGGTCAATTAATAAGGTACATGTGAACAACAATATATATGACAACTCAAAATTAGATACCTCGAAACTATTCAGAATGGGATAAGTACAATGACAATGTATCCACTATGTGCTGCAGAAGGATACAGAAATAGTAACCTTACATACCTTATCTTCCCAATATGAATATACAATCCTATATGTGGACGCAATAGTCCAGCTCCTTCCTTATGTTTCACTCTACAACACAAGTACATAACGGAACTTACGTTAACAACCAACTTCCTTACAAGTGCACAAGACGACAATGAGTTAAATGTTGGCTTTAAAATGTCATTTCCCCCTTGACAATACCATTTATGAGATTATCAAACAAACAATACCACAATATTCCATACATTTACCAATTCATCATAAACCAATAGCATGTCACACCGAGTTCATACTTTCCACTTCTCCATCAACACAACATCACAATTACTCCATAAAGTCACCTCAATACACTTCATAACAATATATCCACAATAATCCCACAATTTATACTTATAGAAAAATAACAAGTTAAGGAACATAACCACACCAAAATGTTGATATTTCATCCATACCATGCACTTTCATCAAAACCTCAAGTCCTTTTGCAAGTTTAAATCACAAAGATACACATCTTTTAGCAAAAAGCAAAAGTGCACTATTCAACACCTTGCCAACATAACCACCATGATATACATAATATCCCATGCATATAATATATTAAATCATAATAATAAACACTTACCCAAGCTTTCAAAGCGATGATCTTGCCCAAACAAGTGTAGTTGCCTTAGGGTTATTAGGGTTTGAGTTGAGAGAAATGTTGTAGAAATTTCTAGATTGACATGTGTGTTTGTGGGAATTAAATATGATTTTTTTGCCCTTTATATAGGCCCTTTAAGTCATCCTTATACACTTTGATCAATCATTGATTAGTCAAAGGAAGAATGGGTCATTTTGCCCTTTTGGTTCATGTCTTTTGTTCCAATTTGGGCTTTAAATTGAGCCCAAAAACACATATCAACTGAGCCCACCTAATTCAATGCATGATCCACTATATATATCATGTTTAAATAATTCCATAAATTTCACGACAATATTCACTCACGAACTTCATGTTCGTAGCCTTAATTTCAAAAAATAAGAAATTCTAGCCACCCATGGCTTAATAGAACATAGTTTGATAAAATACTTGTCACGAAGAATTAACTCCAACTCGAATTCCAAACACACTCAATATTGGCCTTACTATGATGGTATAATGTTACCATAACCCAAGAGTCCTCTTTATAGAGTTATAATCGTTGAAGAAATTAGGCAAAAAGCACCCCGGCACGCTCCCGGGCGCCCTTGAGACTTAGCTGAATTTGAGCTCTGAAAAAGTGTGCAGGGGTGGCCTGGAACACCCCTGGGCATTCCCCATTGCTACCTATGCCACAAAAAAATCAGTCCAAAGCAGCCTAGCATGCCATGTGCAACACCCCAAACTAAATTTTTTGTTTTGACTTTTCTTTGCGGATTTGGTTGGATCTTTCAAGTCCCAACATTTTGCTTGCATCTTATCTTTAAGATCCTTTGCTTGGATGTCCCTTAAATCTCAAGTAACACCCCGTACCTTCCAAACCCTACTTGATTACATTGAATAATGCTTACTTAGGTGTCGAGAGCTATAAGTATGTATTTGGTAATGTTAAAGATGAGAAAAATTTTAATTTGGCCTTGTACATGTGACTAGCCTTTCATAGGAAGTGTTTTGCGATTTCGTGGAGCAATTGTAGAAAACCCGTACATATTCCAACCTCATTTGGTGACTTGGAGTCATGTTTACTTGATGGTTAAGATCACTAAGTAAGTATTTTGTAGTGTTTTGATAAGATATTGGACGATATGCAAGTGTTGGAAAAACGGCCAAAAAATTCAGCAAGGCATGGAAACTTGCGCCACACCCTGTTTCAGGGGGTGTGGCACAAGACACCTGATTATTATGGGGTGAATTTCTTGGTCCACTGCCTTGCATTGCAGCAGTGGCACAAGGCACAAAGATTGTGCCCTTCCGGACTCGTTTCGCTACGCTATTCTACGTCGATTCTGGTTTGTTTTGGTTCTTTGGAGTTCTTTGAGAATTTTTAAAGCTTAAAATAGTTCAATACACTCCTACATACTCCTACATGATCAAATCATGAAATATAAGTAGTTATCCAAAATGTTCAATGAAGACATGGGCAACTAGAATTCCTATTTTTGCGATTGAGACTACGAATGAGAATCTCGTAAGAGAATATTGTCGTGACATTATGGAATTATTTAAAAATGAGATCTTCCACTTTGAATAAGGGACCATTGCATTTAATGAAAGTAAATGGCTAATGATGACTTGAGAACTATATAAGGGTTAAAAAAATCAGATTTTTATTCCTAAACACACACAACACATTTTTAGAATTTACAAGACTTTTTGTTTTGGTTCTCTCAAACCCTAAGAACCTTAAGCCCTTTTCTTTGGACAAGATCATCCTATTCCAAGCCTTGGTATGTATTTATTGTTATGGATTAATATATTATATGCATGAGAGAGTATGTATATCAAGTTGGTTTTGCTTGGAAATGGTGGACATGGTACTTTGTGTTTCTATATAAGATTTATGATCCATGAGGTTCAGGCTTGAATTATGACTTGTTCCTTTGATGAAATATCTTGGTATGGATAAAATATGAACTTGTATGGTGTGATTTTGTTATTACACTTGTTATTTTCTAAAAGTATAAATTGTGGGATTTTGGCCGATATGTCCTATGAGGTGTATTAAGGTAATTTGATGGATTATTTGTGATGTGGTGTGGATAAGAAAGTGTAAAGGAGAAGTTTGTGGTGAAATGTGTTGATTATCATGTATTGGTCAATGTTGGGAATATTGTGGGATTTTTGGAATAATAATTTTATCAATGGTTTTGTCAAGGGGAAATGGCATGTTTAAAGGAAAACATGTAACTCATTGATATTATATGCATTTGTAAAGTAGTTGATGGTTAATGTGAATCCCGTTATATATTTGTGATGTAGAGTGACACATAAAGAAGGAGAGGGACTATTGTATGCACATCTAAGATTGTGTATTCATATTGCGAATACAAGGTATGTAAGGTTACTTTGTCCGTATCTTTCTACGACAAATAGTATTCACATTGACATTAGGCTTGTCCCATCCCGAAATGTTCTAAGGTATCCTATATCCGGTTATCAATGGTCATTATCATATGTTTCCTACTCATTGCTCAATTGTGAATCTTATGTCTCATTTGTATGAATAATGTTCCAAAAGCTCAACAATGTTATGTTCCAAAGTTCCAATAGTGGTTATACTCATGTATATTGTTCATTGATTGTTGTCTAATGGTTCCAATGGTGTTATGGTGCTAATAATGTTATGTTTCTCACAATGTTTATTCTCATGTCTCTCCCTCATTGGTTAATGATCCAAAGCTTCAAGTAAGTTATGACTATCATTGTATCAATCTCAAAGTAAGAATAAAGTAAAGCATAGTGGTTGTGTTCATGGGTGTTATCCATGGGGTGAAAACACCTGCATGATGATGTTATTCTATCCATGGAGTGCAAGAACACCCGCATGATGATGTTACTTTATACATGGGGTGCAAAGGACACCCGCATGACGATATGATCTTATCCATGTGGTGAAAATAATACCTGCATGACGATGATATGTTATCCATGGGGTGAAAAGAACACTTGCATGATGAGGGCCCAGACAACATATATGTAAAGTAAAGTAAAGGCAAGAGAAAGAATGAATGTAATATACATGGTTTCCAAAGTACAGAATAGTGACTCATCTATATTGTGACTTATCTATATTGGTTATGCATTTGAACTCGAGTTCTTGACATATTTTCATATCTTACAAGTTTAATATGGCCTTACATACTCAGTACATTCTTCGTCTTGACCCCTCTTGGGGAATTTACCTTACTTGCTGTAGGCGCAGGTACTAGTAGGCCTCCAAAGTAGGTTGCCAGTGTTGCAAATCTTTAGTGAGCTCTAGTTAGTTTGGGGCTTCTCCGAGTCGCAGTTGTAAATATGTTTTGGTGTTGTACATATTGTATAAAACGGGGACTTGTCCCGACTTTTAGTTCATTGTGGTCAATGCATTTGTTTGAGGCTTTTATAGATGGAAGTGGGTGTATAAACGTAAAAGGGATATGTCGTTCTTGTCTTGGTGGCCTCAAGGGCCAAGTTTCGCATATGTATATATATATATCATGTTCCATGAATTCCATTGTTGGTATCTATAGCTATTATGTGATTATGGGTTTTCCTATGGCATGCATATGATTGAATAAAGACATAGCTTGGTTCTCTCGAGCCTTGTTGGCTACGAGTGCCAATTCGTCCCGATGGGATTTGGGGCGTGACACCTCACTTTTCACCCCACAAATGCTCCACAAAGTCACAAACACCTTCGAAGGTCTAACAATATTTATTAGCACAATATCAAATGTTTCCATCAAAAACAATACAAAATTCGTACTTATTGCTCTCAAACCTAGGGTAAACATGGTTTAAGGTTGTCAAATAAGGTCGGAAATGTACGAGGTATTACATTCTTCCCCCCCTAGGAACATTCATCCTCGAATGTTAATGACATTACCAAAGTTAACAAATTCAAGTCTAGAATCATCCTTTATGTTATCATATATATATAACATCGTCTCTTGTACAACAAATGCATCTCTATATTAGAATTTATATACATATACACTTAATGCTCATAGATACTTCCTTGTTATTGCTCCACTTTCGCACTTTGAACTTTTTCTTCCAGTTGGAATAAATACGGGTACTTCGACTTCATCTTTTCTTCAGATTCCCACGTGATCTCTTCTACTTGTTGATTTCTCCAAAGTATATTTACAGAAGCTACGTCTCAAATCCAACAGATAATTATGGAACATGATGAAAATTTTCAACAAATAGATAAACTTAAAAGTTATGAAGAATATGCATAACACTAGAAGAACATATTTAAAATCAACATACATATATCTCCGACATACTATATAATAGTGATGAATCAACTAACAACGAAATAGTACAGGTAACTAGGCAAACAGGTAATACAAAAGGTAAAACAGTTAGGAAAGATATAAATTTATGAAAAATAAAAAAGAAACTCCTTCACTTGTCGATCTAGAATAGAAATAGGTACCTCTTCATAGGTGAGATCCTCCATAACTTGTACATCTCCAATGGGAGCAATACGATATGGATATCCCATGCACTTTCGAAGCATCGAAAGATAAAACACTAGATGAATTGAGATGAGTTCTTGGGGTATTTTTAAATTCATACACGACTTGACCAAATCTTCAATCAATCTTATACAACATGTCATATTGGACCATCCTTCCTTTCTTTTCAAGTCTCATTACCCCTTTCATTGGTGACACTTTCAAAAATACCCAAACATCTATGGCAAAATCTACTTTCTTCCTTATAGTATCGGCCTATAAGTTGTGTCGACTTTGGGCTGGTTGTAGCCGTTGTTGTACCACGTTAACTTTTTCTATAGGTTGATGAACAAGGTCTGGCCCGAGTAAACCAATTGTACCCGCGTTAGACCATCCAATTGATACTTGAACAATAGCTATTTTGGTAAGTAAATTCAACAAGAGGTAATTGATCATCCCAACTACCTTTAAAGTCCCATGTGCAAGCTCGTAGCATAGTGTCCAAATTGTTAACAAGTAAAAGTAGAACATCAAAAACCGGGAGGTTATATGCAATGTATCAATCTTCCAGTTGGAGATGGGACATGATTAACGTGGATTCCATCACAAATTTAGCTCGTACACTGTGGAAATTTGATTCTATATGGGTAATAGTTGACATGCTTACCAAGTCAGTTCATTTTCTATAGATTTTAACCAAAATTCACATGTAGAGAACTTTGCATATTTCTTATGGTCACGAAGATTCTGTAACACCAATCATAAGTAATTAGCATGGTCCTCTTGTGATCTTGAGTAAACTAAAATATCATCTATAAACACTGTCACGAACACGTCGAAGAACACCCTATTCATCAACTCCATAAAACTGCAGGTACATTTGGTAGCCCAAATGACATAACTAAAACTCATAATGACCATACCGTGTTCTAAAAGCTGTCTTGGGTATATCATTTTCCCTAACCCTGACTTGATGGTAACCCAATCTCAAGTTAATCTTTTTTTTTTTTAACAAACATTTGGCACCGTGTAATTACTCAAATAAATCATCAATTATGGGGAGGGAATATTTAATTTGGACTGTCACCTTATTTAGTTGCCAGTAATTCATACACATTCTCAGTGTACCATCTCTCTGTCGTACAATTAACGCTGGCGTACCCCAAGGGTATGTACTAGGTCTTATGTATACCTTGTCGTACAAGTCTCTTAGTTGCTCTGTTACTTTTCGTCCTAGAGGTAAACCTGGAAGTTCTTTGGGACATACCTCAAGAATTGTATTTACCATCGAAACTGATTGAAGAGTTGGTGACTCACATCGGCATCCTGCACCATCACTAGGTGGCATATGTACCTTTTTGAGTATCATTTTCTTTGCCCTACGATAGGAAATAAATTTTCCTCTCGGTGCTCCCACATTACCCTTCCATTCAAGAATATTCTTTTGTGGAACATGAAAATGTAACTTCTTAGCTAGGCAATCTACCGTGGCATAACAAGAAGCCAACCAATCCATACCCATGATAACATCAAAATCTACCATTTCCAGTTCAATAAGATCAACTAGCGTGTCATAACCACAAATAATTACTATACAATTATGATATATTCTTTTAACTGTAGTAGATTCACTAACTAGTGTAGATACTTCAAATGGCCTAACTAGTAATTCTGGTGTTCTTCCACATCATTTTTTTTCCGCAATCAATGGAGTAACATATGATAATGGAAAACTTGGGTCAATCAGTGCGTATAACTTATGTAAGAATATGGATAATGTACCTATATCTACATTAGGAGAAGCCTTTGAATTCTATCGATCCGCTAAGGCATAAATACGATCCTGGGTTCCACTGGAACTGTTGCTCCTCTATGACCTCTGCCGCACCCCGTAGGCTGTGCACCTCTACCTAGAGGAGGCATAGATAATGGCGATGCGATGGTTGGTCCCATAAGTCGTGCCATACCACTTGTGCTCCTTTGTGGACACCTTTTTCTTACATGTCCCGACATACCACACCAGTAACAAACATTTGTTCCCATCTGGTATTCACTTGAATGAAACTTCCCGCAGCGCTGGTACAGATGACTAAACGACCTCGATTGGCTTGTATTTCCTTATTTTCGATCCCCTACTATGCTTGAATCCTGAATCTCACTCTTTGCCCAAACTGGTTGACTCTAAACCGTTGGATTAGAGGGGGAGCATTTGTTGTCGAATGAGGAAATGGTGGCCTAGGCGGTCTAGGAAAAACTCGAGGCCTAACTTCTTTTTGGGATGCCATAAACTGTCCCATAGGCTAGCCCTATTTGACGGCCCTTCCTCCAATCCTTGCATCCCCCTTTCTTTTGCCTCTGATCCTCCATCTGTTGCGTAAAAGCTTGGCTTCGAGCTTGTGCAGCAACTACACGGGTCAATATTTGCACCGTACTCATTAAATCCTACTCAATAGTATTATCGAACAGTTCCGAAGATACTCCTCTCCTTCTGGGTTCGTCTATAAATGGAAGAGTAGGAGAAACCCGCGATATGAACTTATTTCCAGCCCCACCTTGATCATCTTGCTCAGTTGGTGCTCTACTGGTTCCTTCTCCAGCAGTCCTATCTATCTTCTTACCTTCTCCCCAACCTTTTCTTGCCATCGGCATTTCTATTATATAAAAAAACACAATTCCCATGGTCAGTTATAATTCCACCTACACTTTGGCTCTAATGCACGATCTAGAAATGAAGGAAATAAACAAATCCTAAATGTCCTGTAGACTCATACTTCTAAATATGGCACGCAACACATCCTTAAGCAAGACTCTACTCAGACACAGCTTTGTAGACACCCTTAGGATGACCTGCTCTGATACTACTTTTGTCACACCCCGAATCCCATTCGGGACGGACTGGCACCCAAAGACGATGAGGCCCGAGACAACTAATCTTTGCTCATGTCCATTCATATGCACATAATTCAAGGAACATTACCACAACGTATAGAGATATAAGAAACTAATAGCGTAAGGCATGGAAACATGTGATATATACATATATGAAACTTGGTCGTTAGGGTCATCAAGTAAAAATAGACTCACATCCATTACATTCATAGTCCCAGATACGTCTACAAAGCCTCTAACAGATACATGTACATAACCAACCTACAGTCGGGACAAGTCCCAGCTTAATACAATATTTACAATACCCAAAACAAAAGTACACATGTGACTCAGAAAGCCCCAAACCAACTGGAGCTCACCAAAGATCTGCAAATGACCTGCAACCTACTGTGAAGGTCTACTAGTACCTGTGCCTGCAGCAAGTAAGGTAAGCCCCCCAAGGGACGTCAGTACAAAGAATGTACTGAGTATGCAATGCTCATAAGAAACTGCATCACACATAAGAATTTCAATGGAATCAAATATAAGAGGATAGCCAATATGGATAAACCGTCGTTCTATATGTGTTAGAATCATGTACATTACATTCATTACTTTACTTTACTTCACTTTAAACAGATGACCAACTGATCAGTGGTAAAGAGGATGACCCATGCTAGGTTCTTCCACCCCTGGGATACGATCCTCATATACACTTAGGATCGACCCATGCTAGGATTTTCTGTCGCCCTGGGATACCACCCATGATGTTAGGATTGACCCATGCTAGGTAATTTAACCCCTGGGATACTACTATGATATTGGGATTGACCCATGCTAAGTAATTTAACCCGTGGGATACCACCCATAATATTGGGATTGACCCATGCTAGGTGTTGCTTCCACCCCTGGGATACCACCCAAGAATACTCATCAATTATACATTACTTCTTTATTTCATTATAACAGTAATACATTTCTTCATTTATTTACGTCTATGAGATTGATACATTGGTAGTAATAGCATTATTGGAACTTTGGAACATAACATTATTGGAACTTTGGAACGTAATATTATTGGAACTTTGGAACCATGTCCACAATTATGTGAGATATGAATAATAGTTGGTCAATGAATAAGGTACATATGAACAACAATATATATGAAAACTCGAAATGAGATACCTTGGAATAATTGAGAATGGGATAAGTACAATGACAATGTAACCACTATGTGCTGCATAAGGATACGGAAAGAGTAACCTTACATACCTTATCTTCGCAATATGAATATGCAATCCTATATCTGGACACAATAGTACAGCTCCTTTCTTACATTTCACTATACAACACAAGTACATAACGGAACTTATGTTAACAACCAACTTCCTTACGAGTGCATAAGACGACAATGAGTTACATGTTGGCTTTAAAAGGTCATTTTCCCCTTGACAATAACATTTATGAAATTATCATACCAACAATACCACAATATTCCAAACATTGACCAAATCATCATAAACCAATAGCATGTCACACCGAGTTCATACTTTCCACTTCTCCATCACCACAACATCACAACTACTCCATCAAGTCACCTCAATACACTTCATAACAATATATCCACAATAATCCCACAATTTATACTTATAGAAAAATAACAAGTTAAGGAACATAACCACACCAAAAATGTTGATATTTCATCCATACCATGCACTTTCGTCTAAACCTCGAGTCCTTTTGCAAGTTTAAATCACAAGGATGCACATCTTTTAGCAAAAAGCAAAAGTGCACTATTCAACACCTTGCCAACATAACCACCATGATATACATAATATCCAATGCATATAATATATTAAATCATAATAATAAACACTTACCCAAGATTGCAAAGTGATGATCTTACCAAAACAAGTGTAGTTGCCTTAGGGTTATTAGGGTTTGAGTTGAGAGAAATGTTGTAGAAATTTCTAGATTGGCATGTGTGTTTGTGGGAATAAAATCTGATTTTTGTGCTATTTATATAGGCCCTTTAAGTCATCCTTATCCACTTTGATGAATCATTGGTTAGTCAAAAGGAAGAATGGGTCATTTTGCCCTTTTGGGCCATGTCTTTTGTTCCAATTTGGCTTTAAATTGAGCCCAATAACATATATCAACTGAGCCCACCTAATTCAATGCATGATACACTATATATCTTATGTTTAAATAATTCCATAAATGTCACGACAATATTCACTCACGAACTTCATGTTCGTAGCTTCAATTTCAAAAAATAAGAAATTCTAGCCACCCATGGCTTAATTGAACATAATTTGATAAAATACTTGTGACGAAGAATTAAATCCAAATCGGATTCCAAAATCGCTCAAGAGTAGCCTTACTATAATGGGATAATGTTACCATAACCCAAGAGTCCTCTTTATAGACTTATAATCGTGGAAGTAATTAGGCAAAAAGTACCCTGGCACGCTCCCGGGCGCCCTTGAGACTTAGCTGAATTTCAGCTCTGAAAAGGTGTGCACGGGCGGCCTAGAATGCCCCTGGGCGCGTCTCCTTGCTACCTGTGCCACAAAAAAATTAGGCCAAAGCGGCCTGACACGCCACCTTCAGCGCCCCATACTAAATTTTTTATTTCGACTTTTCTTTGCGGATTTGGTTGGATATTTCAAGTCCCAACCATTTGCTTGCCTCTTATCTTTAAGATACTTTGCTTGGATGTCCCTTAAACCTCACTTTTCACCCCACAAATGCTCCACAAAGTCACAAAAACCTCCTATGAAGGTCTGACCACATTTACTAGCACAATATCAAATGTTTCCATCATTAACAATACAAAATTCGTACTTATTGCTCTCAAACCTAGGGTAAACATGGTTCAAGGTTGTCAATTAAGGTCAGAAATGTATGGGGTATTACATAAATGTCTTGTACCCTCTTATTTATAGATGTGGTGCACAACACATCCATAAGCAAGACTATACATAGACACGGCTTTGTAGACTCCCTAGGACGAACCGCTTTGATACCACTTTTGTCACGCCTCAAATCCCATTAGGGAGGACAGGCACCCGTAGCTGTAAGAGCCCTGGAGAACCAGCCTATGATCATATACTTCTTATGCATGTAAACAAATTTTTTGCAGTGTATGGACATGATGTATTGATAAAGTGAACCAAGTAGTAAATACAAAATAGATATACAACACTTGGTTGTTGGGGCCACAACTTCTAAGAGACAAGACACTACCATGCTTAACTTTACAATGTCTACAAAAACTCTAAAAGAAACATAAACTTAGTTAAGGTCGGGACAGGTACCCACCTTACACAAAACTACTACACAATACCAAAAATATATACAACTGACTCGGAAAGCCCCGAATCAACCTAGAGCTTACCAATAGCTTTTAAATGTCTTGTACTCCTACTGGAGAGATCTATTAGCTCGTGTGCCTGAAGCATGAAAGGTAGTTCCCCCAAGAGGGAAGTCAATACGAAATAATGTACTGAGTATATAAGGCTAAAACCAATGGTACATAATCCAAAAGTTTAAGTGACATCAAGTAAAAGTGTATTGTTAATAACCCACCTTAGTTGGTATCTGGGAAACCACGTACATTATATTCTTTACTTTCCTTTTTCCTTCTTTCCTTTATAATCTTTAATAAGCCATGTAGTACAAATGACCAACTGATCAGTGGTATACAAATCGGGATTGGCCCATGCTAGGCTTACGCCCCTGATCTTCCACCCACACAAATCACTCGAGATTGGCCCATGCTAGGCTTATGCCCCTGAGTTTCCACCCACACATAGCTAGCCTTAATTTGCTTACTCTATTTAGTCTTTGAGATTGTTATATTGGTGGTTATAACATTATGGAATTTTTGGAATAAAAGTGCTCGAGTAAAAGAAGACACGCGAATAAA
Organism: Capsicum rhomboideum; assembly: GCA_031232105.1. Lineage (NCBI taxonomy): Eukaryota > Viridiplantae > Streptophyta > Magnoliopsida > Solanales > Solanaceae > Capsicum > Capsicum rhomboideum. Next base: position 64,518,568 of record CP124718.1, read on the forward strand.
CATTTGATGTAATTGTAATTGCCATAAAGTAAAGAATAATTGTACACAATTGAAATGATTAGGAGCCAAACTAATAGATAGATTTTAGTTGACTAAGATGGGAACACAAGATATTGGCTAGTGAAGGTAGACAGGCCAACTTGACAATAAACATACAGTGAGGTACTTTAAGACATTACATAGTCGAAACAAGGTCGTTAACTACGTGGACATTTTATGCTGCCAAAGGATACGAAAAAGAGTAACCTTACATACCCTATCTTCCCACCACGTGACTACAAAAATTCAGCTCCTTCCTTATGTGTTACTCTACAACACAAGTACGAAACAGAGCTAATATTAAAGACTAATTACATTACAAGTTTGCAGGACGGTAATCAGTTACTTAACTAGAAGTAAAAACCGTTCAACCTCCTAACCACATGGTGCATCACTCTCCACTTCTTTATACTTCCATATAACCTTATTCCACCTTCTTACTCTATAACTTACTGCCTTATCAAGACACCACCACCAAAACAGTCCACAAACCAACATAAACATTACAAACTGATAAGATTTCCCACCAAATTCATACTTCACATTTTTACCTCAGTGCAACTCCACATATTTATTCCATCAAGTCACATAAATATCTTCCACAACAATATACCAAAAACAGTCCACACAGTTTTAGAATTCACTTTAACATAACAAGAAAGTATTCTCTTTTCACTACGCCAAATGTTCCATATACAAACACGTATATTTTTCCAAGCCATACATAAAAAGAAACGAATTAGGGGTAGAACCACGTTTTAACATACTGAAATTTCATCCCTCCAACTTAATTTCTTCAAGAACTTAAGCTCCTTTACAAGTTTAAACCACAAGGAAGATAAATCCTTTAAAACTAAACACAACTGTACTACCACCAACATACGGGACTGCCCTATACCTTTTAAAAATAACCAACATGATTTCCACAACCTATTATACATATATTACATTAAGGTATAAGGGTAAACACTTACCAAGGCTTGCAAAGTGGTGAATTTTTCCAAGAACCCTAAGGAAAAATGGGGCGGCTGGATAGGGTTGAGGGAGAGCGGAGAGTGTTAATTTAAAAAAAAAAATTCAGCAGAGAAATGAATGGAAAATAAGCTGAAATGAGCTTTATATACTCCCTCTTGAGCTGCCTCTTTTACCTCATTCTTAGCCAATTTTTGGTCAAAACTAGTCAAAGTAGGTGATGCACCTACTTGGCTATTCAAGTTGTCCAAAACAGTCCATTTACTTACTTTATTTCTACTTGGATCATATCTTGTTGGGCCTAAATTAATCTTAAGTGTTGGGCTGGTCATCTTTCCCATTTTTATGTACTTAGTTGGCCTCAATTGAGTCCATTAACTTAAATCCAAATGCATCCCAATAGTTTAAGTAGGTTATACACCTACTATATTAATTAATTCACGGAAGCACCTCGCTTATGTTCTTCCCTTCTTCCAACGTCTTAACCCTTCTACCTTAATCCATCACTTAACTTTAACTCTACGCTTAAATATGTCCTTATCATCTCAAGTTTAAATACTTTTATCCATGCTAGGTTGATCGTATAAGTTTTGAAAATATACGGGGTGTTACAGCTTTGATGGCCAACTTGATGATGAAAATCACCTAGGGGATAGCAGAAGGGCAAGTACAATTTGTATTGCACTCATGGAGGGTAATGGAGTATATCATACCACAAGTGTGTTTCTCCACTCACACCAAATGAAGGGCCTATTTTGTGGTCAAGCTCACGAGGATGAAAACATCCATTTGAAAAACTTTATAGATGTGTACATACTTTTCGACATTGCTCATATATCAAAAGAGCTGGTTGTGGCTCTTTCCATTATGATTGATGGGTGATTCAATATTATGGTTACGGGAATTGCTCGAGGGCTCTATAACATCTTGGGTTGAGTTGATGGAAGCTTTTCTAGACCAATTCTTCCCACCATCCCATATGCTTTAATTAAGAAATGAGGTCACAAACTTCTGACAATTAAGTGGTGAACCATTGCATGAAGCGTGGTTAAGATTCAAAAAGAAATTGTTGCAATGTATAAGTCATGAAGTGCCGGATAAAATGATTCCCCAAAGCTTCTATAGATGATTGGACCAATTGAACAAGATGGTGGCAGATAATGCGGCCGAAGGATCTTTGATAAACCAATCTTTTAGAGTTTCTTTGGGGTTGGGATCTCCCTCTGCATCTTATGAGAGACAAGAGAAAAGGAAAAAATATGAAGAAAGAGACAAAAATATGGCTAAAGTAATGACACAATTAGATCTCCTCACAAAGCGCGTGATAGGTGCAACTCCAACAGTGGTGTCGTGCCACTAAAAGGGGTTAAAGCATATGAAGATGATGAAGTGGATTATCTTGATGAAGAAATTCAGTATTTGTCAAACCAAATGGGGGGTTACCGACCTACCTATCAAAGGCAAGGCGAGAATCAAGGTTGGAAGGAAAATGACTGTTATTAGAAAGATCAGGATTGGAGGGACTGAGACCATGATAAAGATTAAAGGGATTAGGAGAGAGATAGGGACTGTGATTGGAGAGATAAAGAGTTTGACCATGATAGTTATAACCCTCCACATAATAGGTAAAAAGTTAAAGAGTCTACCATCGTGGATTCAAAAAGTTATAAGAAAGAAGATGTGCTTGCTTAGATCCTTATGAGAGTCGAGGGGAGTGACTAGATGTTAAGAGAGATAAAAAGTGACTTTTTGCAACTCAATCAAATGGTCACTTCACATTTCACCTCCATAAAGAAATTTGAAATGCAATTAGGCCAAATCTGAGCTGATCTTAACACAAGTTGAAAGGGTGATTTACCTAGTGACTCTATGGAGAATCCTAAAAATGATGCTCATATAATGGAAATTGTAACTAGGAATGATAGGACTCTTAGTAATGATGTTGTGAGTCTTGAAAATGACATCAATAAGAGGGGGGTTGATTAATAAGTGAGCGAAGAAAGAAAGCACCCTGAGAAGTCGAATGATAAAGTTCTTATTCCAAATAAGACAAATGTTGAGAAAACAGATGAAGAGGAAGAGAAGGTTGAAAGTGAAGTGATACCTCAAGCGGTTGATGATAATATCTCAAAATGGATGGAAAGTTTGGTTGTTTGAAAGCTACAAATTAAGATCCCTCATCCATTCCATCAAAGGTTCAAGAAGAAGGAGAAGGATACAAAGTTCAAGAAGTTTCTCTTAAAATTTAGCAACTTATCAATGAACATTCCTTTGCTAGAAGCCTTGCAAGAGATGCCCACCTATGCTAAGTTCATGAAGGACTTGGTGACAAATAAAAGAATAATGGACTTGAAAATGGTGGAGGTATCACATAGTTGTAGCGCTATCATGTCAAGCCATATGGTGGTCTAGAGAAAAACCCCTAGTGTATTCATTATCCCTTGCACCATTAGGGTGTATCAATTTGGTAAAGCATTCTGTGACTTTGGGGCAAGTATAAACTTGATGCCTCTAGCTATATTCTAGAAATTGGGGTTGTTACTCTGTTGCCCACAACTATAAGGCTCTAAATGGTGGATTTGTCCATCAAATGAACAGTGGGAATTTTATATGATATGCTGAAAAATTCTTATTTTTCGCCAACTTTGTGATCCTAGATTTTGTGATAGACTATGAAGTTCCTATTATCCTTGGTAGACCTTTCCTTGATACCAGGAGGGTATTAGTTTACATAGAATGTGGAGAGATGAAGTTTAGAGTGAATAATGAAGAGGTGAATTTCAATGTGTGCAAGTCCATGAGGCAACCAAAGGACTTGCTAGTGATCTCCGTAATTGAAATCGTTGATGATGAAGTGTTGGATGCTATGGAGGTATATTTCATTAGTGATACACTAGATGATGTCTTTTTGAATTATGGAAAGAAAGATATTGAAGAGTATGATGAGATCGTCGCTTATTTGATGGGTCTTGACGCTTCTACACTAAGAAGCCAGGCAAATAGGACCTTGACTTGAAAAATTAGGAGAGTCCTCCTGTGAAGCCTTCAATTGAAGATCCACTGGAACTTGAGCTTAAACTATTTCCACCACACCTTCGCTATGTCTTTTTTGGTGTAAGGTAACACCTTACCTATTATTATTATGGGAGATTTTTTTCCTTGGAAAATAGAAGAATTGAAGTTGGTTGTAAGAAAATCTATTCGGGCCATTAGGTGGACTATAGCGGATATTATTAGGATTGCTCCCGAAATTTCTATTCACAAGATAAAGTTTATGACCGATTGTGTCCCAAGTGCTGAAAATCAATAGAGGATCACCCCTACGATGCAAGAAGTGGTGAAAAGGAGATATCAAGTGGTTAGATATGGGCATTGTGTATCTGATCTCAGATAGCACGTGGTTAAGCTCGATTCAATACGTCCTGAAGAAAGGGGGAATCAGGTGCTTCCTAATGAAAACAACTAGCTTATCCCTATGTGACTGATTGTTGGAAAGAAAATATACATGGATTACCAAAAATTGAATTTGTGGATGGAAAAGAACCATTTCCCCATGTCATTTATGGATCAAATGCTTGATCAATTGGCGGGGCGAGGTGGGTATTATTTCTTAGATGGGTGCACCAGATATAATCAAATTAGTATAGAAACCAAAGATCAAGAGAAGACTACCTTTACATGTCCATATTGTACCTTTGCCTTCAAGAGCATGCCCTTTGGGTTATGCAATGCACCCGCCATTTCTCAATGGTGCATGCTATCTATCTTTTTGGATATAGTGGAGGATCCTATGGAGGCCTTTATGGATGATTTTTCTATTGTGGGTGATAACTTTGAATCATGTCTGGAATACTTGCGCAAGGTGCTTGAATGATGTGTTGAAACTAATCTTGTGTTGAATTGAGAAATATGCCACTTCATGGTGAAAGGGGGAATTTGGGCATAAAATTTTGTTTCAAGGTATTCAAGTTGACCAAGAAAAAGTTGAGCTTATTACCAAGTCACCCTCTCCAATCTCCATAAATGGTGTTCGGAGCTTTCTTGGGCATGCCAACTTCTATCTAAGGTTCATTAAAGATTTTTCCAAGATTGCTCATTCAATGTGTAAGCTTCTTAAAAAAGAAGAAAAAAATTATTTTAATGTTAATTGTGTGAGAGCATTTAATTGCCGAAAGGAGAAGCTTGTATCGACTCCCATAATTGTGCCCCTAAATTAGGCCCTTCCTGTTAAATTAATTTGTGATACGAGTGGTTTGGCGTTGGGTGTGGTATTAGGCCAAAGAAAGGAGAACATTTTTCATCAGATATATTATGCTAGCAGGACCTTGAATGATTCACAATGGAATTATACAATTACAGATTAAGAGTTACTCTCCATAGTCTATACTTTTGAAAAATTCCATGCTTATTTGTTGGGCATGAAGGTTTTTGTACACACCGACCATGCAGACCTTAGGTATTTAATGGCTAATAAAGAGGCCAACCCCCATTTGATTAGGTGGATCTTGATCCTTTAAGAGTTTGATTTTAAAGTTAAGGATCAAAAAGTTGTCAAAACCAATTGGCAGATCATCTATCCCACCTTGAGTCCAATAAGGAAAAGTTGGGTGAAATTGAAATTGAGGACACCTTTCTCGATGAATTAATCATGGTAATTTTGAGAAGTGCAGAACCATGGTATGCGAATTATGCAAATTATGTGGTATGTGGTTTGCTCCCCGATGATGTAAATCCTTATCAAAAGAAGACATTTTTCTGCGATGTGAAGAGGTATTATTAGGATGAAACTTATTTATTTAGGGAGTGTGCATATGGAATGATCTATAGGTTTGTCATGAAATCAGATATACAGGCCATTCTTGAAGCTTACCATGCATCTCCATTTGGTGGCCATCATGGTGGTGTGAGAATGGACAATAAAGTCTTTTAATGCGGGTTTTATTGGCACACGCTATATAAGGATGCTCATGAATTGGTTTGCACTTGTACTCAATGCAAAATTCAAGGAATTATTTCAAGGAGGCATGAGATTCCCTTGAAGCCTAATCTTGAGGTGGAGTTGTTCGATTTGTGGGGCATCGACTTTATGAGGCCCTTTGTTAGTTAGTATGGGAATAAGTACAAATTAGTGGTGTTGGATTATGTGTCAAAGTGGATGGAAGAAATTTATTTGCCAAATAATGAGAGCAAGAGTGTCACGTGATTCTTGAAGAAATACATATTCACAAGGTTTAGGACTCCTCGGGCAATTATTAGTGATGGAGGCTCTCACTTTTGTAATCTGGTGTTTGGTGCTTTGCTTGATAAGTACGGGGTGAATCATAAGGTGGATACCCCAAACCATCCTCAAATGAGTGGCTAAGTGGAAGTTTTTAATAGAGAAATCAAATCATCTTAGAGAAAACCGTGAATGTGGGATGCACAAATTGGGCAAGGCAATTAGATGATTTTCTTTAAGCCTATTGAACCGCCTACAAAACTCATATTGTCATGTCTCTATATCAATTGTTTTTTGAAAAGGCTTGCCACATCCCCATTGAATTAGAGCACAAGGCATTGTGGGCCATGCATAAGTTAAATATGGATTGAGAGGATGCCTCTAAGTCTAGAGTGGAGCAAATACAAGTGTTTTGAGGAATTTAGTCTTAAGAAGTATGAGAGCTCGGTGCTATACAAAGAAAAGATGAAAAGTGGAATGATTCCATGATTTTGAGGACACAGTTCCAAGTGGGAGATGAGGTGTTACTATTCAATTTGAGGTTAAAACACTTTGCAGAGAAACTCAAGTCTAAATGATCAGGCTCTTTCATGGTGGTGAATGTGTATCCTAGGGGTGCAATTGAGTTGGAAAACCACGACAAGAGAAGCTTCATAGTGAATGGTCAAAGGTTGAAACACTTCTATGTTGGTGTACCCAAAGTTGTAAAAGTGGAGGTACTCCATTACAAGGATGTTTGTTGATGAGGAACAACATCGTGCCATGATAATAACTAAGGTGCTTCTTGGGAGGCAACCCAAGCTTATTTCTTGTCATTTTATATTTGTTTGTGTACTTATTTTTAGTTGTGATGGCGAATGCAGGAAAAAAGTCTAGTGATGGCGAATGTAGGTAAAAAATTCTCAGTGTAGGACAACGTTGTGTACTGGTTTGGTCAAAAATAGGCACATGTGGGCGTACATGTCCATATGTGTATGTATATGGCAACACATGTGCCAAGCTCCACAAGGAAATAATCTGGACTAAGGGAGAAGACTCACCTGTGTGCTTACATGTCACTACGCAGGTCAAGGGCAGTATGCCTGGGCAAGTCTACCTACCAGCTAAGGCTCGAAGGTGTGCGTATCAGCCTATATACATGTGCATGTCACGGGTAAATGGGTCAAAAAAACTTTTATGAGAATTTGGGCCTACCTAACCCTACTTGGACCAACCCTAAAACCCTTTATAATTTCTCACTCCATACAAACAATACTTCACACCCACACACATACAATACTCGATTTCCCATCTCCCTTACGCTCATACATACACACCTTCTCAACTCCGGTGACTACTAACTTCAACTTCAATGAAACTTTAGTTAACACCTCTTTACCTCTCTTGTGCTTAATCTTCCAAGGTTAACTCAAATTTTGGGTAATTTCTTCTTTAAATTTTTAATCACACAATTGTGCCTGAATGGTAAATTGTTTCTATTTTCTCTATGTTTCTTTACTTTTGTGCGTGGTTTGGACATGGAATGAATTATGTGGCATCAAAATTGGTGGACTTTGTGAATTTTTTACAGTTTTTATCACATTTTCCATGAAATTTGAGGAATTCTTGAGTTCCCACTTTAACACCCACCATATGTTTGATAAAAATCTTAAGTGAAACATCAACTTTGTTCTATTTTACTTCATGCGCTAGTTGATTTTTGTCGACATATAGAGTTAATTTCAAGATATGGAATCTATTGTTGTTTGTTTGAAGTTGAGTGATACCAAGTGTGGGGAATTCATGAGTACCTATACTACTCTTAATCATGCTCACTTTATATTGCCCGCCATATGTTTTATGAAATTCCCAAGTATAATTTTCTCAACTTTCTTCCATTGTTCATGAACTAATTGCTAATAGGAAGTGTTCTTGCTACTATGTGCACTTATTAGAGTTGTAATGTCTTCGTAAGAGAATTTTGTTGGTAGCTCAAGTCGAGTGATATCGTGTTAGTTGAAGCGTTTTGTTATGATTATGAATCTTGATGGATTAATTGAATTGTGTCTAAAGTTTCATGTAAGGGTGAAGTCTGAGTAACCCCATTAAACAAAATGCATGATTTTCCCAATGATAGATTGGGTGACGTCATTCTTAAGGGTAAATCTGGTTAACCCAATGGCCATAGTCCATTCTTTTCTCTAAAATCTAAGTGTATGGGTGAAATCGCGTTCGATGTTGTAGCTCAAATGGTTTGTGGGTTCTATTACTTTGTTTGGCTTTCATATGGGATTTGATGTGTTTGTAACTTGTAGTATGTCCATGAAAACACTAGAAAAGAAGGGTGAATAATCACCACAACTCATTTAGAGTCTTCACACACCTCAGCACAAACCCCTCAAAACCTGAATAGATAGTCGAAATGGGTCCTTTTGCTTTGAATTGCTACTGCCTAGCCTTAATTGGGTCACATGCATGAACATTTGGTCACTTACATGCGCATGTATACCACTCATGTTACCCCATTGCTCACTATTTCCATGTGCTTACTTCCATGCATCCGCATGTGCTGAGATGCACTCGCATCTCAGTGTTTGTGGTCCACATGATCAGTCTTTTGTGCTTGTTTGTTCCTGCATGCTCTTTCATGTATTTTTACTTTGCATTCCTTTGTTTTAGCATAGTATTTCTTTTCTTTTATAGAATATAAAAAAAAAATCAAAAACATGTTTCACCTTTTCTTTTTGTTTTGGTCATTTCTTTTGCTTTCTTTTTAGAGATGACTTCTAGAAAACCCATGCCTCGTGCTGAAAAGAATGCCAAGGATAAGGGTAAATCTCAATACACCACTTCTAATAAGGAAGCTCCGACTCAAAATGATGACCCTTTGGACCCCGAGCTTCAAAAAGCTATTCATCTTTTATGGGGTTGGACAAGGATGTTAAGGCTCTTAGAAAGGAAAAATAACATAAGATCCAGTTTGCGTGAGAGGGGGTACGTGAGCTTTATGTTGACTTGGTACACAACAGAGGGTTTAACTTAAAAAAGGTGTTTAGCTTGAAAAGGGTAAAATATTTCCCAGATATTGTGCAACAAACTGAGGAGTGTGAATGGAAAATCTTTATGGATGACAAGGTTTCACAAGGACTGGATACCTACTTTCTAGAGATTCTTAGGGAGTTCGATGCTTCATAACACATTCCGCATAAGCAACACAAGCATAAATAAGCCGTAGAGCTGCAACCTTACTTACCTAGTATTCTTGTGCGGGGGGTTGAGGTGCCTTTCATCCTATAGGCTATCAAAAAGATTTATTATGATAATTCTTTAGATCCAAGCATTGAATATAAAAGCGGATGAAAGGTGGGTGCAATCAATATCCTTGGCTTGCTATAATCATTGCTAAAGGCATTCCTACATAGGCTAATAGAGAAGGTCGAATCAAAAGGCGTGATCTTTCGATTCAAGACAAGGATTGGCTAGGCTTTATGGGTTCCTGGTTGCTCTCTTGCAACAAAGATCAAAGCATTAGTATTGAGATGGTCATCCTAGTGGGCTATATTATGAGCAGTATACGTGTTAATATAGTAGAAATAATTTTTGACATGATAAAGATAAGAGAAAAACAAATTAGGACTTTGTTTTATTTTCCATCTTTCATATCTTTATTATGCTTTCCCGCCAAGGTTCCTCTCCTTCCTTGAGTTTATCAATTGTTGAAGTGTACTGGGGAGATTAATATCACTCAAAGTCACGATCTTTCAAACCCGAAGGGAAAAATTTAAAAGCTTCTGGGGTGTCTAGTTCGTCTTTGGGAGAGCTACCTACTGCTGAGTGCATGAGCACCCCTCCTGTGATTTCACTTTCATCGAATGCCCCACAGACTTCTAGTGTCACTACTCCGATGGTTGATCCACCTTTTGCACCGCATCTTTCAAGTACTACACAGCCTCCTCCTTAGCTTACTCAGCCTCCTAGAGACGGTTCAACTGTCATGCTTGCTAAGGTGGACTCCATGAACCTTGCAAAAAACATCACTCTAGCTCGGCTTATCATTGATATACCACATTTTATCCAGGTGTCCATTGAAAGGATCTATGTGTAACACCCTGTACCTTCCCAACCCTATTTGACGATTAAATAATGTTTACTTAGGTTTCGAGAGCTATAAGTATGTATTTGGTAATGTTAGTGATGGAAAAATTAAAATATGGCCTTGTACATGTGATTAAACTTGCGTCGGAGGTGTGTTACGCTTTTCGTGGAGCATTTGTGGGGTTCAAAACGAGGTTAATAGGACCTCTAAACAAAGGATATTAAGGTTAAGAAGTAACTTAAAGAATAGGAATTAAAGTATCTAACCAAACCCGTGAAGAAAAGTCGAAAAACAAAATTTTCAAAAAAATTAAGGCACAGGCGCGCCAGAGGGAGTACCAGGCCACTCCGGGACAAATTTTTGTGCCCATAGGCAGCAAGCTGGCGCGCCCAAGGGCGTGCCACGTTGTTTTTTCCACTTTTTTGAAAGTTGGAAATTTTCTAAGTCCTAAGGGTACCCGAGGACGTATCGAGCCGATTTTTGCCACGTTTATTATACAACCATGAGCATATACATGAAATGATTGAAGTATTATGTTGGTATGATAAAATTACTCGAGAACGAATTTGGCGTCAAAATAACGATTTTACCCTTTTGGTCAAAATGGGTCATACGTGGCTAAAATCGCTTGTTTTTGGGATTGAGGCTACAAATATAAATCTCATGAGTAGGAATATAGTTGTAACGTGTATATGATGGTTTACACATTGATGTTAGCGAGTTAAGATGATATGGGCTTTTGGGCCTAATTTGAGACCAAAATAAACAAAACATGAAAGGCCCAATGGGTCAAAATGACCCATTCTTGCTGTGACTTGTCAAAGGGTGTATTAAATGGATAAGGATGACTTTATGATTTTATAAAAGGTGGCCAAAAATCATATTTTTATCTTATTATACACACATCACATTTCTCTCATTTTCTAGAGTTTTCGAGATACCTCTTTTGGTGGCTCTTCAAACCCTAAGGCATTTTTGGACAAGATCATCATTTTCCAAGCTTGGGTAAGTGATTGTTCTTGTAATTTAACATATTATAAGCATGCAAGAATATGTATATCATGTTGGTTATGGTTGGAAGTGTTGGACAAGGCACTTTTGGTTTTTGTGAAAAAAATGTGTTATCCATGGGATTATAGCTTGAATTATGACTTGTACCTTTGATGAAAGAGGATGGTATGGATAAGATATGAACATGTATTGTGTGATTTTTTTATTAAACTTGTTATTTTTCTATAAGTGTAAATTGTGGGATTTTAGCCGATATGTGCTACGAGGTGTATTAAGGTAAGTTGATGGATTATTTTTGATGTGGTGTGGATAAGAAAGGGTAAAGGAGAAGTGTTGTGGTGAAATGTATTGATTATCATGTATCGGTCAATGTTGTGAATATTGTGGGATTTTTGGTAAGATAATTCATAAATGGTATTGTCAAGGGGAAATGACATGTTAAAGCCAAACATGTGACTTGTTGTTATTGTATGCATTTGTAAGGTAGTTGGTGGTTAATGTTGGTTTCATTATGTACTTGTGATGTAGAGTGAAACATAAGTAAGGATCGGAATTGTTGCGCTCACATATTCTATTATGTACTTACATTGGGGAGATAAGGTATGTAAGGTTACTCTGTCCGTATCTTTCTGCAGCACATAATGTTCATATTGACATTTCACTTGTCCTATTCCAAAATATGCTAAGGTATCTCATTCAGGTTTGATGTATATTGCTATCCACATGTTTCTTATTCATTGATCGATTGGTATTCATACGTCTCTTATCCACGGACTGAAATGCCTAAGCTCTCATAATGTTGTTGTAACTACTAAAAGAAACTGTTACAAGGAAAGTGACGACGTAAGGAGAACCTATTCATTCATAAGTCACGTATCCCTCATTCATTAGTCATTGTTGTTCATGAGTTACCTAATTATGGACATGGCTCAAAAGTCCTCATAATAGTATGTTTCAATGGAGTCATAACGTTGTGATTCTAGAATAATTATCTCAAGGAGAGTAACATGTAAAGAGAAGCTAGTTATTCTTGAAAAGCATTCTCCAATCATGTCATGTTCCAAAGTCCAATATTATTATGAATATCTTTGTACCAATCTCATAAGAGTAGTGAAGGAGGTAAAGTGCGAACTAATATATCTATTCCTCACAAGTGAGCGTGTCACTCTCTTGAGAGTAAGGAAGTGAAGTAAGGTATAGAGGTGTGTTTCCAATATTAGCATGATCCTTAAAGTATCAATCTCATGAGGGTAATAAGAGAGGTGATGTGCAAGCTAGTATAATTAGTCCTCATAAGTAAGGATGTCAAACTCATGAAGTAAAGGAGTGAAGTGAGATGTGTATATAAGTGCGTGCTTTAATGCCATGATCTTTAGTGTGTCATTCTCATAACTAAGTAGAGGGTATAAGATTGTAAAGAGGTAATGTACGTATGGTTACTATATGTTACATTGAGTATGGATCACAATCTAAAGGGTGTAAGTTAAAGATAGAACAATCTCAATACTATGCTATGTTATATATTTATATATTCTAGCCCATCAAAGGTGGAGGCCCGGTACTATATATCCCACCAAGATGGAGGCCCGATACTATATACTCATTTATTATATCCTATCAAAGGTGGAGGCCCGGTACTATATATCCCACCAAGATGGAGGCCCGGTACTATATACATATACATTATATCCCACCAAAGGTGGAGGCCCGGTATTATATACTTACTTATAAGGTGATGATCCATAAGGTATTATGAATCACTAACTAGTTGAGTGAATAATAATAAAGATAGTTGTAAAAGAGATGAGACTATATCCCTTGCATGAGTATATAAATATGGATGTTATGATAAGAACGATGATGATGCGACTGAATTGATGCGAATGACTGACCAAGTAATGAAATAATAGAAGTAATGTACATGGTTCCACACATTCAGGTTGGAGGTCTATTCACATTGATCATTCTCTTACGCTTAATTTCTTGAAAGTACTTATGTATTACTATAGTTTCATATGGCCTTACATACTCAGTACTTTCTTCATGCTGACCCCTCTCAGGAGACTTACCTTCATGCTGCAGGCCCAGGTGTTAGTAGATCTCCGCAGTAGGCGACGAGATATCCGCAGATTTTTGGTGAGCTCCAGCTGATCCGGGGCTTTTTTGAGTCATTATGCATAGTTGTTTGAGACTGTATGTGAGTATATAGCGGGAAGTGTCCCGACTCTAGGTTGTCATAGTCATGTATCTGTAGAGGCTTTGTAGACGTATGTGAGACGTATGTGGGAAGCTGAATGTAAGATGTATATGTTCATTTGGACATGATGGCCCTAACGGTCAAGTTTCATATATTGCACGCATATCCATGACTTCCGCCATTGATAATTAATTACATGAGATAAAATGATATTCATACGCGAACATGTACACCATAGTACATGAGCAAAGATTGGTTCTCTCGGGCCTTATCGGCTCCGGGTGCCAGTCCAGTTCGAATGGGATTCGGGTTGTGACAAAAGTCGAATCAGAACAGGTCGTTCTAAGGGTGTCTACAAAGTTGTGTCTAAGTAGAGTCTTGCTTATGGATGTGTTGCACGCCACATTTATAAGTAGGAGGCTATGGGACATTTAGGATTTGTTTCATTTCTTCATTCTAGATCGTGCAATAGAGCTATTGCCATAGGTGGGATTACATCTGACCATTGAAAATTGTTTTCTTTGATATAGTAAAATGCCGATTACAAGACAAGGTATGGGCAAAGATAAGAAGGTAGATATGCAAGCGGGAGAAGGAATTAGTAAATCCCCACCTAACCCAGCTAGTCAATATGGGGTGGAAACTGAGTTTACATCACGAGCACCTCCTCCTCCCCCTTCTCTAGAGAGGCCAAAAAGGAGGGAAGTATCCCCACAATCGCCTGCTAATGTTACTAGGCAGGAGATACAGGATTTGAAAAATGCGGTACAAATGTTGACTCAGATAGTTGTTGCCCAGAGTCAAGGACGAGTTGGTCCAGTGACAAGTGATGATGGTGAGGCTAAGATAGCTAGTCGGCGGACATAGGATTTCCTGAAATTGGATCCTCCCACATTTACCGGGTCAGATCTTAATGAAGATCCGCAAGACTTTATAGATCAAATCCAAAGGGCTCGAGATGTTATGCATGTGACTGGTGTAGAAACAGTAGAGCTTGCAGCATATAGACTGAAAGGAGAGGCTATATTATGGTACGAAGATTGGAAATGATCCAGAGGTATCGGTGCAAATCCATCTAGTTGGGATGAATTCAAGGTGGCATTCCTTGATCATTACCTCCCATATAAGGTCCGCAAGGCTCGTACGGATCAGTTTTTAAATCTTTGTCAAGGAAATATGAGCGTCAGGGAGTGCATTCTTCGGTTTAGTTCGTTGGCTAGATACGCTCCTCACATGGTAGCAACTATGGTCGATAGAGTTCATCGGTATGTAGATAGATTGGAGCCCTACTTGGTAAGAGATTGTACTATTGCTGCATTAAATAAATACATGGATATAGACAGAATACAAGCCTTCGCACAAAAGATGGAGGATCAAAGGCATAGGGGAAGGATACAAGAATCTGAGGCAGGGCCTTCAAAGCGGGCTTGACCCATGAGACAGTTCATGGCATTCCAAGGAGGATTTAGGCCTTGAGTTTTCCCAAGACCACCTAGACCATCATTTTCTCACCCTACAGCGGGTAATACACCTCCATTTCGAGGGTCTAGAGGCATTTCGGTTGGGCAAAGTAGTGGAATACGGGGTTCGCAGAGAGCAGGATCTTCTCGTCAACTGTGCCAGTGCTGCAGAAAGTTTTATTCAGGTGAATGCTGGTTTGAGATGGATGTTTGATTTTGGTATAAAAAGCCAGGACACGTGAAGAGAGAGTGTCCACAGAGGGCCACGGGTAGATAACACGACCTACGGGACTAGCAGATTTCAGAGGCTCTCCTTGATATAGTGACAGGCATGTTATCTATATTTTTACCTACTGAATATGCATCAATTCATCTGGGTTCTACCCTATATGTTACTCTATTTGAATGCGGGAAAATTTGAAGGAATCACAAGGGAGGCCAACAGAAAAAAAAGAGTTTGTGATTATAGTTGATGAAGTACTCTTAAAAACGTTACTCATGAAAGGTATAATGGGATTTAGAAAGAAGGGAAAATTGACCCTATACAAATTGTTGAATGTGTATAAGAACTTCCTTTCATAATTGTTCCCATTGAAATACTTACTGTTATTCTAGACCGACAAGTGAAAAGGCTAATAAGTAAAGATGCACATTTAGTAAGAGTTCTTTGGAGAAATCAACAAGTTGAAGAGATCGCATGAGAAATTGAGAAAACAAAAATGATGAAATCGACGTACCCAGATTTGTTTCAAATGGAAGAAAGGTTCAAAATGTGGAAGTGGACCAACACTAAGTAAGTATGCATGAGCCTTGAGTGTTTATGTGTATGTATGCTAGTATAGAGATGCATTTGTCGTAATTGAAGTGATACTATCAACATTCGAGGACGAATGTTCCTAAGGGGGGAAGAATGTAACACCCCGTACCTTCCCAACCCTATTTGATGACATTAAATAATGTTTACTTAGGTTTCGAGATCTATAAGTATGTATTTGGTTATGTTAGTGATGGAAAAATTGAAATATGGCCTTGTACATGTGATTAACCTTGCATAGGAGGTGTGTTATGATTTTCATGGAGCATTTGTGGGGTTAAAAACGAGGCTAATAGGACCTCTAAACAAAGGATATTAAGGTTAAGAAGTAAGTTAAAGAATAGGAATTAAAGTATCTAACCAAACCCGTGAAGAAAAGTCAAAAAACAAAATTTTCAAAAAAATTAAGGCACAGGCACACCAGAGGGAGTGCCAGGACACTCCGGGACAAATTTTTGTACCCATAGGCAGCAAGATGGCGCACCCAAGGGCGTTCCACGTTTTGTTTTCCACTTTTTTTAAAGTTGGAAATTTTCTAAGTCCCAAGGGTACCCGGGGACGTATCGAGCCGATTTTTGCCACGTTTATTATACAACCATGAGCATATACATGAAATGATTGAAGTATTATGTTGGTATGATAAAATTACTCGAGAACGAATTTGGCGTCAAAATAACGATTTTACCCTTTTGGTCAAAATGGGTCATACGTGACTAGAATCGCTTGTTTTTGGGATTGAGGCTACAAATATAAATCCTATGAGTAGGAATATTGTTGTAACGTGTATATTATGGGTTACACATTGATGTTAGCGAGTTAAGATGATATGGGATTTTGGGCCTAATTTGAGACCAAAATAAACAAAACATGAAAGGCCCAATGGGTCAAAATGACCCATTCTTGCTGTGACTTGTCAAAGGGTGTATTAAATGGATAAGGATGACTTTATGATGTTATAAAAGGTGGCCAAAAATCATATTTTTATCTTATTATACACACATCACATTTCTCTCATTTTCTAGAGTTTTCGAGATACCTCTTTTGGTGGCTCTTCAAACCCTAAGGCATTTTTGGACAAGATCATCATTTTCCAAGCTTGGGTAAGTGATTGTTCTTGTAATTTAACATATTATAAGCATGCAAGAATATGTATATCATGTTGGTTATGGTTGGAAGTGTTGGACAAGGCACTTTTGGTTTTTGTGAAAAAAATGTGTTATCCATGGGATTATAGCTTGAATTATGACTTGTACCTTTGATGAAAGAGGATGGTATGGATAAGATATGAACATGTATGGTGTGATTTTTTTATTAAACTTGTTATTTTTCTATAAGTGTAAATTGTGGGATTTTAGCCGATATGTGCTACGAGGTGTATTAAGGTAAGTTGATGGATTATTTTTGATGTGGTGTGGATAAGAAAGGGTAAAGGAGAAGTGTTGTGGTGAAATGTATTTATTATAATGTATTGGCAATGTTGTGAATATTGTGGGATTTTTGGTAAAATAATTTCATAAATGGTATTTTCAAGGGGAAATGACATGTTAAAGCCAAACATGTGACTTGTTGTTATTGTATGCATTTGTAAGGTAGTTGGTGGTTAATGTTGGTTCCATTATGTACTTGTGATGTAGAGTGAAATGTAAGGAAGGAGCGGAATTTTTTCGCTCACATATTTGATTGTGTACTTACATTAGGGAGATAAGGTATGTAAGGTTACTCTGTTCGTATCTTTCTGCAGCACATAATGTTCATATTGACATTTCACTTGTCCTATTCCAAAATGTGCTAAGGTATCTCATTCAGGTTTGATGTATATTTCTATCCACGTGTTTCTTATTCATTGACCGATTGGTATTCATACGTCTCTTATCCACGGACTGAAATGCCTAAGCTCTCATAATGTTGTTGTAACTACTAAAAGAAACTGTTACAAGGAAAGTGACAACGTAAGGAGAACCTATTCATTCCTAAGTCACGTATCCCTCATTCATTAGTCATTGTTGTTCATGAGTTACCTAATTATGGACATGGGTCCAAAGTCCTCATAATAGTATGTTCCAACGAAGTCATAACGTTGTGATTCTAGAATAATTATCTCAAGGAGAGTAAGATGTAAAGAGAAGCTAGTTATTCTTGAAAAGCATTCTCCAATCATGTCATGTTCCAAAGTCCAATATTATTATGAATATCTTTGTACCAATCTCATAAGAGTAGTGAAGGAGGTAAAGTGCGAACTAATATATCTATTCCTCACAAGTGAGCGTGTCACTCTCTTGAGAGTAAGGAAGTGAAGTAAGGTATAGAGGTGTGTTTCCAATATTAGCATGATCCATAAAGTATCAATCTCATGAGAGTAATAAGAGAGGTGATGTGCAAACTAGTATAATTAGTCCTCATAAGTAAGGATGTCAAACTCATGAAGTAAAGGAGTGAAGTGAGATGTGTATATAAGTGTGTGCTTTAATGCCATGATCTTTAGCATGTCATTCTCATAACTAAGTAGAGGGTATAAGATTGTAAAGAGGTAATGTACGTATGGTTACTATATGTTACATTGAGTATGGATCACAATCTAAAGGGTATAAGTTAAAGATAGAACAATCTCAATACTATGCTATGTTATATATTTATATATTCTAGCCTATCAAAGGTGGAGGCCCGGTACTATATATCCCACCAAGATGGAGGCCCGGTACTATATACATATACATTATATCCCACAAAAGGTGGAGGCCCGGTATTATATACTTACTTATAAGGTGATGATCCATAAGGAATTATGAATTACTAACTAGTTGAGTGAATAATATTAAAGATAGTTGTAAAAGAGATGAGACTATATCCCTTGCATGAGTATATAAATATGGATGTTATGATAAGAACGATGATGATGCGACTGAATTGATGCGAATGACTGACCAAGTAATGAAATAATAGAAGTAATGTACATGGTTCCACACATTCAGGTTGGAGGTCTATTCACATTGATTATTCTCTTACGCTTAATTTCTTAAAAGTACTTATGTATTACTAGAGTTTCATATGGTCTTACATACTCAGTACTTTCTTCGTGCTGACCCCTCTCAGGGGACATACCTTACATGCTGCAGGCCCAGGTGTTAGTAGATCTCCGCAGTAGGCGACGAGATATCCGCAGATTTTTGGTGAGCTCCAGCTGATCCGGGGCTTTTTTGAGTCATTATGCATAGTTGTTTGAGACTGTATGTGAGTATATAGCGGGAAGTGTCCCGACTCTAGGTTGTCATAGTCATGTATCTGTAGAGGCTTTGTAGACGTATGTGAGACGTATGTGGGAAGCTGAATGTAAGATGTATATGTTCATTTGGACATGATGGCCCTAACGGTCAAGTTTCATATATTGCACGCATATCCATGACTTCCGCCATTGATAATTAATTACATGAGATAAAATGATATTCATACGCGAACATGCACACGAGAGTACATGAGCAAAGATTGGTTCTCTCGGGCCTTATCGGCTCTGAGTGCTAGTCTGGTCCGAATGGGATTCGGGTCGTGACACTATGAGCCCTTGCATGCACAGAGGTGAAATTATAAGTAGAGATTGGCATCAGTTGAGGAGGGAGAAGATAGTGAGGCAGTTTCCACTCTTAGGGATGATCTTGTTAGCCTTCGAGAGGAGTTCCAGTTGGTGTGGCCTTACTTATCTTTGGATGATACCTAGATGACACTACCTCAGGTTGCCCTGGACCCAATTCTACCATTTGCTAATTTGTTCGGGAGCACCACTGAGAGAAGTGAGATAGGATTTGACATAGGTTTGGGGTTGACTGAGGCCTAGCAGCTTCAGATTTCCAGATAGTTATCATTAGATGATCATCATTCTAGACTAGACTGAGGAGGCTCCTCATATTTCAGATGATGATCAGTAATAGACCACGCATAATATGGATACACGTACCTAGTGCGCCTCAGGGAGTCTTTACTTTTCCTTCCTATCATTCTTTATTATTGCATTGGGGATAATGTAACGTTCTTTAGTTATGGGTTGGGATATTTTATTCCTGATATTTTATTCTTGGTATGTAATGTTATCTCTTTTTTATATACACTCTTGATGTTCTTTTGATCTTGACATTTCCCTTGTCGGGCTCATCTTTGACATTTCTTTTGTCGGGCTCATCTTTGTGATTTGTGATACACTCTTGATATTTCCCTCACTAGGCTTGTGCTTTTGTTTATATTTATTAGCCCTTGTCGGGCTCATATTGTGTGCTTGTAATATCATTTAAGGCCCATGTCCATTTTTTTGTGTTGGTTATTGATTTTAGGTGATGTCTATGCTTGACTAGCGTATTATTTTATTCTCCTCTTGTAAACACATGTCAAATAAACTCCAAGGGTTTTCTTCTAAACTCGGTTCTTTCCCAAGGAGCATCTTTTCTTTTTATTATTTTGTTTTCTTCTCAAACCGCGTGGCATTTCCCTATGATAAATAGAATGGGTGACTTTCTTAAGGGAAACACCCTTCTTTTAAAGTTAGAGTCAAGTGAGTGAGTTGCAAAGTTCGAAAGGTACCTCCAAACCTCCAAAAATTTGTCATTGGCACGTAAAATGATTTTTGAAAAACAAAATAAGTTTTGAAAAAAAATGAGCAAAGAATTTTCAAGCTTTCTCTAGAATCGTGACTTTTAAATTCAATTTTTGGCACTTTATTCACAAAAGAAGAGTTTTTAATTTGGTGTAGTTGGTCAAGTTCATTTGCTCAAATTGTTTGGAAGAGACTAGATTTCTATTTTAAGAGTGTGGTGCCTTGTATGATGAGTTTTTTACTAAATTCTTTTGCATGAATTGTAGTCTAGAACTTGCTCCAAGTGTATTCAAGGCAAAATCCTAGACCATTCTTGGTTTGGAGGATGACTCCAGGCTTTCTTTTGACCATCACATAGCCTAAATCCCACCTTAACATATTTCCTAATCAAATCCATTTAAACCTCTATCCATTTTATTGATTTTTAATGAGAACCATACTATTACCCCATACCCTTTTTGAATAACCCTCTCTTAGCACCCAACCTCCTTGAACACATCATATTTTTCTAGTGTAAGCTAGTGTAGGCAAATGACTAAGTTGGGAGTGCATGGTTGATATAATGAAAAAATTAGGAAAAAAATCTAAGTTTGGAGGGAAGTGCAAGAATTGTTTATAAAAGGTGTATGCTTGGTTGTCTCAAAGAATTCTTCATGAAAGTAAGAGATGAGCTTGGAAATGATAATAAAGAGCCTAGCCCGTGGAAAGTGAAAGAAATAAGTCAAAAGGCATGAGAAGAGTGGGAAAGAATGGCTTGTTCGTAGAAAGTCTCTTGAAAGAATAAAAGAAATGAATGAAGAGGAAAAGCTCAAAAATGTGATTAGCAAAAGGATGAAAAGAATTGGGGAAAAGAGGGTGAATAATGTGGAGAATTTGAAAGAAATGGGCCTTATAGATTTTTTAAGCGATTGAGTTTAGGGAGCTTCTCAAATCATTTGATCCTTAAAATTCCATATTTAACCCTACCCTACATAAATTCTTGCAAGTCTTTGGCGATTTCAAACCTTATAGGTCTATATTAGTGGCGAATGACACAAAGGGCAAGCCGATGGTTCTACTTGTTGTGCTTGAATTTTGTTGTGAGAGTGGTTAAGAATTCTATCTCTATGTTCGTTGTGATTTGCATTATGTTATGTGAGTGGAACAAACTCTTACTTGTGAGTGGAACCCATACTTTGAATTGGAAAGTGATGTCTAACTTTCAATTAGGGGAAAGAGAGGAAGACAATCCATGAAGTGAATTTGAGGAAATTTTTGAAAATCTAGTGTCAAAATTTGAGAAGCACCTTGTTTTTAAAACTCTTACTTTTTTGCTATCCTCTACCTTTGATATGAAAGGATTTGTACTTGGAAGGAGAAGCGTTAAGTGCTTATTTGTCATGACATATTGTGAGAACCGATTGTACTTTGTGACCTTAGCCATATAGCTTAGTGTGTTGTGTTTGCTTTGGAGTCAAGATTAATACCCTTTGTTGTTGGGAAAGTCCTTAATTTCTTGAGGGAAAGCAATAGTTTAAGTTTAGGGGCTTGACAAGCTGGCATTTTGCCAACTTTTTAGTCTATTTTAGCTTGAATTATTGTCTTGTTTTCTTTAATTCGATGAATATCTTATGTTAAAATTCTAACTTGTGTAAGGAGTTGATGAACTTGAGGATAAGCTAGTTTTATGAGTAAAGAAGAGCACAAGAATGAAAAAAAGGGACTTAGAATGATGCATGGAAAGGATTGTTGCGGTCATATGCTCCAGCATCTTGCCATATGCCCCCACATATGATGGGGCATCTTACCATACAAAAGAATTGAAGGAACTTTCCTGACATACGTGGAAACATGCGCCTGCACCTGGGCACATGCGTCAATATATCCAGGCTGCATATGGCAAGGTAGTAAGTCTGGAAAAGGGCACAAGCTTGACATACGCAGCCATCTGTGCGCGCACATTGTCACATGCGATGACATATGCTCCATCATGTGCCAGGCATGGTGGCATTTTTAAAATTATTTGTTACACATTTTTCTAGTTATAATACGGATTTTTCAGATCTAAAACTCCATTTTTAGCCATTTTTTGAAGTCTAAAGCTTGTAATTGAAACCCTGGAGTGTGATTTTAGTACTTATGCTTGATTTCTTCCTTGGAATTTTGAATTTCTCTTAGAATATTTGGATTGTATGGTGTAATTTAATGAGAATATACATATATATTTCTTTCCTCTTTTGCTATGATTAGTTGAATCCCCAACTTGGGGTAATGCATGATTGAGTTGTGATTTATGTGTGGGTTTTACCCATTTGCCTAGATAATCAATTATTTATTGAGGATTTAGTCATTACTCCATGATTTAACCTAAGATTAGAGGTTGCAAACTCTAGTTTTGTGTAGAACCATTTTCATCCATGACAAAGGTGTATCTTGAGTGTTATCATTCATCAAGTAAGTCATACAAACAAAAAACACCAATCAAAAAATTCATACAACAACGTATCAATACACAATTAGATCTCTTTCACTTAAATTCCTTATTTTATCCATCCCAACACTGTGCCTGTAGGCCTAATAATTATTCTCCCATCAATTTTATATTAATCATATTATTACTAAGCATAGTCTACTACTCATATATTATAACCTACCTAGATTGAAGATATTGGAACAAGCAAGCCATACCACAGATGCTCTTTACTTTCCTTCATGCCTTAGAACATCCAATCATCTAATAAACAAGAAATTAAGCAATTACCTTTTAAATAAGCATTTTAGGAATTCAAAACAACTAATTCTACCCTTATTCATGGTCTATAATCATCATCCAAAGGTCAATAAATTATTAAATAATTCTATCATACTCACATTATCTCAATTAATGGAGTTTTAATGCTAAAGGTCCAATATCTATTGAACTCAAGGTTTCCAACCACCAAAATTCATGTTTTAGACAAACCAATTCATGCTACCAAGTGGTAGTTTACAATCTAGAAGTAATTCTAGGTAATATTACACCTACCTATAGATTTTCCCCACAATTTTACATACCTATTGCTCTAACCCCCAAGAAATCCACCACAATTCCACATTCTAATGATTCCAGATGAAGAACAAATTAATCGTTGTAAAAAAGAAGTAATAATCTTATCTAAAATAAGAATTTTCATCTTAACCTTGGGAAAATTTCCCCTCTAGGGCTTTGTAACAATGTTTTTAAGTTTATGACCTAAAACCCAGTAAAATAGACATAAGATACTGTCCTCAGCTGCTATAGCGGACCTAGACTCACTATAGTGGACTTGCTACAGTGGGCCTATGGTCGCCATTGTGCATCACATCTTTTACGCATGGACACATTTTAGTAAACCGCCCATAACCTTTTTACTCCAGAATTGGATTAACAAACTGTCAGTGGCGTTGGAAAGAAAACTTGAAGAAATTTAATTTGGTGGTGTTGGGACATATAACTCTTCATATTTTAGGAGGGTGATTGTTTTATGTTGACCCTAGTAAACACTCATACCAAAACTCAATCAGTAGGGATGCTTTCAACTCAACTTTGTTCTAGGGGTTTTGTTCAACCTTAATTTATATCTAATGTATTCCCTCACTGAGGAATTGACCCTAACATCTTTGGCAATTAAGATTCTTATCCCTTTACCACATATATTTTTAGTAACAGTTGAACTAGTTGTTACAGCATCCCACGAGTCATACAATGATTCTACGACTCGTGGTTTGAGTCATGGCTTCCTGGGCAACTTTTGGGAGGGTCACTATTTAGGAATCATAACACATGATCCCACTTCACATGTCGTACAAGTACTCAAGGTTTTTGAGGAGGATTTTTTTCGTATTGGTTCCATGACTTGACAGTACAATATGTGGTACAAACCATGAGTCGTACACTGAATCATGGTAACCTAGGAGTTGCACAGTTTTGGGGACAAACTTCACAAGTCAATCCATGACTAGTGCTTTGATTGTACGAGTCATGGTCTAACTCATAGTGTTATGGGAACTGAAATTTTGGTCTTATTTTTATATGGTATGTTTGAGTCAAAGCATATAAAAGTATGGGGTGTTACAATTTATCAGTTTAGTTATGTTATCTTTTTAATTTTTTTTAGAAGAACCAAAACCAAATAAAATATTTTTGGTTGTTTAAAAATTAAAAACCAAACCAAATAATAGTTTTTAAGTAAGTTTGATTTGATTTACAGTTTGGTTTGATATTTGATCAAACCATGAACATCCATATTCATAAGAATGGTCTTTTCATTTCATAATTTATCATATTGTTTTAGGTTAACCTGACATAACCACCAGAGAGCACATGGAGTCTGATCTCGGCCTAATCAGCTAAGTCATCTCATACCTTGCAGGGTATAAGACATATATGACATGATTTTGCAAGCAAAAAATCAATAATAAGCCCAATCAGCATATGAACAAGTCATCCAAAACAACAACACAAACCATAACCTACATCGGTAAACATAATTTTTGACATGTGTTATCTAATCCCATACCCTTCTCAATGATAACCATTACTCCAAAAAATTTCACGAAATAGGTTTAAGCTCATACATCATAAGTTAGCCCTTTCAACTTATGTTCATAGTCTTGCAACTTTATGCCCATGTTCATAGATTAGCTACTTTAGGCTCATATTCATAAGTTATATTATGGATCTTAAAGCTCAAACTCATGTGAAAATCGTGAGTGTAGGTTTTTAACCCAAAATTTTAATTTCAAAATCCTGTCAAAATTTATAAAGTAAACTTGTAAACATTCATACGGTAGTTTATAAAATATGAAATAAGTTCATAAAACATAAAATGTATTCATAAATATGATGATTCATAAGGACCATAAGATTCATAAGTTTCATTATTTTTTCCAAAATAATCAAGACTCGCTACTTAGTATGAGAGTTTCATAACATTCATATATATATATATATATGTATATAAGTTCAAATACAATAGGTTTATCATGAATGATAGGATACACGAATAGAGATTTCATGATGTTTGCATGTAAAATTGAGGAGATGTAATGTTATGAGGGTTTTTACTCTAACGATAACCTTTTCTTAAGAATCATTAGAACTAAGTATTGAAATACATAGGAAGAACATGAGGAAGGATAGCCTTACATACCTCGAGATATGGAACGAATTTGGAGAAGAATTTGTGAGATTGCATGTCCTTGAGCTTTTGAGTGTTGTTTCTTGAATCCCTTAAGGTTTTTGAGTTTGTGAGGAAGAGAGGAATAATACAAATAATTTTAAGTGTTTTCCTTAGATAAAGAGGTTCTAAATCATGTACATTGAGTATCTAATACTGGTAGGAAGAAAATACCCCTAAATGGGTGAAGTGGCAAAGTTTCTGTCCGAAAAATGCTTTAGGGCGCTGCCCTAAAGGTAAAACTTCAGAGAAGCCAGCTTTTCTGACAGCCACTCAGTAAACCATGCATAACATTTTACTCAATAGTTGGATTGACAAGTGGTAGATTGTATTGGAAACTAGACTCAAAGACCTTTAATTTGGTAGTTAATAGGCCATGTAACTCTCTATATTCTAGGAGGAATACTTGATTGAACTTGACCTTCGTAAAAACTTATACAAAAACCTAATGAATTGGAATGCTTTCAACTCAACTTTATGCTAGGGGTTCTTATGACCTTAATTCGAATCCAATACACTTTCCATACTTATAAATTGACCTTTACACCTTGGTAGAATAAAAACTCATCGGGTTCGAGCCTAACTTCATACTTGAAATGGTTTAAATCCCTTAAATGGTTTAAATCTTAGCCTGAAAATGCAAACTGTTACATCTTTCTTTCCCTTTTTCTTTTTTCTTTTTTTCTTATCATATTTTTTTTGGTACATATAATGAAACTATATAATACTTCCTCCTTTCTGTATTTCAACTAAAAATATACTCATATTCTCTACTTACTTGTTTCTAGTGCTTATTCTTGCAAATAAAGTGCTTTTAAATATAAAGAGTAAAAAAAAAAATCATTTAGAACAAAAGGGTATAGGCTTGTAATGTGAGCGCCACCCAAATGGGCCAACTAGGGATATTTTTTAACACTGGTAGTCACAGGAAAAATAGGCTACGTAAAAAATTCCTGTCATGTCCTAAACATAACATGACTTAATTATTTTGTTTTGATTACATAGGGTAAGTTCAAGACGAACACGTGATGCCACTAATTATCATCTAAACCTCACTTCAAACAATGCACATGATTCACTCAAGACAACGTAGTCATCACTCTCATGTTAAAGCAATAGGCCATAGTCAATAAAATCAATTAAAGAGCCGAAACTAATAACAAAATTCAAAATTTGAGGATCAAGCTTCAAAAGAAGATCACGAAAAACTCAAGGCATTTGAAAAAGGTTTCCACTAAACATGCTTGACCCTAAATCCCAATATAAAATTTGTCACAGAGCTTACAATACTAGAGTTCTTCCTCTTCTTTACTACTTCATTAATCTCAAAGACTAATTCCCTTAAGACAGCCGTTATACTATCCATCATCAGGAAATATCCAAACAAAGACAAAAATAAAAGTAACATACAATAACAAAAATCTAAACATAAACTACAAGACCTATTCACTTAAGAAAGTCATCTATCTATCCATTATCCAAAAGAATCACTAAAAATTCTACCTTAAAACACCTAATTCAAAGGAAAATTAGTAATCCTTAGGAATGAATCATCCTTAAAGAAAACCTGAGATTAAGCCAATAAAAAAAACTAGCTAAGATTGTACAATTACCATTGCTCAAGTTCTAATCTTTATAACAAAAAACAAATTAAGCACATATCTAGTATTTTAATTGGCTCACAATCAATTCTGACACCACCCCATACTTAAGAATGTGCACTTCCCTAATTTACACAATATCACAAGAAATTTAACAATAATAAAGTAAAGTGGGCATCAAAAACTATGTCATGGAGACTGTGGTTGAGGGCAGAACAAATTTTGCACCTCGATCCTCGGTGCTGCTGGATCCTATTTTGTGATGCTATACACGTCACCTACCTTAATATTCTCACTCTTTATAGAAGGAGGAGATCCATATGCAACAAGCTCAATCCTTACTAAAAGAGTCCAATCTGTGGCACTCATCTCACTCGCCTCCAACTATGCATGATACACACGAATGCTAATATCTCGCATTGTCTTACCTTCCTTAAGTAAAGAAATCATATTATGATACTATGCTCTCATGCGTTTGTCTCTATCCTCTTTGAGTTCTAGGCTATATTGCTGGATCTTATTGTAACACCCCGTACATTTCCGACCCTACTTTATTGGTGATCTAGGGCGTATTTATATGCCTTATTTAAACCATGTTTACCTTAGTTTTGAGAGAAATAAGTGCGTATTTTGTATTGGTTTTGATGGACTATTGATATTGTGCTAATGTCTGCAAAGAAAAGTCGAAGAAAAGAAGAAAATAAAAATTTTAGTGTCAGGCACGGCCAGGGGTGTGCCGGGCCGCTTTTGATAGAAATTTTTTTGGCATGGGTAGCATAGGGGCACGCCAGGCAGCGTTCCAGGCTATTTTTTGTCAAATTTCTTCTCCGACCACTAGTCTCTAAATAGGGCTCTTGGGTTATTGTATCATTATTCCATCTTGTTGGGACTACTCTTGGACGATTTTAGCATCCAAATGAGGGTTAATTATTATTCCTTTTTATTTTTATTTCTTTTTTATAATTTTTATCAGTTTATGATAAATTAAGCCATGAGTGGCAAAAATTGCTTATTCTTGGGAATGAGGCTACGAACATGAATCTCGTGAGTTGAATATTGTCTTAACATTTATGGAATTCACTAAGAATGAGATAGTTGGTGGATCATGTATTTAATTTGGTGGGCTGAATTAACAAGTGTTAATGGGCTCAATTTAAGACCCCATAATTAGGCAAAAGACATGGCCCAAAATGGGGCAAATGACCCATTCTTGTGTTGATCAAGTAAACACAATATTTAATGACCAAGAATTGGCTAAGTATGACTTGAGGGACTATATAAAGTCCAAAAATCAGATTTTTATTCATTAAAACTCTAATACCATTTCTAGACTTTTCCCAAAAAGATATTTTTTCTCTCTACCCTCAAACCCTAAGGCAACCATCTCTTGTGGAAAAGATCATCACTTTGAAAGCTTGGGTAAGTGCTTATTCTTGTGATTTAATATATTATATACATGATAGATTGTGTAGATCATGATGGTTATGTATAAAGGTGTTGAGTGGTGCACTTTTGCTTTTTGCTAAAAGATGTGGCATCTATGTGACTTGAACTTGAAAGGACATTTGAGGTTTTGACGGAAAAGAATGGTGTGGATGAAATATCAACATGTATGGTGTGGTTATGTCCTTACCTTGATTTTTCTATTTATGTGTATAACTTGTGAGATTGTTGTGATGCAACGTATTTAGGTGATTCGATGGAGTAATTGTGACGTAGTGTTAATGAGGAAGCAAAGGATAAACTTGGTGTGAAATGTTATTAGCTTATGATATCTTGGTCAATGTGTGTACTGTTGTGGTATTGTTGGTATGCCAATGCCGTGAATGGTATTTTAAAGGATGAAATGACGTTATAGGGCAATCATGTAACTCATTGTCATTATGCGCTTGTAAGGTAGTTAGTTGTTCATGTGAGCTCTGTTATGTACTTGTGTTGTAGAGTAAAACGTAAGGAAGGAGATGGATTATTGTATTCACATATAGGACTGTGTATTCATATTGGGAAGATAAGGTATGTAAGGTTACTCTTTCCGTATCCTTCTGTAGCACATATTGTTTACATTGACATTGTACTTATCCCATTCCAAAATGTCCAAAGGTATTGTCATATAGTATTACTCACAGAACCCATTGTGATTTACATGGCTCATGGTTCATTGACTAATGTTTCAAGGTTCTAATAATGTACAATCACTAATGCATCACTCTTATAATGAAAGAAATAAGTAATGTGTAGTTGTTTTAGTATTCTTGGGTGGCATCTCAGGGGTGGAAGAAACACCTAGCATGGATCAATCCCAATATCATGGGTGGTATCCCAGGGGTTAAAATACCTAGCATGGGTCGATCCCAATATCATGGGTGGTATACCAGGGGCGACAGAAAAACCTAGCATGGGTCGATCCCACAATCACAGTAGCATCCCAGGGGTGACAGAAAAGCCTAGCATGGGTCAATCCTGATTTGTATATGTATGACGACCGCATCCCAGGGGTTAAAATACCTAGCATTGGTCATTCTCTTTTACCACTTATCAGTTGGTCATAGAATGAAGAATGAACATAAAGTCAAAGAAGGAAATGAATAGAACATATATGGTTCCTCACATAAAGAACGATGGTTTATCCATATTGACTATTCTCCTATATTTGATTCCATTGATGTTTTTATGTATGATGCACTTTCCTATAGTCTTACATACTCAATACATTCTTCATACTGACGTCCCTTGGGGGACTTACCTTACTTGTTGTAGGGACAGGTGCTAGTAGACCTCCACAGTAGGTTAAGGATCATTTGCATATCTTGGGTGATCTCCAGTTGGTTCGGGGCTTTCCGAGTCACATGTGTACTTTTGTTTTGGTATTATAAATATTGTATAAAGCGGGGACTTGTCCCGAATTTAGGTTGGTTATGTATATGCATCTGTTTGAGGCTTTGTAGACGTACGTGGTGAGATGAATGAAAGAATTTATGTCCATTTTGACTTGGTGGCCCTAACGACCAAATTTCATATATGTATATATGACATGTTTCAATGAATTTCGCCATTAGTATTTTGTATCGATACGCGATAGTGATGTTTCTTGAGTGACATGCATATGAATGTACATGAATGAAGATTGGTTCTCTCGGGCCTTACCGGCATTGGGTGCTAGTCCTCCTCGTTGGAATTCGAAGCGTGACAAAAGTGGTATCAGAGCAGGTCGTCCTAAGGGTGTCTACAAAGTCGTGTCTGAGTAGAGTCTTACTTATGGATGTGTTGTGCACCACATTTATAAGTAGGAGGCCATGGGACATTTAGGAGTTATTTCTTTTCTTCATTTCTAGATCGTTCAATAGAGCCAATATTGTAAGTGGAATCATATCTAACCATTGGAATTGGTTTTCTTTGTAATAGTACAATGTCTATTACAAGACGATGTAGGGACAAAGGTAAGCAGGTAGATACGATTGCCGGATAAGGAACGAATAAATCACCATCTGACCAAGCTAGTCAAGGTGGCGCTGAATAGGAGTTTGCATCGTGGGCTCCTTCTACTCTTCCATTTTCGGAAGAGCCAAGAGGTAGAGAAGTACCTGCAGAACCGCCTATGAATGCCACTTACCAGGATTTAAGAAATGCAGTGCATATGTTGACTCAGATAGTTGCTGCACAAACTCAGGGATGAGTTGGTCCAACGATAAGTGAGGATGATGCGGCTAGAGTAGCTAGTCAGCGGACACATGATTTTTTGAAATTAGACCCTCCCATATTCACTGGGTCAGATCCGAAAGCAGATCCACAAGAATTCGTGGACCAAATTCAAAGTGCTCTAGATGTTATGCACGTGACTGGTGTAGAAACAGTTGAACATACGCCCTATAGATTAAAAGGTTAAGCTATATTATGGTATGAAGACTGGAAAAGATCCAGGGGTATTGGTGTAACTTCAGCTCATTAAGAATTTAAATTGACATTCCTTGATCACTATCTTTCGTATGAAATCTGAGAGGCTCGTGCGGATCAGTTCTTTAATCTCCATCAAGGGAATCTAAGTGTTAGAGAATACAGTCTGCAGTTTAATTCATCGGCTCGATATGCTCCGAATGTAGTAGCCACAATGACAGACAGAGTCCATAGATATATGGACAGATTGGAGCCATATTTGGTAATGGACTGCACTATTTCTACTTTGAATAGAGATATGGATATAGCCAGAATACAGGCTTTCGCACAGAAGATGGAGGACCAGAGTCAAAGAAGAAGGGTGCACAAATTTGAACGAGGGCCGTCAAAGAGGGCTAGACCTATGGGACAGTCTATGGCGTCACAAGGAGAATCTAGGCCTCGGATTTTTCCTAGATCGCTTAGACCATTATTTTATTCCCCTACAGCAGGTACTTTATCCCATTTCTGGGATTTAGAAGCATCCATGTTGGGTAGAGTAGTGGGATTCGAGGTTCACAGACCGCAGGATTTTCTCGTCAGCCGTGTAAGCACTGAGGAAGGTTTCATTTAGGTGATTGTTGATTTGGGACAAATGGTTGATTTTTGTATGGTATGACGGGGCACATGATGAGAGAATGCCCACAAAGGGGCACTGGTGGTATAGCGTGACCTGCGGGATCAACCATTGAATCATCATCATCGGTTTCTTCCATAGGCCTGTGGATGCAGCCTGCTGGTCATGGTTGAGGTGCTAGAGGAGCAGCTAGTTCCAGTGGAACCCAAAATTGCACCTATGCTCTAGTGGACGGGCAAAATTCAGAGGCTTCTCCTGATGTAGTCACAGGTACATTATCCATATTTTGTATAATGTATATGCATTGATTGACTCGGGTTCTACATTGTCATATGTTACTCCATTGATTGCTGTAAAATTTGAAAGAACACCAAAATTATTAATTAAGTCAATTGAAGTATCTACCCTAGCTGGTGACTCTATTGTTACAAAAAGAGTATATCGTAATTGTGTGGTAACTGTGTGTGGTCATGATACACTGGCTGATCTTATTGAACTAGAAATGGTGGATTTTGATGTTATAATAGGTATTGATTGGCTGGCTTCTTGTTATGCCACGGTAGATTGTCGAGCTAATAAAGTACATTTTTATTTTCCATAAACAAATGTGCTGGAATGGACGGGTAATGTAGGGGCACCGAGAGGAAAATTTGTTTCCTATCTTAAAGCAAGGAAAATGATAGCTAAGGGGTAACTATGTCATTTAGTCAGAGTGAAAGATACTGATGTGGAACCACTAGCTCCTCAATCGGTTCCAGTAGTAAATGAATTCCTTGATGTATTTCCTGAAGATCTTCAAGGTTTGCCTCCAGCACGAGAAGTAGAGTTTAGTATTGATACGATGGCAAGCACTCAGCCTATCTCTATTCCTCCATATAGAATGGCTCCAGCAGAATTGCATGAATTGAAGGAGCAATTAAAAGACTTACTGGACAAGGGCTTCATCAGGCCTAGTACGTCCCCGTGGGGTGCACCAATATTATTTGTGCGGTAAAAGAAGGCAAATTGAGAATGTGCATTAACTATTGACAATTGAATAAAGTAACGATCAAGAACAAATATCCCCTCCCCAGAATTGATGATTTGTTTGATCAGTTCCAGGGTGCTAAATGTTATTCAAAGATTTACTTGAGATCGAGCTACCATCAAGTTAGAGCAGGTCATCCTAAGGGTGTATACAAAGTCGTGTCTGAGTAGGGTGTTGCTTATGGATGTGTTGTGCACCACATTTATAAGTAGGAGGCTATGAGACATTTAGGAGTTGTTTATTTTCTTCATATCTAGATCGTGCAATAGAGCAATATTGTAGTGGAACCATATCTAACCATTGGAATTTGTTTTCTTTGTTATAGTACAAGGCAGATTACAAGACGAGGTAGGGGTAAAGGTAAGCAAGTAGATATACTTGCCGGAGAAGGAATGAGTAACTCACCACCTCACCAAGCTAGTCAAGGTGGCGCTGAATAGGAGTTTACATCACGGGCTCCTTCTACTCTTCCATTTTCGAAAGAGCCAAGTGGTAGAGGAGTACCTGCAGAACATCCTATGAACGCCACTTAGTAGGATTTAAGAAATGCAGTGCATATGTTGACTTAGCTAGTTGTGGCACAAACTCAGGGACGAACTGGTCCAATGACAAGTGAGGATGACGCGGCTAGAGTAGCTAGTCGGCAGACATAGAATTTTCTTAAATTAGACCCTCCCATATTCACTAGGTTAGATCCGAAAGCAGATCCACAGAATTTTGTGGATCAAATTCAAAGGGCTCTAGATGTTATGCACGTGACTCGTGTAGAAACAGTTGAGCTTGCAGCCTATAGATTGAAAGGAAAAGTTATATTGTAGTATGAAGATTGGAAGAAATCTCGTACTATCGGTGCAATTCCACTTGGTTAGGAAGAATTTAAAGCGGCATTCCTTGATCACTATCTCTCTATGAGATCCGAGAGGCTCGACCGGATCAGTTCTTAAATCTACATCAAGGGAATCTGAGTGTTAGAGAATACAGTTCGCAGTTTAATTCTTTGTCTCGATATGCTCTGAATGTAGTAGCCACAATAACAGATAGAGTCCATCGATATGTGGACAGATTAGAGCCATATTTTGGTAAGGGACTGCACCATTGCTACTTTGAACAGAGATATGGATATAGCTAGAATATAGGCTTTCGCACAGAAAATGGATGACCAGAGCCAAAGATGAAGGGTACACAAATTTGAATGACGGTCGTCAAAGAGGGCTAGACCTATGGGATAGTCTATGGTGTCCTAAGGGGAATCTAGGCCTCGGATTTTTCCTAGACCAGCTAGACCATCATTTTATTCCCCTACAACAGGTGATTCATCCCAATTTCGGGGATTTAGAGGCAACCATTTTGGGCAGAGTAGTGGGCTGCAAGGTTCACTGACAGCAGGATTTTCTCATCCTCCGTGTCAGCATTGCGGAATGTATCATTTTGGTGAATGCCGATTGGGGACAAATGTTTGTTTTTGGTGTGGTACGACTGGGTACATAATGAGAGAATGCCACCAATGGAGCATGGGTGGTATAGCATGACCTATGGGATCAACTGTTGCATCATCATCATCGGTTCCTTCCCTAGGCAGAGTTGTACGGCCTGCGGGTCATAGTATAGGTGCCAGAGGAGCATCCAATTCCAGCGAAACCCAGAATCGCACCTATGGTCTAGTGGACCGGAAGAATTAGGAGGCTTCTCCGGGTGTCGTCACAGGTACATTATCCATATTTTTGTATAATGTATATGCATTGATTTACCTGAGTTCTACACTGTCATATGTTACTCCATTGATTGCTGCGAAATTTGAAAGAACACCAGAATTATTAATTAAGTCAATTGAATTGTCTACACCCGTTGGTGAATATATTGTTACAAAAAGAGTATATCATAATTGTTTGGTAACTATGTGCGGTCATGATACATTGGCTGATCTTATTGAACTGGACATGGTAGATTTTGATGTCATAATGGGTATGGATTGGTTGGCTTCTTGTTGTACCACGATGGATTGCAGGGCTAAGAAAGTACATTTTTATTTTCCACAAACGAATGTGCTAGAATGGATGGGTAATATGGGGGCACCGAGAGGCTAATTTATTTCCTACCTTAAAGCAAGGAAAATGATAGCCAAGGGGTACCTATGTCACTTAGTACGAGTGAAAGATACTGATGTGGAACCACTAACTCCTCAGTCGGTTCCAGTGGTTAATGAATTCCTTGATGTATTTCCTGAGGATCTTCCTGATTTGCCTCCAGAACGGGAAGTAGAGTTTGGTATAAATGTGATTCAAGGCATTCAACCTATCTCTATTCCCCCATACAGAATGGCTCTAGCAGAATTGCGTGAATTGAAGGAGCAATTGAAAGACTTGCTGTACAAGGGCTTCATCAGGCCTAGTATGTCCCCGTGGGGTGCACCAGTATTATTTGTACGGAAGAAAGATGGCACATTGAGGATGTGCATTGACTATCGGCAATTGAATAAAGCAACGATCAAGAACAAATATCCCCTCCCTAGAATTGATGATTTGTTTGATCAGTTATAGGGTGCCAAGTGTTTTTCAAAGATCGACTTGAGATCAGGTTACCATCAAGTTAGAGTTAGAGAAAAGGATATACCCAAGACAACTTTTCTAACACGGTATGACCACTATGAATTTTTTGTTATGTCATTTGGACTAACAAATGCACCAGCTATTTTCATGGATTTGATGAATAAGGTGTTTAAGCCATTTTTAGATGTGTTCGTGGATTTGATGAATAGGGTGTTTATGCCATTTTTAGACGTGCTCGTGATGGAGTTTATCGATGACATCTTGGTTTATTCAAGATCACAAGAGGACCATGCTAATCACTTATGACAGGTGTTACAGATTCTCCATGAGCGTAAGTTGTATGCAAAGTTCTCTAAATGTGAATTTTGGTTGAAATCAGTAGCATTTTTGGGTCACATAGTGTCAGATGAAGGAATTCAGGTTGATACACAAAAGATTGAAGTTGTAAAAAATTGGCCAAGGCCTACGAAGCCCACGAAAATTTATAGCTTTCTTGGGTTGACAGGTTATTATCGAAGGTTTGTTGAAGGGTTTTCTTCAATTGCTGCACCTTTAACGAAACTTACACACAAGGCAATCAAGTTTCAGTGGAATGATGCATGTGAGAAAAGTTTCCAAGAGCTGAAAGATAAATTAACTTCCACACCCGTATTAGTACTTCCGAAAGGCACCGAAGAGTATACAATCTATTGTGATGCGTCCGGAGTTGTCCTAGGATGTATATTGATTCAGTACGATAATGTAATAGCATATGCCTTATGATACTTGCGGCCACACTAGAGAAACTATCCCACACATGATCATGACTTAGCAACCGTGGTATTTGGTTTAAAGATATGGCGTTATTATTTGTATGGAGTTCATGTTAACATCTACACTGATCACAAAAGTTTACAATATATCTTTAAGCAGAAGGATTTAAATCTGAGGCAGCGGAGGTGGCTTGAACTATTGAAAGACTATGATATCAATATTCTATATCATCCAGGGAAAACGAATGTGGTGGCCGATTCATTAAGCCGCAAGGTAGTAGGAAGAACTATTAGCTAGTTGACGGAAAAGCAAGACCTAGTCAAAGATCTACATCAATTAGCCAGCTTGGGAGTTCGCCTTCTTGAATCTCCAGATGAAGGGGTTATTGTGCAAAATGCAGCAGAATCTTCATTAGTAGCTGAGGTGAAAGAGGAGCAGTATATAGATCCTATGTTATTGAATCTGAAAGAAAATGTACAACAGCATCTGACAAAGGCATACGATCTTACGCAAGAAGTAGTACTTCAATGCCAAGGTAGATTATGTGTACCGAATGTAGATGAATTGAGGAGACGAATTATGACAGAGGCGCATCATTCATGATATTTTATTCATCCTGGAACTACCAAAATGTACCATTATTTGAAGGAAATGTATTGGTGGGGAAACATGAAGAAGAACATTGCAAAATTTGTAGCTCAATGCCCCGAATTGTCAACAAGTAAAGGTAGAGCATCAGAATCCAGGAGGTTACATGCAATGTATCAATCTTCCAGTATGGAAATAGAACATGATTAATATGGATTTCATCATAGGTTCGCGTCGTACACTACAAAAATTTGATTCTATATGGGTCATAGTTGACAGGCTTACCAGGTCAGCGCATTTTCTACCAGTCAAAACCACCTATAAAGCTAAAGATTATGCAAGGTTGTATGTTAAAGAGATAGTATGATTGCATGGGATTCCAATTTCCATTATATTTGACAGAGGAGCACAATTTACCATGTATTTTTGGAGATCTTTTCAGAAGAGCTTGGGTACACAAGTGAATCTGAGTATGACTTTTCATCCTCAGACGGATGGACAAGCAGAACGTACTATCCAAACACTTGAAGATATGCTATGAGATTGCATGCTAGATTTTCAAGGCAGTTGGGATGATCATTTGCCTCTTATTGAATTTGGTTACACCAATAACTATCATTCAAGTATTAAAATGGCACCTTATGAAGCTTTATACAGAAGGAAGTGTAGATCACCAATTGGATGGTTTGAAACAGGTGAAACTGCTTTACTTGGGCCAGATCTTGTTCACCAAGCTATGGAGAAAGTTAAAGTGATCCAACAGCGGCTACAAAAGGCCCAAAGTCGACACAAGTCATATGTGGATGTTAGAAGAAGAGGGCTCGAATTTGCCATAGCAGATTGGGTATTCTTGAAGGTGCCACCGATGAAAGGGGTAATGCGATTTGGAAAGAAAGGGAAATTGAGTCCACGTTATATAGGGCCATATGAAATTGTCCGAAGATTTGGGAAAGTTTCGTATGAATTGAAACTACCCCAAGAACTCTCCACAGTTCATCCAGTATTTTATGTTTGGATGCTTTGAAAGTGCATAGGATATCCATCTCATATAGATCCCATTGAAGATGTACAAGTTACGGAGGATCTCACCTATGAAGAGATACCTATTGCTATTCTGGATAGGCAAGTGAAGAGGTTAAGAAATAAAGACATAGCTTCCGTAAAGGTACTTTGGAGAAATCAACAAGTAGAAGAAATCACATGGGAAGCCGAAGAAATGATGAAGTCAAAGTACCCGCATCTGTTTCACACGGAAGAAAAAGTTCAAAGTGCAGAATAAGAGCAATAACAAGTAAGTATCTATAAGCATTATGTGTATATGTATATATGCTAACACAAAGATGCATTTGTTGTACTTGAGAAGATGTTATTAACATTCGAGGACGAATGTTTCTAAGGGGGAAGGATATAACACCCCGTACCTTTTCGACCCTACTTGCTTGGTGATCTAGGGAACATTTATATGTCGTATTTGAACCATGTTTACCTTAGTTTTGAGAGCAATAAATGCATATTTTGTATTGGTTTTGATGGACTATTGATATTGTACTAACGTCAGCAAAGAAAAGTCGAAGAAAGGAATAAAATAAAATTTTTAAGGTCAGGCACTCCCAGGGGCGTGCTAGGCTGCTTTCTGCCAAAATTTTTATGGCACAGGTAGAAAATGAGCGTGACCAGGGGCGTGCCAGGCCACTCAGGCTCCCCTTTTTTAGATCTAAAATTCAGCTAAGTCCCAGGCGTGCCCAGGGGCATGCCGGGCTGCTTTTTGCCAAATTTCTTCTCCGATTATTAGTCTATAAAGAGGACTCTTAGGTTGTGGTATCATTATTCCGTCGTAGTAGGGCTAATATTGCGTGAGTTTGGCATCCAAGTTGGGGTTAATTCTTCGTCATAATTATTTTATCAAATTATGTTCAATTAAGCCATGAGTCGCTCAAATCGCGTAGTCGTGGGATTGAGACTACCAAAATGAATCTCGTGAGTTGAACATTGTCGTAACATTTATGGAATTATTTAAACATGAGATTTTTGGGGTATTACACATCGAATTCGGTGGGCTAACTTAACATGTGTTAATTTAAGGCCTAAAATGGAGTAAAAGACATGGCCCAAAAGGGCAAATGACCCATTCTTCCATGTTGACCAAGTAAACATAGCATTTAATGTGAAGAATTGGATAAGGATGACTTGAGAGATTATATAAAGCACAAAATCTGATTTTATTCAGTATAACTCTCATGCCTTTCTAGATATTTCTAAACACATTTTTCATCTCACAAACCCTAAGGCAACCATTTTCTTTGGACAAGATCACTCATTTTCAAGCTTGGGTAAGTATTTATTCTTTTGATTTAATATATTATATGAATGAAATATGGTGTAGATCATGATGGTTATGTCTAAAAGTGTTTAATAGTGCACTTTTGCTTTTTACTAAAAGATGTGTCATCTATGGGATTTGAACTTGAAAGGAGACTTGAGGTTTTGATGGAAGTGAATGGTGTGGATGAAATATCAACATGTATGGTGTGGTTATATCCTTGCCTTACTTTTTCTATGTATGTGTATAACTTGTGGGATTGTTGTGGGATTGTTGTTATGCAACATATTGAAATAACTTGATGGTGTAATTGTGATGTTGTGTTAATGAGGAAGCGTAAGGGAGAAACTTGGTGTACAATGCTATTGGTTTATGATGTTTTGGTCAATGTGTATAAAGTTGTGGTATGGTTGGTATGACTATGCCATGAGTTGTATTGTAAAGGGTGAAATGACGTTATAGGGCAATCATGTAACTCATTGTCGTCTTATGCCTTTGTAAGGTAGTTAGTTATTAACGTGAGCTCTGTTATATACTTGTGTTGTAGAGTAAAACGTAAGGAAGGAGCTGAACTATTCTATTCACATATAGATTGTGTATTCATATTGGGAAAATAAGGTATGTAAGGTTACTCTTTCTGTATCCTTCTGTAGTACATAGTGTTCACATTGTCATTCTACTTGTTCTATTTTGAAATGTTCTAAGGTATCCCATTTCCGGTTATTAATTATTGTTACTCACATGTTCCTTATTCATTGATCGATTGTGATTAACATGACTCATGTTCATTGGCTAATATTTCAAAGTTCCAATAATGTACAATCACCAATGTATCAATCTCATAGAAATAAAGAAATGAAGTAATGTATAATTGTTTGTATATACTTGAGTAACATCCCAGGGGCAACATAAAAGCCTAGCATGGGTTATCACAATCACATCCTAGGGGCGACAAATATGCCTAGCATAGGTTATCACAGTAACATCCCAGGGGCGACAGAAAAGCCTAGCATGGGTTAATCACATCCCAGGGGTTAAAATACCTAGCATGGGTTAATCTCATCCCAGGGGCGACAGAAAAGCCTAGCATGGGGTGGAACGATAAAGATGAATAAATGTAAAGGCAAAAGAAGGAAAGGATGTAATGTACATGGTTCCACATATACAGACCAGTGGTTTATCTATACTGACTATTCTCTTATATTTGATTTCATGGAAGTACATATATATCATGAAATTTCATATAAGCCTTACATACTCAGTACATTCTTCGTACTGACGTCCCTTGGGGGACTTACCTTACTTGCTGCAGGCACAGGTGCTAGTAGACCTCCACAGTAAGTTACAGATCATTTTGTGATCTTTGGTGAGCTCCAGTTGGTTTGGGGCTTGCCTGGTCACATGTGTACATTTGTTTTGGTATTGTAACATTGTATAAAGAGGAGACTTGTAATGACTTTAGGATGGTTATGTATATTCATCTGTTAGAGGCTTTGTAGACGTATGTGGTGAGATGAATGAAAGAATGTATGTCCATTTTTACTTGATGGCCCAAATGACCAAGTTTCGTATATAGCATATGTTTCCATGACTTCCGCTATTAGCATCTAGTATGTATAGGTGATGGTGATGTTTCTTGAATGAAATGCATATGAATGGACATGGATGAAGATTGGTTCTCTCGAACCTCATCAGCTTTGGGTGCCAGTCCGCCCCTGTCACGTCCTGAATTCCAACGAGGCGGACTGGCACCCGAAGCCGTTGAGGCTCGAGAGAACCAATCTTTACTCGTGTACGCTCATATGCATGTATCAGTATGAATATCGTTCAATCTCATATAACTAGATTATATCAATGGCGGAAGTCATGGAAAACATATGCTATATATTAAACTTGGCTGTTAGGGCCATCAAGTCAAAATGGACATACGTCTATTTACAATTATCTCCCCACGTACGTCTACAAAGCCTCTAACAGATACATGTACATAACCATCCTGAAGTCGAAAAAAGTCCCCGCTTTATACAATATTTACATAATACTAAAGTCAATGCACACATGTGACTCGAAAAGCCCCGAACCAACTGGAGCTCACCAATGATCTGCAAATGGCCCACAACCTACTTTGGAGGTCTGTAAGCACCTGTGCCTGCAGCAAGTAAGGTAAGTCCCACAAGGAACGTCAGTACGAAGAATGTACTGAGTATGTAAGGCTATTAGAAAGTGCATGATACATAAGGCCCTCAATGGAATCAAATATGAGAGAATAGCCAATATGGACAAACCATCGATTTGAATGCTGGAGCCATGTACTTTATATTCGTTAATTTCTTACCTTATGTACGTTACCGTCAACCATTATCGTTAAACACATAACCACCAATATATGTAAGCGTCAATATAAGTAACTGTGAATGAATGCAACCATCAATAAATGTAACCGTCAATAAATGTAACCGTAAATCAATAAAGCAGGTTCGTCCCAAGCTAGGCTTGTGCCTCTAGGGCTACCAACCGTACTCAAAGAACCATAAAGTAACCATATATGAATTTCTTCTTAGCATTACTTCTTTCCTCTACTTTTGAGAGATTGGTACGTTGATAGTAATAACATTATTGGATCTTGGAACAGTAGTCCATGACTATGAGACACATGAATAACCATTTACCAATGAATAAGGAATTACGTGAATAACAATAGATAACACCTTGAAATGAGATACCTTAGAACATATTAGAATGGAACAAATACAATGTCAATGTGAATACTATGTGCTGCAGAAGGATACAGAAAGAGTAACCTTACATACCTTATCTTCCCAATATGAATATACAATCCTAAATGTGAATACAATAGTCCATCTCCTTCCTTAAGTTTCACTCTAAGACACAAGTACATAACGGATTTTACATTAACCACCAACTACCTTACAAATGCATATGACGACAATGAGTTACATGATTTCCTTAAAATGTCATTTCCCCCTTGACAATACCATTTATGAAATTATCATACCAACAATACCACAAAATTCCATACATTGACTAATACATCATAAACCAATAGTATGTCACACCAAGTTCATACTTGACACTTCTCCATCAACACAACATCACAATTACTCCATCAAGTCACCTCAATACACTTCATAACAACATATCGACAACAATCCCACAATGTATACTCATAGAAAAATAACAATTCAAGGAACATAACCACACCATACATGTTGATATTTCATTCACACCATGCACTTTCATCAAAAAACCAAGTCTCCTTTCAAGTTTAAATCACAAAGATGGCACATCTTTTAGCAAAAAGCAAAAGTGCCCTATTAAACCTTGCCAACATAACCATCATGATCTACACCATCTCTCATGTATATAATATATTAAATCACAAGAATAAACACTTACCCAAGCTTGTAAAGTTATGATCATTTCCAAAGTGTCCAAAGAAAATAGTTGCCTTAGGGTTTGGAAAATATGAAAAATATCTTTTAGAGAAATGTCTAGAAAGGCATGTGTGATTTTTGGAATAAAAATCTGATTTTTGGTCTTTATATAACCCCTCAAGTCATTCTTAGCCACTTCTTAGCATTAAATGCCATGTTTTACTTAGTCAAATTGGAAGAATGGGTCATTTGCTCTTTGGGCCATGCATTTTATTCCATTTTGGGCCTCAAATTGAGCCCATTAACACATATTAACTTAGACCACCAATTTCAATGTGTAATAATCCAATTGTCTCATGTTTAAATAATTCTATCAATGTCACAATAATATTCAACTCACGAGATTCATGTTCGTAGCCTCAATCTCAAAAATAAGAACTTCTAGCCACTCATGGCTTAATTGAACATAATTTGATAAAACACTTGTGATGAAGAATTAATCCCAACTCGGATGCCAAATTTTCTCAAGAGTAGTCCTGCTATGATGGAATAATGATACCATAACCCAATAGTCCTCTTGATAGACTAAAAATCGTAGATGAAATCGGGCAAAAAGCACCCCGACACGCTCTCGAGCGCCCCTGAGACTTAGAAAAAATTCATCTTTTGAAAGGTGGCAAGGAGAGGCCTAGAACGTCCCTGTACACTCTCCCTTTCTGCCTGTGCCAAATAAAATTCTGCCAGAAGCGGCCTGGCACGCCACCTACAGCGCCCCATACTAAATTTTTGATTTTGACTTTTCTTTGCGGATTTGGTTGGATCTTTCAAGTCCCAACCTTTTGCTTGCCAATTATCTTTAAGATACTTTGATTGGATATCCCTTAAACCTCTCTTTTCACCCCACAAATGCTCTACAAAGTCACAAACACCAATTATATTTACCAAATATTCCATCAATAACAATGCAAAATACGTACTTATTG
Source organism: Capsicum rhomboideum (assembly GCA_031232105.1). NCBI lineage: Eukaryota > Viridiplantae > Streptophyta > Magnoliopsida > Solanales > Solanaceae > Capsicum > Capsicum rhomboideum. Next base: position 64,561,827 of record CP124718.1, read on the forward strand.
CTCTCGAACCTAGGGTAAACATGGTTCATGGTTGTCAAGTAGGGTCGGAAAGGTACGGGATGTTACAACTCCATTGGAATTTGGGGCGTGATAGATATACCCAGGACAGCATTCCGAACACGGTATGACCATTATGAATTTTTAGTTATGTCATTTGGACTAACAAATGCACCATCTGTTTTCATGGATTTGATGAATAGGGTGTTTAAGCCATTTCTAGACGTGTTCATGCTAGTATTTATAGATGACATCCTGGTTTATTCAAGATCACAAGAGTACCATGCTAATCACTTACGGTAGGTGTTACAAATTCTTCGTGAGCGTAAGTTGTATGCAAAGTTCTCTAAATGTGAATTTTGGTTAAAATCCATATCATTCTTGGGTCACATTGTGTCAGATTAAGGAATTCAGGTTGATACACAAAAGATTGAGGTGGTGAAAAATTGGCCAAGGCCTACGACGCCCACGAAAATTCGTAGCTTTCATGGGTTGGCATGTTATTATTGAAGGTTTGTTAAACGATTTTCTTCCATTGATGCACCTTTAACAAAACTAACACACAAGGCAATCAAGTTTCAGTGGAATGATACATATGAGAAAATTTTTCAAAAGATAAAAGATAAATTAACTTCCACACCCGTATTAGTACTTTTGGAAAGCACAGAGGGGTATCCAGTATATTGTGATGCGTCCGGAGTTGGCCTAGGATGTGTGTTGATACAGCATGATAATGTAATAGCATATGTCTCAAGATAGTTGTGGCCACATGAGAGAAACTATCCCACACATGATCTTGATTTAGCAGCTGTGGTATTTGCTTTAAAGATATGGCGCCATTATTTGTATGGAAATCATGTTGACATCCATACTGACCACAAGAGTTTGCAATATATATTTAAGTAGAAAGACTTAAATCTGAGGCAGTGATGGTGGCTGGAACTCTTAAAAGACTATGATATCAATATTCTATAACATCCAGGGAAAACGAATGTGGTGGCCGATGCATTAAGCTGCAAAGCAGTGGGAAACAATAGTGGCCAGCTGACGAAAAAGCAAGATATAGTCAAGGATCTGCCTCAACTAGCCAGCTTGGGAGTTTTTCTTCTTGAATCTCCAGATGAAGGGGTTATTGTGCAAAATGCAGCAGAATCTTCCTTAGTAGCTAAGGTGAAAGAGAAATAGGATGTGAATCCTATTTTATTTCAACTAAAAGAAAATGTACAATAGGGCCTGACAAAGGCATTTCATCTTACGCAAGAAGGAGCACTTCAATGCCAAGGTAGATTATGTGTACCAGATGTAGATGAGCTGAGGAGATGAATTATGACAGAGGTGCATCATTCATGATATTCTATTCGTCCGGGAGCTACAAAAATGTATCATGACTTGAAAGAAATGTATTGGTGGGGAAACATAAAGAAGAACATTGCAGAATTTGTAGCTCAATGCCCTAATTGTCAACAAGTAAAAGTAGAGCATCAGAAACCTGGAGGTTACATGCAATGTATCAATCTTCCAGTCTGGAAATGGGACATGATTAATTTGGATTTCATCACAGGTTTGCCTCGTACACTGCAAAAATTTGATTCTATATGGGTAATAGTTGACAGGCTTACCAAGTTAGCGCATTTCCTACCAGTCAAGACAACTTATACAGCTGAAGATTACGCAAGGTTTTATGTTAAAGAGATAGTGCGATTACATGGGATTCCATTATCCATTATATTAGATAGGGGAGCACAATTTACTGCACATTTTTGGAGATATTTTCAAAGGAGCTTTGGTACACAAGTGAATTTGAGTACGGCTTTTCATTCTCAAACAGATGGACAAGCAGAACGTACTATCCAAACACTTGAAGATATGTTACTAGCGTGTACGTTAGACTTTAAAGGTAGTTGGGATAATCATCTACCTCTTATTGAATTTGCTTTCAACAGTAGTTATTATTCAAGTATAAAAATGGCACCTTATGAAGCTTTATACGGAAGGAAGTGTAGATCACCAATTGGATGGTTTGAAGCGGGTGAAACTGCTTTACTTGGGCCAGATCTTGTACATCAAGCTATGGAAAAATTTAAAGTGATTCAACAACGTATACAAATGGCCCAAAGTCGACACAAGTCATATACTGATGTTAGAAGAAGAGGGATTAAATTTTCCATAGGTGATTGGGTATTCTTGAAGGTGTCACCGATCAAAGGGGTAATGAAATTTTGAAAGAAAGGGAAGTTGAGTCCCCGTTATATAGGGCCTTATGAAATTGTCCGAAGAATTGGGCAAGTTGCGTATGAATTAGCATTACCCCAAGAAATCTCCACAGTTTATCTAGTATTTCATGTTTCGATGCTTCGCAAGTGCATAGGAGATCCATCTCGTATCGCGCCCATTGAAGATGTACAAGTTACGGAGGATCTCACCTATGAAGAGATACCTATTGCAATTCTAAATAGACAAGTGAAGAGGTTATAGAATAAATATGTAACTTCCGTAAAGGTAATTTGGAGAAATCAGCAAGTAGAAGAGATCACATGGGAAGCTGAAGAAATGATGAAGTCAAAGTACCCGTATTTGTTTCACACTGAAGAAAAAGTTCAAAGTGCGAAAGGAGAGCAATAACAAGTAAGTATCTATAAGAATTATGTGTATATACATCTATGATAACATAAAGGTGCATTTGTTATAAAGGGAAAGAAGTTATTCACATTTGAGGACGAATGTTTCTAAGGGGGGAAGGATGTAACACCCCGTACATTTTCGACCCTACTTGATTGGTGATCTAGGGAGTATTTATATGCCTTATTTGAACCATGTTTACCGTAGTTTTGAGAGAAATAAGTGCGTATTTTGTATTGGTTTTGATGGACTATTGATATTGTGCTAATGTCCACAAAGAAAAGTCACAGAAAGGAAGAAAATTGAAATTTTAGTGTCAGGCGCGCCCAAGGACGTGCCGGGCTGCTTTTGATAGTTATTTTTTTTGGCATGGGCAGCATAGGGGCGCGCCATGCAGCGTGCCAGGCTTCTTTTTGCCAAATTTCTTCTCCGACAACTAGTCTCTAAATAGGGCTCATGGGTTATTGTATCATTATTCCATCTTGGTGGGACTACTCTTGGACGATTTTAGCATCCAAATGAGAGTTAATTTTTCTTCCTTTTTGTTTTTATTTCCTTTTTTATAATTTTTATCAATTTATGATAAATTAAGCCATGAGTGGCAAAAATCGCTTATTCTTGGGAATGAGGCTACGAACATGAATCTCGTGAGTTGAATATTGTCTTAACACTTATGGAATTCTCTAAGCATGAGATAGTTGGTGGATCATGCATTGAATTAGGTGGGCTGAATTAACATGTGTTAATGGGCTCAATTTAAGACCCAATAATTAGGCAAAAGACATGGCCCAAAATGGGGCAAATGACCCATTCTTGTGTTGACCAAGTAAACACAACATTTAATGACCAAGAATTGGCTAAGGATGACTTGAGGGACTATATAAAGGCCAAAAATCAGATTTTATTCATTACAACTCTCATGCCATTTATAGACTTTTCCCAAAAAGATATTTTTTCTCTCTACTCTCAAACCCTAAGGCAACAATCTCTTGTGGACAAGATCATCACTTTGCAAGCTTGGGTAAGTGCTTATTCTTGTGATTTAATATATTATATACATGATAGATTGTTTAGATCATGATGGTTATGTATAAAGGTGTTGAGTGGTGCACTTTTGCTTTTTCCTAAAAGATGTGGCATCTATGTGACTTGAACTTGAAAGGACATTTGAGGTTTTGACGGAAGTGAATGGTGTGGATGAAATATCAACATGTATGGTGTGGTTATGTCCTTACCTTGATTTTTCTATGTATGTATAACTTGTGAGATTGTTGTGATGCAACGTATTTAGGTGACTTGATGGAGTAATTGTGACGTAGTGTTAATGAGAAAGCAAAGGATAAACTTGGTGTGAAATGCTATTGGCTTATGATGTCTTGGTCAATGTGTGGACTGTTGTGGTATTGTTGGTATGACAATGCCGTGAATGGTATTGTAAAGGATGAAATGACGTTATAGGGCAATCATGTAACTCATTATCATTATGCCTTTGTAAGGTAGTTAGTTGTTCACGTGAGCTCTGTTATGTACTTGTGTTGTAGAGTAAAATGTAAGGAAGGAGCTGGATTATTGTATTCACATGTAGGACTGTGCATTCATATTGGGAATATAAGGTATGTAAGGTTACTCTTTCCGTATCCATCTGCAGCATATATTATTTACATTGAAATTGTACTTATCCCATTCCGAAATGTCCAAAGGTATTGTCATATAGTATTAGTCACAGAAACCATTGTGATTTACATGGCTCATGGTTCATTGACTAATGTTTCAAAGTTCTAACAATGTACAATCACTAATGTATCACTCTTATAATGAAAGAAATAAGTAATGTGTAGTTGTTTTAGTATTCTTGGGTGGCATCCCAGGGGTGGAAGAAACACCTAGCATGGATCAATCCCAATATCATAGGTGGTATCCCAGGGGTTAAAATACCTAGCATGGGTCGATCCCAATATCATGGGTGGTATACCAGGGGCGACAAAAAAACCTAGCATGGGTAGATCCCACAATCACAGTAGCATCCCAGGGGCGACAGAAAAGCCTAGCATGGGTCAATCCTGATTTGTATATGTATGAGGACCGTATCCCAGGGGTTAAAATACCTAGCATGGGTAATCCTCTTTTACCACAAATCAGTTGTTCATAGAATGAAGAATGAACATAAAGGCAAAGAAGGTAATCAATATAACATACATGGTTCCTCACATACAGAATGATGGTTTATCCATATTGACTATTCTCTTATATTTGATTCCATTGATGTTTTTATGTATGATGCAGTTTCCTATAGACTTACATACTCAGTACATTTTTTGTACTGACATCCCTTGGGGGACTTACCTTACTTGCTGCAGGGATAGGTGCAAGTAGATCTCTAAAGTAGGTTACAGATCATTTGTAGATATTTGGTGAGCTCCAGTAGGTTCGGGGCTTTTCGAGTCACATATGTACATTTGTTTTGGTATTGTAAATGTTGTATAAAGCGGGGACTTGTCCTGACTTTAGGTTGGTTATGTATCTGTATCTGTTAGAGGCTTTTAGACGTACGTGGTGAGATGAATGAAAGAATGTATGTCCATTTCGACTTGGTGGCCCTAATGGCCAAGTTTCATATATGTATATATCACATGTTTCCATGACTTCCTCCATTAGCATTTTTTATCTATACGTGATAGTGATGTTCTTTGAGTGACATGCATATGAATGTACATGAATGAAGATTGGTCCTCTCGGGCCTTACCGGCTTCTTGTGCCAGTCCACCCCGTTGGAATTCGAGGAGTGACACTTATTCTCCACAAAAGTGATGTTGGTTGTGTCTATTTTTTATGATTCTCTCATATATCAGATCATGGACAACATAGATATCATGTGGTCCTTCTTCAATCACCCATATCTTCCCATCACTTCTCCCAACTAAGTTATATTTCTATAGGATTGCACTCAGAGTGTGCACAAAGTAAAGCATATATTGCATTTTCTTATGAGTTCTTTCCATCTGATTCAGTAGCATATCACTGATGTTTACATGTATAACAATAGTCAAAGCATAGATTAAGAACACACGCTTCTATATTACCTCAGACTTGTGTGTTGCTTACATAAATATATTACAAACCAAGTTCAACCCTATCCATAATTACTTTGCCATGTACGTCTTTGCTAGGTCCTTTTTCCTATTCCATTATCCCATCCCTGAATAATCAAACAAGACCTTAAGAATATTAGGTAAATGTGGATATTGCTATACTATTTAATACTCTATCATATTCTGCTAGTTGGTATGGTAATACTTGTTGACTGCTACAACTGAGATATCTACCTTCTTTTCTCGAATCCAAACAATATCATTGCCTTTGTATGAATCCTAATTGACAAACAACTCATGCATAAGAGTCAAGTTAACATTGCCTTTTGGACTATGTACAAAGTGTGTCCATCCTCGCTGCTCTATCTTAGTGAGAATCTGTAACACCCCAAAAGTCCCTAGAATCCTATTTCAGACTTAGAATAGAAATCATAAAGAAACCAGTAAAAGTTGATCTCAGGACAACCCTGACCACGAGTCGTGGTCTGGACTGCTGAGTCGTCACAAGCACTTATCCTGAGTGTAGCCCCTCAAAGTGCAGAGGAATGAAAACTTCATCCCAGTGGTCACGACTCCTAAGGACGAGTTATGGTATCTACCTATGAGTCATCCTATGACTCGTGTGCCTATCTAGTCCAACAACTATTTAAAAATGGTCTTTTCCCAATCCCATGATATGCCAACTACCTAGAATATATATAGATATAGATATAGATATAGATATATATAAGTATCATATATATATATATAAGCATAGAGTGTGTGTGTGTGTATATATATATATATTAGATAACAGTATTAGATGTGATTTGAGGTCATATGATGTCCCGACCCAGCTAACCAGATCATGCGGGCACTTACTCTAATCCACCTAGATAGGAGAAGCCTTACCACCCAATTAAAAATATATAGAAGTCATAAAAGAATGACATTAGTCTCTTCACAATACCATAAAACTTATTACAAATTCCTTTTTAAATACATAAAAGAAAACACCTTTCCAGAGGACCTAGTCAGACATGTACAACAGCTACTACAAGACAAGAAAAGATTAACCAAGACCCAACTTCCACCATAGGAATGATAAGATGGAAGCTATTGAAGATCTCTACCGCATCAAGCCAAAAACGCCAACTGATCCTGCAACAAGACTATACCATATAAAGTGTATAGCAAGAGTAGTATCAGTACAACCACACGTACCAGTAAGCATCATTGGAAAACCCAAATTAGATCACATAAACACAACATAAATATCTAAAAGGAAACATGCACTTAAATAATTTATTATTCACATAACATTCCTTCCATTAATTATTTCCTCCTTATTTTTTATACACTCTTTATCAAAACTCCCTTATGTTGAAACCACTTTCACTAATCCATAAACCGCCATGACACATTCAACTCTAAGTACCACTTAGTACTTCTGTCACCTCTAGTTAAGCATTTAATAAACACAAAATTAAGAACTCAGCAATAGTGGCCATGATAAATCCCTCCCTTTAATATCCATTTAAATTGACCTCACAATTATCATGGTTCTCAGAAATACCTACTTGTAAAGAGGCACGTGCATCATAGGAACACATAACCAACTAATAGCAAGTCAAAAACACCTTTACTTACTTTAACTCCATCAATATCAACGAATCAATAAGTATAACTTGGAACAGAAATACACCAAGAAACACCATGTCCAATGACAACAATCAATAACTAGGCATGTATACATTATGATAGGTAGTTCTTCAAGTCAAAATCATGACTAACAACAATCAATAACGAGGTAATTATAAGTTACGACAGGCAGTTCATCAAGTCAAGATCATGACTATAACCAATAATTATGTCAATAATTCATGATTAATAACAATAAGTTTCATGTTGCCCTAATTGTTCTTTAAATAGACATTAATAGAACTTATACCTTTCAATTATGTGAATAGCCCAGACCACACAAGGATCCAATATAACAACAATAATATCCATTGATTCACTTAAGGAACCAACTATAAATCAATCAACATACAAACCCAGTCCACTCAAGGAATTGTCATACTCACCAATCCTTATACACACATGCTAAGGGTCTTATGGTTGCCCACTAGCCATGACCTATAGGGGACGAGCTCATGGCCATGTACCAAACATTCCAAATATCTAGTTTCTACCACCCTTATCTTTAACCAATGTGATGCCACCCTTATTATAACATCACCATTGTGATACTCCCTGAGTTTTAATAATTCCGTGCTAATGACCATTATCAGTTTATCTCACAATAACAACTAATATCACAACAAGCATAATCACAACGAGGATAACACAATTACAATAGAAATACAACCATCAATCCTTTAATAAAACCTCACTATACGTGATTAGATAGTTTGGATATCATTCAACAACTACACCTCTTAGACATGCATTATAACAAGTATTCAAAGAGACTGTTAATATGCACACATAAACCAAATTGGGTTTTCAACTATATTTAACCATCACCTATAGGTCACATGTCACACCAATATTTTGTATAAGGACTTCCAATATCTAAAATAAGCAACAACATATTTCATGCATAGCTTAATATGCCCAACCTTCCATCTTAACCCTAAGTTATCACCATGTGTACTTCTCCACCTAACCTCCTCATCTAATTTACATTGTGTCACCAATCATCTCTAAATCATCATTCATTGGTTACTAACACAACTTTCGATCATAATAAAGTCATTGTTACCCATAAATTGGTTAATCATTAATAATAATACATGCCAGTTCATATCTGATGAGTCGGCAAATTGCTACTCATTTGCCCTAAAACATGGGAGAAAATATGACCTCAACTAAATTGAAGAATTTTTAATGTTAATTTGGTTTAATTTTAGGGTAAATGCCTATAAGTGATCAAAGCAGCAAAGAGGAGCAAAAATAGGCAAAAAGATGAAAGATCGAAGCAAAAATTGCACAAAGACATAAAAGAGACACTTCAGCACATCGACGAATGATTAGCGGATCTCCAATTGAGCATCTCCATTGCCAAATCTATTAGAAAAAAAATAAGGAAAAAAAAAACAAAATGGTGGTGCAACAAATATATCGGCGCATCGCTGAACCAATCGGTGGACCAAGTTTTGCATCACTATAAGGAACAGAAGCCAATTAACAGAGCTTGTCCTGCTGATGAATCGGTGAGCCATGTACAATTTGGCACATCATTGACACGTTCAGTGATGGACGCTGCTCAGCCAAACTACCAAGCGGTGGCATTTTAGTAATTATGTGGCCCATTTTTCCAAATGTTATTTATGCCTTTTTGGTCATTAGAAACAATTTTACTTATGCTTGAGCTTGTAATCAAACCCTAATCTTGGGATTTACTACTTTTATCTAGGAATTTGGAGTTTTCTTATGAAACGTTTGGATTCCTTGGCGAAAATGGAAGAAGAATTTGGTATAATTTCTTTTTCCTTCGTTATGAGTAGCTAATTTCCCATAGTTTGGATTATACATTATTGAGTAGTGATTGTGTGTGGGTAGTGATTATTTACCCTTGTATTAGATTGTATGTTATGATTTTAGCTAAATTTTTATGTCTTAAAGTATAGATTGAGGTTTCAAAATTATTCTCTTGTCTTAACTTCTTGTTGGATTAAATGTTGCCAAAGAGACTTTGAATTTGGGATCGCTCATAGCCCTGGGAATTGCTAACC